>CM076583.1:1130128062-1130728062 GCA_034641835.2 Pinus albicaulis | reverse complement strand
GCACTTCAGGAGACAAATTATTACTCCCAAAGGTTCAGTGGTTAGTTCATTTCAGCCTAAATACGTTTAGGTTTTGTATAAATTACCTAAGCCTAAGTTAGTTTATAATTCTACATTTCTAGATGAATTTGTAAAAAAAATGCAAATAATGTGATGTGTCTTTACCTAATATAATTAAAGAATGGAGAAGGGACCCAGTGAAACACAAAGAAGAATCCTCCAAAGTATACTCTATAGCTTCTCTCAGTTCACCTTTTTGCTATATCACCTCCATGCTTTGTAGAATCTTTAGAAAGAAATATGTCTCATAGTTTCCCTTGGATTGGCGAGTCATTTTCTAAAGAGAATTTTATGTATATAAGGGTATATGGTCATCAAGGTCCTCCTCAAGCTCTACCCCTTTATATTCTTATTAGACTTCTTTGTAGAGAAGTGGCTTATCAAATCATTGAAACAGGTAATAGTTGAGTTACGCAAAGCTTCAAAGAAACTTTGCCATGTTTCCCATTGCCAATTTGTATCTATACTCTTTAGAACTTCCAACATGTTGAAAAGGAGCTTACCACCTTTCATATATTGAAGCTAGATTCACTTACTTTTAAATTGCATGACGTTTATAAATAAATTGAAAATAAATCCATTGATGCAGGGATAAGAAAATATGAGCATGTAACAAATATTTATGATGACTTGGTCTGTAGAGTGAGATATTATGAAGAGGTCTACAGGAAATCCAGAAAGCTACCTCTAAATAATTTTCAACATTTTTTGGTATTTATAGAAGCTAGAAGAGCTTCACTCCCATTAATTTTACCATAGGCAACAAGGGAGGTGATAGAAACTGAAGCTTCAACCTCTTCAACAAAAGAATCAGTCATGGGAAAAGAATCAATGCAAGATGAAAAGGTGATTTTTGAAGTTGCAACTGAATTTCTAAAAAATACTATGATGGAGAAATCATAGGTTGTTTCTATAATCAACAATGGGAGAAATTTTAGAAAGTAATAAACTCGAAAATGCACAAATAGACATATATTCCCTTAACAGTAAAATAAACACATATACATGATGCTAATAAGAAGAAAATGACATCCCCTAATTTAAGTGCTTCTAAAACTTGTTTAGTTGATATAATGTTTGTTGTTCAAAATCCCATTAGTTCCAAGCCAATTACAGAGTTAGTTGAAGTATCGTTGAGCTCTGCAACCCCAATTTAAATAGAATATATCCCTTCCATTGAATTTTTCTACAACCCAAAGAAAAATATTGTAATTAAAACAAAAAACAAAAAAAAATTGCAGAGATACATGATATGCCAGTAGTCCCTTTACAAGTTATTTGGGATGGAGTTGGATTGACACCAGATCAAATTTGTGAAGAATTATCTCAATATTCTAGGGCATATGCTAATTATAGCATTGATGCAGCTTCCAAGCTAAAAGGATTTATTAAAGAGAAATATGATAGGATACAATATCTAGAAAAAAGTTTAGTCTAGGAAAGAAAACAAATACATGATGAATTAAATCTCAAACGAGAAGAAATTGTGCAGATTCATAATAGGTTTCAAGTGGAGAACCAATAAAAGGACTTGCAAAAATAAAATTTCAACAAGAAAAAACCATCCTCATAGACTTGGAATAGTTTGAACATGAAGCCATCAGTTTTAACCAATAGCTACTTCATGAGAAATAAATGTGTTGTGATAGTTGAATGCAGTATAGATTCAATAAAGGCTAGCCAATTCCTTTCTTAATGATGTGGTTGATATGGAAGTTGAATGTGATGAAGCAAAGCACAATATAACCGACCTTATATTGTGGAAAAATGATCAGAAAGGGAATTTCCCTAATATTGTTGAAATCAACGAGATGCAAAATAACATAGTTCTCATCTTGAAAGACTCGTGTATGTTAGTCATCAGTAAATTTGGTTGATATCAAAGGATGGCTAAGTTATAAATCCTAGATTTCTAGAAACAATATTTAAGGAAACATTGTGAGTTCTAGAAATCTCACTGCCTTCATCATCCTAAATTTAACTGTTTCACTATAAACTTTATATTTTTCCCTCTCAAAGTTTACCCTGCTGCAAAAAAGAACTCCATTTTTCTGGGCCTATTTTTCCTCATTTCATCACCTCACTTACACCCTCATTCATCCCCTTGTTCTCCCTCTAAAAACTCTCAAAATCCTCCCTTATTCATCATTTTCCTCTAAAAAAGCCTTAAACAATGTACAATTCCCTTTTACATTGTTTAAATATAACTTTCTAAGCTTATCTGACCCTTAAAAAACTTATAAAAACTTTGTTTTTATGATGAAACCCGCCCTTCTGTAAATATTGGCCTTAAGCCCTTTTCGGCCTGAAGCCTTGGCCCCCTGCTCTCATAAAACCACGACCCCCCGTCAGTTCTTAAGCCCCTTCCCTATTCAAAACTCCTCCGCTCTTTTTATTTTACATACCCCCGCAACCTTATAAAAGGCCCCCAAGCCTTTGACATAATAAGTGGCCCCCCCTTACCTCACCTCGCCACCTACCCATCCCGCATTCACCCCGCGCTACCCGACAAAGCTGTCATGCCATCTAGCCACAACCTGCCACCTGTCTCTGGGCTCCACTTCCTAGACCTGCATGCTAGTCCCTCAACCTTTCCACACCGACGATCTCACTTCTTGAGGTCAGACGGTCAAAATCTCATATCGCGCAGAAATCGACGCCGAACGTTACCACTCCTACCCCGCGCGAAATAGGCAGTTTTTCCTTGGACACGCGGAAATCGCCTATTGGAATCGCGTCTGATAAACTCAAAACTGGTTACCGCTCATCACCCACATGATAAACAATTTCTGGTTTTCAAAAACCACCTTTCACCTCTGCGCTAGAATTCAAATTTCTTCACCTCTATTTGATTTTCCCCATGATCCACCTGTGGAACCTTCCCTCTGCATCCTCTCTCCCTCTGTAAATCATCCCCTCGATGCCTCAAAACCCTGAAAATGCAGTTTTACCCCTCTCGCAAGTTTTTAAGCTAATGTTTGTTTGTGTTTTGCAAGCTTTAATGGCGGAGATGCCTCACAGAGGCATTACACTGATCAAAATATCCTCTAGATGATGATCCAAGAGGTGAATTTGCATTGAAAAGGCCAGGAAGGTTACATAAAGGCTTAAAACTCTCGATGAATCATGATCATCGATGGGTTATAAAACCCTACAGAACATGAAGACCGCATCCCTGCACACAAAAAGCACAAACAAATCAGAGAAACAGCAAATAATGAAGAACAGAAGGATTAAAGTGCTAAATCAAGATCAAAGGATAAACACAGAGAATTAGCCCTTAAGATAGTGGTTAAAGCATAAAGGCCAAGGTTAAAGACAAAGGATAAATGAAAAAAACAGTCATAAAGACAGTAAGGTAGAATATGAAGGCTAAAGCAAAGGTTCAGAGGCCTAATGAAGAGTTTTTGTGATTAAACAAAGACAGGTTAACCCAAAGGCAGCTTCAAATGATTAAATCAAGAAGCATTTACTCCTCAAAAGATCAAACTTCCACCTACAACATATATCCTTTCCATAAAGGCAGTGGGCAGTTATTACACAGTCAGAAATATTTTTTATCTGTCAAGGCAGTTATTGTAAAAGATAAGACTAGGCCTTAAAGTCAAACATTTCTCCTATTTTTCCTTAAAGAAGTTAAGACAAAGTTATTGAAACAAAAAATTAGCTGAAGATATTCCCTCCTTATACCTTGCATGGCTTTCAAGGTTAAGAACGCACTTACTCTGTAATAAATGATACTCAAACCCTATCTTAACCTCACCTCCTCATTTGCAGCATAAATATTGCATCTGAACTCATTGTATTGTTGGAATTTGATGACTCTTTGAAGTAATACATAGTCTCTTGGAAGTTGAAGGAAAATTGATGTCTTGGATCTTGTGGATGCCCTGATTTGTTTGTTGATGGAAGAGGCTAGATCACTGGATCCCTGAACTTGGTTGTTGGTGAAGTGCTCCTATCTGTTATTGTTATTTCTTGTTTTCATTATGTTTTCATGTTTATTTGTTACAGTAGAGTAAAATTTTTAGGCTAAGAAATGTCTTCTGAAAGCACCTTAGTTCTGTTTACTCTTCATTGTCTTAATGTTTTCTTCTGCAAGGTCTAATTGGAGGATTCTTAATTGCCCTCCAGTTCCATCTAGCTTGTTATTTTAGAAACAATTCAATAGAGTATAACCAAGGAGTTTCTCTTTTGGTAAGTCCATGTTCCTTTGAGTACGACTTGAGAGGTTGTTTTGAGGAATGATTTCAATAGAGTGAAACAAGAAAATTTAGTGGTGAGTCCATGCTCCTTTGAGTAAAACTTGAGAATTGCTTCTGAAACTTCTTTAAAGTATGCCTAGTAGAGTCTAAACCATGGAAGTCTATGGTGTGCCCTGTCCTCTGGCCTTCCTTTAAAATTTTCTTTGAATACCCCTAGAGAGTTAGTCAAAAGCATATTAGATTATTTCTATTTGATCTTAGGCTACTCTTATTGTTATCTTACATGTTTCTTTATCTGAAAGTATTATTTTTTGATTGTTGGATTGTTGTCTGAGAGGTTTTCTTATTAAAAGTTTGTCCAAAGAATTCTATGGTTTTCCCTGTCCTTTGGCTTGCTTCAAAACAGTTACCTTGAAATATTTTTCTTCTTAAAAGTACATGATAAAGGATTCTTAATTTCCCTTTGTCCTACTTTTCATTCCTATCCTTAATGTTCATCTCACTATCCCAAAAACTTTGAAGATCCACTGGCCAAGTTAGATTTTCCCTATGATACTCCCCGATCCTTTAATAAACTTATCATGACTTCCATTTGACTCCATTGCCCAATGACTTAGAGATTTTCCATTCTATCTATGCTCTTTGATCATTATGCCCAACCAAAACAATCAAACAAACTTTTCACTTAATAACTAGCCTAAAATCAACCCTAAAAAGCAAACAAGCACATATCCTTTGCAAACAACCTGAGAGATCCTCTCTGAGTCTAGGAAGGCTAGGTCCTAGAACTCTAAAGACTGGTTCTATGTTTCCTTGTCATTTGGTATACCAATATGCCAAATCACGGGACTACAACATTCTGGTGATCACGGTGGGACCTTCTGAGTCAGTGACAAACTAAGTACTCCTTAGGACTCCAAAAACCATAAGAACCACATAAAAACTTAGAAAAACCCAAAAACATTCTTAGATTGGTTATATTACTCATTTGGTGGTTGACCATAACACATTTTACCTTCAAAAAAGCTAAACATTTCCACCTAGCGACTCCACTAGCCCTATTAGGCCTATTTATCCACTAGTTCTTTTAGATTCCCTTAAGATTGTATCAAATTAGTCCTAAAAGTTTATAAGCCTAGTCCCATGTTTTAGCAAGGTACTAAACACTAATAGAGGTCAAAAAATTTGAAAACAATCCTTACAGCTTTCAGCCTCTCTACATTTTGAACTTTACATCTAGCTTCACATAGGATCAATACCAGATCTCATTCATACCCTAATCCTCCTCCAATAGTTGATGATCTAGAAAATATTTTGTGGAAAACTTCTAAAGCTGGAAATTTAACTACTGGTAGGACCATCCAAAGAACAATATTTGTCCCTGAAAACCTTACAGTCTTGAAAGATCTTCACTTTGACTTGTCTCATACAAGGAACCCATTTAGAACCAAGTCACATAGTGATATTGACCAATCTGACCTTGAGCCCACAGATTTGCAGCAGAACATTAGCAAAGAAGCCTCTCCTTCCACTCCTCCTGATTTTCAGCTTTTCCACCACTTCAGTTCTTTCCATAGCAAATCTGCTCATAATCAGCTTGTTGGTCCAAGTACTTCCACCACTCCCATCCACACATCCATTGTTTAAAACACTCCTTTTCATCCCACTCTCCCTTTCACAAATCCACCTCTTTTAAATCCCCCATTTTCTCCCACCATGGCAACATGGTATGCCCCATTAGTGTTACCACAACCTTTGGTTCCTTTACCAAATAATTATCAATCTATAATTCCCCATTTCACTGGAACTGAATCTATTACTGCCCAACAGCATATAGATAAAATGGATGATGCCTTTGATTACATGGAAATAGAAGAATATACCATTAAGATGAGAATCTTTGCCCAAAGTTTAGGAGTAGAAGCCAAGAAATGGTTTAAAGGATTAAATCCTAATAGCATAAATGATCTCCCTTCTTTATACCAAACATTCATAAAAAAAATGGGAAGTTAAAAATAACCCTCTCCAAATCCTTTCAGAATATAGCAACCTCAAAAGAAACATTGGGGAAAGTGTCCAAGATTATTTCACTAGATTCAATAATGTTTACAATGCACTTCCCCCTAACATGAAACCTCCACTAGGCTTAGCCTTAGCTAAATTTCCTGAAGGATTTGATCCAGACATGGCCTTCCAGCTAAGAGAAAGAGACCCCTTAACCTTAGAAGATATGAAGAGAGGAGCTATTAGTGTAGAAGAAAATTTGATTGAGAAACGAGCTAGATTGAAATCAGAGAAGAGAGTTACATATAAACATGAAACAATAGCATCAACCTCATCATCTAAAGCCAAAATTGACAACTTAGTGAGGGTAATGGAAAGAATGCTTGAAAAGACAAACTTAAATGACAGAGTGCCTCCTAGAGAAAACCAAATTAATCCACAAAATAGAAATAGAAATCCAAATTTCAGAAAAGACCCTATTCAAGATAGACAAAGAGATAATGACCAACAAATTAGGCCTCCCTTTCAACAAAACTATGTAGATCAGGAAGAAGAAAGGGAAACTGAGAGGTTGGAAGAAAATTATGTAAATATGATAGGATCTGACAGTGACGGTGATGTTTTCCTCACTGAAGAAGAACAAGGATTCTTCTCCTCAGAACAAATTGAAAACCATCATGAGGATTCTGAATATTACCACTTAGGGTTTGAAAATGCAATAATGGAGGTACACAGACAATATGATCTTAGAAGAAAAATGAACCGAGAAATTTTCAATGATAAAAACACAGACATTGTTGTTAGGAAAACTTCAGAAAATATTCCTAAAACGACAGCAAACAGTAATGACACTTTGACCAAGAAAACTAACTTAAACAAAGACAAAACTAGTTAGAAAAGTATTGACCCTAGCTGCCCTAGTACTTCTACTAGTGGCCCTGAGAAATCTATCCTAAATAACAGTCCAAATAAAATTCAACAAATTAGAATTGCTAAAAATACTATGATTGACAAAACAGACGTAAATATGTCAAAATCATTAGTCCCTTTCAACCTTGAGGGAGAAATTGCCAAGATCAAAATTAGCATACCTTTAGCTGAACTAGTAACCCAGGATGTATATAAAAATCAAGTTTTGAAAGCTTTTAATATAGGCAATGACACTGATACTTTGAGCTTGACAGATGATAAACCAGAATTGTTGTTTGGTCTTGAAGTAGAAGGAAAATACTAAGAAGGGACCATTCCTCCATTTTATGTTAGCTTGAATATACATGATTATATCTTACATAATGCCATGCTAGACTTTGGTGCCTCTCACAATCTTATGCCAAAGGTGGTGATGGAGAGATTAAGCCTAGAAATTACTAAACCTTACAAGGACCCGTATTCCTTTGATTCAAGTAGAGGAAAATTTTTAGGACTGATCAAGGATTTATGTGTCAAACTGGCACAAATTCCTACTAAGGGTCTAGTTATGGACATAGTGGTTATTGACATTCCCCCAAAGTATGGCATGCTTTTATCTAGATCATGGGGAGCCAAACTTCAGGGAAGCCTTCAAATGGACATGTCTTATGCTACCATTCCAGTTTTTAACCAAACCAGAAGATTATACAGAGAATCTCACATGAAATTTATGGTGAGCAACATACATAGGCCAAACAACACTCCTATTTACTCTATTCATTCAGATTTAGACTCCTTTATCTTATACAATGAAGATGAAATCAGCCAACAAGAAAAGAAAAATGAAATGAGAGTTAAGTCCACCTGAACAGTCAAATCTGTCCCTAGAAGAAGAATCTGACAGCCTTAAACTTAGTAGCCCTAAACACCAAAATGACAATGAGCATGAAATAGAAATACTTTGGGAAATGAGCTTTGATGGCTCTTGTAGAAAAATAGGTTCTAGAGTTGGTGTATGGATACAAAATACAAACCAACAACACTCTTACAAACTTGATTTCCAATGCAAAAATAACATTGCAGAATATGAAGCTCTTCTCCTTGGCCTACATTTTCTCAAAGATTTAGGAGCCAAGAAAATATCAGTCCAAGGAGATTCAGAGTCGATCATTAGGAAAATAAAAGGGGAGTATTCAGCCAAAAACCCAAGGGCCAAGATTAAGAGAATATAGGAATGCTGCCCTAGAACTCCTAAAAACCTTTGAAAAATATGAACTCACTTTCATCCCTAGAGCTCAAAACAACCTTGCAAATGAACTTGCCTTTGCTGCCAGCGATTTCCAAATACCCCAGGTAAATGAACAATTCAATATCAAAGTGAAAAATAGGCCTATAGTCCTTGACAATGAAGACTATTGGCAAGTATTTTAAGGTGATAAACACATTGATGATTTTCTGCAATCAAAGAATGATTTTGCTGAAATAACACCTGGTTCAAGCCATGAAAAATAATGTTTTGATGAAAAACAAGCCCATAAAATAGAGATGTCTTCTACTGCTGATATAAATCAATTTGAATATCTTTATACAACAGAATTACTGAACAAAACAGATCAAAAGGACCTTGAAGTTTTACAATGTAAAAATGATTCAATACCAAAGGGTCTTACACCATTAGAGGAGCTTTTTGATTTCAATGATGTAGCTAAAAAACCAAAGATGGAGCCTACAGAAACTAATGTAGAAGAACATAACATAGGCAGCATAAATGAACCCAAAATGATCAAGTTATCTAGCACTCTCCCTACTCATATCAAACAGGAATATATTGAAATTTTCAAAGAGTTTGGAGAAGTGTTTGCATGGGGGTAAAAATATCTGAAATCATATGATACTAGTATCATTCAACACAAAATTCCTCTTAAGGAAAATTAGAAACCTTTCAAGCAAAAACTAAGGAGGATAAACCTTGTTTTATTACCTTTAGTGGAGAAAGAGATCAAGAAAATGTATGATGTTGGGATCATAGTTCCCCTTAGATACTCACAATGGGTGTCCAACCTTGTGTATGTTAGGAAGAAGACCAGGGAAATTAGGCTTTGCATTGACTTTATAAATCTGAATAGAGCCTCCCTAAAAGATAATTATCTCTTGCCTAAAATGGACCACATACTTCAAAAGGTGGTTGGATCTAAAAGAATATCATTGTTGCACGGTTTTTCAGGCTACAACCAAGTACTAGTACTCCCAAGTGATCCACACAAAACTGCTTTCACCACACCTTGGGGTACATTCATGTATGTTAAAATGCCATATGGTTTGATGAATGTAGGGGCTACATTCCAAAGGGCCATGGACATAGCTTTTTCAGAAGACATTGGCTATTTTATAATCATTTACCTTGATGACATTACTGTTTTCTCCAAAACTGATAAAGAACATTTGATTCATTTGAGAACATTTTTTGAGAAATGTAGAAAATATGGCTTATCTTTGAATCCCAAAAAGACACTCTTTGGTCTCCAAGAAGGAAAATTTCTTGGCCACATAACTTTTGAAGAAGGAATCAAAGTAGACCCTAAAAGGATTGAAGGCATATTGAAAATTAGTCATCCTAGAAAACTCAAACCAAAAAAATATGCTAAAAAGGGAAACATGAGTTAAATGGACCTTAGAATCCAAACAGTCATTTGAACTGGTGAAACAAGCTCTCACTCAAACACCAGTTCTTATTAGTCCTAATTTCACTAAGGATTTCTACATTTTCTCATTTGCCTCTGAACACACCATTGTTGCAGTCTTGTTGCAAAAGAATAACATGGGCCAAGAACAACCAATATCCTTTTTCAGTAGAGCCTTAAGAGATGCTCCACTCAAATATAATATCATGGAGAAACAAGCCTTAGCCTTGATAAAAGCATTGAAATATTTCCGAGTCTACATTTTACACTCTCATATCATTGCTTTTGTCCCACATACAGTTGTCAAGGACATTCTAAATCAAGACCCTGATGGTAAAAGGGGAAAATGGATTGCAA
Source organism: Pinus albicaulis (assembly GCA_034641835.2). Taxonomy (NCBI): domain Eukaryota; kingdom Viridiplantae; phylum Streptophyta; class Pinopsida; order Pinales; family Pinaceae; genus Pinus; species Pinus albicaulis. The sequence goes on along the minus strand of CM076583.1, from coordinate 1,130,717,846 downwards.
TTATTTTAGAATATGATTTAGAAATCATGCCTACCAAGCTGATTAAAGGACAGAGATTAGCAAAACTCATGGCAGAATCAAATTTCCAAGTATTAGATATAAACATGGTTGATGTTTTAGAAGAAACAGAAGAATTCATAGCTCCTTACATTGAAGAAATATTTTGAATTCACCTTGGTATGCTGATATAATTTATGTTCTTCTCTATCTTAATACTCCTCCTCCTTTATCAAATACTAAAGCTAGATTCTTGAAACAAAAAGAATTAAATTACTACATTTTAGATGGAGTATTATATTGGAAAAATGTTGTTGGTATATTGCTCAAATGTTTGCTTGAGGATAATGCAGGAAAAATCATGCATGAGCTGCATGAGGGAGAATGCAGAGGCCACCTTTACTGGAAAACAACAACCAACAAGATTCTTAGAGCTGGCTATTATTGGCCTACCATTTTCCCTAATGCTCAGAAACTAGTCATGACTTTCCATAAGTGTCAAATTTTTTATGGCAAGAGAAAGCTCCTACCTTTACCTTTGCATCCCATCAGTGTTGAGGCTCCCTTTCAGCAATGGGGTTTAGAATTCATTGGAGAAATCCACCCAACCTCATCTGCCCAACATAAGTGGATCCTTACTGCCACAGATTACTTTACTAAGTGGATAGAAGCCATCCCCTCTAGGAATGCTACTGACTCTGTCATTATCAAGTTCCTTGAAACTAACATACTATCCATATTTGGTTGTCCTAGGAAAATTATTACAAACAATGTTGATGCTTTCAAATCCAAAAGAATGGTTGATTTCTGCTACAAATATCATATCACATTGGGCCATTCCACAGCTTATTACCCCCAAGGTAATGGATTAGCTGAATCCTCCAACAAAATTATGGTCAACATTATCAAAAAACTGTTGGATCAAAATCAGAAATCATGGCATAGTAAGCTGGTTCATGCATTATGGGCTGATAGGCTAACCACCAAGAAATCAATAAATATGTCCCCCTATCAGCTGGTATATGGCCTAGATGCAGTTTTCCCTATATCTTTGGGAGTTCCAGTCATGAAACTTCTCCAAGAAGTACAAACAGAAGAAAATGACATGCAGAGAAGGCTAAATCAAACCATTCATTTACAACAAACAAAAGAAGAAGTATACAAAAGGACGCAAGCAATCCAAGAAAACATCAAGAAAATCTTTGACAGAAGGACCAAATCAAATCACTTCCAAGTTGGAGATGCAGTCCTAAAATGGGATTCAAGGAGAGAAGATAAAGGTAAAATGGAAAATTTGAGAATTTATGGAAAGGGCCTTATATCATTCACTCAATTAGGGGTCATAATGCTTTCATTTTACAAGGGCTGAATGGAGAAGAACTATTTGGAGGTCCTGTCAATGGCAGGATGCTCAAACATTATTTCTGTCAAGATTCCTAGCTTCAAAGTTTTCACTCATTATACATAACATAGCATGAGAAAAGTCAGAGAAAATACAAAAAGCAATGAAAGAAAAGAAAAGGAAAAAGAGGGAAAATCAAAAGAGGTACATCCCCATAACCAAAAAACAATACTATTGAAAGTGTGCAAATCTAAATGCCACTGTTGATTCAAAATGATATCTTGTTCAGTCATCCAGCCTAATCATGGCTGAACATGCTTTAAATTTATGTTGATAAGTTAGTAGAAACAAAGATTGTCAAGATTATTTCAGAATTGACTTATCAAGAATGATAGATTAGGGAAATATAAAGATCCTGGTTCCACATGCTCAAAACAGAGCCAAAGAGATAGGTGAGGATATATTCCAAATGAAAAATCATAGCCTTATCTTTCTAAATCTACTTTATGCAAATAATGTTTTTGTGCAGCTTGTTTCAATGCCACAACCATGGTGAATCAGACTGTCTAAACCTGATTTGAACCATGCTTTAAATTTCATGTCACTAGCTAGAGAATCAAGAATGCCAAATAGCTTAATCTTGGCAATAAAATAGTTTTTAGGTAGATAATAAAAAGAGTTCACTAGTTTAATCTGAACTCTTGGAAGAAATAAGGATCAAAGTATAAATTTTATTTTCTGTTTTCAAAAATAAAAAGTCATATATTTTCCCAGCTCAAGTGCACTCAAAGAAGAAGAAAAAAATGTTAGAACAAGTAGGAATGGGTAGGTAGAAATGTTGTTTAAAAGAATTCATATGTTGTAGATTGTTAAAGATTGTCACTTCAAAGAAATATCAGCAAGAGAAAAAGAAGGGAAATCTGCCCAATGGACAAGGCACTGATTTGTTGAAACTCAGAGATTTGATAAATTGAAGTTCTGGACACCTTGAAAGGAAAGATGCCCTCAAGTGGAGCCACTATTATTCATTAGTAAATTTTGCTAATATCAAAGGATGACTAAGTTATGAATCCTAGATTTCTAGAAACAATATTTAAGGAAACATTGTGAGTTCTAGAAATCTCACTGCCTTCATCATCCTAAATTTAACTGTTTCACTATAAACTTTGTCTTTTTCCCTCTCAAAGTTTACCCTACTACAAAAAAAAACTCCATTTTTCTGGGCCTATTTTGCCTCATTTCATCACCTCACTTACACCCTCATTCATCCCCTTTTTACCCCTTGTTGTCCTCTACAACAACCCCCCATTTCATATAATTTTTATTCACAACATTATAATATGAAATGGGTCCCTTTTATTTTTTTAATTGGTATCAATTTTGTATTATTCAAAAAGGTCTGAAAATGAAATAAAAAACATTACAAAAAACCTTTTTGACAAACCAATAATGACCTTGGGATATAAATAATTAAATCTTCTATCATTGCGATAAAGCGATCGCAAGATCGCATATCGCAATGACAAAGGAGACATAACTTAAGGAACTTTTAGTTTGCTCCGAGGCGATATACCATGCATGCTTTAAAGCGATCGGCGATATACCATGCGATATACCAGTTAAAAGCTCCCGATGCGATGCGATATCGCTATCGGCGAACGAGGATTCCAAGAGATGCCAGTATAAGAAAAGCCCCTTTTTCGTCCCGATGCGATGCGATAAAGCCAAAACACGAACTTCAAGAAAGTTGTTAAAACGGGGATATTACGATTAATTCGTATTAAAAGCCTTATCCTTCTAATGAAGATTCACCTGCGCTCAACCGCCAAAACGGCCAAGGCACGCTTAAACAAATCATTTCACCAATAAACGATGTGATGGACATTTAAATGATTGACAGGGTTTTTGCGGCCATTTAATGAAATAGTAAGTCTAAATATTTTTACGGATTGGATCCATGGCAACCTTAAGTTAATTCTTCATCACGCATTAATCAATATATTTCACCCGTATTTGGTTTTTACTACCAATTCTCTGTGTTACGCTTATTTTTACTCCTGTGCAGAATTCTTCTAAGCTGATAGATGCAAGCAAAATGGGGAAGAAGTCCAAGAAAACTGCAAACGCTTCCGCTTTGCCAGCCATAGAACAAGCCATCACTGATCCAGGAAATAAAAAGAAAGGATTGATATCTGATACTACATGTTCAGGTCTCGGCAAAACTTCTTGGCAAAGTACCTATAATTTGATAGAAGCTGAAGAACCTGAAGTGACAATAGTAGAAGCCACAGTAGATACGACTCAAAAATCCGAAGGTACTTTAAAGGACTTAGCTGACTCTTTCCTTCATTGGATAGCAGCTCGGGAACAAATTCTCCCATATACGGATGTAGTAAGGTGGGCAATTGAGGAACTCCCAATCACAGACAGAACCTTCTGCACCAGAGATGGGAGAATCTTCGGTTCATTTCAAGCTAATGATCTGAGGCAAATGTATCATTTGCCTGAGCCAGAGAAGAAGTACAACAAGGCTTTTCTGGAGAAATTCCGAAATGAGAACGAAACTGAATCCGAACCCATTCGAAATTGGAGGTAGAATCCGGCAAAACACAAGCATAAATCTTCTGGTATGTATTCTGTTGATTCTCTATGTTCTCCTTATTGTTATGCTGGGATCATGATGTGTAGATTATGGGGTTTGCACGACTCCTCTAATTTCACTATAGAAATGGTTCCTTTGATAGAGGCAGCGTGTAATAGTGAAATTATGGATTGGGAAACTATAATGTCCGATAAGTTAGTCACCGCAGTTATTGATTTCAGAAACAAGACCCACATTACTGAAAGGCTTATTCCCCCATTCTACTACAGCGCTTATATCCTGGACACCCTGTGTTTTAATTCTGAATTTCCCGTGCTCGGCTGGAGGTGGACTCCACAAGACCCCATACCCATTCACATATACCATCAGAAATTGTGGAAAACCTCCCATAGGCACCATTTATACCAAATCTGCAATGGCTTCATGTTACCCATTCATTACTCTATTTTTGATAAACCTGCTCCCAAAATTTCCTACCAAGCAGGGATTGATTTAACTGGCTTAGGGAGATGGTTTGCAGAGGAAAAATTTACTTATATAAGAATTTTTGGCAGCCAAGCCAAACCTCATGTTCTTCCTCTGTACATACCTGATAAACTGCTGGCAAGGGAGATAGCCTATCAGATTATTTCCGAGGGCGTTACACAAACTCTAAAGAGAAATAAGAAGCAGGTCTGGCCCTCTTTTCCTCTTAGATGTGGTGTCTACACCTTGAATGATCTCAAACATGCAGAGAAAGAAGCTACAAAGATGAAATCATTAACTCTAGCAACTCTCCCTAATAGGAAATTTGATCCTGACAAAGTTGCCTATAATGCCCTTGAACAAGCCAAATTGGAAAAGTTTGATCATAAAGAAGATATGTTTGATGATCTGTTCTCCACAGCCGAGTCAATGTCCCAAGTTAGATCGTTGGCCAGAATGAAATATCAAGATGAAGGGTTAGTTGAATTCAACAGACTTAGAGAACAGAGGTTGCAAACTCTGCCCCTAGATCTGTTAGCAACAAGCCCAACAGCAGGATCAAGCGAGCCTGAACAGCGACATACTAAGGAACCTCTAGTTATAACAAATGAACAGGAGAAAGTGCAAGAGGAAACCCAGACAAGAGAACAGGAACAGAGCACCATAAAGGTAAATCAAGATACTCAAATTGATCCCGAATTGCTCCAGGAATGGCAGCAATTCGATTCAATTATCAACAATCCTGAAGGTTCAAAGGAAGCCCAAACATCAAGAGTAGCAGACACACAGGAGAACGTTTCAAAATAGGTTCCAGGTGAAACCAGCGGCCTACCCAGTTCCAAAGGAGTAGAGATAATCCCAAAGGACCCCTCCGATCAAGTTATTTTGCAAATAGAAGAAATTCCTCCCTTGGATGTCTTCTATAGCCCGAAACACAAAGCTGTGGTAAAACGACAAAGGAAGAGGAGAAGGACTGATCAGCCTTCCCTATTCCCAGAATTAACAGTGACGGGCAATGTAGTTTGGAAGGAGGAATTTGATCCCTCTGAGGACCTAACAAAACTATCACAATTTGCTAGAGCCTATTCGGCAGCAACAATAGATAAGGCATCGGAGGTGAGTCTTTTATTAAAAACAAAAGACCAGGATATTTTCTCATTACAAGCGCAACTATCAGAAGCACGACAGAAGGCAGAGCAGGCAGAACTGCAATTGTTAACACAACAACAAACCAATAATCAATTAACTCAACAATTGCAGGAAGAAAAGCAGAGAATTGATCAGAGTGCAGTCCAGAAGCAAAAAGAGTTATCAGAGGCATTGGCACAACTCAAGACAGCAAATGAACAAATGCTGAAGATAAAAGATGAGCAGATTTCTCAACTATCAGCCCAGCTTGAGAAAACAAAGAATCTTCCATAGGTAGCTGAATTCAGGGCAGAGGCAGTACAAATAAACAAAGCATTATTAACACAGATAAAGTTGTTATGTCAAAAAATCGCCCAGGCAGAACCTTTATGTGACTTAACAACATCTCTAAGTGATAAATCAGCTGATGCTAGAACAGACTTTGAGCAGGCCGATGAGACATTGACCAATTATCTTGAGTGGCAAGGTACTGAGGAAGGACAGTCAGCTAAATTGCCAAAGATCCTAGAATCACATAAAGATATATTATTTATGGAATGGCAATCTCAGTTAATGAAAGCAGAGAGGGCAGTTTCTAGATGCAAATTAACCACAAATAATTTGGTTGAATTGATTAATGACACTCTCTACTTGTCTAACATGATTTCCCAATGTACTCCAGGTAAATTGACACGCTAAAACATTGAACAAATATAATAATGAAATGGAGAAAATCGCATTAATCGCAGGAATTAACAGTTTGACATGGGACACCTATTGGATGTTCTTAGTCAAACCTTACAGCCAGAGAGCCGCCCTCAAATGTCTCTCAGATGCAATCGGATGCATCATTCCCGAAATGCAGGATGCCACCTATGATGCCCAACTCAATTCTCGCCTTAACCGACCACCAGAAGTGGAGCCGATGCTTGCAATATGCCAGCTCAGGACTAGAGACGAACAACCTCAGTGATGATTCATGCTGCCGACTGCCAGATTTCCGTGAAGGAGATATTCAAGATTATTTAATACCAATTAAGTAGGATTTTTTTTAGTTTCATAGATATTTAGATAAATTTAGTATTTATAGACCCTTTCATGTATTTAGAAAGGGTCGTAAGTTTTGTATATGACTTATAAACCTGAAGTTGCACTACTGTACTTCAGGCATATTCTTTTATGAAACTGGACCAATTATTCTAATTTTGACAAGGAGGCTTTTATGCAAATGTGCACTACTGTCTTTGTGTGAAAGTATTTTTGCGTTGAAAGGAGAATTTCAAATAGCGATTGATATTGGGGAGTGACTTGCAGCTCATATGGTACTATTATCTATGTCTGAATCCATTCTTTTTATATGAATTGTTGTTTGATTACTTTTGCTATTATTGAATATTTAAATGCGTTTTAACAGCAATCTTTATACTTTCCACTACTGGATGTTTACAGTTTGCTATTCTTTCAATCATTTACGTATCAGTAATATAAATTAAGATAAGTGTAACAATTGTGTTATCAATTACTTCATTCAACTAATTGAATGAAGTAATTATTATTTAAATAAATATCTTTGTTTATTGAATAGTGTCATCTATATGCCTATTGACAAACACAGATCATCAAACGTTGCACTTAAGAATAGAAACTTCCCGGGATATAATAGTCATTTACGTTTTCGCTTATAGATTAAATACTCCATTCATTATCACTTATTATTAAACCAATCACTCATTCACCCCTTTCTATTCTTTATCGGGAAACTGGTCCCATTATATCCAGTCGGAGCCACCATCCCAAACGGAAAAGGAGCTGTATTAAGGTCCGGACCGGGTGGTTATCCCCCAATGTTGTTGCAGCGATTTTCGAGGCCTCAACATTTTTGGCGCTAGAAGGAGGGCCATCAACTGTGAATGGCAAGCAAACCCAAATCTGCAAACCATTCTAAGAGTAATTCTCCCTCCACATCACCTCGTACTTCCCAATTACATGCTGGTTCTCCAGCATCTAAGCAAGAAGAAGAGGTATCCACTATCACTGCTCAAACCCACCATACTCCAGAACAATTAAGTCTTGAATCTCCTGAAGTTCAATCTCTCATCCATAAACTTCAGAGTTTCTCGATTTCACCACAGAAATCTGAGCTATCTCAAAGCAGTGAGACTTCGCAATTCAATCTACCTCACCCTCTCACTAGACTTCAGAGTGGGAAGCTCGGTATTGAACCTACTGAGTTCCCTTTACCTAAAAGGAAAAGGGCAATGAAAAACACTGAAGATTTTGACAGTGAAGCACTTTCATCCACATCCTCCATCTCATCCTCCCCAGTGCGAAGTCAACCATCCACTCCCTCATTACATATTGTTGTTCACCAGGAATTTGGAACTTCAACATCTCAACCTGCTCACTCCTCAACATCAATTCCTTCCCAGACATCTGGAATCTCAACGACAGTATCATCCACCACTGGTATTACAATGGCAGATCCATGGACCAGACCTGGTGCAGTCAACATGCCCACACCATTACATGCATTACCGGATGCTCCTGAAAAATGGCTACCCAAGTTTAATCTAGAAAATGGAACCCAAGCCGAGGAACATATCAATAACTTCATGTTAGCAGTTAATTTGAAGGGAGTAACAGAGCAAGAGATGTCGTTGTTAGGCTTTTCCCTTATACGTTGCAAGGATCAGCAGGATCCTGGTATTTTTCCCTGCCTTCTGATTCTATTACCAGTTGGAACATTTGCCAAGAACAGTTTCTCACTAAGTATGGAGATGATAGATCTTTAGCTACACTAATAAATGATCTCTCCAATCTTAGGATAGAGCATAGGGAACCAATTAAAGAATTTAATGCTCGTTTCAATAAACTTTTGAATAAAATCCCAACGACCTCCAAACCAAGTGAAAAAATCAGAAGTGAATGGTATATCACTGCCCTACCTGCCAATATAGCTATTTTTGTAGACAGGGCCGCAAAACCAACACTCGCTGAAAACATGAAAGAAGCACTTGCTGTGGAGAAACGTATCAATGCTCTAGAAAAGAAAGCGTCTCTTGAGGAAAGAAAAACCAAAAAAGTTTCGTTCAAAGATGACTCAAAGAAGAAAACCTCCAAAGATCCATATGACATGGAGGGCCTCCAAAAGGTCCTCAAGACCATGTCAAATGAAATGGTTGAAATAAAGAAACAAGTCACTGAAACTTCAACCAAAAGGCCCTTTAAGAATTACAAGAAAACCGAATCAAAACCACCAAATGTCATATCTAATGCAGATTCAGATCAAGAAGAAGAGGAAGAGGAAACAATCTCACCAACTGATGATGAAGAGGAAGTTGTTGAATGCCATGGCATGTGGGATTTCATACTGCCCAACTCCGATATAGATAATGATGAAGAAGCTTTTCCTGTCTCTACTAGGAGTAAGAGTACCTTCGAACCTGTTCAGGCAACTTCAAAGAAACGGAGTGCAGGTGCTGCTACAACAAAGGAAAAAGTACCTACAAAGAAGTCACCTGCAGCAGTTCCCCAAAACCAACCTTCAACTTCAAGTACTCCTTCAACATCTAAAACATTAGTAGTTTCCGATTCAATGGATTACAATATTGTTGATGATATGAAGAAAACTAAGGCAAACATTACTATGTTTGAACTTAGCAAATTAAAACATCAGCAGAAATTGCTTCTCAAAGAATTGAATGATGTTCCCTCTTCACCTCTTCCCAGTGCTAAAGCTGCAAATGATTCGGGTCAACCACCTTCTGGTATGATAGAAGCTACTGATTCAGTCCTGATTGGAGATAGATCAAATTATCATTCTCCACCCTTCCTTTTGACCTTTGAGATCTACAACAGAAACCTACACAACTGTTTGATTGACTCAGGGGCATCATCCAATATAATGCCAGCTTCAGTTTGTTCCAAACTTAACATAGAACCCCAAAAGTCTTCCATACACATTGTACAGTTAGACAGAACCAAGGTCCAGGTTTTAGGAGAGATTAACTCTGTAACTATCAGGTTATCAGCTGATCCACGGGTAGTTCAACGAATTGATATCCTAATAGCTGATATACCTGAATTTTATGGGTTGATCTTGAGTGGGGATTGGTCTGAAAAGCTCCATGGGTATATTTCTACCGATTGGTCTCACATGTGGTTACCCTATAAGGGAAAGCCAAATCAAATAAAAATCAATCGGGAGAAACACATGACCCACACTGTAACATATTTTGAACAGGAAAATCAACCAATTGCATTTAATAACAATATCTTGGGAAATTATTCATATGAGTCATTTTTTGGAAATTTCACTGCCCAACCATCTCCTTTCTCAGTAAACAATTTAACATCACAGATCGAAAACTATTCACAAACAGATAGGTCAAAATGTTTTAATGATACTGGAGAAACTGTAAATAAGATTTTTAATACTTCTTTATTTTGGTCTTTATATTTTGATGGCTCCAAATCTAACGAAGGTTCAGGAGCAGGGTGTATATTGGTTAGCCCGCAAGGAGAAAAAACAATGCTGTCCTGTAGGTTAGAATTTGAATGCACAAACAACACAGCCGAGTATGAAGCCTTAGTCCAAGGTCTCTATAAAGAAATTGGCCTTAAAGTGCAATATTTGAAAGTATTCGGTGATTCTGAAATTATTGTCAAACAGGTGAGAAATAAAATTCATTGTCTTTCAAATCACCTCAAACATTATCAATCGCTGGTACAAGAACTCACCACGCACTTTTCTGCATTCAATATTTCTTCTATCCCTAGGTCTCAAAATTCAGCAGCAGACTTGCTAGCCAATGTTTCTTCCAGACTCATACCCTCCGAAGATTATAGCCCAGATAGATTTTCAATAGAATTACTTTTTAGACCGTCAATTCCTGACAATGTCACTAATTGGAGAATATTTAATCACGATGAAGACATTTTACAATTTTTGACTTCAGAAAAGTCCTATGATGACCAGATCATTGAGGAAAGCAAACATGACCTTCAAATGAGAGGTAAATCCGAGGAAAATTCAATTCCAAAGCCTGTGGTGAAGCTTGAGGATCTTTATGATATTAAAGACAGATTTAAACCTATGACCAATCCAAAGCTCCAAAGCTCTACTTTAAGGTTTGAATTGATAAACCTTGGCACTGAACAAAATCCTCAAAACGTTAATCTAGGATTAGGACTTTCTGTAGAAGAAAAGGAAGCATTCATTAAACTCTTAAAGAAACATAAACATGTTTTTGCTTGGAAATATGATGATTTAAAGACACATGATACAACTATTATCCAGCATACTATTCCAATGCTTCCCGATCAAAAACCAGTTCAGCAGAAATTAAGGAAAATACATCCGAACTTAGAGAGTCAAATAAAATCAGAACTCAATAAACTCTTGAAAGCTAAGATTATTTTTCCCGTTCGACACTCAAACTGGGTCTCTAATATGGTGCCTGTCAGAAATAAAAATGGCGACATTAGGATTTGTATAGATTTCAAAAATCTGAATAAAGCAAGCCTTAAAGATAACTTCACATTACCTACTATGGAGCAGATACTCCAATCAGTAGCAGGCTCTGAATTAATGTCCTTTTTAGACGGGTTTTCAGGATATAACCAAGTTTTGGTTCATCCTGATGACAGACTTAAAACTACATTCAGAACGAAATGGGGAACTTATGCTTATCAGAAAATGCCTTTCGGACTTATTAATACAGGAGCCACATTCCAAAGAGCGATGGATATCGCTTTCAAAGGATTGATTAATAAAACAGTAGTTGTCTACCTAGACGATATTACTGTATTTTCTAGAAATAAATCCAATCATTTGTATGACTTAAATCAAATTTTTCAACGCTGCAAAAGGTACGGTATCTCACTCAATCCTAAAAAATCCTTCTTCGCTCTTGATCAAGGAAAGCTCCTGGGTTTTATTGTTTCCAAAGATGGTATTTATATTGATCCTGACAGGATTAAAGAAATTTCTGAAATCCCATTTCCTCATAACAAAAAATCCATGCAGTCTTTTTTAGGTCAGATCAACTTTGTCAAAAGATTTGTTCCTGATTTTTCTCAGATCATTTTACCATTGCAAAACATGATTAAGAAAAATTCAGTGTTTAAATGGGGATCTGTGGAAAAGGAAGCATTTGATTTAATCAAACAATCAATAATCAATGCCCCCGCTTTAAACACTCCCAATTTTTCTAATCATTTCACATTGTATACTATCGCATCCGATTCATCTTATGCATCAGTACTCACTCAGATTAATGATCATGACCTTGAAGCACCGATTTCATTTTTTAGTTCAAATTTCCAGGGTGCAGAACTAAATTACTCCGAAGTTGAAAAACAAGCCTTTGCTGTATATAAAGCCATTAAACACTATAGGCCCTTTCTTTTAAAAGCTCATACAAAGGTTATAGTTCCTTTTTCCGCAGTAAGACAATTACTGATCCAAAGGGAATTAGGTGAGAAAAGGGCCAATTGGGTTACATCACTTCAAGAGTATGACTTGGAAATCAAGCCAGCAAAGATTGTGAGGGGTCAAGGTTTTTGCAGGTTGTTAGCAGGAGCATCCAACGTTCCGGAATCAGGTGATACAGAACATATGGAAGAAATCAATCAGATAAGTATTACCAATTCTGAATCTCAATATCCATATTTAATCTTTTATCTGAAAAATGGATATGCACCTCCTAATCTTTCTTATAAAAACAAACGGGCCATTAGATTAAAAGCAAAAAACTTCATAATCATTGATGATGTACTTTTTAGACAAAACTATGATTCAGTTTTATTAAGATGCCTAGAAAAACCTGAAGCACAAAAGGTTTTGCAGGAACTACATGATGGACCAGCCGGAGGACATTTTGGAGCTGACACAACAGCTCACAAAATCATTCATGCCGGGTATTATTGGCCCACTTTATTCAGAGATACTCATGAATATGTAAGGAAATGTCAAAGTTGTCAAACCTCCAGTGGAAGACAAAGAAAATCAGCTTTCCCTTTGCAACCAGTCAACATTGAGCAACCTTTTGAACAATGGGGATTGGATATCGTTGGGGAAATTTCTCCACAGTCTTCCAAATAGCATAAGTATATTCTTACTGCTACTGATTACTTTACCAAGTGGGTTGAAGCAATTCCGTTAAAAACAACAAACTCTGAAGGAATTATAGAATTTATAGATCAATTCATCATTACCAGGTTTGGTGTCCCAAATGCTCTTGCTTTTGATAATGCATCTTATTTCTCTGGTAATGCCATGTTTGAGTTCGCTATTAAAAGAGGTTTTAAACTAAAATATTCTGCAAATTATTATCCCCAGGGTAATGGTTTAGCAGAATCTACCAATAAAAATCTCCTTAAAATCATTAAGCGAACTATTGAACAAAATCATAAAAATTGGCATAAATCTTTAATATTCGCACTATGGGCAGATAGAATAACACAGAAGGCCTCCATAGGTACTTCTCCATTCAATCTTGTATATGGGAAAGAAGCAATACTACCAACCAATCTAGCACTTCCTTCCCTAGCCCTAGTGCAGTTTATTGAAGAAAACCCCTCTTCTTCTATCCAATTTAGACATGATCAAATTTTAAAATTAGAAGAAGAAAGAGAAAAGGCTAAGATTACTCATGCAAAACATCAGCAGATAATCAAAAAATCATTTGATTCAGCTTCATCTAGTTCAAAATAGTTGCAGGTTGGTGATCTAGTTCTGAAATGGGATAAAGCCCATGAGGATAAAGGTAAACACACCAAGTTCCAAAAGATGTGGCTTGGACCATTTCAGATCAGCGAGAAGATAGGCCATTCGACATTCATGTTACAAGATCTAACAGGAAAGAGGGATTCTCTTCCTGTTAATGGCCTCATCTTAAAGAAATTGTTCAATTGAGAAGGTAATCCCTTCTCCTTTAGTTCTAAGTAGGATTTATTTTTTTAGGATCATTAGGAAATAAAGTTGTAAGGTATCTTCCATTGACTTTTGCTGTATTTAAAAGTTGCTCAAAAGAAAGGATTGTTGATATTTACTTTTAAATAAATAGAAGTCTTAAACAAGAGGAACAATTTCTAGGAAACTAAGTATAATTGCATTCTGAAGCCACCCTTCAATTTTTGCGAACTCTTCTCAAAGTTTAGAAGTATTAGAAAATCATTTTATGTTTTTAAATTGGTCAACAAAAAGGTTATCAATATCAAAATAGAAACTAATCCAATTTCAGCATCTTCAACTCTTACCCTGTCATCCATTTACTCTTAAGGAGAAAATTGTCCATCCCATTCACCAAAAGTTTATGATTACTCAGAGTGTAATTCTAGAATTTTGATATAAAAGATAAGAGGTCTTATTACAAGCCTGCTTACCATGATCATAGGGAAATAGTTTAACCGACATTACCAATATTGCATACCAAAACAGGGTAATGGCTTAAAATTATAAGACAAGGGGTCTCATCACGAGCCAGCTTGTTCGGTTAGATTACTACTAGTGAATGGCATTGTCAAATAGCTGGCCACCAAACCGAGACAATGGCTTTTTATCTTAGAAATAACAGAAAAAGTAAAAGAAATACAAAATATGAAAGCATATTTGAATTCATTCTGTTAATCATACTCTCAAATGGATGGGATAATGGACAATAACATGGTTAAAAGGTATCCCTGTCGGAACTATGAACGTTTGCTGGCAGCAGAGGCTCTACCTATGACAGACGAGTTAACCAAAAAGATGCTTTGGAAAATTTTTCTGTTTTATCATTATAAACCAATAGAGGCCTATTTAAAACTTAGAATGTATCTAATTTTCAACAAAGAGAGGAAATTAGCAAAAAATAGTTTCATTTTATTTGGAGTGCATATATACTTAGTTATATTAGAATTTTCCCTTTTGATTGAAACTCTATTTTGAAAAAGTTTAAGTATTTCCATACTTTTCAGAGATAACTGTTTCTTCCAGCGAATCGCCAATTGTTGTCCTCTACAACTACCCCCCATTTCATATAATTTTTATTCACAACACTATAATATGAAATGGGTCCCTTTTATTTTTTAATTGGTATCAATTTTGTATTATTCAAAAAGGTCCGAAAATGAAATAAAAAACATTACAAAAAACCTTTTTTACAAACCAATAATGGCCTTGGGATATAAATAATTAAATATTTTATCATTGCGATAAAGCGATCGCAAGATCGCATATCGCAATGACAAAGGAGACATAACTTAAGGAACTTTTGGTTTGCTCCGAAGCGATATACCATGCATGCTTTTAAGCGATCGGCGATATACCATGCGATATATCGGTTAAATGCTCCCGATGCGATGCGATATCTCTATCGGCGAACGAGGATTCCAAGAGATGCCAGTATAAGAAAAGCGCCTTTTCGTCCCGATGCGATGCGATAAAGCCAAAACACGAACTTCAAAAAAGTTGTTAAAACGGGGATATTACGATTAATTCGTATTAAAAGCCTTATCTTTATAATGGAGATTCACCTGCGCTCAACCGCCAAAACGGCCAAGGCACGCTTAGACAAATCATTTCACCAATAAACGACGTGATGGACATTTAAATGATTGACAGGTTTTTGCGGCCATTTAATGAAATAGTAAGACTAAATCTTTTTACGGATTGGATCCATGGCAACCTTAAGTTAATTCTTCATCACGCATTAATCAATATATTTCACCCGTATTTGGTTTTTATTGTCAATTCTCTGTGTTACGCTTATTTTTACTCCTGTGCATAATTCTTCCAAGCTGATAGATGCAAGCAAAATGGGGAAGAAGTCCAAGAAAACTGCAAATGCTTCCGCTTCGCCAGCCATAGAACAAGCCATCACTGATCCAGGAAATAAAAAGAAAGGATTGATATCTGATACTACATGTTCAGGTCTTGGCAAAACTTCTTGGCAAAGTACCTATAATTTGACAGAAGTCGAAGAACCCGAAGTGACAACTAGAGAAACTCAACAATGACACACCAAAATATGAAGGTACTTAAAGGACTTAGCCGACTCTTCCTCTTTCCATCTATTAGCAATGAACAAATTCTCCCATATACCTGACAATAGTGTGTAAGAGAATGAGAACCTTCAATCACGTGTTTAACCTTCGCACCGTTTCTGTCTTCTGGCTTCGGTTCATTTCAAGCTAATGATTTGAGGCAAATGTATCATTTGCCTGACCCAGAGAAGAAGTACAACAAGGCATTTCTGGAGAAATTCCGAAATGAGAACGAAACTGAATCCGAACCCATTCGGAATTGGAGGCAGAATCCGGCAAAACACAAGCATACATCTTCCGGTATGTATTCTGTTGATTCTCTATGTTCTCCTTATTGTTATGCTGGGATCATGATGTGTAGATTATGGGGTTTGCACGACTCCTCTAATTTCACTATAGAAATGGTTCCTTTAATGGAGGCAGCGTGTAATAGTGAAATTATGGATTGGGGAACTATACTGTCTGACAAATTAGCCACCGCAGTTCTTGATTTCAGAGGCGAGACCCGCATTTCTGAAAGGTTTATTTCCCCATTCTACTACAGTGCTTATATCCTGGACACCCTGTGTTTTAATTCTGAATTTCCCGTGCTCGGCTGGAGGTGGACTCCAAAAGAGCCCATGCCCATTCACATATACTATCAGAAATTGTGGAAAACCTCCCATAGGCACCATTTATACCAAATCTGCAATGGCTGCATGTTACCCATTCACTACTCTATTTTTTATAAACCTGCTCCCAAGATTTCCTACCAAGCAGGGATTGATTTAAATGGCTTAGGGAGATGGTTTGCTGAGGAAAAATTTACTTATATAAGAATTTTTGGTAGCCAAGCCAAGCCTCATGTTCTTCCTCTGTACATACCTGATAAACTGCTGGCAAGGGAGATAGCCTATCAGATTATTTCTGAGGGCGTTACACAAACTCTAAAGAGAAATAAGAAGCAGGTCTGGCCCTCTTTTCCTCTTAGATGTGGTGTCTACACCTTGAATGATCTCAAACATGCAGAGAAAGAAGCTATAAAGATGAAATCATTAACTCTAGCAACTCTCCCTAATAGGCAATTTGATCCCGACAAAGTTGCCTATAATGCCCTTGGACAGGCCAAATTGGCAAAGTTTGATCATAAAGAAGATATGTTTGATGACCTGTTCTCCACAGCCGAGTCAATGTCCCAAGTTAGATCGTTGGCCAGGATGAAATATCAAGATGAAGGGTTAGTTGAATTCAACAGACTTAGAGAATAGAGGTTGCAAACTCTGCCCCTAGATCTGTTAGCAACAAGCCCAGCAGCAGGATCAAGCGAGCCTGAACAGCGACATACTAAGGAACCTCTGGTTATAACAAATGAACAGGAGAAAGTGCAAGAGGAAACCCAGACGAAAGAACAGGAACAGAGCACCATAAAGGTAAATCAAGATACTCAAATTGATCCTGAATTGCTCCAGGAATGGCAGCAATTCGATTCAATTATCAACAATCCTGAAGGTTCAAAGGAAGCCCAAACATCAAGAGTAGAAGACACATAGGAGAACGTCTCAAAACAGGTTCCAGGTGAAACCAGCGGCCTACCCAGTTCCAAAGGAGTAGAGATAATCCCAAAGGACCCCTCCGATCAAGTTATTTTGCAGATAGAAGAAATTCCTCCCTTGGATGACTTCTATAGCCCGAAACACAAAGCTGTGGTAAAACGACAATGGAAGAGGAGAAGGACTGATCAGCCTTCCCTATTCCCAGAATTAACAGTGACGGGCAATGTAGTTTGGAAGGAGGAATTTGATCCCTCTGAGGACCTAACAAAACTATCACAATTTGATGGAGCCTATTCGGCAGCAACAATAGATAAGGCATCAGAGGTGAGTCTTTTATTAAAAACAAAAGACCAGGATATTTTCTCATTACAAGCGCAACTATCAGAAGCACGACAGAAGGCAGAGCAGGCAGAACTGCAATTGTTAACACAACAGCAAACAAATAATCAATTAACTCAACAATTGCAGGAAGAAAAGCAGAGAATTGATCAGAGTGCAGTCCAGAAGAAAAAAGATTTATCAGAGGCATTGGCACAACTCAAGACAGCAAATGAACAAATGCTGAAGATAAAAGATGAGCAGATTGCTCAACTATCAGCCCAGCTTGAGAAAACAAAGAATCTTCCACAGGTAGCTAAATTCAGGGCAGAGGCAGTACAAATAAACAAAGCATTATTAACACAGATAAAGTTGTTATGTCAACAAATCGCCCAGGCAGAACCTTTATGTGACTTAACAACATCTCTAAGTAATAAATCAGCTGATGCTAGAACAGACTTCGAGCAGGCCGATGAGACATTGACCAATTATCTTGAGTGGCAAGGTACTGAGGAAGGACAGTCAGCTAAATTGCCAAAGATCCTAGAATCGCATAAAGATATATTATTTATGGAATGGCAATCTCAATTAATGAAAGCAGAGAGGGCAGTTTCCAGATGCAAATTAACCACAAGTAATTTGGTTGAATTGATTAATGACACTCTCTACTTATCTAACATGATTTCTCAATGTACCCCAGGTAAATTGACATCAGCTAAAACATTGGAACAGTCAAGTTACCCAGAGCTGGAGAAAACTGGCAGATTAATCGCAGGAATTAACAGTTTGACATGGGACACCTATTGGATGTTCTTAGTCAAACCTTACAGCCAGAGAGCCACCCTCAAATGCCTCTCAGATGCAATCGGATGCATCATTCCCGAAATGCAGGATGCCACCTATGATGCCCAACTCAATTCTCGCCTTAACCGACCACCAGAAGTGGAGTCGATGCTTGCAATATGCCAGCTCAGGACTAGAGACGAACAGCCTCAGTGATGATTCATGTTGCCGACTGCCAGATTGCCGTGAAGGAGATATTCAAGATTGTTTAATACCAATTAAGTAGGATTTTTCAGTTTCGTAGATATTTAGATAAATTTAGTATTTATAGACCCTTTCATGTATTTAGAAAGGGTCGTAAGTTTTGTATATGACTTATAAACCTGAAGTTGCACTACTGTACTTCAGGCATATTCTTTTATGAAACTGGACCAATTATTCTAATTTTGACAAGGAGGCTTTTATGCAAATGTGCACTACTGTCTTTGTGTGAAAGTATTTTTGCGTTGAAAGAAGAATTTCAAATAGCGATTGATATTGGGGAGTGACTTGCAGCTCATATGGTACTATTATCTATGTCTGAATCCATTCTTTTTATATGAATTGTTGTTTGATTACTTTTGCTATTATTGAATATTTAAATGCGTTTTAACAGCAATCTTTATACTTTCCACTACTGGATGTTTACAGTTTGCTATTCTTTCAATCATTTACGTATCAGTAATATAAATTAAGATAAGTGTAACAATTGTTTTATCAATTACTTCATTCAACTAATTGAATGAAGTAATTATTATTTAAATGAATATCTTTGTTTATTGAATAGTGTCATCTATATGCCTATTGACAAACATAGATCATCAAACGTTGCACTTAAGAATAGAAACTTCCCAGGATATAATAGTCATTTACATTTTTGCTTATAGATTAAATACTCCATTTATTATCACTTATTATTAAACTAATCACTCATTCACCCCTTTCTATTCTTTATCGGGAAACTGGTCCCATTATATCCAGTCGGAGCCACCATCCCAAACGGAAAAGGAGCTGTATTAAGGTCCGGACCGGGTGGTTATCCCCCAATGTTGTTGCAGCGATTTTCGAGGCCTCAACACCCCTCTAAAAACTTTCAAAATCCTCCTCTATTCATCATTTTCCTCTAAAAAAATCCTTAAACAATGTAAAAGTCCCTTTTACATTTTTTAAATCTAACTTTCTAAGCCTATCGGACCCTTAAAAAACTTATAAAACTATGTTTTTATGATGAAACCTGCCCTTGTGTAAATATTGGCCTTAAGCCCTTTTTGGCCTGAAGCCTTGGCCCCCTGCTCTCATAAAACCATGACCCCCTGCCTGTTCTTAAGCCCCTTCCCTATTCAAAACTCCTCCGCTCTTTTTATTTTACATACCCCCGTAACCTTATAAAAGGCCCCCAAGCCTTTAACATAATAAGTGGGCCCCCCTTACCTCACCTCACCTCTTGGTCTTCTGTCGGACCATCTCTGCCGTTGATATTAAAACCTAGGCCCTGATCTAATGAACATCACGCCACCTACCCATCCCGCATTCACCCCGTGCTACCCGAAAAATCTGTCATGCCATCCAGCCACAGCCCGCCACCTTTCTCTGGGCTCCACTTCCCAGACC
The DNA here is from genome assembly GCA_034641835.2 of Pinus albicaulis. Lineage (NCBI taxonomy): Eukaryota > Viridiplantae > Streptophyta > Pinopsida > Pinales > Pinaceae > Pinus > Pinus albicaulis. The sequence continues at coordinate 1,130,698,000 of CM076583.1, read as the reverse complement.
TACACGCTAGTCCCTCAACCCTTCTGCACCGATGATCTCACTTCTTGATATCAGACGGTCCAGATCTCATATCACGTGGAAATCAGCGCCGAACGTTGACACTCCTACCCCATGCGAAATAGGCAGTTTTTCCCTGGACACGTGGTAATCGCCTAGTGGAATCGCGTCTGATAAACTCAAAACTGCTTACCGCTCATTACCCACGCGATAAACCATTTCTGGTTTTCAAAAACCACCTTTCACCTCTACGCCAAAATTCAAAGTTCTTTGCCTCTTTTTTATTTTCCCAATGATCCACCTGTGGAACCTTCCCTCTGCATCCTCTCTCCCTCTGTAAATCGCCCCCTCGATGCCTCATAACCCTGAAAATTCAGTTTTACACCTCCCGCAGGTTTTTAAGCTAATGTTTGTTTGTGTTTTACAGGTTTTAATGGCGGAGATGCCTCACAGAGGCATTACACTGATCAAAATATCCTCTAGATGATGACCCAAGAGGTGAATTTGTTTTAAAAAGGCTAGGAAGGTTACATAAAGGCTTAAAACCCTCGATGAATCATGATCATCGATGGGTTATAAAACCCTCCAGCACATGAAGACCGCATCCCTGCACACATAAAGCACAAACAGATTAGAGAAACAGAAAATAATGAAGAACAGAAGGATTAAAGGGCTAAATCAAGATCAAAGGATAAACACAGAGAATTAGCCCTTAAGACATTGATTAAAGCATAGAGGCCAAGGTTAAAGACAAAGGGTAAATGAACAAAACGGTCATAAAGATAGTAAGGCAGAATATGAAGGCTAAATCAAAGGTTCAGAGGCCTAATGAAGATTTTTTGTGATTAAACAAAGACAGGTTAACCCAAAGGCAGCTTCGAATGATTAAATCAAGAAGCATTTACTCCTCCAAAGATCAAACTGCCACCTACAACATAAATCCTTTCCATAAAGGCAGTGGGCAGTTATTACATAGTTAGAGATAGTTTTAATCTGTCAGTTATTAAACCCTGGGCCCTGATCTAATAGACATCACGCCACCTACCCATCCCGCATTCACCTCACGCTAACTGAAAAAGTTGTCATGCCATCCAGCCACAGCCCGCTACCTGTCTCTGGGCTCCACTTCCTAGACCTGCATGCTAGTCCCTCAACCCTTCTGTACCGTCGATCTCACTTCTTGAGTTCAAACGGTCCAGATCTCATATCGTGCAAAAATCGACACCGAACGTTAACACTCCTACCCCGCACGAAATAGGCAATTTAACCCTAGACATGCAATAATCACCTAGTGGAATCACGTCCGATAAACTCAAAACCACTTACCGCTTATCACCCACGCGATAAACCATTTCCAGTTTTCAAAAACCACCTTTCACCTCCATGCCAGAATTCAAAGTTCTTCACCTCTGTTTGATTTTCCCCATGATCCACTTGCGGAACCTTCCCTCTGCATCCTCTCTCCCTCTGTAAATCTCCCCCCCCCCCAACATGACGCCTCAGAACCCTAAAAATGCAGTTTTACCCCTCCCGCAGGTTTTTAAGCTAATGCTTATTTGTGTTTTACAGGTTTTAATGGCAAAGATGCCTCCCAAAGGCATTAAACTGATAAAATTATCCTCTGGATGATGATCCAAGAGGTAAATTTTCATTAAAAAGGCCAGGAAGGTTACATAAAGGCTTAAAACCCTCGATGAATCATGATCATCGATGGGTTATAAAACCCTCCGTCACATGAAGACTGCATCCCTACACACAAAAATCACAAACAGATCAGAGAAACAGCAAATAATGAAGACCAGAAGGATTAAAGGGCTAAATCAAGATCAAAGGATAAACGCAGAGAATTTGACCTTAAGACAGTGATTAAAGCATAAAGGCCAAGGTTAAAGACAAAGGATAAATGAACAAAATGGTCATAAAGACAGTAAGGCAGAATATGAAGGCTAAATCAAAGGTTCAGAGGCCTAATGAAGAGTTTTGTGATTAAACAAAGACAGGTTAACCCAAAGGTAGCTTTGAATGATTAAATCAAGAAGCATTTACTCCTCCAAAGATCAAACTGCCACCTACAGCATAAAGCCTTTCCATAAAGGAATTGGGCAGTTATTACACAGTCAGAGATATTTTTTATCTGTCAAGGCAGTTATGGTAAAAGATAATACTAGGCCTTAAAGTCAAACATTTCTTCTATTCTTCCTTAAGGAAGTTAAGACAGAGTTATTGAAACGGAAAAGTAGCTGCAGATATTCCTACCTTATACCTTGCATGGTTTTCAAGGTTAGGAATGCAGTTACTTTGTAATAAATGATACTCAAACCCTATCTTAACCTCACCTCCTCATTTGCAGCATAAATATTGCTTCTGAACTCATTGTATTGTTTTCATTTGATGACTCTTTGAATTAATCCATAGCCTCTTGGAAGCTGAAGGAAAATTGATGTCTTGGATCTTGTGGATGCCCTGATTTGTTTGTTGATGGAAGAGGCTAGATCACTGGATCCCTGAACTTGGTTGTTGGTGAAGTGCTCCTATCTGTTATTGTTATTTCTTGTTTTCATTACGTTTTCATCTTTCTTTGTTACATTAGACTAAAATTTTTAGGCTAAGAAATGTCTTCTGAAATCACCTTAGTTCTGTTTACTCTTCCCTGTCTTAATGTTTTCTTCTGCAAGGTCTGATTGGAGGATTCTTAATTGCCTTCCAGTTCCATCTAGCTTGTTATTTTAGAAATAATTCAATAGAGTATAACCAAGGAGTTTCTCTTTTTGTAATTCCATGTTCCTTTGAGTACGTCCTGAGAGGTTGTTTTGAGGAATGATTTCAATAGAGTGAAACCAGGAAATTTAGTGGTGAGTCCATGCTCCTTTGAGTATAGCTTGAGAATTTCTTCTGAAACTTCTTTAAAGTATGCCTAGTAGAGTCTAAACCATGGAAGTCTATGGTGCGCCCTGTCCTCTAGCCTGCCTTTAAAATTTTCTTCGAATACCCCTATAGAGTTAGTCAAAAGCAGATTAGATTATTTATGTTTGATCTTAGGCTACTCTTATTGTTATCTTACATGTTTCTTTATCTGAAAGTAGTCTTTTATGATTGCTGGATTGTTGTCTGAGAGGTTTGCTGATTAAAAGTTTGTCTAAAGAAGTCTATGGTTTTCCCTGTCCTTTGGCTTGCTTCAAAACAGTTACCTTGAAATATTTTTCTTGTTAAAAGTACATGAAAAAGGATTCTTAATTTCCCTTTGTCCTACTTTTCATTCCTATCCTTAATGTTCATCTCACGATCCCAAAAAATTTGAAGATCCACTGGCCAAGTTAGATTTTCCCTATGATACTCTCTGATCCTTTAATAAACTTATCATGACTTCCATTTGACTCATTTTCCCAATGACTTAGAGATTTTCCATTCTATCTATGCTCTTTGATCACTATGCCCAACCAAAACAATCAAACAAACTTTACACTTAATAACTAGCCTAAAATCAACCCTAAAAAGAAAACAAGCACATATCCTTTGCAAACAACCTGAGAGATCCCTCTCTGAGTCTAGGAAGGCTAGGTCCTAGAACTCTGAAGACTAGTTCCATGTTGCCTTGTCATTTGGTATACCAATCTGCCAAATCACGGGACTACAACAATGTACATTCTTGCAAAGAATTGGTAGTTAAAGCTGAGTAGATTTGTACTTCGTTGATCCAATTCATCATTTAGTTCATCAAGGAAATTAAGTTGTTACCAACAAGATCAAAAGAAACACTTCCAAAAGGAGAGGCATTGAAGAAAAAAACACAAAATGATGGAGTAGAGTCTCACAGTAAGATCAAGAAATTACTAATGGTTAATCTAGAGTTAATCTAGGAGTTCCTAATTAAACCTCGTAGTCATATTCAAATAAATTGAATGATGGATAATCAAATTACTCAGATGTTACCAATGGTATAAGCTCTTGTATATAGTTTGCAAGTTAACATTAGACCAAATTTTCCTATGGGGCTAGTACAGCTTCTAGAAATACAAAGTCATTGGCAAACAACCAATAGTTCTTCAGAGACTATTATTTCAACAAGATAGAAGCTTATTTGAGCTTAAATCAATTTTCTTTTACTATTTTTATGTTTTTGTAGAGAAAAATTAGAAGGAGAACCACACTCCTATAATTTTTTTAAATATTATTCATGTAGCTCTTTAGCCCTATGAAAAGGGTTCTGAACTTTGAAAAGAAAAGTTTGATTACACTATTGTACTTTATTTTTTTTTAATATATCAATTGAACCATTTCACAATTTCATGTCTCAAAGGATTAAAGTAGAATTGGTACTATTACTTTAGTTTTCCATCTTCATTTTACTTATGAAATCATTTAATCAATATTATGTGTTTATTATTGAATAATATATGACATTACTATTGATCTATTGTTTTGTTAAATTTTAAACATATAGATTTGAATTATATATGTTAATGGTGTTAAATGATATAGCAAGTGATCTAAATTCCTTGTTATTAAGCTATTTTCATTTTCATGTATTAAAAAATATCTCGGTTATATAGTATCAAATATAGTCTAGTCTTATCTCTATATTTTATTGTTTTTTATCTAGCATTATCATTTATCTTTCATTGTCTCTTCCTTTTCTTGTATTTAATTTTCATGCATCAAACTATCCACTCATCATAGACATCTTCACAAGGGTAACTAGACCCATTTTAACCAATTGAAGCCACCATCCAAAAAGAGTCTAATTGAGGCTCGGACTGGGTGGTTTCTCAAATGTTTAACTTGGTCATTTATGGCCATCAACATAATCGCAAAAATGAAAGTGAATAAGAGTTGATGGTATTTTCTGAAAATTGTTGTTCTTCACTTAGCATTATGTCCATATTATTTCTAACTAGGAACTTCCATGGATTTTGAAGGATGTTTTAGGATCTATATAAGAAAAAAAACAACAACAACAAGATATTCATGTAGGCATAAGGTATAGTTAATGGGGTTGTTACTGCAATGAAATGATTGGAAGATCTTGGAAGCATAACTATTTTCAAAGAATATTGAGTTGTTTGTTATTCATCTTAAAATTATTTTTTCATTAAAATTTAATTATTTGGTGTATTTTTTTTAAAACAAAGTTCGAGTCCAAATTTGAGTTGATATATGGTTGAATCAAATTCCAAGTCTGGGTTTTAAAATATACCATTTTTGAAATGAGGGGAAATTCCTAGTGGGTTTCATGATATATGTATTTCACAGGGAACCAAAAAAATCAACAAAAGAGGACATCCATGGCTACTACCAAACACCAAAAGAAAAATTTATATAAGTGACACTAAAAGTAGAAATAGAGGTAGAGAGAAGAATTATTCAGCACCAAAAGTATAAATGGAGGTAATATGTTGGGGATAATAGCATGGATCTTCCTAAATAGAAAAATAAAATGGAAACTATAGGTATAGAGTAAGATGGGGAAATATTACAAAGAAATGCACTTCTCATCACAAAAGTAGAGGTAGAAGTTTAGATGTAGTGTAAGCAAGCTAACCTTGCCATTGTCAATCCTAGTGTAACAATTCAAAACCTATGATTTTGGTTGGAATGAGAAGACTAAAGTGAAATATAAGTGTGAATTTCACTATTATTGATAAATATGTTACCTATAAATACATTATGTAACCTTAGGATTCATCTCCCAAGGTCTCTGGGACTCCCCTTGATGTTTCACCTTCCACACCATAATGCTTAGCGAGTTAGGTGTCCAAGATTAACCCACTTAATCTGAAGGGGTATATATGAGTCCAAGAAAAGAGTTATAATACAAAAAATGAAAAAAAAGTGACAACAATTGGTTGAATGTGCTCTATGAAATTATGGTATAAGTGGGAGAACTCGAGGTCTCAACCGGAAGTGGTTTAAGGATGACCACCAACATTAGAACACTTAGTGCGGTTTCTTGAACAACTCCAAATTTGGCTAGAAGTTGAATTATTATGCTAGATGATGTGCTCCATATTTTTTGAAAAGGGAGACCAATCAGGTCTAAACCTAGAACACTTGATGCATTTTCTGGAACAATTCCAAACCTAACTAGAATTTGAATCCTTTTTATAGAGGAAATGCTCCCTATTTTCTGAGAAGGGAGACCATTGAGGTCTCAACTAGCAATGGTTTAAGGTTGGCCACCAACTCTAAAATTCTTAGTGTAGTTCCTAGAATAGTTCTAGATTTGGCTAGAATCTGAAGTCTTATTCTAGAGGAAGTGCTCCCAATTATAGTTTAAAGATGACCATAAACTGGATCACACTCATAACTTTGACTCTAGAAATTTTTATTATGTTTCAGGCTTAAGGCTTTGCTTTTGGTGTTTCTCTGGTTGTGGCTTAGTCCCTTCAAAACTGGAGTTGATCATCAATTCTCCCATATCAGATACAAGTTGAGAAGATGATATCAATGTTACTCATAATCATTTATACATACTTGATTTATAGGGATTCAAAACTAGAAACCTCACTTTCAATTCCCTCTTATCCCATACAAAATGAGAGGATGAATATGTTTAGAAAATTTTCAAATGGATGAAGTTAAAAAAAAAACAATGATCCTCCATGCACGAAACTCAATATGTTGGGTGTGGAGCCTAATTATCTTCTTCATTTAGATGTATCGTCGTGTTGGACCCCTATTCTTAACGGGACGGAAACATCGTCCGTCATTTAATCACTGTTAGGGAAGTCTAGTGGGGGGCAACAATGATTTTATGAGCCCCCCCTGGCGGGGAGTTTCAGGGGCAGTGCCCCCGGAGCTTAAAAAATATGTAAATTTTCCTTGTAAAATATTGTAATTTCATAGTCAATCTGGGTCATTCATTAGGAAAATGATCTAACGGTAGAAGTTATGTTTAATGTAGGGTTGTTTTCCCTAGAAGGAAACCCCTCATTTTGTATGAGGGTATTGTATTGCAGCTATGTATTGGGTGTATATTCTGAGAAAGAACCAGAAAGGGGAATGTGTAAGAGAGTAGAGGATATTACAGCGGATTTGTTGTAGGTCGTGTCTCTTCATTTTGTTGGATAATAGAAAGGAAGGCCTGGTTGTTTCTGTGGATGTATCCCAAGTTGGGTGAAACACGTATATATGTGTCTCTCTTGTTTTATATGTTATTTATGTGTTTGTGTTTCTGCATATTTATGGGTTCCATTGTTGTGTAATATATAATTTTATAACACAATAAGGGTGTCAGTTTCTACCAAAAATGCACCCATTTACAATTCAATTTAACTGGTAAACTTACAAAAAAAACACCATTTTCAAGATACCATTATTTTAATTTGAATTCCAAGATATATATTGCTTCTAAAAAAATGAAGAAATAATGCTCAAAGCCAACAAAATTTATCAGCAATTACAAGAACCCCTGATGGATATTACCGCTTCAATATTTTGCAAAATCATCTTTTATTTGTTACATATTGGTTTCAAGGACCGAGGATTGAAACTCCCATATCTCCTTGAGCTACGAGGCTTTGATGTCTATCTCATTAAAGGTAGCTCGCAAATTTTTTTTGACGGGTGAAGCTTCAAACCGTTATAGGTTCTTTGTTTCCAAAGGGAGACAATGTAGTCTACTTTCTCCATAATAATGGAGGAAATACCCTCCTCTCTAAGGCAGGCCATCCTTCAGGCTTTCCCCTATAATTATAGGTTCATTTACCTAAATGTGACATTGTTTCTCCAACAAAATATCATGGGCCTCCTTGCCCCATCGCTCTGAAAAAAAAGAGGCATCCATTATTTTGTTTTTTCATCATCGTTAGGTATATAAAGTACTTTTTATTCATCTTCTTATACAAATATTCAAACATTTTAAAGTAAAGAAAAATATTCAAACAACTGTCCAAAGTACATATGTCACCCATTAGAGTAAGCAAAATCCATTTGGATCTTAACAAAATCTCAATATTTCTTCATTATTGGAGATGTGCTCAGTAGATCCTCTTTGAATTCACTCTAAGAGAACTCTCACCACTACACAATAGCTATGAATGATGGCCCCAATCTAATTTCAATGTACACCACACTATTATTAGTCCCCTATGGCAACCATTAAATTGTATTGTGTCATTCATTGGCTTACCACAATCAAGAACTCGGTCATGTACATTAAATAGAAGGAAACAACAACAACATATCATCCCCATGCCACAACACTGACTGAATATCACTCTTGCTATTTACTACACACAATACAAAATGACAGTGATAGTACACAACACTCTCAATGCCCTCAGTCATCTCTCCCGAGTCCCCTCTTTAAAACTATCAGAAATTGAAAAAATTATTGTTGTGGATTATTAATAAGAAATGGAGAACTAGCATTAAAATAAAATAAGCTCTAGATCTGTGCTTGCATTTTCCAATATAGCCTTTTTTTCTAATTTACACATATTTTGGGAATGCAAGTGTTAGAATTAAAACTACAACATATTACTACCCAGAGTGCCTTTTGCAACAATGGTGCATCATCTCCTTACTTAAAACTATAAATTTTCACTGATATACTATGTTGAAGCGTGATATGCTCATGGTCGAATTCCAAACAAGCGTGAGAGGATTTTTTACATTACATGATATGGGTGTGTTATTGACAATACCAAAGGATGATGGTTCTTTAATAATGAAGACAGACTCGGAAGAATGGAAAAGGTTGATACAAGTGGATAGCTCTTAGAAAAATTGGTGTTGGAGCTCCTACGATTTAATGCTTATTACGAAAAAAAAATTATGTCAGGAATTCCAAAATTTATGTTGTGCTGACAAGTAACATTGTATGTTATACTGGTCACTCTTACGAAGTACCACTACGCACATGACAGGTTTGGAGGAGCAATGATTACATGTAGTAAAGTGAATATTAAGGTAGAAGAGCATTAAAGAAATGGCAGAAAATGTTGAAAAATGTGTAACTATGTTTGACCTTCATAAATATGAAATGTACTTTTGATTCTTGTACATTGTACAATGAAATAAAAAATATATATGTATTTTTGGAGCATTTGTTTCATACTCAAATGTATTTTATTTTAGAGATCAAGCACCCATTGAGTGCTTTTATGGTTTTTCCTAGATCAAGAAGGCAAAAGAGTCATTTTCATAAGTTGAATACCCCATCAGGCACATTATAACTTGTAAATAAAATTATTTTTTTCATTAAAAGTGTCAAAATATCCTTCAAGGCTAAGTCGGCCTAGCAGCTGGAAATTCAGCCTATCTTGAGTAGCCATGTCTACCTTAAGAAGCCTATATAAAGGAGGTAACTTGACCTCCTTGGAACACATTCATCACTTACTCATTCAGTTGAAGGAGGAAGAGGGCGAAGAAGACTTGTTTTTGTTCTATTTCTCTCTCAGATGTGTGAAGGAAGGATAGAGTTTCCGCTACTAGTCTAGGGTTTTCTTTTGCAAGTTTTATCTTGAAGAAAGAAGAGAAAGAAGGTCAGAAAAGGTCGTATTAGGTAATACTCAAGCACTGGAAGAAGTTAAAATACAATTGAAGGTATAAAGAAGACTTAAAAGGCTAGAATAATCTCACACGTGTGGCAATAATTGCTACTGGGAGGGCCGAAATTTTAGACCTACAGTAGAGGCCAAAATTCTATCACTGGGAGGACGAATTTGTGCTACTGGAAGACATTTGACTGTATTTGACTTGAAAAAGGAAGAAAGTCATCCAAAAGGATTGGAATTGGTATTTTAGGGTATTGGTCTTGGTCTAGAGGGAATTTTTCAATTAAAGAATCTATAAGAAGAGAAGTGATTTGTGGGTTTTCCCCTCAAGAGGAGAGGTTTTTACATCGGTCATAGAAATTTTCACATTTTGTGTTCTTGTCTAATATTGTTTTCCTTGTTTTGGTAGCTGTTTGATGATACACATACATAATAATAAGTGAAGAAGCTAATAAGTAATAAAAAGTAAAAAGACATTACAAATAGTTATCAAGAAAAGATAAATCATCCTAACTATTGTCCTATAGATTTCTCAACATGGAATCAGAGCTAAGGTTGGCTAAGGGCATAATGAAGATCTCCTGAACATTGAAGAAGTTTCTAAAGAAGTGTACAAAGATGGTGAGTCAACTCAAGAAGGGCATCAAAGAAGTGTGGGATCTCCTGTTTTCTTCTAAGTGACAAAGACATCTACAAAGTATGAAGGATTATTCTCAACACTCACTGGCACATTTCAAGATGATAACATTTGGGTGGTCGACAGTGGAGCATCAAGGCATATGACTGGTCAACATAAGCAATCAAACACATTATCAAAAGGGAATTCCTCTTACTTCGTAGAACTTGGTGATAATAAAAGCTACCCTGTGAGAGGAATTGGATCAACCTCGATTGAGCTAGAAAATGGAGGAAACATTCATCTCAACAGTGTCTTATTTGTTCCAGGTTTGCACAAGAATTTACTTTCCATTTCATGCTTAAAAGACAAGGGTGATCGAGTTGCATTCATTGATGGAAATGTTGTAGTATGGGGTAAAAACTCAAGCATAGAAGATGCTAGAGTGATTGGGATACGTGAAAGAAGACCTTATTGATTGATAACTCCGCTCACGCAAGCTTTGGTTCACATTGAAGTTAGCCCATGTGAACTTTGGCACAAAAGATTTGGACATCTCCACTACAAAATCTTACCAACCCTAAATACCTTAGTAAATGGCATCCCCAAACTGAAGGAAGATCATGAAGGAGTTTGCAAGGGATGTGCATTGGGTAAGAACACCAAGAGACCATTCAATCTAATCTTGGGATCATGAAATCTTGGATCTTATTCATTTCGATGTTTGTGGTCCTATGACTCCAAAGTCTCTTAGAGGTCATCTATATTATGTCACATTTATAGATGACCACTCTAGGAAAACTTGTGTTTACTTAATGAAATCCAAGGATGAAGTCTTTACCAAATTTCAAGAATTCAAAGCTGAAGTAGAGAACCTTACAGAAAGGAGAATCAAGATATTTAGATTTGATAATGAAGGAGAATATACTTCAAAAGAACTTATAGCTTTCTTTTTTTAGAGACTGGGATTAAGAGGAGCTAATGGTCCCGTTATAATCTCAGAGAAAAAATGAGTTGCAAATGAAAGAATCAACTCATTGAAGAAAGTGTGGAAAGAAATGTTACATGATCAAGATTTTTCAAAATTTTGTGGGGTGAAGTAACAAACATAGTTGTATACATAAAAAATCGAAACCCCTATAGGTCACTAGATAACTCGACTTCTAAATAGCTATTTAAATGGAATAAACCAAGCGGGAGATTGTCTTAAACTTTACAGTATGTTTATATTCATATAATAAAGGATAAGAGAAAGAAGTTGGATCCATCAAGCATGAAGGAATCCTAGTTGGTTATATTAATTCTTCTAAGGCCTTATAGGATTCATATAAAATAAATACACCCAATAGAATTTAGTTGAGATGTAATATATGACAAAGTATTGTATTATAGAAAAATTTATGAAACCACTCTCCAAAAATACAAGAAAAGAGAGATCAATGCTTTATAAATCATCCAATTCTAGGGGAAAACCTCCTTCACATTACATAAAAGAACAATTATTGGATGATACAAATGAAAAAACATCCTTTATATATATAGGACTCCATGAGGTCACAATATAATCCTAGCCGCCCTAAATATAATAACATAAGGGCATAATAATAAAAATATGGGGGTTACATGGGTAAAATAATAATAATAAGGGGGTTACACTAACAAAAATAAGGGACTACACTAGTAATATAGGGACCTAACATGACCCTCTTCTTCAAAAATGTGTTGTCCTAAACGCTTTAGTAGCTCCTGGGTGCTTCGTATAAAATTCTCATCCTCCCATGTAGACATCTTCTAAGTTCTTCCACTTGATGAGATACTCTGAAATTGATCGATTTCGTAGTTGTCGAGTTCTTGTTTCCGTGACTGCTTCAGGTTCCAATATGATTTTTCCTTCCTCATCAAGTTTTGGAAATATTGTTTGAACTGGAAGTTTTTCACCTATAACCTTCTTTAAGCATGAAACATGGAAAACTGGATGCACTCACGAAGAAGCAGGAAGCTCCAATTTGTATGCCATAGTACCAATCGTTTGCAACACCTTGTAAGGACCATAGTAATTTGGTGATAATTTATTATCCTTCTTAGCTTTCTTGAGGGACATTTTTTTTGTATGGTTGTAGCCATAAAAATACCCAGTCTCCTACATCAAAAATTCTCTCGCTATGATGTTGATCTTCCTATTGTTTCATTCGATTTTGTGCCAAATTTATGTTATCCTTTAAGAGTTGGAGAACTTCTCATTGATGCTTGATATGATATTCCACTGCTTGAACCTTAGAATTTTCTCTTAAATATGATGTGATGTGTTATCACTCCAAAATTTCCAAGGGTTGTTCGATGCATTAAAAAGAAATATCAGAGGTAACTACAAACCTACTTTAGAGCTTAGTATATAGCCTTCCTAAACTCAGAGAGAGCTCTCTCTATATGATTTAACTTTGTTGTTTTAATATATTTTAAGCTAGTTAAGTATTCTTAATTTGGATTGATTTTGGTTGATTGGTGGAATTAATGATTTAGATGACAAGGTGCTTTTCCATTTTCCATTGGGCTATGGAGTCAATATACATTGAAAACATAATAGAATCAAACTCTAAAGAAAGTGTTATAGTGCAAGATAGGTGAGCAATATCAGATCTCAAGGCTGAATGGTGAAGTGATTTTCAATCGGGATCAAGGATCAATTAATAATTCCTTAAACCAGATAATGAAGAAGGATAAATTGTTCAATCAGGTTCAGAGGGAAATTAAGAATTCTCTAAACCGGATATCACAAGAAAATATAAAAATTTACAACAGTTAAATGTAGAGCATAATGTTTAAGAAAATTCTACAATAAAACTCCTGTTTTAACATTCAAATTCATAACACATTTAAGTTTATGGAATACTTAGAAAAGAACATGAACAATTGAAATTATAATTCACTGAGATCGCTCAACAAATAAATCCTGTAAATAAATTTCTTTATTACTGGATCTGTTTGTCAATTTGAAACTGGTACAACAACCCTCAAGTAATGGATCAATTAGCTACAGAAATGTTCAGAAATACACCCTAATCCATTTCGAATGATGGAGTATTTATAAAAAACTTTACAAAATATCCTATCAACTGATTTATGATTTATTCAAGGAAAATAAAATATCTTTATGCAAAAATATAGTGACACCTATTAACTGACTGAGATCTGTCCCTGTTTTATTTGATTGTTGTTACTTGATTGTTTCTTTCATATTTCATATGTCTTCCTTCATCTGTACTCTTTCACGATGTCTCTTTCTTTCACGTTGTCTGCTCTTTCACACTGTCTGCTCTTTCATGCTATCTGCTCTTTTATGCTTCATAGTAAATCACACAATTTTTCCCATGTTTCTTCATTTGGGAGTTTGATTTTTATCATCCTCTGGTAAATCTCATCTGCCTCTGTATATGTGGTAAATGTAGGCTTATTTACAAAAAGGTGCTTTACCTCATGCTGAAGGTAAAATAAGTTTTCTAGAATTTGTAGGAGCACTTTTCCAGTGGGAATGCCTTTTAATGAAGGACTGTTGGAAGTTTCTTTGGCTACTTCCCTTAACTTCTTATCATAATCTTCATGTCTCATTAGTTTATCATTTATTACCATCAGATTAGGTAGACCCTTCTATCTCAATACATCAAACTTGTTCATAAACCTATTCACTGCAAGTTCCATAGTTTGGCATTTGTCTTCAAGTTGTACCATCAGATTTCTTTTGGAAATCACTTTCTTCACCTCTAAGATAGTCTTTTTTCTATCAGCTATCCCAAGTTCTTCTAATTCTAACTTGTTTTTGTAATTAAAGAATTTGATTATTTTAGAGGCTTCCTCTAGTTTCTTTCCAAGATTGTCTTTAACTTTCTGAATAGCTTCACCAGCTTCCTTCACCAAGTCATCTGCTCAAATATGATCTGTATAGAAGGAAAAATATCATTAACTGAGTTAATGATATTGGCCCACAATTTTTTTTTTACTTGGGCTAAAGGCTCTTCTAATGTCAATTCCTTTTCTAACTTTTGGATTTTGTCAGTCAATCTGTTGGTTTTCTGTGTTTCAGCTTTATGTGTTACTTGTGCCAATTTCTTTTCATCCTCTAATTTCTTTAACATTTCCTTTAGCTTGTTGATCTTTGTAGTCTGTATGGACATTTCTTCCATTGCTTTGATCAATTTTATGGCCTCATCAATGGGATGGGTTGTTGGTACTGTAGATGTTGTTGTTGATGTAGTTGTTGGAACTGTTGCTGGTACTGGAGCTGTTATAGACAATGGAGCTGATGTAGAAGATATAGGAATAACTGTAATGGGAATTGCTTCCATGCTGGCTTGCTTTTCTTGCACAATTTTATCCATTTCTGTTTCCATTTCTTTCAGTTGAGTTGTCAATTGAATGATGAGATTCATCATTTCATCCTTTTGATTATCTGCTTCCAAAACCTCCTTGGTTTGTGGATGCTCAGTAGTTGGTAACTTTAGATGTTTCTTCTGTGCATCTATGTCTGCATTCTTCTTCTTTATTAGTTCTTTTTCTGCTTTGATATCTTTTCGATTATAACTAACTTCCATTACTAAATCTTCAAGTGACTTCATCTTGTTATCCTTTTCTTGTGATGAATCTTTCTCTAAATTTAACTGTGTTTTTATATTTTCTAGAGAATTTTGTAACATCTGGACACTTAAAGCTTTGTCTTTCATGGTGGAATAGATCATTTCTCCTACCTGTTTGTGGAATTCAATATGATCAATTGGATGCACATATTTGGCAAGAACTTCAAAGACTGTATTTTTATAATCTTCTGATGTCTTTGGGGCCTGCACTTTTGGATGTAGAAATGTCATTTGCATCTTCCTTGTTTTGAAGTCAAAAGCTGAAAGTAATCGATTCTGATCATTGGGATTTTTCTTCCAGTATTGTGCATATATTACAGCCTTTAATGCTTCATTTCTGAGTTTAGTCTCTTTGTATTTCTACATGATATCTTTCTCTTTCTCAACTGGTTTGCTGGATTATGAAACCTCTGCACAATTTTTTTTTTGAATGATTTGTGCACTGGAAGTTTATGGAAATTTTGTTTCTTCTGAAAGTGTTGGAGGTGAATCACCTCTGACAAAAATATCTGTTTCAATGGTTTCAACTGTCTCTTCTTGCTCTATCACTAGTTTTAATTTTGTTTTCTTCCTGTACATAAGCATGAATTTAGTATTAGAAGTATTTTTTTTAGAATAAGAGCCTTCTTCTCTAGCCCTCTTTGAATTTCTATCTTGTGGTGCTAGAGTAAGTAGGATGGAACTAGTATCAAGCTGCTTATCAACCTCCTGTAAAGTGTTTTCCAACCACTCTGACTCATGAATGAAAGGGGTCAATTTGAACTAGTCAGAGTGGTTGGAAAACTTGACTCATCAATGAAAGGGGTCAATTTGAACTTAACTCTCAATTTACATATGGCACCCAAGGGGTCATATGACCATTTGAAACTACTGCTGAACTTGAAATCTTGTAAAAACATGTCTGCTTGCTATCCAGCACTCCTACTGTTGCATATAAAAGGCCCTAGTTGGTTTTTAATCTTGAATTGGGTCTTCATTTTAGCTTAAAGGAAATTGATCTCATCAGAATTCAAGATTTTTTTGATGTATTCTAAAGAAAATATCCTCATTGGGAGGTATTTGGGAATCTTGTATGGAACTAATTAACTTCCATACACTAATTTTTGTATGATAATTGTATAAATACCAATCTCCTGTTTTACTCTGATCTGATAACTGTAGAACCTTTTTTATTTCTTCACTGATTCTAGGTTGAATGCTACTTCTAAGAATATTAACTATTGGATATAAAAAATAATAAATGAAGTCTTTAAAATTGAATTCAGTGGAATCCTTTCTGATCAAGGATGTCTAAAAGACAACAGACTGGGGATTAACCCCTATGTCCAGTTTTTGTAGGTTAACTGCAAACCTTTCTGATTGAAAATAAATGAACAAATGGAATAACACTGAGGAGTATTTTAACACTACTTCTTATGGCAGTTTGATCAGTTGATACTGAATGGCATCTGCCAGGTATTGGGAAAATTTAAAATTTGTAGCTGGAGGCTGACCTGGGCAAAAGATGGATAGGAAACCTAGATTCATCTACATGCTCATCAGTGAAATATCCTAAAATACAAGACATCTCGGTCACAATTTGTATAGTTCTTTCTAAAAACATGGTAGCAGAGTATGGAGGATCGTTTTTAGGAGTTTCTACTGATGGAGGGAGGAAAGTCTGAAAGATTTGGAACCTTTTAGGGAAGTCTAGCTTCAAGTAAAGCTCAATGACGGTTTCAATGGATAAATGCACTCCCTATGGTTGTGATTGAATCTGTAGCATTTGATTGATAGAGTGGGAAGTGATTGTAAATAGGATTTCTTGGTTTGGGGTAACTGTAGCTCTTTCATTTGGAAAATAGCTGAGTTGGAAGAGTCTAATGAGTTCAGGGAATTGATAGGTTTGTGGGAATATGTATTTGGGTAGGTTAGATTCCCACATATGGATATAATCTTCTTGATCAACAAATTTATCATGGCTCCAACATTGGAGCTCCAAGAGGTTGCTATCAGTCACAGTGTCATGTATTTTGAAGTCTTTATCGGCCAAAGGGGTGTGATCGACATCTAACAGAGGTGGTTGAAAAGGGTTTACAGTCTGGACGCTTTGGGAAGCCATTAATTTGTTTCAATTAATTAATAAAATGGCTTATTTAATGGTTTCAGCTACTTAGAATTACTAGTAATGTCAAAATTTTGAAGGCAGAAGGGTCAAGGCAGTAGCAGGGACTTTAATTCCGGTTGGCCATGACTTTTGGTATTTTTCGCAGATAAATAGAGATAATGAAATAATAGTAAAGAAACGGGGTTTTATTATTTTTTTAGCACTGGGGCTTATCGCATGGCGTAGGGGTTTATTTCAAATAGTGGTGGTTTCATCACATGCCTTGGAAGTGGTTTGATGGTTTATCGCACAACAAAAGGTAGTCTGGCGGTTTGGGTAGGAGGGGGCACGATAGAATGTGTAAGTGATGTGTGGTAGTGGAATGGGTGGGTAAAACCACCCATTTCACAACCCCCCCCCCCCCAAATTCGTTTTAAAACTCGGGTGTCGGGGGGTGCAAAACAGTTTATTGGTTGTAAGATTTGATCAATGGTGATCGGATGGTTGACAGGTGTTGCGAAATCATTCAAATGAGGTGGGGTCGGGAATTTATTTAAATCAAAAGGTGGGTCGGGTAATATAAAGTGGGATCAAGGATTATATATGTGGAGATTTAAATGAAAGCGAGGTTAGTAAATATATAAAGCGGGAGGTTAAATGGAATAAGGGGGGTTGGGAAAATATATTAAGTGGGAGTTAGTTCAAAGTGTATCGGGAGTTTATATTAAGCTGGGGGGGGTGAATGAAAGTGGGCCCAATTAACATTTTTATTTCGTGCTTTAAAACTTTGAACAAGTGGGTTTTCATGTTTTATAGAAACATAAAGTTAATAACAGGGAAAAGGGGTTTTTCAAAGGAAAATGGTTTTTAGGAGGGGAAAAGGGTATTTTCAAGGGAAAATGGTTTCCAAGAGAAGGAAAAGGGATTTAAGATAAGGGGAAGGGGATTTTAGCAAGGGGAAAGGGTTAGAAACATATTTTTGATAAGCATAATGATGCTTCTTTAGATTTTTGAAAATTACTCTACCTACCCTTTTATTCATCCTAACATTTTTTATTTTTCCTCTATTGGTGCATTTGAGCTTGCTGACCCTTTTATTTTCTTTTGATAAGCAAACTAAATTATTTCTAACCTTATATCTTCCAATGGCTTGGATTAAACTTATGAGCTCATTTTTATTCTCTACCTAACTACTGATCTGCCAAGA
Organism: Pinus albicaulis; assembly: GCA_034641835.2. Classification (NCBI taxonomy): domain Eukaryota; kingdom Viridiplantae; phylum Streptophyta; class Pinopsida; order Pinales; family Pinaceae; genus Pinus; species Pinus albicaulis. The sequence goes on along the minus strand of CM076583.1, from coordinate 1,130,679,969 downwards.
TTAAATGGTTTGGTCAGATCTTTATTCACTAACTATCATAACATGAAATTTAAAGGCATGAATGATCAATATTAGACTGTTTTATCATCATGGATTGTGGAATTTCGGACCAGCTACACACAAGTTATTTGCAAAAGTAAATTAAACTAAGAGTAGTGGCATTTGAATGTGCAACACTTTCAGAATTTTTTTTTGTTTTTTTTTTGTGGGGTTCATATTTTATATCATTTTTTTATTTTCTTTTATTTTCGTCCTTTGATTATTTTTTTAGGACATACCTTCTTTTCATTTTTTAATATGGAAAACATTTTTAGAAAGCAAAGGTATGTACAATATTACAAGACTTAACATAGTCAATTCAAAATTATGATCCCTATTATTATAGGAAACTAACAGTGGCACCACTTGGGGATGGCATCTCCTTGTGAGATGTCAATAATATTTCTGATCAGTGGCCTTGTAACTTTGACTTTGATTTTCTTGGAACTACTTTCTGTGATCTCCTTGTTGGACGAATAAGTCATTCTTGCTGACAAGATAGACCTCCCAAGTGTCCTACGGACAGCTAGCAACAAACATCCAAACAAAAACTATTTTCTCTATATAATATTCGATCTAGAATTAGCTACAACAGAGGTTTTGAAGACCTACTTGTAGTCCAACATTGTTCGTAATGATCTTCTTTCCAGTTGCTTGAAAGACTCGTCTTCAAAGATCTGCAATCACAAACATGGAAAAAAGCAATAGCACCTGCATAGTATAAACTAATTCACGAATCATATATCTATCAAGATGATCAAGGAATTCAAGAAATAAGCTAATTAATTAAATAAATAATTGATAAAACATGATTAACAAGCTACTTAATTAAATAAGTCATTGAGAAAACAGGATTCATTTGTATTATCTTTGATGAAGAAAGAGCCTTACAACCGTGTCCGCCTTGATGTCGTGCAGGCCTTCCTAGGGTCAGGAACAGGCGTTTCCTTTACTCTGACAAGCTTTGCACTCTCTCAGCTAAAATGCACATGGGTGTGTAATAATTCCCACATAATGATCAATTAAGAGAGTCTAAGTCTCTACAACATTTCTCCTCAAAAATTCTCAAAGTCTAACTCCCTTTGAAGCTGCACTATGGCTTCAATTTATAGGAAAAGAGAGGAGGTTACAGCTCCACATAAGAGGGGATATAATGCTCTTTTGAAGGGATTGAGCTCCATAAATCAAGGGGTAGGCTCCCATAATGGAGGAATGAACATACATGATAGGAGCGAACCTTCAATCGGATAATTGCTTCTAGAAGCTTCTAGATTTGACTGTTGGGCTTCTAAATGTTACTTTCTGCCTTTATTTTACCTTTTACAGGGGTCCGCACCCTTAATGAAGAAAAAGTGCATTTAGCTCCGCATGCTTTAGAACAAAAAGGTGTGGCACCGTAGGCAATGTTAAGAGAAAGTGTGGTACAAGTGTAATTAAGACTTTTATGAGCTTTTCTCTCAATTTCAAGGCTTGATTTTAGGAACTTTGATGTTGTAGACTTCTAAGGGAGTACTAAAACGTCATGGTGACAAATTTCAGTGTAACAAATTGCCCCCTAAAGTGTGAAGTCTGAGATCATTTGAAAAGTGATGTGCTTTATCATTTTAAGGATTAGCTTACGGACAACCCAGTCGGAACCTTGTAAAAACATTCAATTCAAAACATATATATATATATATATATCATCACTCAGGTAGGCATTCCAATACTTAGACCAAAAAATAACTAAACTTGTTCTGATACAAAAATGATTTTAATATTACATCAATAGTGTAGACACAACATGGACGCAGCCATTTGTAATGAATAGTCTACTGCATAATGAATAATAAAACTCCTCATGGTCTGGATGGTAGAAACTATCACTCAGGTAGGCATTCCAATACTTAGACCAAAAAATAACTAAACTTGTTCTGATACAAAAATGATTTTAATATTACATCAATAGTGTAGACACAACATGGATGCAGCCATTTGTAATGAATAGTCTACTGCATAATGAATAATAAAACTCCTCAGGGTCTGGATGGTAGAAACTAGATCCAGGTTCTTTATTTCTGTTTCCCAAACTAGTACGATTCTATCCATGTGATTAAATGTGTCGAAGTCGAACATGTTAGAATCCACTTGATTACCAGTCAATGATGTGAACTGTTAACAAGTGTGAGAGAAACCACCAATAATGACAATGGCTCTCAAAGTACTCATTACAATCTATGAAATGTGAATAAGTGATCTGAAGACAAACATTTCACGGAATCGTTCGATCGAAGGTCAATGATGCAACATGTCGTCGAAAGTGAGAAACTTGCCATTAAGGCATGCAGATTCCAAGGTATTGACGGATTCTAGATCAACTTCCTAGATGATGAGCTGTCGTCGATAGAAATTGATCCGTCGTAAGCAAGCTCATGACACAAAACCATAGATCAAGTTTTGAAGAAATTTCTTGCAAGGACTGACTCAAGGATGGTCAACGCAAATGGAGACAAATTTTTGCAGATGAATGGTTTTTTTGATTGTCCTCTTGAACACATAACGACATTGTAGATGGTTTGGTAACAATTTCCCTAAGCTAATACCCAGAAACCAGTTCAAGACCTTCAATGTGGTTTGATTAACTGATAGGCAAAGGATTTTCCCAACCCAGGTAGAAGTGTGACAAAAAGTGTCGTGTTCAAGAGTTGTATACTGCTTTTAAATCAAAGTGTAACAAATGAATTTGTTTTCTCTCTTTTACCCCACCATTTCTGGCAAATACCTCTTTATTTTTGACAAGCTTGAGGAGGATAACATTTTCTTGTTTATAAGCTCATCCTTTTTGATGAGTCCAACTTAGTTTAAAATCGAACCCTAAGAAGGAGTGGTCCGTTCCTGTTTGTAATCGACAGGTCCTTTACTGTTAAATTTTAATGAGTCCAGTATAGGAGAAACTCGGTGTTTTTCATTTTTAGGGAGTCAAAAGAAAAAACTTAAGAAAACTCCATGGGTGTTATTTTTCGTAATTTTAGTCTCTCAGGCCCAAAAAAGGATAAATATTGCAGAAGAGAACTCTATTTACCATGGTTAGTCAACGTATACCTTTTTCGTAAATAGTCCATTTCAGTCCAGAAAAGGGGTAAACTTATACTAAAGGGATGACTGTTCATTTCCTTTAACTAGTTCAAATAGTCAAGTACTCAGCAATATTTTCATATTTAGAGAGTCTGAAAAGGGCTAAAAAGAGGACTCCATGGTTTTTCTTTTTCGTAAATTTTTAAGAGCCCGAAAAAGTGATAAAAGTATACTCTTCATCAAAAATGTCCATTTTACCTGAAAATCTGGTATTCTGCACAAAAACTTAAAAAATTAAACGTACATGCTTTTAATAAAAAAAAAAAATTTTGAAAACCCATCTTTTTAAAGTGAAAAATAAACAAAATTAAATTTCATTTATTCGAAAAAAATTATAAAAAGGAGTTTTCCAAAAACATTTTTACCATTGAGTTCAGAGTGAAAATTTGAGAGCTTTTGGCAAAAAATGCTCCAGAGAAGATTCCGGACAAACCGACCATTCAAATCGAAAACCGTCTGCTCTAGGTAATCCACATTCTCTTTTCATTGCTTTTCATCCATTCATTTCCTTAATTTAGGGTTTAAAATTCATTTTTGGGGAAGAAATAGGTTCAAAATTCCGTCACGGGGGTCCGCAGGTAAGACACACGGTACCTGCGAACCTCGACATTTTCTTACAAAGAAAAATGTCGTGGTCCCACACTTTTAGTACAGAGCCCGTGCGGAGCTAAGCACTATCTTTGAGAAAAAAGTGCGAGGGCGCTGTGAAGAATTTAAAAACACATTTCCTCTCTAATTTACCCAAAATTTTCTTTTCAAAATGATTCTAATCTTTCATTTTGTTCATTGTAGGATATTTACAATTCTTATCTGGCGAGAACGTGAACACGAGGAGGTGGATGAAGCTGCAATGACTCATCAACCTACATTACAAGTTTTGAGAGCATGTGGGTTATTCAAATTTTAGGCTATCAGCGGCATGAGAGCTCAAGTAGACCTTCTCACTTGGTTGGTAAACAAGTGGTATGTACAGGATCAGTGTTTTGTGATTGGAGGCAACCGGCTCGAAATCAAGCTGGAGGACATATAATTTCTGACTAGTTTGTCTAAAAGAGGCGAACCACTTTCTCTATTTGGGGCTAGGCTAGGTGGCCAGTCTGTTGCTAGCCTACAACTAGAGTTCTACAATGATGAGGCTAATCCTAAAGACAAACAGATTGATATCAAAACCATCATCTGTCCTAAGTTGAAAGTAGTTTCATTTACCATAACCAAGTTATGTGGAAGTGCAGCTTTACATGTTGCTACTGGATCTCAAATGCGGATTGCAGTGGACTGTTTCTGAGGCACCATATTCAATTGGTGCGAGGCAGTGTTGGCTAATATCAAAGGCCAACTAACTAGAGCAAAGAACGGGAAGTTGAATAACTTCGGATATGGATCGATCATGATTACTTTTGCTCTAGAGAGGATTCCTCTACTGGCCCCACAACATATTCCAGTTGATAATGGTAGAGTCTGAGAGCCTCGGATGGTTCGATGGGTTGCTTTGATGGCCTATCACAGCAAGGGTACAGAGATTGTTCGATTTCCCCCGACCTACGTCCGTTGGTTAGAACACCAACTCTTCGTGATAGAATACTTCCCTTATGCCGGGATGGATTTCCACGGTGATCAGGATATGCCACTTCCTCCAGGAGCTCAGTGGGATGAGTCAAGTAAAAAATAATTTTGACATGCTCTAATTTCTAATTTTTATTTTGTTTTTAAAATCATCCAAAACTGATAACAAAAATTTCAAATGAATATGTGGGTCCTCGTCGACCAGTCACTCTTCGCCCCTTCAAGAGAAGGCAAAGGGATGCAGCTGCAGCACCACCACCACCATAGGATCAGACAGCAGAGATCCTTACTGACTTGGAACACCATCTGGAGCGACTGACTATGGACATCCCAGAGACTACCATAGACGACATTCCACTTCGTTTGCAGAGATATGTCATTGGGGTTCCTGGACCGTTCAGGAGATCCCTGAGCAGGGTGGCACGAGCTGTAGTATATTATCATGATCATTATCACGGATAGTGGATGATCGACTATATAGACTCATATCATTTTTTGTATCACTTTTTTCCCGATCATAAGGCGTTTTGAACCTATGAAGATGTACTATTTTTTGAAACACTACTCCATGCTATGATATACTACTATTTCCAGTTACCTATCCAACATGTTATCAAATGTTGATTTACTGCTTTTATTATCACAAATGTCTGTTTATAACACTAGAAGCTATGGCATCTACTAATGTGTTTAAAATTCTTGGAATGTGTTGATACTCAATATAATCAAATTCTCGTTCCAAGAGACGAAATTTCAAAAATAATCTTAACAACACTGGGTTTCTAATTTCATACACTCGATTTAATTTTAATACAATGAGTTCAAAATCTAACCTAATGATCAAACTCTGAATGCCAAATGAAATGGATTTAGACAATAACTCAATAACTGCACTATATTCTACAATATTGTTCGTCGTTTGACCAAGGCTTACCCCATGCATGGATACTAACTCTTCAGTGGGTGAATAAATAACCCAAGATGTACAAGAAATGTTTCGTGTACTATGACAAGCACCATCAGCAAAACCAATGTATGTTTGAAAAGACGTCGACGTCTACAATATCAAGAGTAATCCAGATAAGCAGGAATAGTAGAAAAACCACACTTAAGCTAGGCACACGTTTCTAATATACAACACACCAGCTATAAAATAACTAATATACAGGAAATATCTCCACACAAGAATCAAGCATAATATCTCTTCAGATAAAGCCCATTTCTGGGTTTGCCTAAATAGACCCCGTCAAAATCAATCAATTCATAGGCCCCTTTTGCAAGATTTTGCTTGACAATATAAGGACCATGCCACATGGGTTTGAATTTCCCAGCCCCTAGCTTATCGTTAGCTTGATAATATGCCAAAACTAGGTCTCCTTCTGAAAAAATATGAGGTGTAACACTTATATCATACTGATCTTTCATTCATTTCGCATGAGTCTCGGTAGCTAATGCAATGGTGCGCCGATTCTCATCTAGTTGAGCCAAGTACAAAAAACGTTTCTCCTCTTTAGAAGTGGTTGGTAGTAACTCTATGGCTAGTTGGAGTGACGGTATCTCGCATTAAATCAGTAATATCGCTTCTAAACCGTAAACCAGTTGAAAAGGGGTAAAACATGTCGATGTTTTTGCTAAGGTCCGATATGCCCAAAGCGCTGAAAAGAGCATGGTATGCCAATTCGATTTATGAATTATGATTATTCGTTTGATCATGGTGACTAAAAATTTATTAATCGCTTCAACCAGACCATTAGCCTACGGATAATATGGTGTAGAAATGTCATGGCATAGGCCAAGTTGGTCAGTTAGCTCGGTCATCATGATGTTTCGAAAATGACTCCCATGGTGAGTAATTATCACTTGGGTTACACCGAAACGAGCAATCACATGATTGAACACGAAAGTAGCTGCAATTTTTCCATCTGCCGCAAATGTAGGCATCGCCTCGGCCCATTTGGTAAAATAATCTACTGCTAGAATAATATACCCATGCCCTCCGGCTAAGTGAGGGTTACATGTAATGAATTCAATGCCCCATTTCGCAAAAGGACCGACTGCAATTATAAGGAGAAGAGGAGCAGGTGGTGAACACATTTTTCGATCGAATATTTGACAATTATGGCATTCTCGGACCGCATAAATACAATCTTTGAATAAGGACAGCCAAAAATAACTAGTGCGCAGTATCTTTTGGGTTGTGGCATACCCAGACATGTGACCACCACATGCTCCAAAGTGACAGTCATTTAAAACCTTTTCGGCTTCTTCATGGGTGAGACAACGTCGAAAAACAGAGTCCGCACCACGACAGTATAGAGTGTTACCAACAATATGATATTGTTGAGACTGGAAATGGATTTTACGTCGTTGTGACCATGAAATTTAGGGCCGAAAAGATTGGGTCTGAAGATAAATGATGATATCTCCATACCAAGGATCAATGGTACTTATAAGAAACAAGGATTCGTCCACGATTGGTTGTTCCGCCACAGTTTCTGTATCAGTATGTGGGAAGTCACACATAAGTTCAACAAATATCAATGATTTCTTTGATTTGGATTTTTCAAATTCCAAGTCAAACTCCCATAGGATAACAATCCATTTGGAGTATTTTCCCTCTAGCAATTTTTTGGTCAAAATATACATCATAGGGTTACAATTAGAAATCATTGTTTTTTTGCGTAAAAGTATGTAATGATGAAAACGTTGGACAACTTGAACGGCTGCCAAGGCCAATTTCTCCACATGTGAATATTTGATTTCAGTCGGATGCAAATTGCGACTAAGATAGTAAATCACATGTTCACCATGGAATTCATCTTCCTGAACTAGAACCATTCCTATCGTGGAATCGGAAGTGGCGAGGTACAAAAAGTAGTCCTGGTTGTAATTGGGAGGATGCAGTAACGGTGCATGGGTCAACGCATTTTTAAGAGCATCAAAAGATCGATCAGTGATCTCGTCCCAAAAGAAAGTAATATTTTGTTTCAAAAACCTGGTGAAACCTTTCGTTAACTCGGCGTAGTCAGGAATGAATCGACGTAAAAAATTTTCTCTCCCTTGCAAACTTCGGAGTTGGCGAAGAGTAGAAGGAGGAGGTAAATTAATGATAGCCTCAAACTTCGATGGATCGACACGAATGCCTGCCTTTGAGACAATAAATCCCAACAATCATCCATATTGTACACAAAAAACACATTTGTGAGGATTCAGACGAATCTTATAATGCCTACATCGTATAAAAATAGCTCGTAAATGAGTGATATGATCTTCTCTACGTGAGGAATGAGCAGGAAAATCATCGAGGTAGGGTTGCACAACGTGTTTAATGTCATGAAATGCATAAGAAATTTTGAAAAGTGGCGCCAACATTCTTAAGTCCAAAAGGTAATTTTCGATAAGAAAAAGTCCCCCATGGACAAATGAAAGTTTTTTTGGGTTGATCTGCAAGGATTGTGTTGATTTGATTGTAGCCGGAAAATCCATCCATGAACGAAAACATTTCACTTCCAGCACAATCGTCAATAATTTGATCGATATAAAGGGTTGGATAATTGTCTTTTGGACAAGCTCGATTTATATCCTTATAATCGATACATACTCGTATTGTTCCTTGTTTTTTATTGACAGGAATGATATTAGTTACCCAATCCATTAATGGAATCGGATAAATAAACCCTGTACGAAGTAATTTTTCAACTTCGGCTTTAACAGTGGTAGCTTTTCGCGGATGTATCTGACATAATCTCTGTATGATGGGTTTAGCATCTAGGTATGTCTTAATTTCATGAATAAGAATCGACGAATCGATTCCTGGCATTTCTTCATATGACCAGGCGAAAATGCCACGGAATTCCCGAAATAGGGCTTTATATGCTTGGATTTCATCAGTCGTACAAGAAGCACCTATATGAATGTTTTCAACAATTCCAGGTTTTACTGAAATGTCAATGGGAACCGTTGTAGAAATATTTTCTAAATTCAATTCAGAATTGGAAGATGAGAGAGGATTCTTCGGTTCTTTGACGTGATCAGTAGTAAAAATGGAGGAAAAATCATTCTCAAAATGATCGAGATCAGGTAAAAACAAAGACCTATGATGAAGATCTTCCTATGGTAATTCATCGACAGACAAGAATTCATGAATATGTTCATCAGTATTGAATACTTGTTGACCAAAATATGGAATTGATGTCGAAGCTGAGCTTGATATTGAAAGTGACTCTTCATTGATCACATTCACTGGATCAGATTCAGTTGAAGGAGTATCAGAAAATCACTGTACTGCCTGATATGTTAACTCAAAAGGACTCCAAGGCATTGCGCCATCGAAAGAATCCAGTTCTGATTCTAAAGGTATTATCCAAGGATCATCAAAGAAAATAGTACTTGATGTAATCATATTGATGTTAGCAATAGGAGGTGGCATGTTGGGAGCAGGAAGGGAAAAAGTTCCCAGTAAAGCCGAATCTTTAAAAAAACCTACTCCGACATCCTTATAAGGGATAGTCAATTTTCCAATATGTTGAATACTATCAGTAGAGGCTAGGTCAGATGAATAATATGAGAGTTGATCTATTTTAACGATCTTTCCTTTATGAGGAAACATGATGAGACGAAAGATCGACGATACAACAATATTCATGGCGTAAGACCAACTGCAACCCAAGAGAAAGTTGTAATCCAGAGGGGCATCAACCACTTCCACATCCAAATTAACGGTTTTTCCTTCGACCTATATTGGTAGATCCTGTAAAATACGATACGGCTAAAAACCTCTTCCATCAAAAGCTTTGAGGATATTCAGTGATTGGTTAATTGTCGGAGAACCAAGTGATTTCCAACATTTTAACGACATAATACACGTAGAAGCCCCTTCATCAACAACAATACGAAAGATACGTTTGTTTTTTACTATTATCGGAATTTGAAAAACCATTTTATGGGGTAGGTGGGGTGTAAAATTCTCTAAATCAAAGATCATGAGGTTCGAATCCTGCAGGTCTATGGCTCCTAAGGCTGACAATAGTAATTTTCTTTGGGTTGGGCATGATTGCAGCACTTCCAAAGCCGACATTGCTGAAGGTGAAATTGCCAAGTCTTCAACAATATTGTAATTCTTAGCAACTCTCGCATGTGGATTGAAATCTGATTTACGAAGTACACCTTTAGCAGGCGGTTTGATTACTAAGTCAGGATTTTGTTTCTCAATCTGTAACGGATTAGAAACTGAGGGAGATGTAGTTGATGCTGAATTAGATGTTTATGCTTCTTTACCAGGATTTTTACTACCGTAATCTTGCAATCGTGTCGCAACCATGAAGATATTCTCTAGCGCATTTGAGGAAGATCCCATCATGTTGCTATCTTGAGCAGGAAAATGATCCTTCAAGACACCATGTATGGGTGAACCCTTAACGAATTTCGATACCTCAGCTCTATGCGGGCACTCTTTTTTAAAATGATCCTCATCACAAATCAGACAAGGATAACGAAGTTTTTGTTTTTCATCACTTGGTTTAGTTTTATCGTTTTTATCTTTTGGAGATTTTTTGTTTTTATTCTTACCCTTCTTCTTACCACCCGTTTTAGGTTTGGTTGTAGATGATTCTACAACATGAATATCAGTGGAAGTTTCAATGGAAGAATCTCCTTTTGGTGAATCGGGTAAAGTGATAATAGGAGAAGTCATCTTGGAAGATTTCTTCTTACTCTTACCAGCGCTAATAGAACCAATTACACCATCAGCGGCATGAGAGCCAGAAGGAGTTGTAGTTAATTGACCAAGTCTTGGTAAATTGGGGATTTTATCATATAGAGTACCTAACTCTGTATATACAAGGTCAAGGTACTGAGCCTGAGCAATGACTTGCTCTTCTGTAACAATGCCTCCTTTGGCCACATCTTCAGTAATTTTGGGCAATAACAATTTAATAAACCATTCAACTAAACTTTGATCCAGAATAAAGACCTGCACTAAACGCCTCCTACATCTCCATTCATGAATGTGATCGTATATGTACGTAGACGTAGATTGTTTTAATGAAGTCAGCAATTCCATGCCATTTTCGTATCTGACAAGCAACTAAAAATGGGTTAAGAAAGAAGTAGCTAGTGCATTAAAATTATTAAAAGAGCCGCGTGGTAACTCAATGTTCCATTTGGCAGCTAGACCAATGAGAGTTGTCTGAAAAATACATAACCAAATCGAATCATCAATTAGTGAATTGGATGCACACCAGAGGTGATAAGTCATAACATGATTAGATGGGTCATCTCCTTACTTACCCTCAAACTTTGGAATATCACTGGGCAACTTGTTAGGCATCGGTGGCCAATACGGAAGATAAAAGATAGGATCGTTCGTTAGGCGCGATAGATCAGGTAAATCTAAAGTTGCTATAAATGGTAACCGATGGCTAGGGTCTTGATAACCTTATGTGATCAAACCAGTTCCAGGAGGAGGATATCCAGGATATCCTAGAATTGGATGCGCATTGGGAATCGTGAAACCTCCTAGATAACCAGGATTAACTGGACCATACTGGGGTTGTTGAGGCATTTGATAAGCATACCCAGGATACAGTTGATACTGATAAGCTGGATTTTTTGTAGCCTGTCCAAATTGATACTATCCCTGGTACGGTTGATAAGTAAATTGTGGTTGACTAGCGACAACCGTACTCGTACCAGTTTGTCCTGTAGGCATCTGGGTCGTAGTCTGAATTGTAGGTCCTAACTATGGCACTTCAAGAATTTGTATTGATGCAGGGATAGAAGAAACAGGGGATGCAGATAATCCAGAAATAGGTGTGGTAGGTTGAATAGAAGTTGCAGCAGTAGCAGAAATTTGAGGTGGAGTTCTAGGTGTACTAGGCCCAGGCTGCTGAACAGAACCAGGTGTAGAGACTTGAATGGAAGGCTGGACAGGTTGTTGGGTTGGACCAGAACCTATGGGATGTCTAGGTTGATTAGGTAACTGCACATTTGGTTGCATAGTTTGTTGAATTTGAGATGGATCCCACACCATATTCATTCTGGGGTATTGACCCATAGAAGGTTGTGCATATGAAGGACCATAACCAGGTTGAACATAAGTTTGATAATTAACTGGAAAATTTATAGCTCCTTGTAATAATGGTTGACCTGAAGGAGGTTGAAAAACTTGAACTGGGTACTGACCTTAAGGTTGATAACCTTGAGGCATGTACTGAATCTGGGTTTGATATTGACCCTGAGGAATGAACTGACTCTGGGGTTCACCCTGAAGAATAAACTGACTCTAGTGTTTACCTTGGGGTATGTATTGTCCCTGAGGTTAATATTGACCTTGAGGTATGTACTGTCCTTGAGCTTGTTCCCCAGGAAGGTAATATTGTCCTATAGTTTGACCTGATAAAAAATTACCCTGAGGTTGCCCTCCGGGCGGTAACTGACTTCCTTGAGGTTTCCCCCCAGGCGGTAACTAACTTCCTTGAGGTTGAGGATTTGGAATATTGCCAGAAATCATAAAAATATGTTCTGTGTTCAACGTTTCAGTGTTTGTTCCATTTTTACCAGATGATAACACTTGTTCAATTGGTTGATGAGCTGCCCCTGGGAAAGTACCATAGAGCGACTGGTATCCCAAAGGAACAGACGGACCACCGTATAAAAAATTTTCCGGAGATTGAGAAAACATAGATGACTCACCCGACATAGTTGATGAAGGATGGTGACCTCTCGGTGTAGGGTAGAAAGGAATTCGGGGTGGTGAATAAGTAAGACCTGCGTTTTGTAAAAAATCGATAAATGATAAATACCAAGCGTCAGTTCTAAAAGGACTATAGAATATTTATTCACGCTCCCTAAGATTCAAAGTTTCTTGGGTTTCGGGAATAATTATGTCTTCGTCTGGACCAACAAGTTCTTCAATACATATGAGGTCAGAAGGAATGTTTTCAGTAATGCGATGTCTTACCCTAGGTGAATCAAGATCACTAGAAGTCGGAGTAACAAATCCTAAAGATGGCTCCAACACAGCAGGTTCAGTGTCTGGCTCAGAAATTTTAGGCTCTTCAGCTTATTCACTGGTTGGATAAATAACACCAGTAACTTCGGAAATTGAAATCAGCTCTTGAATATATTCTGTTGTTTGTGATTGATAATCAGGATGAGTAATTATGGATGATTCTCCTGGTTCTGTTGATCTAATTCTGCTGACACTATGTGGTACCAGAGCTCGCAGCCCTTCAAGTTGGCTTGGTGTATAATCAGGGGGTTTCCCCTGGAGTCTACGCAATTGTCTTGGTAATTCAGCCACGATTAAAAATTATTAATCACACGCAATCAAAGAAAATTTCAATGAAAACTCCTAAAGTCGCTAAGGAAACAAACAAATGAATCACACACCTAAAAAATCTAGGAGATCAAACCACACACAAACAGTAACTTCCCACACTAAAAACACTAGTTGGTGATGAAATCCAACATCGTAGTATTTTAATGTAGAAAGGGCGGTTGGAACAGTTACCCCGACAACCTGCTTAATGAAACAGACCGATGCAAGTTTCTCCACTTAAACCATCTTGAGTGAAGATAACCCTCCGGAGAGTCCAAGTGAGTCTAGTCGACATCTGCTCCAGGTACAGTGGGATCTTTCCTCCATCGTCACCTTAGGAAAAAACCGTAAATATTATGGCCACTAAGGTAACCAACAGGAACTAATATACCTGGGGGAACAGTCTACGATCCGAAATACGCACAAGGGCAGAGTAACAAAGCTCAATCCCCTTGAAGGCTCCTTGACATAATCCAAGGTATACCGACAAGTGACCCCAGGCTCCTAGACAATGGTCTATCCGAGGTTTACCATTGTTAATATGTGCATATCTGCTATCGTTCCCAATGAGATAGAATTGATTATCCCACTAGTTCTGATATGACCTCGTGCTTGACTCCTTTAAGAGGAGCTTCCCAGATCATACAAGTGACTATTGGATTTTTCCTACCAAAATATCGACTACTTGTTTGTTTTAATTGTCTTGGAGAGTTAACTACTCTCTACCCCAAGACACTAGCCTAAGCTATGTTGGTGGAAAAGAGCCCTAGAAATAAAAATTACAAGATTGATTTTAATTTGAGCGTTACTTTTAATAGGTTGCTTCTTAGGAAAATAGGTGTGAAAGTGAAACTAATGATATGTAGTGACCCAACTCAAAACATACTAAAAATGCATCTATTATGAGAAACAATTCTTTTCCTTTCAATGAATTCTATCTAAAAGAAAGAGTTGAGAAATGCAATTTTTTTAAAAACAATTCTTTCCTTCAAACAAGAATAAATGAAAAGAAATCTAATTTCATGAGAACTAAAAGTAATCAATTTCTCAAAATAAATCCCTTTATCATTCAAGATCGAAACTACACACAAAATTTTTCTACAAAAGAACACTACAATTTCTAGAAATAACACTCAAAACTAAAAAAAACTAATTTTGAGATCTAAAAATTCTAAAGACTAAATCTGAATTAAAAATTTAAATATTTTGAGGATGTCTTGCTTAGATTGTTATCTAACTAAGAAATTATTTGCTTGGATCAGAAAGAACTTAAAAAACATCCAATTATGGTTTTTTAAGTGAAATTTCAAACTTATCAACAAAAGTTTTTAAAAGATTTGCAAATGATAAAATGGGATCTAAATCTCATAAAACAATTTTTGCTATGAAGTCAAACTCAGCAAGAAAGTAAGGAAATACCAGTGATCTAAAGGTATACCAAAGCTTCTAATCTTTGAGTGGGATAAAAACAAAGCAAAAATCACTATAACATGCATATCTTTCAGAAAATCATTCAAAACTTAAAAATGCTGAAGCAAACTCTCAACCAAAGCTTTGTGACAGAACATACAAGTCTGGGTATACACTGAGAATCTAACAAACTAATCCAAAAAAGAGAATTTTAAGGTTTTCTAAAAAAATTCACAAGGTCTGTAGGCTTCAGTGTAAACAGGTGCGGTCCCGCACTGTTTATACAAGAAAAGAGTGGAGATACCCGCACTGTTTCTAAAAAAAAAGTGCAGATACCAGAAAATTAAGAGAAAAATAAAAAAAATCTAAAACATTTCTCAGGGATTCTACAGGGATAAACTACCCAAGCCAGTATAAACCAATCAAAAGCAGAAAAAATAAATTTACAAGTCAAAAATAAAAGAAATCAAAGTTCAAGATCCATTCCCCAATAGAGTCACCATTTTGTTGGATGGATAAGTCGTTCTTGCTGACAAGGCAGACCTCCCAAGTGTCCTACGGACAGCTAGCTACAAACAGCCAAACAAAAACTATTTTCTCTAGATAATATTCGATTCATAATTAGCTACAACAGAGGTTTTGAAGACCTACTTGTAGTCTAGCGTTGTTCGTAATGATCTTCTTTCCAGTTGCTTGAAAGAGTCGTCTTCAAAGATATACAATCACAAACATGGAAAAAATAAATAGCACTTGCATAGTATAAACTAATTCACGAATCATATATCTATCAAGATGATCAAGGAATTAAATAAATAAGCTAATTAATTAAATAACTCATTGATAAAAGATGATTAACAAGCTACTTAATTAAAGAACTCATTGAGAAAACTGGATTCATTCGTATTATCTTTGATGAAGAAAGAGCCTTACAACTGTGTCCGCCTTGATGTCGTACAGGCCTTCCTAGGGTCCGGAATAGGCGTTTCCTTTACTCTGACAAGCTTTGCACTCTCTTAACTAAAATGCACATGGGTGTGTAGTCATTCCCACATAATGATCAATTAAGAGAGTCTGAGTCTCTACAGCACTTCTCCTCAAAAATTCTCAAAGTCTAACTCTCTTTGAAGCTGCACTATGGCTTCAATTTATAGGAAAAGAGAGGAGGTTATAGCTCCACATAAGAGGGGATAGAATTCTCTTTTGAAGGGATTGAGCTCCATAAATCAAGGGGTAGGCTCCCATAATGGAGGAATGAACATACATGATAGGAGCGAACCTTCGACCGGATAATTGCTTCTAGAAGCTTCCAGATTTGACTACTGGGCTTCTAAATGTTACTTTCCGCCTTTATTTTACCTTTTACACGGGTCCACACCCTTAATGAAGAAAAAGTGCGTTTAGCTCCGCATGCTTTAGAACAAAAAGGTGCGGCACTGTAGGCAATGTTAAGAAAAAGTGCGGTACAAGTGTAATTAAGACTTTTATGAGCTTTTCTCTCAATTTCAAGGCTTGATTTTAGGAACTTTGATGTTGTAGACTTCTAAGGGAGTACTAAAACGTCATGGTGACAAATTTCAGTGTAACACTCCTTTATTCAAACAAATGATGCTATATCTTTTTAAAGCTTCAAGGTTTCCTTTTCAAGCTTCAAATTTAGAAGATAATCATCCACTCCAATCTAAAATTTTCTATGGTATTTACAATGAGTAAAATAGAACAGGTGAACTACTGGTTAATCTGGTGAAAAATAGTGCTTCAGCATTCGGCCATTGACTAGTCCACATGGTAGATCTGTTCCATCTAACTCTTTCAAGAAAAATGTATTATTGCCTCTGTAACCATAAATGATGTATGGGCCCTTCCAGAGAAAGTCAAATTTCCCATGTTTTCCTTTGTCTTCCCTTCTGGAATCCCATTTAAGTACTTGATCACCTATGAAGAAATCATCTACTTTAGTTTTCTTATCAAATATCCTCTTGATTTTGTCTTCAATTACTTGGGCTTTGATATAAAATTCTTCCCTGATTTGTTGCAAATGAATGGTTTGATTTATTCTCCTTTGGATGTCAATTGGTTCTACTTGCAACTCTTGAATCATTTTCATTACAGGCACTCCTAATGAGGATGGAAAAACAACATCCATCCCATATACCAATTGATAGGGAGATGTACCAATAGATTTCTTAGTAGTTAATCTGTCTGCCCATAGGGCATTAATCAACCTTTTATTCCAGGTTTTCTTGTTATCTTCTAATAGCTTATTAATGATGTTGACTAGGCTTTTGTTTGAAGATTCTGCTAGTCCATTACCTTGAGGGTAATAGGCAGTGGAATGGCCTAGGGTGATATGGTATTTGTTACAAAAATATATCATTTTCTTGTATTTGAAGGCAACATCATTATCAGTGATGAGATTTTGTGGGCATCCAAATCTAGAAAGGATGTTTTTCTCAAGAAATTAAATAATGACAGAGTTTGTAGCTTGTCTAGAAGGGATTCATTCTATCCACTTGGTAAAGTAATCAGTGGTTGTTAATATCCATTTATGTTGGGCAGAGGAGGGTGGGTAAATTTCACCAATGAAGTCTAAACCCCATTGTTGAAATGGAATTTCTACTGAGATAGGTTTGAGGGGTAATGGTAAGATTTTCTTCTTCCCTTGAAATATTTGACATTTGTGACAGGAGGTCACATACTTTTGGACATCTGAAAAAAAGGTGGGCCAGTAAAAACCTGCCCTCAAAATTTTGTCAACAGTGTTTTTCCAGTAAAAGTGTCTTCCACAATCTCCTGCATGAAATTCCTACATGACTTTGTCAGCTTCATCTTTTAATTAACAATTTAATAATATACCACCATGATATTTCCAAAATAAAACATTATCTAAGATACAATATTTCATTGCTTTCATTTTTAAGAATCTACTTTTGGTTATAGATAAACTAGGAGGAGCTTGTAGGTTGAGTAAAACAAATATAATGTCTGCATACCACGGTGAATCTATAAAAGCTTCACTGAATTGTGGAGTCGCCATCTCTACCTAATCATCTATGGAAGCAATGAAATTTATGTCTAAGGCTCGACAGTTCGATTCAGCCATGAGTTTGGTAAAACCTTGGCCTTTGATTAATTTTTTAGGCTTGATTTCAATGTCATATTCCAGTATTGTGGCAATCCATTTGCCTCTTTTTCCATCAGGCCCATTTTGAGTTAGAATGTCCTTTACAACTAAGTTTGGAACATATGTTATTATGTGAGAGTATAGAATATATACTCTGAAATATTTTATGGCTTTCACTAAAGAAAGAGCTTGTTTTTCCATGATATTATACTTTAGTGTTGCATCTCGCAAAGTTTTACTGGAAAAAGCAATGGGTTGTTCATAACCCTCATCATTCTTTTGCAACAAGACTGTTGCAATGGTGTGTTCTGAAGCAAATGAAAAAATTATGAAATATTTTTTGAAATTAGGACTTATGAGGATAGGTGTTTTAGTAAGGGCTTCTTTGATTTCTTCAAAAGACTCATTAGCCTCTATTGTCCACTTAAGTGTTGAATCATTTTTTAACATTTTATTTAATTCTCTAATTAGTTTTGCTAAGTTAGAAATGAATCTTCTAAGAAAATTTATTTTACCTAAAAATGCTTGTAATTCTTTAATGTTCCTAGGATGATTGATGTTTAGGATTGCTTCTATTCTAGCTGGATCAATTCTAATGCCCTCTTTTGAAGTTATGTGTCCTAGGATTTTACCTTCCTCTAATCCAAAAAGTGACTTTTTAGGATTCAAGGATATACCAAACTTTCTACATTTTATGAATAATCTTCTTAGATGATCTAGATGTTCATTATCTGGTTTGGAAAACACTATGATATCATCTAGGTAAATGGCTAAAAATTCATGTATTTCCTTTGTAAAGGCTATATCCATGGCTCTTTGGAATTTTTCTCTAGTATTCATCAGTCCAAAGGGAATTTTAAAGTACATTAAATTTCCTCGGGGAGTGGTGAATGTAGTTTTTACTTGATCTTCAGGTTGGACTAGGATTTGGTTGTGTCCAGAAAATCCATCAAGTAATGAAATTCTAGATGACCTTACTACCCTCTGAAGAATGTGATCCATTTTAGGGAGGGGATAGTTATCCTTCAGTGATACTTTGTTCAAGTTTCTGAAATCGACACAGAGTTTGATTTCTCCTATTTTTTTCTAGTGGGGACTAAATTAGAAACCCAATCAGAATATCTAATGGGTGGTATGATTTGAGCATCGTACATAATTTTAACTTCTTTTTCTATTAATGGCATAAGAATAGGGTTAATTATCCTAAGCTTTTGTTTAAAGGGCTTCTTATTTTCTTTAATTGGTATCTTATGTTGGATAATGTTGGTATCATAATACTTGAGGTCTTCATAACTCCAGGAAAATATGTCTTGGAACTATTTAAACAAGCTAATGTACTTCAGCTTTTCAGATGGAGGTAACATCTTAGATATCTTGATAAGCTTGGGATTTTCTTATGTTCATATGTTGCATTCCTCTATATCTGACCTTAGAGGCTCCATTTTAGGTTTTCTAGCTACATAATTTGAGTCAAAAAGGTCTTCAAATGGGGCTAATCCCTTAGGCAAAAAGTTATCTTTGAGGTTTAAAACTTCTGATTCATCATATATTAATTCCTCAATTTCTACTGTGTCTAATTTTTCTATTTCTACTTTATTGAATTAGTTGGTTCAATATTATTTACATCATTTACATCTATTTCATTATTTATGGTATAATCTAATGTGCAATCTGTATCTATATTACAGTTTTGAAATTCTCCTTCAGAAATCATAAAATCATGAATTTGATTATCTTGTGAAAATAATTTCCAATACTTTAAACTATCAGGTATGGTTGGTCTGTGTCTTAACTCAGCTGTGTACTAATGATTTGGCTGAAAAGGTAACCTGCATGTGCTGGAAAAAGTGGCTAAGCTATGCGCTTGCATATTTTGCTATGTTATTAGTGCATTTGAAATTTAATCTGAAAGCATGTCCTTCTGAATGATCATTTTCTAAATTGTAGATCCATACTCTAGCTCCTGCTCCTAATCTATTTATAGAGCCATCAAAATCTAAATTCCACATAGACTCATGTGTTATATTTTCACTATCGACTTCTTTGTGTTTTTCTTCTACAGTTGTGATTTTATCTTTATCATTTTCTGAATTACATAGGATAAATGAATCCAGATCAAAAATGCATGGAATAGATAGGATAATTTTGTGGTTTTTATGCACTACTGACCATGAATTTCATTAAGGTTTCTCTATAAAGCTTATTTTGCTGACCAAATACAGAAATGGTAGCATATGACATGTATAATTGCAGTGATCCCTGTAATTTTGCTCACCATGAGCGAGATAATAACATACCATATTTAGGTGGGATATCAGCAACTAAAATGTGCATAAAAATACCCTTTGTTGGGCACTGGACCAAAGTCACACACAGATCTTTTATTAGGCCAAGACATTTTACTTGACTAGAATCAAAGGAGAACAGGTATTTGTATGGTCTGGTGATGTATAAGTTTAATTTTTCCATGACTTCTTTTGGCATTAAGTTATGAGATGCTCCTGAATCCAACATAGCATTATGTAAGATTTTATCATGAAAATTTAAGCTAATATAGAATGGAGGTACACCCCCTTTTTGATGTTTTCCATTTTCTTCAGGACCAAATAATAACTTAGGTTGATCATCATTGAGGTTAACAACATCTCATTTGTACATCAACCTCATCAACTTCATTGAATTCAAAATAATCTGTCATTTTATTTACAAGTTGTTGAGTAGTATACTGACCAATACCATCAAACTGAAAAATTTTACTCTGGTAATCTTGTGGCATAGCATGCAAAGGATCCTGTAGGACCAAAGGGGCATATCTGGCTACCATGGCTAAGACTTTAGCTTGACTAGGAGGTAAAGTAGTGGTGCTTGAAGATGAACTTGAAACGCTTGAAGATGAACTTGAAATGTTAGGTTGGAGAGGAATATTAGGTATGAATGGTTTTGTGGACTGAACAATAGTGGATATTATAGGTGAGGTGGAACTAAATAAATTTATATTTATAGTTTCTGAAGATACTGTAGATATCTTAGGTGTAGCAGCACTTAGGGCAGCTAATTCAACTAATTTTTGAAAATATGCTTCATCTATATCCTTTATCAAAGTTGAGGTTAGAACATCAAGTTTGTCAAAATTATCTAGAACCTGTTGATCTAAATCAAGTTGTGTAGTATCCTTATTTGAATCAATAAATTGAATAAAATTGGGATCTATTACAATATCATGAACCGAGTTCTCATATTTAGTACGAAATAAAGAATTCTCAAATGATAAATCAAATTGAATATCCTGTATGCTTGATAACTATTTAGGAAGTGAATTTTCTCTAATTAACTAACTACTACTTCCTAGGCTTTCTACTTTTTTAGGTTTTCTTAAAATTCTATTAGGATCATCAACAATTGTAGCAGGTTATGGATCAGGATGAGCCCGGGTATAATATGTTCTTTCTGAAGCCAAAATTTTAACTTATTATGATGAATTCTAACAATTTTTTTAAAACCTAAAGGTGAAAAAAGGAGGAAAATTGTTTCCTTTAAGTTTTATTTAAACTAGGGATTGAATTCCCTAGTATGGTCACCAATATGTTATCACTCTGAAATTTCCAAGGGTTGTTCAATGCGTTAAAAGGAAATATCAGAGGTAACTACAAACCTACTTTGGAGCTTAGGATCTAGCCTTCCTAAACTCAGAGAGGGCTCTCTCTATATGATTTAACTTTTTTGTTTTAATATATTTTAGGCTAGTTAAGTATGCTTAATTTGGATTGATTTTGGTTTATTGGTGGAATTAATGATTTAGATGAATAGGTGCTTTTCCATTTTCCATTGGGCTGTGGAGTCAATATACTTTGAAAACATAAAAGAATAATACTCTAAAGAAAGTGTTACAGGGAAAGATAGGTGAGAAATATCAGATCTCAAGGCTGAATGGTGAAGTGATTTTCAATCGAGATCAAGGAGCAATTAAGAATTACTTAAACCAGATAATGAAGAAGGATAAAAAGGTCAATCGGGATCAGAGGGAAATTAAGAATTCTCTAAACTGGATATCAGAAGAAAACATAAAAATGTACAACATTTAAAATCAGGCTGTAATGTTTAAGAAAATTCTGCAGTAAAACTCCTGTTATAACATTCAAATTCAGAACACATTTAATTTTATGGAATACTTAGAAAAGAACATGAACAATTGAAATTATACTTCACTTTGATAGCTCAACGCATGAATCCTATAAAGAAATTTCTTTATTACTAGATATGTCTGTCAATTTGAAACTAGTACAACAACCCTCAGGTAATGGATCAGTCAGCTACAGAAATGTTCAGAAATCCACCCTAATCCATTTCGAATGATGAAGTATTTATACAAAACTTTCCAAAATATCCTATCAACTTATTTAGGATTTATTCAAGGAAAATAAAATATATTTATGGAAAAATATAGTGACACCTATTAAATAATTGAGATCTATCCCTGTTTTATTTGATTGATGTTACTTGATTGTTTCTTTCATATTTCATATGTCTTCTTTCATTTGTACTCTTTCACGTTGTCTCTTTCTTTCACGATGTCTGCTCTTTCACGCTTCATGTAAATCACACCATTTTTCCCATGTTTCTTCAGCTAGGAGTTTGATTTTCATCATCCTCCGGTAAATCTCATCTACCTCTGTATATTTTGTAAACATAGGATTATTTACAAAAAGGTGATTTACCTCATGTTGAAGGTAAAATAAGTTTTCCAGAATTTGAAGGAGCACTTTGCCTGTGGGAATGCCTTTTAATGAACAACTGTTGGAAGTTTCTTTGGCTACTTCCCTTATCTTCTTATCGTAATATTCATGTCTCATTAGTTTATCATTTATTACCAGAGTATTAGGTAGACCCTTATGTCTCAATACATCAAACTTGTTTATAAACCTGTTCACTACAAGTTCCATAGTTTGGCATTTGTCTTCAAGTTGTACCATTAGATTTGTTTTGGAAATCACTTTCTTCACCTCTAAGATCGTCTTTGTTTTGTCATCTATCCCGAGTTCTTCTAATTCTAACTTGTTTTTGGAATTAAGGAATCTGATTATTTCAGAGGCTTCCTCTGGTTTCTTTCCAAGAATGTCTTTAACTTTCTGAATAACTTCACCAGCTTCCTTCACCAAGTCATTCTGCTCAAATATGATCTGTATAGAAGGCCAAATATCATTAACTGAGTTAATGATATTGGCCCACAATTGTTTTTTTACTTGGGCTAAGGGCTCTACTAATGTCAATTCATTTTCTAACTTTTGGATTATGTCAGTCAATCTGTTCGCTTTATGTGTTTCAACTTTATGCATTACTTGTGCCAATTTATTTTCATCCTCTAAGTTCTTTTATTGTTCCTTTAGCTTGTTGATATTTGTAGTCTGTATGGACATTTCTTCCATTGCTTTGATCAATTTCCTAGGCCTCATCAGTGGGATAGGTTGTTGGTATTGCTGATGCAGTTGCTGATGTAGTTGTTGGAACTGCTATTGATACTGGAGCTGTTGTAGAAAATGGAGATGATGTAGAAGATATAGGAATAGCAGTAATAGGAACTGCTTCCATGCTCGCTTGTTTTTCTTGCACAATTTTATCCATTTCTGTTTCCATTTCTTTCAGTTTAGCTGTCAATTGAATGATGAGATTCATCATTTGATCCTTTTGATTATCTGCTTCCAAAACCTCCTTGGTTTGTGGATGCTCAGTAGCTGGTAACTTTAGTTGTTTCTTCAATGCAGTTATGTCTACATTCTTCTTCTTTATTAGTTCTTCTACTTCTTTGATATCTTTTCGATTATAACCAGCTTCCATTACTAAATCTTCAAGTGACTTTTTCTTGTTATCCTTTGCTTGTGATGAATCTTTCTCTGGCTTTAACTGTGTTTTTATGTTCTCTAGAGAATTGTGTAACTTCTGGACACTTAAGTCTTTATGTGTCATGGTGGAATAGATAATTTATCCTACTTGTTTGCAGAATTCAATATGATCAATTGGATTCACATCTTTGGCAAGAATTTAAAAGGCCGTATTTTTATATTCTTCTAATGTCTTTGGGGCCTGCATTTTTTGTTGTAGAAATGCCATTTGCATCTTCCTTTTTTTCAAGTCAAAAGCTGAAAGTAATCTATTCTGATCATTGGGAGTTTGCTTCTAGTATTGTATATATGTTACAACCTTTAATGCTTCATTTCTGATTTTAATCTCTTTGTATTTCTCCATGATATCTTTCACTTTCTCAACTGGTTTGTTAGATGATGAAACCTCTACACTATTTTTTTTCTGAATGATTTGTGCACTGGAATTTGATGGAAATTGTGTTTCTTCTGAAAGTGTTGGAGGTGCATCACCTCTGACAAAAATATATGTTTCAATGGTTTCAAATATCTCTTCTTACTCTATCACTGGATTTAGTTTTGTTTTCTTCCTATACATAAGCTTGAATTTAGTATCAGAAGTAGTTTTTTCAGAATAAGAGCCTTCTTCTCTAGCCCTCTTTGAATTTCTATCTTGTGGTGCTGGAGTAAGAAGGATGGAACTAGTATCAATTTTCTTCTCCACCTCCTGTATAGTTTTTTCCAACCACTCTGACTGGTTGTAATTCTTTTCAATTTCAGGCTTAGACTCATGACTGAAAGGGGTCAATTTGAACTTAACTCTCAATTTACTTATGACACCCAAGGGGTCATATGACCATTTGAAACTGTTGTTGAACTTGAAATATTGTAAGTATCTATGTGCTTGTTGTCCAACACTCCTATTGTTGCATATAAAAGGCCCTAGTTGGTTTTTCATCTTGAATTGGGTCTTCTTTTTAGCTGAAATGAAATTGATCTCATCAGAATTCAAGATATGTCTAATGTATTCTAAATAAAATATCCTCATTAGGAGGTATTTGGGAAGCTTGTATGGAACTAATTGGCTTCCATACACTCTAATTTATGTATGATTCTGGTATAAATACCAGTCTCCTCTTTTACTATGATCTGATAACTATAGAACCTTTTTTATTTCTTCATTGATTCTAGGATGAATGCTACTGCTAAGCATATTAACTATTGGATATACAAAAGAATCAATGAAGTCTTTAAAATTAAATTCAGTGGAATCCTTTTTGATCAATAATGTCCAAAAGACAACGGACTGGGGATTACCCTCTATGTCCTGTTTTTGTAGGTTAACTTCAAACCTTTATGATTGAAAATAAATGAACAAATGGAATAACACAGAGGATTATTTGAACACTCCTTCTTCTTGAAGTTTTATCATTTGATCATGAATGACACCTTCCAGGTATTAGGCAAAATTAAAAGTTGTAGTTGGAGGCTGACCTGGGAAAAATATGGATAGGAAACCAAGAATAGATTCATCTATGTGCTCATCAGTGAAATATCCTAAAATACAGGATAGCATGGTCAAAAAAAATTTTGTTCTTTCTGAAAACATGGTAGCAAAGTATGGAGGATTGTTTTTAGGAGTTTCTATTGATGGAGGGAGGAAATACTAAAAGATTTGAAACCTTTTAGGGAATTCTAGCTTCAAGTAAAGCTCAGTGAGGGTTTCAATGGAGAAATTCACTCCCTCTGGTTGAGATTGAATCTATAGCATTTGATTGATAGACTAGGCAACGATTGTAAATAGGACTTCTTTGTTTGGGGTAACTATAGCTCTTTCATTTGGAAAATAGTTGATTTGGCAGAGTTTGATGAGTTCAGGGAACTGATAGGTTTGTGGGAATATGTATTTGGGCAAGTTAGATTCCCACAGATGAATATCATCTACCTGATCAACAAAGTTATCATGGCTCCGACAGTGGAGCTCCAAAAGGTTGTTATCAGTCATAGTGTCATGTATTTTGAAGTCCTTATCAGCTAAAGGGGTGTGATCGACATCTAAAAAAGTGATTGCAAAGGGTTTATAGTCTGGACTCTTTGGGAAGCCATTACTTTGTTTCAATTAATTAATAAAATGGAATATTTAATGGTTTTAGGTACTTAGAATTACCTAGAATATTGAAAATTTGAAGGCAGAAGGGTCCAGGCAGCGGCAGCGGCTTTAATTCCGGTTGGCGATGGCTTTTGGTATTTTTCTCAAATAAACAGAGATAATGAAATAATAGTAAAGCAGTGGGGTTTTATTATTTTTTTAGCACTAGGGCTTATCGCATAGCGCGGGGGTTATTTCAAATAGTGGTGGTTTCATCGCATGCCTTGGAAGTGGTTTGATGGTTTATCGCACATCAAAAGGCAGTCTGGAAGTTTGGGTAGGAGGGGGCGCAATAGAATGTGGAGGTGACATGTGGCAGTAGAATGGGTGGGTAAAACCACCCATTTCACACCCCCCCCCATTGGTTTTAAATATCAGACGTCGGGGGGTGTGAAACAGTTAATGGTCGTAGGATTTGATCAATGGTGATCAGACGGTTGACAGGTGTTGTGAAATCATTCAAATGAGGTGGGGTCAGGAACTTATTTAAACAAAAGTTTTAAATCAAAAGGTGGGCTGGGTAATATAAAGTGGGGTCGATGATTATATATGTGGAGAGTTAAATGAAAGAGAGGTTAGTAAATATATAAAGTGGGACGTTAAATGGAATAAGGGGGTTGGGAAAATATATTAAGCAGGAGTTAGGTCAAAGTGTATCGAGAGTTTATATTAAGCGGGGGGGGGGGGTTTGAATGAAAGTGGGCCTAATTAACATTTTTATTTCGTGCTTTAAAACTTCGAATAAGTGGGTTGTAATGTTTTATAGAAACATAAAGTTAATAAAGGGGAAAAGGGGTTTTTCAAAGGAAAATGGTTTTTAGGAGGGGAAAAGGGGTATGATAAGGGGGAAATGGTTTTTAGGAGAGGAAAATGGATTTAGGAGGGGAAAAGGGTATTTTCAAGGGAAAATGGTTTCCAAGAGAGGGAAAAGGGATTTAGGATAAGGGGAAGGGGATTTTAGCAAGGGGAAAGGGTTAGAAACATATTTTTGATAAGAATAATGATGCTTCTTTAGCTTTTTGAAACGTACTCTACCTACCCTATTATTCATCCTAACATTTTTTATTTTTCCTCTATTGGGTGTGTTTGAGCTTGTTGACCCTTTTATTTTCTTTTGATAAGAAAACTAACTTATTTCTAACCTTATATCTTCCAATGGCTCGTATTAAACTTATGAGCGCATTTTTATTCTCTACCTAACTACTGATCTGCCAAGATTAAATGGTTTGGTCATATCTTTATTCACTAACTATCATAACATGAAATTTAAAGGCATGAATGATCAAGATTAGACTGTTTGATCATCATGGATTGCGGAATTTTGGACCAGATGCACACAAGTTATTTAAAAAATTAAAGTAAACTAAAAGTAGTGGCATTTGAATGTGCAACACTTTCGAAATTTATTTGTGTTTCTTTTCTGTGGGGTTCATATTTTATATCCATTTTTTATTTTCTTTTATTTTGGTCCTTTGATTATTTATTTAGGACATACCCTCTTTTAATTTTTTAATATGGAAAACATTTGCAGAAAGCAAATATATGTACAATATTACAAGACTTAACATAGTCAACTCAAAATTATGATCCCTATTATTATAGGAACCTAACATGATGGACGATGGATGATATCCATAAAGTGCCATAAATGGGGTCATTTTTGTTGTTGTATGGAAGGAAGTGTTATACCACCATTTAGCGATAGGTAACGACTCGACCCATTGTGTTTGTTTATCAGATACAAAACAACGAATATATCCTTCCAAACATGTTTTCACTATCTCAGTTTGACCATTGGATTGAGGATTATAATATGAGCTATGAGCTAGTTGAGTACCCAAACAAGAAAATAATTTCGTCCAAACATTTCTAGTAAAAATGGGATCTTTGTCGCTTAGAATAATCTTTGGGTATCCATGTAGCTTTTGAATTGTTTCCATAAATGTAGTAGCAATTGTACTTGCTTTAAATGGATGAGATAATGCACAAAAGTGTGCACACTTGGTAACTCTATCAACTACCATCATGATGACACTCTTTCCTTCGGACTTAGGTAAACCTAGGATAAAATCCGTTGAAATATCATCCCAATGTTGACATGGAATGGATAAAGGTTGTAGAAGACTCAGGGTCTTAATTGTCTCAACTTTATTTTGTTGGAAAACCAAACATTCCGCCACAAACTTTTGAATATCAGATTTAAGGTCATCCCAAAAAAAATCTTTCTGCACCTTGTGGTAAGTTTTTAAAAATCCTCAGTGTCCTCCTAAAGGAGAAGTGTGCAATTCCAAAAGAATATTTTGTTTTAGTTGGGAATTCTTACAAATATATAAGCGATCTTTGTACCATAAGGAATCATTTTTCCAACTAAATGTATCATATGTACTAGGATCTTGCTGCAAATTTTGAATGAGTGTCCACACTTCTCCGTCCTTCTTCCATTCATCCCTTTCTTCGGTTATCCAATCTGGTTGTGTTATCACAAAATCAGACCTGATAGGTTTCCAATCAGGTTAATCTCATGTAACTTTTTCAGACCAATCTTTTGGTTGAGGCTTAGCCTCCTCAGCCTAAGAGGGCTCTCTCAAGGGTTTATGATTTTTGATAAATATGTAGATTGCTAACTCTATATGGGATAAAAGCAGATAAATGATATAAACTGGTTGTAAATCACATTATCAAGTGTAAATTGGTCTTATGGAGTCATAATAGCTTCAACAAAACCAAACAATCTAACTAGCATGGAAGTCAAGGCATATCAGAGTTCAAGTCAAGGAATACACATGTGAAACAGTAAAACACACGGTCATTTTGTCTATGAAGGAAAGTCAGAGCATCAATGATGAATTCTGAGTAACATAAGCAAACACCATTGCAATAGGATATTAAAAATATGCTATTAGAACAAGAACATACAAGAACCCTTCGTGAATCTTGAGTTGGCTAAGTAGAAAACTCGGTATTAAGCTGAAACAGTCACTTACAATAAACACAGTCTTTTTCCTAAAAAATGTCCAACCCTTAGCATTTCGACTTCTTCATCTTTATAGATCATTTACAACATAGGATAACCTTATCCTGATCTAGATACATCGAATTCCTACTTTTTGACACCTTGCCTAACCATATGACATGGTATTTATTACAAAATTACAGCTGCAAACCTAATGAACAATCCTATTACAAATACGACTCAAACTCCTTAACTCTACTCATAACAACATTATCTAAACTATATTACATAATTTTCCAACTGTATTCCCATAAGGTCGAATCCAGATGACAAGCCTCAACTCTTTATGACCTAAATACTGATCTCCATTAAACTAGGAAATTGTCCCCTGTTTTCTAGGCATAGGATTCTTTGTTTTGTTGAGACACTTTAACCATCATGAATCCATCACTTCGAGGTTATTTGATGTTAGGAACTGAATTAACACATTTCAAACAACTTCACCAAGTCCTAGTTGTTCAAAACCACCATTAAACTGTCCAAAATAGCAGAAGTAAACCTGCACTACGAAAACAACACAGTTTCGTAGCGCTTTTCGTAGCGCAGTATTTTAACCCTTTTTCCTTCAAACATTTGGCTTCTTTATTCCATATTTGTCTTTATTATCAATTAACACAAATCCCCTATCAATTTCAGGTCATAATCCACAGTTTTTCCCTTCAAAAATCTATAAGAAAGGGTGAAAAAAGCTGCTACAGTAGTTTCGTAGCGCTTTTCATAGCACATTTTAATTTATCAATTTCTCCCACCTCATAATGAATTTGAAGAAATTGAGAGAGGTTTTTGTATCTAGATCTTGTAGGAAGAAAAACCTCTTTCATTTTTTCCAAATTCGTTTTCAGTTGCTCAAACACCTCCTTGGAAGTTGACTGATCAAAACCAGAAAACAGATTTTTTGCTTCATGACTTTCAGCAGTTTCGTAGCACTTTCTGCCCTTTTTGCATTGTTTGCGCTACGAAAATGCTGAGTGAGCAGTTTTGTTCAGATTTATTCAAAATTAAAACCAAAATTTTGCCAAAACTTCAGAATACCATTGGTTTCATCAAAACAAATAGCCATATGAACTAAAAACACAATTTTCATGAGGTTTATTCTTCATTTTCCATTTGATTTTGCCTTTTGACTTTTCAATAATTTCTCATTCTGCACCTTTGTTTTTTAGTTCATCTTGAGTCATTTTTACCTGCAACTCCAAATCCCCCACTTGATCTCTTAGTCTTCTATTACTGGATCTCAAGTGATTATTGATTACTCTAACAAATTTAGCTTCTTTGATAGTTGGTACTGTCCATGCGAAAAATTGTTGTGTGTTGCTTGGAATTTCAGACCTAGAACCAGTTTGGCCTTCTCATACTGCCTTCATTCTTTTGAACTCAATTTTCTCAATAATATGCTTTCTGGCCCTCTTTCTAATCATAGCAATCCCTTGATTTTCTAACCTCAATTTCTCTTCAAGCTGTTGACATTCTGTCATTTCTTCCTTTTCCTTCATTTTTCTGATGGTTGCATGTTCTACTGCTGGTGATGAGAGGTCAACAACCTCTTCAGGGAATTTGATTGTTTCAATATTTTCTTGGACCTCCTTGCTTCTTTGCTTGAGCTTCTTAGCATGCCTAGTTAATGGTTTTCTTGCTTGAAAGATAAAGGCTGCATTTTCACCTTCATATTCAAGTTTCTTTACTGACTTAACCTTTTTCTGTTTATGTTCATCTACTCCAATGAAATTAGCTTGCATAATGGGTGATTCCTCTATATCAATTTCATGAATGATTTCATCTAAATTTCCTTTTATCACTGGGTTGACCTCCGTACCTGAAACAACTGTTTTTCCCTTTGATGTCACTGCTTGGCTTCTTGTCACTCTCTTGATTTCCTATTGGCTGGAAACTTGTTTTTGTTTTGCCTCTTTGACACTTTTTAACCTCTGTTTTGTAGGTGATGGAGTTGCTGCAACAAGAACTCACTAAAAGAAAAAATGACATTGGTGAGGGGCGAAAAATGTCACCATAAGCTCGTTGGTGATGGTCAAAAGATTCTTCGTCACCAAAAACTGAACGTCACCAAAGGTTGCATCGCCGAAAGTATAGGTGTTGTGGTGACATTCAAGGTCCATGACCAATAATGATTTACAGTGACAGATAGTGACCGTCACCATTTCATATGAGCAATGGTGACGGACAATAGCTTCTATCACCAAAAAATTGAACGTCACCAAAGGTGGCATCACCGAAAGTATGTGTTGTGGTGACATTCAAGGTCCATCATGAATATTGATTATAATGACGGATAATGACTGTCACCATTTCATATGAACAACAACGATTTTTTGTGATGGACCTTTCATGGCCGTCACTATTGGTGCATATATATGGTGACGTTCGTTGACCCTCACCGTTTCATATTTGGTGAGGGTTAAAAAATGTCACCATAAGATAATTGGTGAGGGTCGAAAAATGTCACCATAAGTTCATTGGTGATGGTCAAAAGAGCCTTCATCGCCATTCCATATTAATATCAGGGCACAATGGAATCGAACCACCAACCTCCTGCTTGTAAAGAAGGTTCTCTTCCATTGAGATAGAACCCTTTAAAGAACTATACTTTATAAAATTAAACCTTGAAACTTTATAAATTCTAATCTATACAACTTTTGAGAAATTATAAAAAAATTTAAATTCTTGGCAAATATTTACTAAACAAGAAAAATAACATCAAAGTTGCAAGTGTCTACCTAATGGTTATGGAAGTTATGAAAATTGGGTGGAGGTGTAAATGAAGTGTTGGGAAGTACCAAGCATACAAGTAGAATACATTTATTCAATTCTATAAGAAGTCTTAGAAAAAGTTTAAAATTGTAATCTATATGAACTAAGTTAACTATTCTATGTTAAATATGCATATGCTCCAATGAATAAATCAAGACTGCTAAATGTATATTTGTGCTATGAATATTTGTATCCTACACCAATATGGAATAGGTA
Source organism: Pinus albicaulis (assembly GCA_034641835.2). Taxonomy (NCBI): domain Eukaryota; kingdom Viridiplantae; phylum Streptophyta; class Pinopsida; order Pinales; family Pinaceae; genus Pinus; species Pinus albicaulis. The sequence goes on along the minus strand of CM076583.1, from coordinate 1,130,648,403 downwards.
GTGTTAGCCAGCTACAAAGTAATATACATGTCAAAGACAAAATCAATAAGAGGAAGTTATTTCTATGACTTTTGGGGCACAATTTCTACACTACCTATCTTTGAATGTCCCTTGTGTAAATATATTACTATCTTTAAATCTCTAGCACATTATAGGACCAAAATAATACTTCCCATATTATAGGTAGAGAACATGCCTTATCATCTATAAATATCTGCAGTTTACAGTTATGTTGACCACTAAAAGAACCCATTTATCTCGAGACAATTTATAATTTTATGAAGATGTTTAGCCTTGATTAAAACAATGACTAGCGAGGGAAAATGGGAGTAGACCTTAGTATGTGTAGGGATTGAGTGGGGTACTCCCTTGCAAGTTACATAATCTTACAAAATTGATGGTGTTATATGTGGTGGTGAATGTTAGTGGACCTGCAATTATTCTCAGCAATATGGAACATCGGACATGCATGTGTTGAAGATAAACAACAAAGACAAACTATTATAATGTTTTCAATTTTTTTGACGAAATCACTACTTGTACATATCATCAAACAACGTTTCCAAACTACTGAGAACTCTACTTTTAAAGTCTTCATACCATTGTTGGCTACAATCCAAGATTTTGATAGCATAAACAATAAATTCCAGGAGACTGATGGTTTTCTATTAAAAAACTGTGCGTTGTTGAGTTGCCATTTCCTCCCACTCCATGGTAAAAGCTTTCATATGATGGAGTTCAGCAAAATTTATTTTATTGGAGAAACTTTGTTACAACTATCGGGACAATTATCCAGGACTAAATGCTCATGCTGAGTCATGAAAGAAAAAAACCAATCCTGGGAATTAAAAGGATTTCCCTCTTGTTAACTTCCTGCCACAACCAAGGCTTTTCCACTGGCGAACTTGATCTCAATGCATAACTCACTCAGCCATCTTCAAGGGAAGAGACTTTGACACCTTGGGAGAGAGCTCAAGAGAACAAAGGTGTTGGATTGTCTTCATGCTGAAAATTTGATGAGGGATGGCTATTGTTAGGACATATGTTTAGACATGTGTGTCTATTGTGTGTAATTTTTACTTATCCATTAGGTACACATAACATGGTTCTATATATGTAGTCACATGAATTTATGCACATGTGAATAATCACATGTATTTATCCACATGTCAATAATGATATAATCACATGTAGTCAAACTTATTTATCCATATGTAATTATCTTCTAGGAACTTATATTTTTTTTTATTTTCCCAACTACCTTGCTTACCCTGCCTATTAGTTGTAATCTAAATCTATATATTGGAGGTATGTGAAATTCATTTTGTAAGAGAAATTTGAAAAATTTTGCAATTGTCACCATGTGCCACTGGCGATTATTTTATAGAAAAAAACTATTCCCATATCCACTTTCTACTTGCATGTTTTGATATTTTGATTTCAGTTAGCAGGAGATAATTTCCACGTTGGCAAACAACAATAGAAATTTGAGAGAGATGGCACACTTGTAAGGTTGGTCCTCATGAGTTCGATTTTACTTATGGGCCCTTCATTCTATTTTGGATTTGCAGGGGTTATTGTGCATTCATGAAGTAGGGCACATACCATATAGCATCTTCTCTTGTAAGATTGTGGGGCATAAATCCCTCTGTGGCACATTTATGCTTGGAAGTTACAATTGTTGTGTAGGGCTGCACTTACCAAAGAGCATTCATTGTTGAGCAAGTGCCTCCATTTACTTTGGGAGTTACACTCCTTGAGGGATTTAATTAGCCAAGAATGGTGCACTCCTTGAGCCCATTAATGGCCAGTTTGTAACCCACTCCTCTTGGCTTATAAAAGACCAAAGGGCACATTAATATTTCAGAAAATAGAGTTGTATGTGTTGTATCTTTCAGACGTGTAGAGCTTGAGCATGATGCAAAACTGCTATAATACTTTATTTCTGAGTAATACATAAGCCATGTGATTGTTGTTGGAGCCTGTCCTTGCCATCTAGAACATTTCTGATTGTTGCATGATGTATGTCAAGCTCTATTTAGCTGGTATAGCTTACTGTCATAATTTTCAAATTGCAGATTTTATGTCAAGTATACATTATTTATCTTCTATTGTAAATTGGCTCATGAAATGCATTCTTTGCACTCCTAAATACTTCCTTACGTTATTTTAGTATATACTCATCTAAAGTTTTGATAGGTGCAATCTATATTATAAATTTTAATGTTTTAGGAGCTGTAAAATTCATTCTTTGGGTAAATTGAAAATTCATTCTGATGTATATCAGGCCCTATTTAGCTGGTATAGCTTGCTGTCATAATTTTCAAATTGCATATTTTATGTCAAGTATAGATTATTTATCTTCTGTTGTAAATTGGCTCATGAAATGCAGTCTTTGCACTCCTAAATATTTCCTTACGTTATTTTAGTATATACTCATCTAAAGTTTTGATAGGTGCAATCTATATTATAAATTTTAATGTTTTAGGAGCTGTAAAATTCATTCTTTGGGTAAATTGAAAATTCATTCTGATGTATATCAGGCCCTATTTAGCTGGTATAACTTGCTGTCATAATTTTCAAATTGCATATTTTATGTCAAGTATAGATTATTTATCTTCTGTTGTAAATTGGCTCATGAAATGCAGTCTTTGCACTCCTAAATATTTCCTTACGTTATTTTAGTATATACTCATATAAAGTTTTGATAGGTGCAATATATATTCTAAATTTTAATGTTTTAGGAGCTGTAAAATTCAGTCTTTGGGTAAAGATCTGAAACATGGTGTAGAAAACTGACATGGTATCAAAGTTGTACATATGAAATCTCTCAAAAAATCCACATATGAATGGGACTGATTTCTGTGAGACAGAGATATTAGAAGCTTTTAGTGTGTGTAATGCCCTTATTTTTTTGCTTGAAGCTGATTTTCCCCCAAGATAGGCACTTGGACCTGTACGAGGTTCAAGGGTGAGATGCCCATCCGTTCGTTTAATAGTTGAGCACAATAAGAAGGTGGCCAAAAGAATAAAATTTTCCTTGATTCATTCAAGGACCACTTGATCCCTCACATCACATAGAAGAAGACAGGGAAGAATTTGTATCATGCCTCAATCACTCTATTTCAAAGTGTGAAGTTTGAACATATCCCACAAGATGCTTTTGAATAAAAATCTCATTAGTAACCACATGAGCAATAGTAATATATGGAAAGTTATCAAGTGAAGATCACCAAGTTGAGAGATCAACCTACAAACATAAGAAACAAGGTTTATGAAGATGAGTTAGTTTAGATAACTGTAAATGGATTCTTAGTATCTTGACTTACATTTGTGCAAGGAAAATGGGAATGTGTGAAGTTTTCCACTTCTGAAACATTGCGGGATGACTTTGTCCAAGAGGAGAATTTTTCAGTCAGAGTTGAAGAGACTCAAAATATTCCACTCATTGGGAGGATGACTAAAGGAGGACCCAAGAAGGCCAAGGAAAAAGAGGTTTGTTCATCTCATTATAAGGAGGAGGCTATGATCCATGTGACATGTTTCAAATGTTGTAAGAAGGTACATTATGAAAGAAAATATACAAAAAAGGGAAGCAGCTACAAAAGCATTTTGAGATGAGTGTTGAAGCTGAAGTGGACGAGTTGGAATCCAAGCTAGAGACATCCTTCTCCACAATTTCTTGTTTCTCAACTAGTACCACTTTATTGTTGATCAGCATGTAGACAGTGGAGGATCAAAGCACATGACATTCAACTGTGATATATCCAGCATGTTTCAAGAGCAAAAGGAGACATGAAATTGGAGTTGAGTGATAATGATATCTATGTAATACCCCCACTTTTGATACCTAGAATATTAATGTATATTCCTACATGATAAATGGCTAAAAATTCGAACAATTGAATATGTAAAGTGGTACATTGAATCATAATACTAACACATCACAGACTGTAGAAGGAGAAAGGAAAAACAATGGGGGGATTATGATCCCACAAGAAGGGAACAAAAGGGGGCTAGCCAATTATTCTGTAATTTACCATTTTATTACTCCCATCGGTTCTTTAACCTTAACCTTATTAAACCTTGCTTTATGGTTATCCTAAGTCTTATTAACCTTGGAAATTTGGAATTGGTGGTTAAGAGAGAGACATGTACTTCTTATGAAAGTGCATGGTATCTCATATGCATGCAAATATAATCCATGATTTTTGAGCATGCAAAGAGATTTTGACATCCATTCTTCTATGAGAATTTTCTCTCAATGCTTAGGCTATTGTATTAATGCTAAAATAGAATTATGGAAACAATTTTCATGAAACTACGTGGAAATTATGACAATGTGAAAGGGAAATGATTGTCATTGAATAAACATAATTACAATTGATAATCCCTGGAGTCCCAACAGTGATATTTCCTGGCCGGTCAATGCTAGAGCACTGGAGGGAAGTGGGATAACCTGAGGGACTGCATGACTAATATAGGGATCCCATTCCTTGGATTGTGCAACCTGATGGGAGAGGGATGGTAGATTGAGACAGTTGTAAGAGTTTATAGACTAGGAAAGCCTAGGAATTAGACTGTGTGAAGGGAGCTAGAGCCAGCAATAGGTGATTTTATCCTCATGGATCCTTGGTCCAAACAATTAATTAATTTATATTAGTCAATGTCCTGTGTCATATGACCCTATCCTTGAAAAAAGAGTGGTTAAAGGAAATTTTATAATATCGGCCACCTTTAAACTATAACCCAAGGCCACCATTTTAACAAAATACTCAAGATTGGAGATTTATGAAGCTAATTTCTTCTTGTTGTTCTTGTTGCTTAGTCGAATTTTGCCTATTTTATTGTCCTATGTTTAATCTGTATGTCTTTCATTCTGCAGCTCATTCCCTTGTTTCCTTAATATGGTTGATGTATGAATTTTTCTATATTGAAACCTTCAAATATTCCCAACCTCTTTTAAATAGAGAAGAATTTGAAAAAAATGATAGAACTGCTTACCAGTGAAAATTGGGGTTCCACCATAGGAGGGAATGGAGTCCATTCACCGTGAGAAAACCATAATCACCTTTCCACAGAAGCAAAACCCTGGCCCAGTGCAGCAAAACCCTCAGCAGCCAAGAAAGAACAATGACAAATAAAGGGAAAAGGGGTAGTCAATCCCATCATGTGAACAACCAAGAAATTAAGACTGTTTTTTTTCTCCAAGAGCATCCAGAACGTCAACTCCAATTTTTAATTTAAAATAATAAAAAATATCAAAATAATAATTTAATATAAAATAAATAATTAAGACAAAATGATAATTTTTTTTTAAATAAATGTCTTATATAAGTATTTTGGTGTAATAGTGGAAATAGGTGACTTACCTCAAGTTTCAACAAATTCTATCACCTAATTCCCACACTAGTTTGGATCTGATTTTCTTCAAATGAACGAGATCTAATCACCGAAGAGAATGAGGCCAGTGAGGTGATATTGTATGGCTACATCCAAGAGCGATCACCTAGGTGTTGTGAGTGACCTATCGAGTATGAAATATTCCCATCTCAATATTCAAATGATAGATATTGCACAGGTGTACAATTTATTTTGTACAATACATAAAAGAAATCAGCCCAGAAATATTGTGGAGTTATAAAATGAAGTAAAAACAACCTAGCTCCAATACCATTAATGTATCAATTACAAGTTGCTTCACCTCCTTAATGGCTTGGGTTAGAAGAAGATTATGGCTGGGACCAAAAGGGTTGTATCCTTAACATATTTTCAACTTTGCCATTGAAAAAAACCATGATAATGTTTCTGTGTGGCGACCATGAACAAAAGGCGCAAGATAGATTTGTTTCAACGCCTAGTTTTTTAGAATTTCCTTATGTATTTCCAAATATTTTCTTGGGCTCCCACCCACGCATGATATCAAGTTCACTATTGAACTCAATGCAGGATGATTCCTATCTCCAAGGTTCCTTATCAAACGATTTCACCCATGTTATATGAATTACATATGAATCTATAATAATTGTTGAGTTTTGGATTGATCTGGCTTAATGCAACATTTTGAGGAGGTTACTATTTTTGGTGATGAAGAAATATTAGTCAATGGAGATTTTAATTTACTATAGATGGTTAAATAACATCACCATCTAGAATCAATATTAGTTCTCATAGATTGATGAATTATTTGATCAAATGAAAAGGACCATAATATTCTTAAAGATTGATTTGTGATTTTAATACCACCAATTAAGAATTTAAAAGGGCATCCCAGATATTGCATTCAAACCATGATTAAGAAATTGTGATTTTTTTATGGTACCTTTTAAGTTTACCAATCCCCTAGTAGTCTTCATAAAACTAATGAATGGGTTTTTTCACAAATACCTAGGCAAATTTGTTCAAGTGTTTCTAGATGATAGTTTGATTTATCCATGTGTTCCAAAGGAGCATGAGGAGAACCTAAGGTTGATATTTTAGTGACTTGGAGAGAATAAGAATGATTAAAATCTCTTTGAGTGTTCCTTCTTCTAGTCAAAGATCCATTCTTTGGGCCACATTACTTCTGGAGAAGGTATAGTCGTGGACCTTGCCAAAATCAAGGCCATTATGGAATTCCTAACACTAAAGGATGCTCATAAGCTACACTATTTCAATGGATTGGTTGGGTATTATAGGAGATTCATAGAATAATTCTCCATGATAGCTAATCCCATTATCAAGGTCAAGAATAAGGGTCAGGAATTTGTATGGATAAAGTTGTTTCAAGTTTCAACATGCCTTTTCAAGGCTCACAAATTTGTAAACCACTGCTCTAGTCCTAAAAGTCCTAAAAATGGACCAACATTTTTAGTATTTACATATGATAGAAATCATATTATTATGTAATGAGTAATTTATCATCTTATGGAGTGGTTCATTAATCAAGCCACAATATCATTATGAAGTTCAAGGCATCAAGAGGAAGTCCTGATTAGTTGGGCAAACATTTGTGTTCCACAACCATGCATGTGGACATCAAGGTGTATATGAAGGTCCCCATCTTGAATTAAGTTACCATCACAAGCAAAGGCATTCCTCATTGTTTACTGCACATCATGCCTTCATCTATGTTAATCACATGTGCATCTCTATGTGTATAGACTATCTCTTAAGTAAGAGTTACATGACAATTCCCATGTTGTAAGATCCTATGTTTTCATCTTGAGAAAATGGAGTCCTCTCCAGGTCACTCGCGTAGATTAGGTTGTCATAAGAAAAGTAGGTGATTTTCCATAAGATGTGAACATTTCATTTTAATAAGTGTGACAATGTGGTTTCAAAAGGACATTAAAATATGGAACGAGCATGCAGATTTAGGATGCTAGTGTTCTGCTTGAGGCATGAGTGCACATCTAAGAAGACTCTAACAAAGGTTGAAAATGAGGAATAGTTATAGGGGTTGGGATGTTGTAGTCTCACTTAGAAGTGTAGACAAGCAAGTTAAGCACCATGAGAAGTTATGAATAAATCTGAAGACTTTTGACGAGCTGAACAAAGGCAACTTGTTAATGCTACTAAGTGAACATTCCTTGATCGAAGTTGATAGCCTCTCTTTGGCACTATCACTTTTCAAGACAAAGAAGAAATGTGAAATATATGTGCAACCCACTAAAGAAATTGGAAAGGTTGTTGTAACATATATAGGTGGTTTTTCCGTGTTGCAAAAGGAGTTGTTGGAACTTGGAAGGTGACCATTGGAGTATATTTGTAAGGGATTCAGGGGGGTGAAAGGATCGGATAAGGAGAGAATTGCAAAAATCTAACAAATAGGCCATATTGGAATAGGATATTACTGTTTTGGGACATCCAAAGTTGAAGGTGCTTTACGGGTATCTTGGGCTTTTGATATGTGTTAGTGGTGTTAGTGCATTTTGTTTGATGAGCACTAGCTAGAATGTGTTCCATGAAGGGAAAAAACCCACAAGTTTGAGATGGCTTTAACCATTTGGAATTGTAAGGTGTGTTATGCCTTGGTTTTGAGGAGACAATTAGAACCATCTTAGAGTGTGATGGGTTGTAACATGGACTTAGGTCCATTTGCATGGGTTTAGGTGTAAAGGTACCCCATGAGTTGAGGAAACTGATTGCAATGCTTACCTATATAAAGTGCTATGATATAAGATTAATGATTTTTTGTTGGAGAATGGAAGAGGAAGATAAGAAAGGAGAGGCACTGAGGTTTGTTTTAATTCAATCAAAAGGAAGGAAAAATGTATACTATTAGTAGGATTTTTCAAGTTGTATCTTCAATAGGAATAAATTTTAGCTAGAGCTAGGGAGTTGGCCTCAAAAGCATTGATTGGGTATTCTATAAATCCAATACCTGAAATATACAAGCTAGTCCATTAGATAGATTAATATTGAGAAAATGTTACAAATGCTAAGGTGAAAATCCCCCCTTCTTAATGTTGCTATTAAGCCTTCCATTTTAGAATGCTAAAAACAAGGTCATGATCTTGAAAGGAGGTCCTTGATTTTACCAAAACCCAATGCCCATGCTTAATCCATGGTGTGATTCTATATATTTGGGTTTGCCCTTGACTGTTAAGATCCATATTTGAGTCTTGTTATCAATCTGCCATTTTTATGTGTAGAGAAGGTCTTAAGGGCTATGGGGGATAAGATGGTTATTTTCCAACACCCCTCCCTTGAAACCCTATAAAGAGATGTTGTGCCCCATTTTGTTGTCGAAATATTTCAACAATGAGCTCTTCCTATGAGGATGGCCTTGAAGGGAGGGTATGTAAAGGAAGGGTAAAAAACAAAATTTCATGTTGTGTCGAAGGAGAGGTATAGATTGTAGGTGTCTCTAGAGGTCTTGACAAAGGTGAAGGGAAATGGAATTTAACTCCTATTGCAATGCCTTTTATTCCACCATTCGAGGTGTTAATGTTAAGTCCCTATATTAATAGTGTAGTCCCTTATTATGTTAGTGTAGCCCCCATTATTTTTATTTTTGTACCCCTATCACCCCCATATTTTGTATTATTGTGCCCTTACATTGTTATTGTTAGGTCGGCTAGGATTACATTGTGGCCCCACTAGGATTATTTGTGGCCCCATGGAATCCTATATATAGAAGGAGGTTTTGGTCATTTGTATCATCCAAGAATTATTCATTCATGTAATTTATTGGAGGTTGCCCCCTCAAAGTGACTTATTTCTAAGGCATTGATATCTCTTTTCTTCTATTTTTGGAGCTGGTTTCACAACATTTGGTATCAGAGCTTTGGATTCTAGGGTTTCGCTGTCCCAAACAGGTCATCGTGGAATTTTCGCTATAACTTTTTTCTACGAATGTTCAGAAGCCAAAATTTTGCGAGTGCAAAGCTGAAATCCTGAGGAACATCGTCCCAAAATTTCAGAGCTTGGTTCACAATATTTTAGGATATATGATCTGTGGAAGGTAGGGCTTTTTGCAGGCTCATTAATTTCACTTAAACAGGTCATTGTGGAATTTTTGCTATAACTTTTTTTCTACGAACTTTCAGAAGCTAAAATTTTTAGAGCACGAAGCTAAGATCCTGAAGAACATCGTTGAAAAATTTCAGAGCTTGGTTCACAATATTTTCGGAGATATGATCTGTGGAAGTTAGGTATTTTTTAGGCTCCCGAATTTCATCTCAAAGAGGTTATCGTGGGAAAATCTTCATAACTCTCGCTCTGAGCATCGGATTGAAATTATGTGAAAATAAACTGGAAGTACATGGACTATAGTTTCCTGTCAATAAATTTCAGAGCCAAAGGAGGAAACAGTGACACGTGGCAAGTCGTACAAGTTCGCTCTACTGAACTAGTCCATAATTAGGTCACCATAGGAGATCGGGCACAACTTTGTCTTAAAGAATCCAAATCAAGTCACACCTGTGGCATTTGAAAGAAGCTTCAGAGGACTAATACAGGGCAGAATTTGATATATTGAGTATTTTCAAGTATAGATATAAGTCAATTTCAATAGCGAGCTCCTAAAAATCAAGAAAAAGGTGTGTATTTGGTTTTTAAAATTGCATAACGTTTGTTTGAAAAAGCAGTTTGAAGTGATTCCAAGGGCATATTTTAGAATTTTTATCAGTATTGGGTTCTATAATGCCTCCAAAAAATAATTCCATACCCATTAAGCCCTCAAAAATCTATACTATGACGCATGAAGAGGAAGAATTGCAGTATGAGATATCAAAATTATGGTACCAAGTGCAACAAATTTTGATCTTACGAAGAGCAACTGTAGATGAAATAGATGGTTTAAAAGTAGAAATGAAGGCTAATTTGGATGGTTTGAAGGATCAAATAATAGTTAATATGGATGATAAATTAGTGGAAGATCACATCGAGCATCAACGATAAGTTCTCCAACTCTCAAAGGATAACCTAACTTTGGTGCAGAATCTAATGAAACAACAGGAAGATCAACATCACATCGAAAGAATTTCTTAAGCAATCACAAAAACAAGAACTTGACAAGTACGATCAATTTCAGAGTATCTCAGCAAGTGGAAGAAATTTCCTGTAGAATATTCCACATGGGAGGATGAGAATTTTATACAGAAGCATCAAGAAATAATCAAACATTGAGGACAACACTTGTTTGAAGGAGAGGGGCATGTTAAGTCCCTATATTAATAGTGTAGTCTCTTATTATGTTAGTGTAGCCCCCCTTATTGTTATTGTTGTACCCCTATAACCTCCATATTTTTATTATTGTGCCCTTACATTATTATTGTTAGGTCGGCTAGGATTACATTGTGGCCCCACTAGGATTATATTGTGGCCCCATAGACTCCTATATATAGAAGGAGGTTTTGGTCATTTGTATCATCCAATAATTTTTCATTCATGTAATGTATTGGAGGTTTCCCCCTCGAAGTGGCTTATTTCTAAAGCATTGATATCTCTTTTCTTCTATTTTTGGAGTTGGGTTCACAATAGTTAAAGGGCACTGAATTTAAGCGTCATAGGTGAAAGCTCATGGAGATCTTAAAAATTAGAAGGTAGGTGTGATTTAGCATAGGATTGATTCTTTAACGATTGAATTTTTGGGTGAGATTTCCAAGTAAATATGAAATTTGAAGCCCTACCAATACCACCTATAGATTAAGTAGAGTATGAGAAAATGCTTCCTAAGATTCAAAGAGTCTCTCCATCTGTTGTCCATGGGATCCATGGAAATTATGTTCAAGTGTCAATAACTCGCATTAAGATATCATCTTTGATTCAAGGCACATATACTTCTTCAACTAGCAGTGGAGAGTCCAACCAATGAAGAGGAAAGTTTGTTCATTTACAAGGTCGGCATCAATCAAGTATTCTCCCTCTTTTCCAAACTCTAAGATGAGTGTGCATAATGGACTTATTATTGTAAATAATTTCAAATATTGGATTATGTTGAAGTTTAAGGGCTTGAAATGGTTGCCTCGGCCTACAAATATTTAAAGGAACTATGTGTTTTTCAATCAAACCCTTGGGGTCAGGGATCTGCAAAAAAGGCCTTAAGGCTTATGGCTATTTTTAAGGGGCAGAATCTGCTATTTTTTTGTGAGTTTTGTTATATTTTTGTTTTCTTATAATTTAATGTTAGTAAACTATTTTTGCGTTCATTCAGTAGATCTGTAATCTACTAGGTTTGCAAGAAAATTAATATTTATAACAAATTTCAAAGATTGCCTTAACCAAACAATATAATGAATGAAACAATCTCATTGTATGGATGGCGCTGAAGTTATTTTTCAGAGTTTATAACTACTCGAAAAGAATAGTGAAATCCATCTAAATGATGAGCACTCCATGAAAGATTTGAATTATATAAAATGGGTGGAGCATGCTTAGAAGCAATAGATGTTGATATTATGGTATTTGAAACCCTGTTTTGTTATGCATCTTTACCTGCAAAGAAAGGAGTCTTACCTATAACATTGCCATTTCCAGCATTATCAGAGTTTCTCAAACTGTTTCCACGACTAGTAAGCTCAGGGGCAGCTAAAAGTTTTGTCCAGACATCATTTCCCAAAAGCTGCAATGGCTTAGCAACCTTAGGAAATGATCTCCCAAGCACCTATGTTGCCTCGGACTGTAAGGAAATTGAACTTGAAGTGGATTTATTAAGGCCATGGAGATGTCAGGTCCGTGAATTATTTTCACCACGAATATTTTTTTGTGCAATTTATTGGAAAGTTCAGGGGTCTCCTGTGACTTCTTATTTAATTGATCTTGCAAAGAAGGAATTCCATTTGGCTTGCCAAAGCCGATGTCAATTTCATTGAATCGAGGCTTTTCTTGCTTTCCAAGTGATTCCAAACCTTGCTGGTCAATCTGTATATTTACACAATTTATTGAAATGGAATTGAAATCTTATCGATAATTTTCACAGAATTCACCCAACCTAATGTAGTAAGGGTTAGAAGAATAGAAAAACACCGAACATCCAAAAGCGTTGATTTCAAATCTCATTGGGTAATGTTACCGAGAGAGCTCCAATGGTCAATCTGTACAATTTCACAATTTCTTTAAGATATCACGGGTAACGAAGTGACGGTCTGCAGGGCAGCAAATTGCCAAACATCCAGAAGTTTTCTTTCAAATGTGCATTCATCCTTGGCCTTAGATAATACTTTCTTATGACCTCTGTAATAATATTATAATAAACCATTCTCAACTGGGATGGAGATAGGTAGGGCCCAAGTGGGGGAACTTGAGACACCGATGAGGGGATTCATTGTGGGCAGGGACAGAGTAGGACTAAGGATATTCTGGAAGGGAGTTCGATGCTCGTTAGCAAGACAAAATACCAACATGTGAGTATCAGTTAGAAATAGTCCCCGCCCTTTGAAAAAAGAAAGGGTTTCTAGATGAGCAAGTTCCCTTGAGTATAATCGGTTGCCTTTCCATAATGGTTTGAAGTGTGATCTTCATGATCGCGTTGGCTTTTGTTAGATAACATAAATTTGATTTAACATTCTGGCATTTTCCACATATGGTTTGTTCGAGATAAACAATCAGAATATATGAGTAATTAAGTAGATCTATGTGGAAAATTTGATGAATGCATGCGATCTGGATTGAGTAATGAGAAAAGGCATTAGAAAAATTGTGGAAAGAGGCAAGATATATGAATATATTTACCTTCTCAAGTAATCTCCGGGCCACCTGAAGCTTTGAAGAAATCGATCTAGCCATTGTTGTCAAGAATCTCCAAGATGATCAGCCTTATATCTTTCGAGCCTCCGACTAGCCTTTCCTTGTGCAAACCCTTGAACCGGCTTGAACCGGGGTTCGAATTGACTAATGCTTAAAACTATGGGCAGCGAGGAACCGTGGATGGGACGAACGCACTATTCTATACCGGGGATGGGACGAGATATTCTAGAAAATAAATTACATAATTCACTGATTTATGATACATAATAATAAAATATCTCCTTCTAAAGAGAAAAATTCAGTATCCAGAAACGTTTACGTGGGAAAATGGATTCAAAACTCAAAATTCAGTATCCAGAAAAATTTACGTGGGAAAATGGATTCAAAACTCAACTACCATTAATAGAGAATACTTCAAATGGAATGGGTTATACATTCATATAAATGATACAATATTTAAATTCAAAACTTTTTCTGATGTATCAATTGGGATGAAAGATAATAATCAAATTAGCAATCAGTCCCTAAGTGTGATTTAGCATGGAATATTTTAAAAGAGCGAAGTGATTTTTTTTCATTTTTTTTTCATTTTTTTTTTTTTTGGTCTTTTTTTATTATTTAGTTTAATTTATTTTTATTTTTGAATATCTCCAATGATCATTTATCTGAATAAAGATGAAATCATTTTTAATGAATAAAGTTTAAGTTTTAAGCTAGATGTTACATTTTGATAGATGCAATAATATTATGAGAAATTTATTTAAGTCTACTCAAACCATCTTGGGACTCTTTCAAATGAAACTTTCAAAAGTAAGGAAAAAATTCTTTCATCATAGAAAAAGTGAAAGTGCTTTCATGGATATTTTTAGTCCTCATGTTTTCCATACATCTAATTATTTTGGAAGAACTCCAATATCTATCCCAATTTGAAGGAATAATTTCATCAAGGACATTGATGTGACCCTTGAGAACTAAATCCAAGAATTGGTCTTTGCTTAAACTATGATAGGGAAATTCATATTCTCTTATCATGTACCCACCCCACTAAGTGGCATTAAGGAGATGAGTTAATGTATTTTTTCCTCTTTAAGTATTATTATAGGGTCTCTTTTGAGCTTGTATATGTGTTATGTTCAACAAGAACTTTCCAACCATTGCATTCTTGTTTAATTATGGGTCATGCATAGAAATATATGACCTTCTAAAAATTTCTTCAAGTTCTCTTGTTCTCAACCACACTAGCAATCATACTAGTGATGTGGCAGCAAGTTCACCCAACATCTGTATTATGCCATGTCACAACTAGAATAATTCACCCTTGGGTTCACACTTGTTGAGACATTCATCTTTGCTTAACCACTTATTGGGTTTTTTGTTTTCTTAATATTATAGGAAAAATCAACTTCTCTTATCATGTACACAACCCCCCTAAGTGGTATTAAGGAGGTGAGTTAATCTATTTTTTTCCTCTGTATGTACTATTATAGGGTCTTTTTTGAGCTTGTATATGTGTTTTTCTCAATAAGAACTTTCCAACCATTATAATATGGCTTAATTATGAGACACCTGTAGAAAGATATGACCTTCCAAATATTTCTTCAAGTTCTCTTTTCCTCAACCACGTCAACGATCACAATGGTTATGTGGCAACAAGTTCACCAGTCATCTATATTATGCCATGTCACAACTAGTATGATTCACCCTTGGGTTTACACTTGTTGAGACATTCATATTTTCTTAACTTCTTATTGGGTTATAATGCTACTACTCCACAGTTCTATCACATTCTCACCAATCTTCTCATCGTGCCAAGCCTTTTAAACCATGCGACACAATTCACGTGAACATTTTATCTATGCAATGTGTCACATAGAGGAAAATGTTATCCTATAAAATAGCACATCACACAACTTTTATTTTTACGCATCCTACTTTTCCGTGTGTTTTATATGTCCCCCACCTCTTCTTCCTTGCTCTTTTCTTCCTCTATCCCTTATCTTTTCCTTTATTTTTCTTTCTCTCTTTCTTCATTGCATGATGAAACTATTTTATTTTTTGGCAACCCCCTTTCCTCATATTTATAACATCTACAAAGACTATAGACACGCAACAACCAACCAATATGTGACATGTGTTAACCTCAAATTTTACAAGAGGCGCAACAACCAATTAGAGCATGCCACATGTCCTCCTGAAAGTTTTCAATGATATGACAATGTGACACATGTCATTGGAAAAATATTTCCCAGCTCATGATATTCCAATGAGTATTTACCAGATGTCCCTTCAAAATTTCATGGCCTATATCATATCACGCGATATTTTTTGTGCAATACAGCCTATATCACATAAAAATAATTACATGCAATACATAAAAGAACATTAAGAAAGCCTTGAAAAGCATCCAATGGGTTAAGGGCTTATGGGTAGTGATAACGGGGCCCCTAATCCCCTTATCACCCTTTGAAAGCAAATACATGGAGGATATTTGGGGGAATTTTGATTGTCCATAAAATGTGGGTCAAATTTGAGGACCTTGTGGCTATTTTCCTTGAACCCTAGTAGTGCTTGGAGGTTGTATTTGGAGCGGTTAGAGAACAAAAACTTAATATGACCAAGAAGATTAGTGTTGTAACACCTATGCTTTGGGAGAAAGGCTTAGGGGTTCTAGAAGTTAAGGGGTGTAAAAATTCCTCGAAATCCTACAAATGCTTGAATGAACAAATTTGAAAGTAATTTTGTTACACCAAGACACAAGATTTCTCTATGACAGATAAGCAGCGGAACAAAAACACAATCACACATAATAACACAATATTTTTATGGGGAACTCAAATGGGAAAACCCTCTACTTGTTGTAGATTTTATTGGCGGAATTTGAGAAAATAGAATAATTTACAAGGAAAATTGTTCCAATAGACTATAAGGTTGTTCTCTCTACTAATACTTAGCTCGAAACTTCCCTGTAAGAACTCGACTCAACCCATATTTCTTTGCATTGTAGTCTCTTATTTCCTAGCATTAGACAAGCCCCTGGAAACACCTATTGACCCAATTTCTGAAGATGCCACCTACAGTACTCTTATATTTGTGGAGCATCCTTCCCAATTTACATCTGTGAAGCCCTCAAGCATCACTACATCAACATGTTTATACCACAATCTGAAATCTATTGTGCCTCTAAGATACCTCAAAAAAAATTTCACAGCAATCCAGTGAGCTTTGGTTGGTTCCATTATGAACTGACTCATTTGGTTGACTTCAAAACAAATATAAAGTCGTGTATTGACCAATTACGTCAATGACACAATGAGTTGTTTGTGTATTATAACTTCTTCTCCCTCTGCTCTACTAGCATCCACCTTCCTCTACTTTGTGACTTTATGTGTGGCCATGGGTCTGCAATCCTGCATATGAAATCTCTAGAGAATATTTTGTAGTGTACTTCCATTGTCCCATGAAGATATCACCATCACCTTACCAAATCTCCAATGCAAGGAAATAATGCATAAGCCCGTATACTTCATCTCAAACTCCCTTGCAAGGTCCTCCTTGCAATCGGATCAAGGTTTCTACTTCAGTCAATATAAGGTCGTCAATATAGAGCACTACAATGAGTGGAAGCCCTCCAATTATGATGCGATACAAGTTGGCATATGCCTCACTCTTAGTGAAGCCTAATCCTCAAAGGTAGCTATCAATACGAGTGTACCATGCTCTTGGAGCCTGCTTGAGCGCATAAAGAGCTCTCTTCATCCTGCACACATGTGTGTCTCTATCAAACTGCTGAAATCCCTATAGTTTCTCCATATAAAGCTCCTCCTCAACCACTTTGTTGAGGAATGATATCTTCACGTCCATCTAGTGGATCTTCCACCCCATTTATGTTGCAAATGGATGAATAAAATGCTACTGGGGTAAAGGTATCCTCATAATCTATGCCCTCAATCTGTGAGAAGATCTTAACCGCAAACATGGCCTTGTGCTTCTCCACACTCCCATCTGCTCCATGCTTCACCCTGTACACCAATGTGATCCTACAACTAATTTTCCCGTAGGTCATGGCACAATCTCTTAGATAGCGTCCGTCATGATGGATAAATATTCCTCCACCATGGAATCCTTCCAAACTTGCTTAGAAGCTACCTCCTTATAACTAGAAGGTCTAATGTCCACCACTCTTGTCGTCAATTCCATATATTCAGTGTACCTTTTTAGGCTACTCACTCTACTTGAACATGGTTCTAGGAGCTTCCACCTACTCCTCGACGTCCTGAATCAACTTCGTGACCCACTTAGATTTCTTCCTCCCAGTGTTAGGAGTCTACTCTTGTCTTGGTCTCTTCTCCTATGATCCTAGCTAAGGACCCTCATTGGGAGTGAGTAGCTCTCCATCTCAGGTACTCCAACCTACTCTCACTCTAAGGACTCCCTTAGAGATATGGACTCCTGAAACATCACATCTCGTATGAGAACAGTCTTCTTGAGTCCTAGAAGATACACCTTGTATACATAAGTTGTCTCATTGTATCCCACAAAAATACCATTTTCTGTTGTGGGCTCCAACTTCTTCCCGCTATCTTTGGACACATGGCAATAAAATTGTGTGTCAAATATACAGAAGTGTGAAACATTGAGCTTCTTTCCTGTGAAAGCCTCATCCTATGTAACTCATACAAGAGCCTTGTATGGACTCTTATTTTGTATAAATATTGCAGTGTTGCATGCCTCTACCCAAAAGAACATTGGCAAACCCTGATCATGCAACATGGCCTTGGTAGCTACAACAATACTGTGGTTCGTCCTCTCATCCAACCCATTATTCTTAGGGTTATGAGGTGTTATAATCTCTCTCCTAATGCTCTCCTTCACACACAAAGACTTGAAGGAATTAAAGGAATATTCTTCACCATTGTCACTCCTCATTGCCTCGATCTTCTTCTCTATCTAGTTTTATACCAAGGCCTTAAACTCCATGAAATTGGTTATGACCTCATCTTTCTTCTTCATAAAAAATATCCAAGTTTACCAAGAACAATCATCAATGAAAGTAACATAATACCCATGTCTCATAAGAGATGGAGAAGAGAAGGGCCTGCATACATCTGAATGCACCAGCTCCAAAATCTATTTGGCTCTGTTGTCTCAACCTTGAAAAGTAGTCTTGGAATACTTTCCATGTGTGTACCCCTTGCACACATCATGCTAGTCAAAACTAGACACTGGTAATCTTGTGTTTATTTGTTGAATAATCTTCAGCACCTTGTTATGCAAGTATCCCATGAACTTATGCCAAAGTTCTCCAACATCTCTACTCTTCTCACCACCTATCTTGTTGCTCAAGGCTACGCAAGTCTCTACCTGCAACTTGTACATGTTCCTCGTCGTCACACCTATCTGCTTCACTAATCCAGAAGCTAAGTGCTTGAGGTATGCCTTACCTATGTTTAATATGACTTCATATCCCTTGTCCTCAAGGGCTTCTACTGAAACAAGGTTCTTCTTCAGTCCTGGAACATAAAGAACATCTCTAAGATGGAGAGAGATTCTAGATTCCCTCTCAAATATGACGGTACCAACCCCCATGGTCGTGTACTTTCCATTATCTCCTAGCTCAATATGAACCTCCATGTTCTTCTCCTCCAACTTGTTGGAACACTCCTTGTTCCCATTCATGTGGAAGGAGGCTCCATAATCAATATACCATGTGTTTCTCCCTACTAAGCTTTCCATGCAAGTTATCAATGATAAATATTTCTCAAACTGAGAAGAAAACCCATCTACCTCAATTGATGCAACCACATGATTATTACTAGAACTCTTATTCGAATTAGGACACTTAGTAGCATAGTGTCCAAACTCATGGAAATGAAATCACATGATCTTACTTATGTTTTTCTTCTTTTTCTCTCCCTTCTGACTAGACTCGGTCTTCCCTTTTCCCATCTTTCCCTTGGCCTTATCTGTAAGAGAAATATTATTCTTGTCATTGGTCTTTGTTGATCTACCATCTCAAATTCCTCTCCAGATATTCTCCCAAACATATTCAGTCCTGAACAAGACAACACTTGACCTACTTGCTAATGGTGACCACACACAACCCTTTCAGTCCATAGGTTTAATGAGATTACCACAGGTTTAATGTTTGGAGAACAAGGGGCCACCCCCTTGTCCAACACTTTTGATGGGTCCCATGCATCATTATGGCACTCATGGACCCTAGTATGCCTCATAGAAAGCCCTAGGACATCACTTGACCTCTTTTGAGCCTTATCATTCCATGTATGAGATAGTTTGGTGGGATTGTCACCAAAATTTAGGGTTACTTGCATATTATTTTATGTTTAGGGGCTAATGTAGGGCCATAAGCTAATTCTATCAACTCCTAATAAATGTATAAATAGGATTTCATTGGATTCATTTGTATCATCACTTGACTTGGGATCTCTCTATCTTTAGAGCACTTCACATTTTTCCTTCGAGGACTATTTTGGATGATGGATGCATCTTGATGTATGGATTTGGGTTAATTTTATCTTGGAGCTTTGTTTTTGAAAATGTGAAGCTAGTTGGATACACTCTCTAACATTGTGAGTGCAAATTTAATTTTATTCTTCTTTTATTGCATACTATTGAATTTCGTTATAACTAGGGCTAATTGTTGCATGATGGAAATGTGGAATTATGTGTCTATTTAGCTTATTTAATGTATGGGCCATTGTTAGATGAATTAAATGTCCTAGAGATCATTTCATCTCAATAATATTGCACCATTTTTATGAAGTATAAATTCCTGAAGGTCACTTTTTGTTCTCCTCTAACATTGGACAGATTTGACTTTCTGGGCCTCCTTGATCAAGAAACCGAATTCTTGTTCATTATCATCCCTAAGTCCATATCCCCAAGTGAATTAGGCACTCGTCCCTAAAAAAGGGTGATGATTTACCCCGCTTTTTTCATAATTTTACATTTTCCCCTAGGTCTAGCCCCATTAGGTCACCAAGGGCATCAATTTCCCATGAATATAGCCATAGGAAAAATTTTATTTCCTAGAGGAAACTACGTTGGTGGTTCCCCTCACTCTCCTTAGAATTTGGACCAATTCTGATGGTGTAATCTCCAGATACCTCAAGCCCTAGCTCTAGGATCAATTTTTACCTAGGTGTTCCCAAGGCTAGAACCTAGTAGCATCTATTTGACCCATCGAAGTAAAAACTCTTTCCTAATCCTTTCCCCTCACATTTTCCATGATAGGAACATCATTGGTTGCTAAATTTCATCCCCGAAGTTGGGTTGGGTCCACTTGGCCTCGTGTGGTCCCATTAGGTATCAAAGGCCTTTCATCAAGGATCATTTGGGAATCCAAGTTCCCAAATGATTTTAGGGATCAAGAACTTCCTTCATAATTCTTATTCTTCTCCCTACACCCTTCAATCTGCCTCCTCTCTCCCTATAAGATCAAGTCCCTTTCTTAAAAGGCAAGCAAGTCCCACTCTTTATTCTATCTTAGGGGAAGGGTTTCTAGGTTCACTTCCCACCTATTCATTTTCCTATACTATACAAGTGACTTCCTAAACTACCGGGACTCCTCCCATATTTGAAATTCCTTGAAGAGCAAGGAGCCTTAGCTGTGGTGACAATGGGCTACGCCTCCATTGTTTCCCTTGTCCTAACAGTTGCCCTCTTAGGAACCCTTTTTAGGTCCACTACTAGTTTGAGTGGTAGAAATTTTTTCACAACTCCATTTGTGAACAAATCTTTGGTATGCCCACTTTTTCCATACTACGGCTCCAAGATGAGAATTCTAGGGCTATGGAGGTTGCCCTTCTTCTCACTGAATTAATCCTCTACAATATAGTGAACTATGGCTAGTTGGTTGGCCCACTTAACTGCAAATTTAGTCCTTCAAAGCCTGCACATCCTTAGGCCCTATACACCTGCCCTTCTACCAATCTTGTTGTCCTTCACAAGTACAAGATTTAGGGCTCTTCTTTGACAATCACTTAACAACCCTCCAACTATTTTGGACTACCATCAATCTGCCCAACCATAGTCAATTCTTTTTACTGATCTAGGGCCCACAATATTGTCTTCATCTAGGGCTCTTCAATTCTTCCACCTAACAATGGTTTGAGTTCTCTCAAAATTGTTTTTCTTGTGTATCGATAATTTGATCTTTGTTGTCCAATCTATGAACAAATCTAAACTACTCCTCTTATCATCCTTCTAACAATCTGTATATGACTGAACTAGGGTCACAAATCAGCCACTAATAGTCCATTGACTAATTTTATATAGGTTGCTTCAGATCTTTGTCTAAAACTCTATGGATAGTCCACCAAAATCAACTCCTCTGCATGTCAATCCATTCTTCATATGGCACATTTCTTCTACATGCTAAATCTTCTACTCAGGTTCCACCCTCCTTTGGATCTGCTATCTCCACACATAATGAATATGCAAACCATCTTCCATATATGTGGTCTATATTGCAGAAATAAACCTTGCTCTAAGGGTCACAAACACTCTTCTTCTACACAAATTTGTCACAGTCTTAAGGGCATACCTTCTGAACTAAACATGCTAAGAAACTATCCTAACTAGGGCACTATACTCATGTACTTCTAATTGTTGTAGAACAAACCCTATCCACCCATAGAAAAAACCATGAATCTTGCCTCCATAAGGGACTCGACCTAGCTCATATGGATCCATGGATTCAGGGCATTTATTTGACTTAATATTGACATGAAATTCATATCTCAATGTCGACCCTCAAACTAGGGTTATCTTAGTAAATTCTATGCCTATGTCTACTTTTGTTCTGGCTCTAAATTACACTGCAAGCACTCCTCCATCTATGTTGGCCTTTATCACAAAGCTTGCGGCCTACAAGACAATATCATATCAACCCTCTCTTCTATTTCATGTAGAAAATTTAACCAATGGGATTCAATCTCATATTGTAATGTACTAAAACAAGATAGTGAATCCTTCCTACAATTTGTGGAAACAAAACACGATCGCACAATCACATACAAGTAAGAGAAAGAAATTATCAATCGCACAACACAAGATGTATCTGGGGAAAGCAACTTCTCAAAACCCCTTTATCTCTATTGTGCATTAAGTCAAGAAATCATGAAACAATACAATGCTTAATATCTCATGATATTCTCCAGCACTCTGCCAATTGTCTCCTACTAATCTAGGAAAAATCGATCTAGTACTTAGCCAATTCTCAACCTTCCTTCAGTCTGCCTTGCTCACGCAATTCCTAGGGAATTACCTCCCTATTAAAAATCAGTCTTCCTTGATTGCGCAATCCATCATGGAATCCCGATAACTTTATAACTGCACATGGGCAATTTTGTATAAATATATAAACTGATAGTTATGTTCCCTTTAACCTCTGTCTCAACTAGGTCTTCCTCAAAACTAACATGCATGCAACTATTAATAGTGAATTATCAGTTATTTGATTGATCACTCATTGTGAATTAAATATAATTTAATTCAACGGACCTCTCACTAGCTCATCCCTTAGTTAGAACTATTTAAACTGATTTTAACTCAATTAATTGAGTTAACTAATTCACACCTACACTCCACTAATGCATCAACTGCAACTCGACCCCCAAAATATTAGAATCCCTCTACATGCCTCATCTTAGACCCTCATGATCCGAACATATGCAGGAACGCAATAAAATACAGAAATAAACATAAACACAAAGATGGGAATAACACTTCATTTCATTAATATCAAATACTGAAAAATGGTTACAGACAGAATGGAAAAAAAACTAGCTCGGGTGATGGTATCTTATCTCTGAGAAGAGATGTGGTGACTACATGCCTCTTTACAATAAGGCTCAAGGCCCTTTTTATTATTGAAAAATAATATAAAACCCTAACCCGAGGAGATGTAAAACCAAGAGTTTATGGGCCCTGTTGGGGGTAATTGGGCAGCCAACTTCCCAGGGTCGTAACTTGGTCATATGATCTTCGATGCACATGATACCCTGTTAGAAATATCTCTCTGATGACTTCAATTTCTAATGCACTTTTTATGAAATCACCAAACCTTTCATGCCTAAAAAACGTCATTTTGGGCCTCAAAATGGCTTCAGAAGTTCAATACCCGAAAAAATGACAAAAATAGTAAATTGTGCTATAATTAAAGAAACTGAAAAACTGAAATAGACAATGGCGAGGGCCCAAGTGGAATAGGCAGGTGGCCACTAATATCCACCTCGATCACCTCAACTCAAATTTCTTGATCTAAATCGGTCATCATGACTTAGTTAACCGACCCAAGTTGTTATGAGATGAAATTACAATTTATTGTCTAATTTATTTAAGGGAAAAATAAATTAGACGCCTCACATTCCTCACTCCTAGTAGATCAAAATTCCTCACAAGTGTGGGTGCATTTTATTTTTGTCCTTTCTGGTTGCCAATTTCACTGTTTCTTGTTGCAAATTTCATAGTTCCCTCTCAACAAGAAAGGAATTCAATCTATCATGATCTGGTACCTTTGGAATTTTGCATGCAACACTTCTCTAGTGTTGTTTGCACCTACAAATCCTGAAACTGAATAGCCTCTGAAAAAATAAATCAATATAATTCATTTGTAATCATAATCTTCTGAATGTTTCTAGCTACTACACTTGTCTACTAGACTCTCTGCACTACTACTAACTTCTGCATTCGTGCCCTTTGCATTGTTGCCAACTTTGATCTGCGCTCCAGTATCTGACATCTGTCACTCTGATTTATGTCTTCCTAACATCTGACTGCATCAATCTAGCTGATCCTTCCTACTACTATTGTACTGTGGAATCCTCGTAGCTAGGTTCGATCCAAGAGACACACCATCTCAATGGACCCTGCCCAAATTTCTTATCTTGGAATTATGTCTACACATCACCCCACCTTTCAACTGGAGGTATGGCTACATGTGCTCCCTCTGCCCATCTAGCTCGAAATTTCCCCCTTATGTAGGTCTCTTCTTGAGGGGACACTTCCACTCGGTCTCCTCTCTACTTCTCCAATTGTGGCTACTCCACAACCTTCTGAGACTGCTTCTAAGGTAATTTGTACTCCCTCTCAACAGCCAAGTCTCTAAGCCCTACTTTGCTCCTCAAAGCTTTGCATGCATATGGTACCTCAAGTGCATATAGGTTCTTGACTCGCACACATTGTAATTTTCCCGTCATTACAAAAGTTTCTAAAAAAGAGTTGATTTTAAATCGACAATATCTCCCTCATCTGAGCTTCAAATCGATTTTCCATTTGGGTAGTTTTCTGCAAGGAATCCAAATATGTTATTTTTTTTTGAAATTTTAAGCCAAAATCTTAAGATATTCTCTGCAAACTCGCCACCCAAAAATTTCTTGCTCTGATACATGTGGAAAGCCTAACCAACAAGATTCAATCTGATCTTATAATGTACTAAAACAAGATATTGAATCCTTCCTAAAATTTTCGAAAACAAAACACGATCGAAGAATCACATATAAGTAAGAGAAATAAATTATCAATTGCACAACACAAGATGTATATGGGGAAATAAACTGCTCAAAACTGCTCTATCTCTATTGTGTATTAAGTCAAGGAATCATGAAACAATACAGTGCTTAATCTCTCATGAGATTCTCCAGCACTTTTCCAATTGTCTCCCGCTGATCTAGGCAAGCTTGGTCTAGCACTTAGCCAATTCTCAGCCTTCCTTCAACATGCCTTGCTCATGCAATTCCTAGGGAATTAGCTCCCTATTCATTAGGAAAATCAATCTTCCTTGATTGTGCAATCTGTCATGGCATCCCGATGACTTTATAATTGCACATGGGAAATTTTGTATAAATACAACTAATAGTTATGTTCCCTTTAACCTCTGTCTCAATTGGGTATTCCTCGGAACTGATATGCATGCAACTATTAATATTGAATCATCAGTTATCTAATTTATCACTCGTTGTGAATTAAATCTAATTTAATTCACTAGTTGACCTCTCACTAGGTCATCACTTAGTTAGAACTATTTAAACTTATTTTAACTCATTTAATTGAGTTAACTAATTCACACATGCACCCCAATAATGCATCAACTCCAACTGGACCCCAAAAATATTAGATTAATCCCTCTACATGCCTCATCTTAGACCCTCAACTCGAATTTCTTGAGCTAACTCATTCATCATGACTTAGTTAACTGACAGAAGTTGTTATGAGATGAAATTACATTTATTGTCCAAATTATTTAAGGGAAAATTAAATTAGATGCCCCACATTACTTACTCTTGGTGCATCAAAATTCCTCACCAGCGTGGGTGAATTTTTTTTTTGTCCTTTATGGTTTCCAATTTCAATGTTTCTTGTTGCAAATTTCAACATTTCATAATTTGATGTGGCCTTCACACAAAGACACCATTGAAATCACATGCCCAGATTCTCATGAGCAACCTCTCTTAAGCTTGATCTGCCATAAAAGAAACAACAATATGCCATCCTACTTCCTAGCTCGAGCCGACCACTAAGGTATGCAACATTCTTGTGAACCCTCACATGATGATCTTGCTCTTGGAGGATGATCATTGCCTCCCTTTAGCAACCCTTACTCAACCCTCTTACTAAACCTACTTTAGGACTACATCTCTCTTCTCCCCCTTGATCAAATGAGCTCCTTCTAACTTGACGTTCTTTCCTTCATCATAAGGCCTCCTTAAATAGTATTTCCTAGACCTCTTAGGAACCCTCTAGAACTTACGGATTTTATCCACTTAGACCTTAGAAAATATTAATTTTACATTTTAATTTTCTTTTAGATTTTAAACCCCATCTTGGGTCCAAAATCCCTTTTCTTGGATTATTTTCCCACAAAGCCTTTTGTGACCAAACTCAAACAAACCCATCTCACTAGGATTGTGGAGTACCTCCCAAGCTACACAATTCAACAACATAGTCTAGTTGTAGTAACTGTAACTTGGTCAAGCTCTTGTAGTCAAGAGAGGGCTTGGTTGAGTTCCCAAGTTTTAATTTAAGGGTAGTTTTGAGGGCATGATAGCTAGGGAGGGTAAGGGCATACACAATAGGAATGAAAAGGCATGCTAAAACATGTCAGAAAATTTCAATGCATGCTGAAGAGTGTTAGGGAGTGTCGGGGCATATCAAGGGATAACTAGGTCAAAATGCATGGAATGGAACGAATAAGAGCATGTGCGAGGGATGTCAGCGAATGCAAGTGTGCTAAGTACGAAATCTATTAGGAGAAGTTCAGAATAGGATTTACAGGAGGAAAGCCTACAGTTGTTATACAGGGCTTGACATAGTAGTTTTAGACAAAGGGAGATCACTTTGTGCTAGGCACAACATTGTTTTGCCTTTAACTATTTTTTTTCTATGAGATGTGGAACACTTTGGCTACATGCTCATGTTTTAAACTATTCTAGATAATTTCATATTGTACATTGTTGTGTATAAGTTTTGGGGCGCTTGACTTGTGTCGGCTTATATCTTGTGTGCCTTGTGCATCTTGTGGTTCTTGAAAAATCTCAGTTAACGTTCTATTGTTTATATGAAATGGACATATATGTGAAATATTTTCTATGTAAGCTATGTTTCTTAGTTGTTTTATGGCCATGGCTAGATCATGTGATCCTTGTCTTGATAACTAGTTAACTGGGACAAGTTGAGCTTGGACATGAGTGGCATAAGGTGAGTTATATGCAGTTCTTAGGTGAACAAGGCACAATCTACTTGTAGTAGGTACAATTGGTCAAGTTTTTGCAGTTGAAGCAAGCCAATATTGTCACATGAACTGCAGTAGCCAAGGAATTGATTGGATTCCCAAGTCGTAAAAAAATGTAAAGGCTAGTTGTGAGGACATGAGTGCCAAGGTGTGCTAGGGAATGTTAAGATGTGTCATATAGTGCAAATGCATGTCAAACATGCTAAGGTGTGCCAAGTGATAATGCATTCCAAGATGTGAAAGGGTGTGTGAATGTGTGCCAGGGACTATGAAGGCAACAAAAGGTAGAAACAAGTTAAACTACAAGGAAATGAACACATAAGAGGGTTAATAAGTCATCAATTTACCTTTTCCAAGAGGGGCATGATAGGCACACCAAAACTAGGCACCAATAGGTGCCAAGTGCAAAGTCTCAGTGCATTCTAAGTGCCAAGTCTTCCTTTGTTGCTTCTCATCTACTTTCCAACATTTGATCTCAAATAAATTTAATATTAAACCATGCCAAATCATACCAAGGCATGTCAACGTATTCCATACAAGCTAAGACTTTCCAAGTGCCAACACGTGCCAAGTGTCAATATGTGTCCCAGAGTGTTATGGATGCTATGAAGTGGAAGGGCATGTTGAAGAGTGCTAAGGTGTTTTAGAGAGTGCTAATGCATGTTGAGGAGTGCTAAGGAGTACTAGGAAAAAACATTAAGGGAGCACTAGGTAAAAATTCATGTAAGTTAATGAATATGAGGAACATTTTCCAGGGAATAGTATTAATGAGTGCTAGTTGTCATGCCAAGGAGGGAGTGACAAGGTATGATAAGGATTGGTAAGGCACGCTAGGGAATATCAAGGCATGTCAAGAAGTCTCAAATTGTGCTTGGGAGTTCCAGAGTGTGCTAATTATATGTTGCAAATAGTGCCAAGATATGCCAATACATGCCAGGTGCTAAGGATTTGTAGGGTGCTAGGGTATGTCAATATGTGTCAAGAAGTTTCAAGGAAAAAAAAAGGAAGAACCAATAAGAGGGTTAATAAGTCGAGACTTTATCTTTTTCAAAAGGGGAATGCTAGCCACACTAATAATAGGTTCCAATACATGCCAAGTGGCATTGTGTGCCAAGTGTTAATATATGTCAATGCATTCAACCAAGGTGTTCCAGGGCATACTAGGGACTACATGCATGCCAACACATGCTAGGAGAGTTCTATGTTGTGATAGCGCATGCCACCATGTGCTTGGGCGTCAGTATCATGACACTATGTTCTAGGTACAAAGGTGTTCCAAGACATGTGAGGTGCTAAGAAATGTTAGTGTGTGCCAAAGAATTAATTTAATTAAGGTGTGCCTAGATTGTTGAGGAGTGTTAGGTCTTTCTCATAAATAGAATTGATAGAGCTTGATTATGTATTAAATAATATATTTCCTACACACACTGGGACTTTATCTAAAGGTAATTTTCTAGATAATAAACTTAATAGATATGAATCACGTGTTGACTCATAGGAAAACTCTATTCGACTAGTGCTTACTTGAGGGAAATTAATTCTTAAAAAATTAACTAACTCTAACAACTATGGCCTTGGACATATTATAAAAAAGACTCCACAATAATGGTATTAAATCGTTTTCTTTTGACAAAAAATATATTAACAAGCACATAAATTCATCAAAAAATCATTGGAATGATCAATGATGACGAACATTTTTTGACCGTCACCAAAAGTAACAAAAAGAGCATCGGTGAGGGTCATTAAAAGTTCGTCACTAGAAGTGTCACCAAAGAGAGAATTAGTGATGGGCCTTTAACGACCCTAACCAAAAGTGTCATTGAAAATGGATTTGGTGACAGACCTTAAAGGGTCATCACTATATACACTTATAGCGACGCTTTTTTAAGGATCGTCGCCATATGTGACATTGGTGACGGACCTTAAAGGTTCGTCACAAGCATGACCCTCACCAATGTCCTTTTTTCTTGTAGTGACTTGTGTCTTCTCTACTATTTTCTCAACTTGTTTCATTGGTTTCAACTTTACCAACCTCTTTGATCTTGCAACCACAGGCTAACTAGACTCTGCTACTGGTGGTGAAGGAGTTCCTCTTGTTTTAGGGTTTTTAGTTGGGGTTAGGGTTTCCATTTCAAAACCATTCATAAACAAAAAGGAAGACCAATCCCTGCTTATTTTCTGAATCTCACTCAAAACCAATAACTTTATCAAACCATGGTGAAACAAAGATGTTTCACAACCATCAAATTTGGCCTGTACTTTATCAGCCATTTTGGCAAGGCTCCTATGCAAGTAAAAGGGAAAATCTAGTGATATCATACCAGTGAAGTGCAGAAGCAGCTTGAAATGATAAGTATAAAATTTATGGCACCTGCCTTCACATGTAAAGTATCTTTGAATGTTGAGCAGCATCTTTGCATAGTTGTCCTTGATACAACTTCTAGGTATTGCGTTATTCAGGTCCATATCTGTATATTCAGGTTTCATGAATTCCTTGCATGGTTCCATGTCAAACTTAAAACCTTTAAACCAAGTCTCCTGCCCCCTTGGTATTTCTGTCATAGAAGTAATAATCTCAAGTGTGACTAGCACATTTAACATCCCAATTTTGGTAGTTGTTCCACTGAAGTGTAAGGCAAACTCATTAGACACCTGTGTGTGGCAACCCTGCAAATTTTCACAAAACTGGAGACAACCTGCTTTGTTAAAAGCCTCCATCATTGTTTGATCCTCAATTATAGCCTTCACATTTTTAGGCTCATATCTTAAGCAATGTCCCCCTCTGTGGACTTTATTTTCCTTTACCATGCTTTCTAGAAAACCTGTCAGCTTCTCTTGAAACTGTAAAAAAACCTCGCTTGATTAGGATATGAACAGCCTCTCTTGAAATCAATGAATAGCCTCGCTTGAGAATATGGAACAACCTCGCTTGATTATGGTGAATGCGGCCTTTGTATAGAACAACCACAGACTTAGCTTGACTGCTTCAGAGCTCAGACATTTGTATGGAGGCAAATGAAAACGAGAATGTCTTAATTAGGCAAGATTTTGAATTTGAAATGTCACCTTATGACTGAATGATGCCTCATTCATACCCTATCATGACGATCATGACTGTGAGATAGGTAAGTACATTGAATCTGTTCTCTAACTGATTCACCATACCACTATCCTATCATTTCCCAACAGATTCTGACAGATTTCAGCTTAATTGACAAGACTGTTAAGAAATTGCGCTTTCGTAGCACCCACAATGTATTTTTCCCAGTTTGTGCTACGAAATTATTAGCGCTTTCGTAGCGCAAATCCACTTTTTTGAACTAGCGGCGCTACGAAATGGATAATTCTTGGCTAATTGCAGAATTTTAACCCAAAACCTTATGGAATGACTCCTAAATGGAAAATGAGAGTATTTGATCATGAATGGACCTTTAAAAGACTTTATTTGAATTCAATGATGACCTTTCAACTTATAAAAAATATAACCTACCCTTAACCAAATCCTAAAATGGCTTTCAAACCCATTTTGAGACCATGATCAAAAATAGAGTTGACTCAATGATATTTTGAAAGTTTTTGGGTGATAACGGGTTGGATAATAGAAATGGCACAAAGCAATGCCTCCACCTCTCCATTATTTCTTGAGAGTGCATCTGCAACAACATTTAGCTACCCCTTTTTGTAGATGATTTCAAAGGCATAACCCAAAATCTTTGTGACCCATTTTTGCTGCTCTTATGAAGATAGTCTTTTTCCAAAAAGTATTTAATACTATCATGATCAGTTTTTACCTTGAAGTGTCTTCCCCTTAGGTAAGGTTGACATTTATTTAGTGCATGTAGTATTGCTAACATTTCCTTCTCATAAATAGCTTTCTGTAAATACTTTCCTTTGATTGTACGACTTTCAAAAGAAATGGGTCTTCCTTCTTGCATTAAAACAATGCCAATTCCATTTCCTGAGGCATCACATTCCACAATAAAGGTTTTTGTGAGATCTGGCGTAGCTAAGACCCGTTCTAGGCACATTGCCTCTTTAAGATTTCCAAAGGCCTTAGTTGCTTCAGGAGTCCATGAAAATGCATATTTCTTCAATAATGTTGTTAGATGTGCTACTATTCTCCCATAATTCTTAACAAACTTTCGATAATACCCTATTAACCCGAGAAATCCTCGCAACTACTTTATGGTTGTGGGGAATTTCCATTCCTTAATGGCTTTAATTTTGTTAGGGTCTACCTTAACACCCTTGTGAGATACAATATGACCCAGATATTCCACCTCCTGTACTCCAAATAAACATTTGGATGTTTTTGCATATAATTGTTTCTCCCCCAATAGTTTGAGCATCCTATAAACATATTGAACATGATCCTTCCAAGACCTGTTGTAGATTAGTATATCATCAAAAAATACTAGCACATATTTTCTAAGGAAGGGTTTGAAAATGGAATTCATCAACCCTTGAAATGTAGAAGGTGCATTAGTAAGGCCAAAAGGCATGACCAAAAATTCATAATGACCCTCATGAGTTCGAAATGATGTTTTCGGAATATCTTCAGTATTCATTCTAATTTGATGATATCCTGAATGAATATCCAACTTGGTAAAATAAATTGCTCCATGTAATTCATTCAATAATTAATCAATCACATGAATAGGAAATTTATCTTTAATAGTGAGCTTATTGAGCTCCCTATAATCCGGACACATGAGCCATGATCCATCCTTCTTGTGCACCATTACTACTAGAGCAGAGAAAGAACTTTGACTAGGTTATATTATACCAGCCTCTAACATTTCTGCAATCATACGTTCAATTTCGCTCTTTTTGACACAAGGATATCTAAGGCCTGATGTTTGGAGGAAGACTTCCTGGAATCAAATGAATAACATGATCATGATCACGAATAGGTGGGATTCCTTTGGGAGTTTCAAACACCTTGGAATGATTGTCCAATACCTTTTGGAGATATGGAGAAATAGATGATTTTGATGTTGGAACTTCTAGTGAGCATAATTGTGCAATTACTCCTCATTTTTCTTTCTTAAAAAGCTTTGTCATGACATTTGAGCTTATTGTCTTTTCCGGATTCCTTGCAATACCCCGTAATTTTACTTCCTTTCCTTTCAAAAAAATTTCAAGAAAATTTCTTGAAAATTAAAAGCTACCATCCCCAAAGATTGTAACCATTGTACTCCTAGTACAACATCAACACCACCCATTGGAATCAAAAGCATTGGACTATTAAATACATATTCCTCCATGGTTAGCTTGATATTATGGCATTTTCTAGAGTAATTTATAGTTCCTCCATTTTCAACCATCACTTGACATTCTGGTGTTGGGTATAGGAAACAATTCAATTCCTTGGCTACCTTACAATGAATAAAATTATGGGTACTACTCGAATCAATCAACACTATTACCTTTATTCTTGATATGTCCTTCTATCTTGAGAGTTTGAGGAGTGGTAATTCCTACCAATGCATTACATGATATGGTCACTTCTTCTTATAGGGTTGGTTCCTGGTGTATATCCTCTTCTTTTGAAGTTTCTTGTTCATTTTCTTCCTCCACTTCACAATCTATGTAAAATAATTTCTTCTTAGCACACTTATGACCTTTAGTGTATTTTATATCACAATTGTAGCAAAGCCATTTTTCTCTTTTTTCTTCCAATTTTTGTGGTGTCAACCTTGTAGGTTGTGGAAGTCTAGGAGTAGAAACACTTCCATCTTTATAGATGTGAGTGGTAGGCTTCCTTGTCCCCATAATTTTACATTCATTTTTTCTTGCCAACCTGAATGCCTTCTCTAATGAATCAGGTTCCCAAACGCGAACCTCATGTTGGATTTTATCCTTTAAAGTCCCTATGAAGACATCAATCATGTGTTCCTCTGTAATATCAGTTACCCTTATATTCAATTTTTGGAAGTCCTCAATGTGCTCCACCACTAAACACTTTTGTTTGAGATTTATCAATTGGATAAAAAAGTTGTTGCTCTTTATATCCTCACAATGTGTTATCATTTCCTCCATAAAAATTGACCAAGAGACAATTTTTTTACGGGAATAAAGCCATCAATACCATACTTATGTATTTTGTTCTAAATATAAAGTTGCAATGCGTACCTTTTGTGTGTTTTGCACATTATTGAGATCAAAATATTGCTCCATCTGTATTATCCATGTTATGGGATCCTTGCCATCAAACTTCCTCATGTCGATCTTTGGAATACGGTGGGTCTTCGATCCAAAATTAGAGTTTATGAAATCACGATTAACATTTATTTTGTTCTCATCATGAGTTTCCTCTACTATCTTTCCGCCATTAGGAAGAATTTCTTGTATCAACTTTGTCAAACCTTTCATGTCTTATTTTAGATCATTCTTCATGTTTTCCATTTTTTCTTCCATGTCATCCATCTTAGCTTCCATGCCAGCTTCCATGCCATCCATGCCATTCTTCAAACCATCCATCTTAGCTTCCACGCCTTTCTTAAAAACTTCCATTTCATTTTATGTTGCTCTTTGCGAGAGTGAAATTTGGTGCACTTGCTCTTGTAATTTTGATATGTCATGTTGCATTTCTTCGTCTTCATGAGTCATAGTAGAGCCTTCTGAAGGCTTAATGGGTGTTGAATTATTTTTGGTGGGAATTTTAGAACCCAATACTGATATCTATTCTACAATATTCCCTTGCGATCAATTCAATTTGATTCTTCAAACAAGACTTATGCAATTCGGAAAACAATACACACATTTTTCTTGCTTTTAAGGAGCTCAATATTGAAACTGAATTATCTCTATGATTTAGGATCTTGAATATCTGAAATTTGGTCTTGTAGTATCCCTCTAAATCTTCTTTTGAATTCCACGGGTCTGACCTAATTTGTATTCTTCAAGGCAAAGTTATGCCCAATCTCCCACAATGACCTAATTATGGACTGGTTTAGTAGAGCGAACTTGTACGGAGTTCCACGTGTCACTGTTTCCTCCTTCGGCTCTGAAATTTATACACAGGAAACTACACTCCGTGTACTTGCGGACACTTTTTACAGAATTCCAATCTGATGCTCAAGGAGAGATTTATGATGATTTTACCACGGTCACCTCTTTTAGATGAAATTCGCGAGCCTGAAAAAACCCTAAATTCCACAGATCATATCTCCGAAAATATTGTAAAAAAATATATGAAATTTTTAAACGAAGTTCCTCAAGATTTCTGATTTGCTATGTAAAAATTTCAGCTTCTGAACCTTCGTAGAAAAAAAGTTATAATGAAAATTCCACGATGACCTATTTGGAGCAGTGAAACCTTAGAATCCAAAGCTCTGATACCAAATGTTATGAAACCAGCTCCAAAAATAGAAGAAAAGAGATATAAATGCCTTAGAAATAAGCCACTTCAAGGGGGAAACCTCCTTTACATTACATAAATGAACAATTCTTGGATGATACAAATGAAAAAACCTCCTTCTATATATAGGATTCCATGGGGTCACAATATAATCCTAGCCGACCTAACAATAATAATGTAAGGGCACAATAATAACAATATTGGGGTTACAGGGGTACAAAAATAACAATAAGGGGGCCACATTAACAACAATAAGGGACTAAACTAGTAATATAGGGACCTAACTAGAAATCAAAGTGTCTTCGTATGGACTCTAATGATGAATATATTTCAATATTTGAAGAGAAATTTACTAGGGAGGAAGAAGAATCAAATCATTAATATGAAGGTCCCAGTGAACCTATACAACCTATGATAATCCTTTATACTAGAAAGACACATAATTGGCTAAAATATACTATTCTAGTTGCAAAGGATCATGGAGAAACTAAAGTTACATTTAGAGAAAGAAATAAGCCCAAAAGATATTCTAGGTATACAGCATATATGAAAAAACTAATAGAAGCGGAGCCATACAATTTTGAAGAAGTTTTCAAGCATTAAGAATGGAAGGATGCCTTGAATGAAGAATATCAATCGATAATGAAGAATGAGGTTTGGGAGATATGAATTTCCAAGTGGTTATACAAAATTAAACATGAGGCATATGGAAGTATTAACAAGTACAAGGCAAGATTTTTGGCTAGAGGATTATCTCAACAAGAAGGCATCTATTATGAAGAGGCATTTGCTCCAACGCAAGGTATACAACTATATGATCATTGGTATCTTTGGCAGCATCGATGGGACAAAATATACATCAAATGGATGTTAATACTGCATTGGTTAATGACACAATTGATGAGGAAATATATATAGAGGAACCCTTGGGATTTCAAGTCAAATTTAGATAGGAATATGTTTACAAGTTGAATAAGGCATTATATGGCCTTAAGCAGGCACCAAGGGCATGGTATCAATGGATGGATGCACACCTTCAAAGATTTGGCTTCACAAAAAGTTATGTTTATCCAACCCTTTATTTCAAGGTTGTAAAAGGTGAGCCTATAATCATTCTTACATATGTGGATGAAATTTTCCTTACAAGTGTGGAAGGTCAAATTGAAGAATGCAAGAAGGAGCTACCAGCACAATTCAATATGAAGGATCTTAGGTGGATGCACTATTATTTGGGACTAGAATTCTAGCAGGGACCTGATGAAATATACCTAGGTCAAGGAAATTATGTTATCAATATGTTGAAGAGGTTTAACATGGTGGATTGAAAACCAATGAAAACCCATATGATCACAAACTTTAAGAGACTAAGGATTTTTGAATCTATCCTAGTGGATCCTACCAAGTATAGACAATTTATTGGCTCACTGATATACTTGGTGAATACTCAACTAGGCATATGTTTTGCATTGAATATTCTCAGTCAGTTCCAAATGGAAACGAAGCATAATCATTAGATAGCATTCAAGCATATACTAAGATATCTACAAGGAAAAATCTACTATTTCCTTAAATATGATACGAGGAATGATATCCACTTGATTGGATATCTAGATTCCGATTGGGGAGGAAGTGAGTAGGATGGAAGAAGCACTACAAGAGGATGTTTTAGTTTCGGATCCTCTGTGATCTCATGGATGAGAAAAAATCAAGACATGGTTGCTTTGAGTAGTGTTGAGGCTAAATATATTGCAGCCTATGAAGTGAGCAGGGAATTTATTTGGTTGAGGAAGTTGTTGTCTCACTTATTTTAAGGATCAATGGAACTACAATGATACATTGTGATAACACCAGTTGTATAATATTGTATGAAGACCCAATGTTTCATGGAAAGAAAAAATATATCAACAACAAGTACCATTACATTTGGAAGCTAGTACAATATGGTGTGTTGCAGCTACAATATATCTCCACCAATGAGAAGGTAGCTAACATATTGAAAAAATATATTCCTAATAAGAAGCTTGTGTATTTGAGATAAAAACTTGGTTTGGTTGATATATCATCCCTGATTAAGATTGAGAGATAAACACATCATTCTTGTCTTCACTTGGGAAGACATAATGGAGGATTGGGTAAGCATCTGGCATTTGATACTCTTTGAGGATGAAGTAGGTCAACCAAGATAAGAGTATTCAAGGATAGATATTCTTTAAGGACTAACTATCCAAGATAATAATATTCCAAGAAAGGACATACTCTATGAACACTCGGGTGGGATATGTACCTTGAAAGAAAATTATGATGGTGTCTGTAAATCATTGGTCTCGCAAACATTATGCTCTGATCTTGTAGAGAGATATATTTTTTATTCAAGGCCTTGTTATATGATAATTTTGGTTATTATGATGCTAAACAGATGGGTTACCAATCTGACTCTTCTTATGAGATCTCTTCAGAATGAGAATGTCCATGTACCATTTATGAATACCTCCCTAGTTAAGAGGGAGTGTTGAAAAATGTGTAACTAAGTTCCTTCTTCATAAATATGAAATGTACTTTTGATTCTTTTATATTGTAAAAATAAAGAAAAAATATTATTATTATTATTATTATTGGAGTGTGGGTTTCATGCTCGAGGTATTTTATATTATAGGTCAAGCACCCATTAAGTGCTTCTAGGGTTTTTCCTAGGTCAAGAAGTCAAAAAAGTCATTTTCATAATTTGAATACCCCATCGAGCATAGTATAACTTGTAAATAAAATTATTTGTATCATTAAAAGTGTCAAAATACCCTTCAAGACCAAGTCGTCCTGGAAGCTGGAAAGTCAACCTATTTTGAGCAGACACACCCACCTTACGAAGCCTACATCAAGGAGGGGACTTTCCCTCCTTAGAATACATTCATCACTCACCCATTCAAGCAAAGGAGAAAGAGGAAGAAGGCAGTGAAGGAGGAAGAGGATGAAGAAGACTTGTTTCTAGGCTATTTCTCTCTCACATGTGTGAAGGAAGGCTAGGGTTTCTGCTACTGGTCTAGGGATTTATTTTGCAACTTCGATATTGAATAGAGAAGACAAATAAGGTCAGAAAAGGTCACATTAGGTCATCCTCAAGCACCAGAAGATGGAAAAATAAAAGTGAAGGTATAAATAAGACTTAAAAGGCTATACTAAGCTCACACGTGTGGCAGCAACTGTTATTGAGAGGGCCAAATTTTCAGACCTGCAGTAGAGGCCAAAATTATGCAGTCGGGGGGTCAAATTTGTGTTACTGGAAGATATTTGACTAGGTTTGACTTGAACGAAGAAATCACATCATCTGAAATCGTTGGAATTAGTCTTGGAGGGTATTGGTCTTGGTTTAGAGGTCTTGGAATTTGTCAATTGAATAATCTATAAGAAGAGAAGAGATTTGCGGGTTTTCCTCTCAAGAGGAGATGTTTTGGCCTTAGCTTGCAGCCTACATTCTTTGTACTTGTCTACTATTGTTTTCCTTGTTTTTTTAGTTGTTTTATGATACACAAACATAATAATACGTGAATAAGTTAATAAGTAAGAAAAAGGTAAAAATACATCACAAGAATTTATCATGAAAAGAGAAATAATCCTAGATATTTCCCTATATATTTCTCAACAGAAAATACCAAGGGTTTCAGGACTGCTCAGAGTGGCAGATATGACCAATTTAGAGATAAATATCTGAAAATTCTCTCGGAAAAAATTTCTTTGATACCAATATTGGAATGAGCAGACCAAAGTGAAATATAAGTGTGAATTACATTATCATATAGAAATATGGTACATATAAATACATTATGTGATCATTGGATTCATCTTCCAAGGTCTCTTGGACTCCCCTTGATGGTTCACTTGACACACCATAACCCTTAGTGGATTAGGTTTCCTATGATTTTGAAATGGTAGACTATGTTGGAACTGAAATTAGTTGCAGTAATTCCATTGTTTCCAATAAGGCGTAATTGTTGAGCAACGGTTGTCATTGATGTCAACCTAAGCAGCACCAGGGGCTAACCCAATATTGCATGGGAATTTTGACTTACCAAATTAGTATATTCTGGTTCAATAATGCTTTTGATGGTTTCTACTTGTCGAGATGTTTCCGTTGATATATGGCACGCCATGTAATTCTTCACGGTTTGAGAGATATTCATGTTTGTAGTTTGTACCCCCAGTTAGTAAGCTAAAACCCCATGGGGTTGGGGAATGGGCCATTGAAAATTCATAATTTATATTTTTAAAGCTCCTAAAATCCCTCCCACGTTCACTTGTTGAAGTCCTTCTCAACCTAAGCATTTATATAAATTGTGATCCTCATTTCCTCCTTATGCAAGGAATTTCACCATCTGAAATAGCCTACAGGTCATTGTGGAATTTTCACTCTAAATTTTTTTCTACGAAGTTTCAGAAGCTAAAATCTTTATTAGGCGAAGCTGAAATCTTGAGGAAGCTTCTGTAAAAATTTCAGATCAAGGTGCACAACATTTTTGGAGATATGATCTGTGGAAGTCGGGGTTTTTGAAAGCTCCTGAAATTCATCTTAAAGAAGTGACCTTGGTAAATTCGTCATAACTCTCTCTCTCTGAGTATTGGATTGGAATTCCATAAAAATTGGCAGATAGTGCACAGTTTTTAATTTTCTCTCTATCAATTTCAAAGCCAAATGAAGAAACAGTGACACGTGGCACGTCATACAAGTGCGCTCTGCTGAAACAGTCCATAATTAGGGCATTGTGAGAGATTGGGTATAACTCTCTCTTGAAGAATCCAAATTAGGTCAGACCTGTGGAATTAGAAATATGACTCGGAGGACTACTACAGGACCGAAAATTAGATATTGAGGATCTGAAATAACAGATATACACCAGGTTCAATATCGAGCTCCTAGAAGGCAAGAAAAATCTAGATCATGTGTTGTCAAGGGTTGCAAAGGACTAGACTTTCTATGGCAGAAAAGCAAAGAAAGGTGCAGCAGAGGGTAGCACGACAAGAGCAGCAACCAAGGTTCATAACAACAGCAAGAAGTTCATCGTATGAAGTCTTCAAGTGGGCAGCACTGCATACAATCATTGTAAAGGTATCATTGTACTAAGTCATTGTAAATACATTATTGTAAAAATTGTACTAGTGTCTATCTACCAAGGGTTGAAGAGGCAGTGTTGGGAGGTCTAGGATCATCATTAGGTGGTTGTGTCAAAATTGGGGTTATGGTCTAGTATATCTTCTTCTTCTACATCATTCTATATCATTGTAAAGTGGACCATTTTCCCTAGTACGGGAGTCCATTCTTCTTTTATTCTTCTATAGGGTGCTAGGGTGGTGCTAGGGTGAGTTGTAGCTCATTGGGTGTTGGGGCATCCGTTCATTTGACTACTAAAGAATCTCAGGCATTGGAGCATCCATCCAGTGGGAGTTGGAGAAGAATGCTTTTCTAGATTCTAGGAAGTTGGAGCTTTATTTTCAATTGGAGTTGAATATTAAAGAATTATTAGAAAAGCATTAGGTGTTTTTTGTCCCAGAGTGGGTTTCCACCTTAAAAACTATGTGCATTTGTGTTCCTTTTATTTACTTCTATCATTGTAAAAATACTGATAATAATTGAAGATTAACTAATGATCTAATTGAAAGGAATACTGATTCACCCCCCCTCTCAGTATTTCCAACAATTGGTATTGGAGCTTGGTTCCTTCAATAGTAGTTTAACAGCTGGAAGGAGGTCATGGAGCATACCAAGAATGGTGTACCTCTATTCAATGAAAATAATTATGCACTTTGGAAAGGAAGAATGGAGGTATATCTCTTGGCGCAAGGTTACGAAGTATGGGACACTGTTCAAAATGGATTTACATCAACTGCGGATGAACAAGGTAAGAAGAATTTGGTAAATGATGCAAAAGCAAAGAATATTATTATCAGTGGACTTATTGAATATTCTTATCATAAGGTGTTGGGTTGTAAAACTACCAAAAATGTATGGGACAAGCTTGAGAATATATATGCAGGTGACTCAAATTTCAAAGAAGCAAAGCTTCAAATCTATAGAGAAAAATTTGAGCAACTCAAAATGAAAGAAGATTGCAACATTGCTGCATACTTCCAATACGTTGATGAAATAACCAATACTCTAGAAGGATTGGGAGAGCCAGTTGATGAGAAGACTATTATATGGAAGATTCTTAGAACGTTACCAGGGAGATTCAACCCAAAGGTATCGGTCTTAGAATACAGTGCAAATCTGGACAAACTCAACAAAGAGGAATTACATGGAGTTCTCATAGCATATGAAATGAGACTTGATGAAGAAGAGGGTACTTCACATCTAGAAACTACGTTCGTTTCATCTAAGAAAACCAATAAGGATAAACAACCTTCAATTGAAAATACATGCACCTGCAAGTGTGAAGAAAAGGGAGATGATGAAGAAGGTCTTTCAGATGAAGAATATGCTTGCTTCACGAGAAAACTAAAAATTGGTAAGGGACAATTCAAAGGTAAACTTCCATTGATATGTTCAGCTGTAATGAGGTTGGGAATTTTGCAGAAAAATGTCCAAACAGAAGTAATGGCAACTCAAAAGGAAAGAAAGGCTTTAATAAATTCAACAAGCAAGGATCCAAAAGGAACTTTCTCTCTAAAGAAGATAGCTCATCATCCGATGAAGACAATGATAGTGAATAAGAATCCAATGAGAGAGTATTGTTTATGGCCAAGCACAATAAACAAGAGGTATCAAACAACGAAGAATAAGGATGGACCATAGAAGAATTTTATGAGGAAGCAATCAAGCTTATAAAATATCTCAAAGTGGAGAAGATCTGTTCCAATACTCTTGAAGAACAAGTTCAAGGTCTCAAAATTGAAGTTGAAGAACACAAATGCATTGAAGATTCACTTCAAAATAAGTTGGAAGAAAGCAACCAAGAACGAGAAGAATTAGAAGCCGAAGTAGTCTCACTGCGTGAGGAAGTGAAGAAAGGAAAAACTATCCAAAACTATGCCAACAGCTCAAGGGCATTGGAAGAACTCATCAACAATCAACGATCTTACAACGAAAAAACTAGCATCGGTTACAAAGAAGAAGAAGCAGGACCTTCTACAACAAAATACAATGAACCTATGAGATCTGACATGCATGTAGACTTCATTGGACAAGATTCACAAGAACAGCCTTGGAAGACAATTCCACAACAAAAATTTCCATCCAGGTACCAACATATTTTTATGGCTACTGTTATTCATGTGGAAAATTTTGTCATAAAGCTGTAGAATGTCGCACGTACCCTAGGAATGAATACAATTCCAGGAGATCTGTCAAATATGAACTTGCCAGGGCTCAAAAAAACATCAATATATTTGAACATTTAAGAAATAATATTGAATGTTACAAATGTCGAAACTTTGGACACATAGCCAAAGACTGCAGACTTGAAAATCCTCCAGAAGAATCTTTGAAGCCACAGAACGAATGAACATGGAAGAAGAAGAAGAATTATAATTGTGCTCTCGCTTTCAAGGCTCAAAAGAACATAGATGTGTGGTATGTTGATAGCGGTTGCTCAACGCATATGATTGGAGATAGAAATAAATTTGTATCTCTGAAAGAGAAGAAGGATGGAACTATGTCCTTTGGAAATGATGGATCTTCAAATGTTATAGGATCAGGCACTGTCACTCTCGGAAGCAAAGATGCTCTAGCCAATAATTTTCTATTGGTCGAAAGCATGAATCACAATCTGCTCAGTGTTGGACAAATGTGTGATCAAGGACACACAATACTATTCAACTCCACGAAAGGTGAAATCAGGAAAGGCGTGTATGGTGAAATTGTGGCTACAGTAAGTCGAGCTCCAAATGACATATATGTTCTGG
Source organism: Pinus albicaulis (assembly GCA_034641835.2). Taxonomy (NCBI): domain Eukaryota; kingdom Viridiplantae; phylum Streptophyta; class Pinopsida; order Pinales; family Pinaceae; genus Pinus; species Pinus albicaulis. The sequence goes on along the minus strand of CM076583.1, from coordinate 1,130,606,224 downwards.
ATGAAGCAACTAAAGCATGTCTGGCTAAAGCAAGAGGTACAATAATTGGTAGCAATGATGATCGACTAAGTAAGAAGTTTGCTACAAAGGTGCAAAGTGATTTCGAGATGTCTTTACTTGGTGGTGACATACTTCTTAGGGCTTCAAATATCTCAACAAGAGAAAGGAATATTTATATGTCAAGCCAAGTACATCAAGGAAATGCTCAAGAAATTTAAAATGGAAGATTGCAAACCCATCCTTACTCCAATGGTAACAGGTTTCAAATTGAGCATAGACTACTCATCTAAGGATCTGGATCAAAGGTTGTACAGATCTATGATTAGTAGTCTTCTATATGTAACAGCCTCCCGACCAGATGTTATGCAAGAAGTTGGACAAGTAGAAAGATTCCAAGCAGCACTAAAAGAATCACATATTAAATATTCGCCAGCATTGAAATATCTTCGCCAGAAGCTTGGGATTCTCCCAAGTTCTCATTAGATTTTATTTTTTTTCAGAATATAAAAGGGGAGTGGAAGTAGATTACAGGTCTGCAGGAAGTTTGTGTGTCAGGGGGAGTGGAAGTGTGTACAGGTCCGCAGGATGGTTGTGTCTCAGGGGGATTTACCCTTTGCCATTGACGTCAAAGCGAGAGAGAATGTTGTAGGAAGAGGTGTCATGCTCGTTGGGGGAGTACTTGTGTTGCCATCAAAGCCAAAGGGGGAGATTGTTGATCAGTGGTTGTCATTGATGTCAACCCAAGCAGCACCAGGGGATAACCCAATATTGCATGGGAATTTTGACCTACCAAATTAATATATTCTGGGTCAATAATGCTTTTTATGGTTTCTACTTGTTGAGATGTTTCCGTTGATATATGGCATGCCATGTAATTCTTCACGGTTTGAGAGATATTCATGTTTGAAGTTTGTACCCCCAATTAGTGGGCTAAAACCCAATGGGATTGGGGCATGGGTCATTGAAAAGTCATAATTAATATTTTTTAAGCTCCTAAAATCCCTCCCACATTCACTTGTTGAATCCCCTCTCAACCTAAGCATTTATATAAATTGTGATCCTCATTTCCTCCTTATGCAAGGGATTTCGCCATCTAAAACAGGTCATCGTGGAATTTTCACTCTAACTTTTTTTCTACGAAGGGTCAAAAGCTGAAATTTTTATGAGGCAAAGAAAAAATCCTAAGGAAGTTGCTGTAAAAATTTCAGATGAAGGTGCACAATATTTTTGGAGATATGATCTGTGGAAATCAGGGTTTTTGCAGGCTCCTGAAATTCATCTCAAAGAAGTGACCTTGATAACTTCATCATAACTCTCTCTATGAGTATCAGATTGGAATTCCATAAAATGTGGCAGATAGTTCACAGTCTTTAATTTTCTTTTTATCAATTTCAGAGCCAAATGAAGAAAAAGTGACACGTGGCACATCGTACAAGTGTGCTCTGCTAAAACAATCCATAATTAGGGCATTGTGAGAGATTGGGTATAACTCTTTCTTGAAGAATCAAAATTGGGTCAGACCTGTGGCATTGGAAATATGACTCAAAGGACTACTATAGGACCGAAAATAAAATATAGAGGATCTGAAATAACAAAGATACACCAGATTCAATATCGAGCTCCTAGAAGGAAAGAAAAAGCTAGATCATGTGTTGTCAAGGGTTGCAAAGGACCAGACTTTCTACAGCAGAAAACAAAATCAAGGTGTAGCAGAGGGTAGCATGAAAAGATCAGCAACCAAGTTTCATAACAGTAGCAAGAAGTTCATCCTATGAAGTCTTCAAGTAGGCAGCACTGCATACAATCATTGTAAAGGTATCATTGTACTAAGTCATTGTAAATACATTATTGTAAAAATTGTACTAGTGTCTATCTACCAAGGGTTGAAGAGGCAGTGTTGGGAGGTCTAGGATCATCATTAGGTGGTTGTGTCAAAATTGGGGTTATGGTCTAGTATATCTTCTTCTTCTACATCATTCTATATAATTGTAAAGTGGACCATTTTTCCTGGTACGGGAGTCCATTCTTCTTTTATTCTTCTATAGGGTGGTAGGGTGGTACTAGGATGATTTGTAGCTCATTGGGTGTTGGGGCATCTGTTCAGTTGACTACTGAAGAATCTCGGGCATTGGAGCATCCATCCAGTGGGAGCTGGAGAATAATGCTTTTCTATATTCTAAGAAGTTGGAGCTTTGTTTTCAATTGGAGTTAAATATTAAAGAATTATTAGAAAAGCATTAGGTGGTTTTTGTCCCCGAGTGGGTTTCCACCTTAAAAATTGTGTGCATTTGTGTTCCTCTTTTTTGCTACTATCATTTTACAAACACTGATAATAATTGAAGATTAACTAATTCTCTAATTGAAAGGAATACTGATTCACCCCCCCCCCCCCCTCTCATTATTTCCAACAGTAATAACTTAAAGAATCCTAAAACAAACCAATATAGAATAATGAAGATACAAACATGATTTTGATATGACATTAGTTAAATTTTCAAGAAATAAAAACAATTTAAATATTTAAAACCATACTAAAGCATTGAAGGCAATGCAAAATCAACACACCTTAGTATAACCAAATATAGTAATAGTTTACAAATAAAGAGCATAATAAAACATAATTAACAATCATCAAACCCCAATGGATTTCTTTGGTTTGTTTGATCCTTGTAGGCTTAAGCATAATGTTTAGGGAAGTCACGAGATCCATTTCCATTGAGTCCTGTAGAGCTAACAACCACATTTTGGCATATAGTTAACAGCAGCGGGCATCTAAAAATAAGGGATGAGGAGTGAATATGGCACTAGTCAAGAAACAAGATTCCTTTCTATGAAGGAACAAATGCAATAAATACAATGATGTTGAACCAAAACAAAATAGTAAATATTATGAAAATACATGAAAACATAGACACCTTTCTTCTTGTTTCATCTTAGAATGAATGCATAGGGAAGGAAAGTTACACTCCACAAGTAGCTTGTTTAGATTTGCAACTCAATTCATTCTCTTAATAAATATCACCACTTGGTTGAAGTCTAGTGCATTGATAAAATCATTCAATTTATGGTTCTTTTCCATCTCACTCAACTTGATGTAGTTTTGAAGCAATGACAAGATGTAAGTATTAAAAAATTGAAGTACAATAAATGATCGAAAAAAACATAAATTTAATTTGCATGGTACATTTGTAAATAAACACCTAAACTAGTTCATGAAGTGTCAACATAGGCTCATCATCAGCGTATATCTCTATAGGTGTAAATGTAAAAAAATGTTATGGAAACATTAGGTGAGGTGTTGTGATGAGGAGCCAAAAGTGCCACAACACTCATTGCTCCTTGATCCAAACAAAGCATATGTGGAATTAAAATGACTAAAATGTTCAACTAGTAGAATTATGGTCCAACATATTGTCTTTGAGTTCTGAATTTAATACTTTGCTATAACAATGAATTAATTATTTGTACCTATATTACAAAATCTAGTAACTAAGGCCACATGTAGTCATATCTCCATTACATGTGAAATGGCCACCATTATAAAATGCAACCTTGCATTCCCACTAATGTAGCTCCATTCTTGAGAATGCAATGAGAACTGTTAAGTAATAGGAAAACCCAACATCAAATATTTATATTACAATAATTACAAATCTTGGATTCTTCACAGTTTACAAACACCAAGAAAAATCCATAGGAATTACGAGCATTCCTACTTAAAAAGAATTTGTCAACAAAAGCATTGACAGCTACATAAATTTATCCAAAACATAATAAATATGTGTAATTGTATGTGCATAAATAAGTCAAAGAACTTAATTAATGTTTTCTAAAAAAATAGAAACACATAACTCAATTGCATGTGACTAATAAAACTAATGTGCATGTAGCTAAAAAAAATTAACACATTAATCATCACCCACTAACTAGGTTCCTTGATAAGGAAACAACGTTATGTTAGTTAACATTAAATCAATTGGGGAAAATACTTTACATATTGCATAAATATTTTGTAGATAGGCCAAATTTCCTTGCTCAGTGTGGCTGAGAACATCGTAACTTTCTTGTCATGAGGGGACATCTTGAAAATATCCTCGACATCTTTCTACATGTCTACACAACAAGTAATGTTAGATATAATATAAAAACTACCTAGATGTATAAAAATATAATAACTAATATATAAGTGACAAAAAATTTATATCAAAAGATATTTAAAAGACTTGTTAACTAGCATATTAATATATTCTTGCATTCTTTCACATTCATCCAGAATAAAAGGTCAGACATTTTTTAGATTCAAATCTTTCTCTTTTGCTAATTATAGTATCCTACCATGGGTTCCAAAAACTATATGGGGGAATTCATTTTTCAGTAATGATTTATGTGTTTTAATATTTACACCCCTTGTAGAATACATCCACTTTAAAGTCTATCAAGTAGTTGAATGTAATATATATGACTACCATGCATGGGTAATTAAGAAATAAACCATTAGTGAAGTAAATGTGAAAAAAAAAATTCAAAAAGCTATTAAATCATATATATTCTTCAAAATACTTGATTTTCCAGTTATCGAGTATTACACAGAACAAGAGTAGCAACTTGTCTTGCAGCAGGTTTGATCTATTTTAGTGTTGAAAGTACAAAAACAATAGTCTTCCCCATTTCATACTTGGAAAATTATATCCATCCCAAGGATTTCCTAGGGAATATACTCATGTTGTATAGAAAGAACCAACCAAAATAAAATGGCATTCTCCATTAGGGATTATATGGAGTTCATTATTGTCTAATGCATAATTCTTTAAGATAGCCATCATTATGCTCCAACTTTAGAAGCATGGTGCATGTAAATTACCTGCACACATCATCAAAAGAACTTTTTAGATGATATAAAACATCAATTATTTAAAAATAATTTACTTTACACAAAAACATTTTCCACAAAACTTTTAAAAAGGATTTATTTCTTATTTTGATACACCCTTCAATATCTTATATTCACAACACCAAACACATATTGGAAAAATGATTATTATGATTGCATATGTTGTCCTTGATGTCAAATCACTTGTAAAAGTTGAAGTATATGGCTTATGGAGAAGCACAGTGGTTTAGCAGAAGGTTTAGCAGAAGATGGTTATGGTTTAGCAGAAGGTCTTGCAAAAGACGGTTAATTTTCATATTTAAGGTTCTATACGTGATTTCAAGCAAGCCAAGTCACGCATATAGGCGTAAAAGAATGATCAAAGTAGTGTATGCCTTTTGTGCTCTAAAATTATGATACCAGGGTCATTACCATGGTTTTAGCCCACAGTATTGAGCGTTGTGTCGTCTATTTGATTCCGCCCAAGAATACCAACAGCACTTGTGTGGTTTTGGCTCATGGTATTGGGAAAGGCTCAACCTATATAAGGAGAAGAAGATCATAGTACAAAGGGCGTGCAATTATATGGGTTTAATTGAATACTTCTCTCTAAACTATATCTACATGGAATGGGTTATTGTTGATTGGTAGATCTGAAACTATGATGAACCTATGAATGCAATGATGGATCAGGATCTCTGGACCTGAAATGACTATGTATTTTCTTGATATGTTGGTGAGATGTTTAGATCCGTGACCTGGCGCATGATTGCTGATGTGAAGGGAAAAATTTGGGTAAGTCTGTAGATCTGAAACTTTCTGCAGTCTTGAATATTCACATATCTATACATTGGTTCGTCATGATAAAAGTGCGTAGACACGCAAGTTTGTTTCAGCAAATGCGCGTATGGAAGTCAGGGTTCTCTAAAGCTTGATGAAGAGGTTATCTTTTTATTGTTGCTATATTTCTGTTTTCTGACAATGAAGTCTTCATGTAGATCTAGATTTTTTGAATATTGTATATATTGCTAGTTGACTATGTAAAAATATGATCAATGAGTGATTAAATATGATTGATGATGCTGACTGAATAAGGTTTCTACAAATCTGAAAAGATGTATGACTAAAAACCTTAGATCTATTTTGGAGTCTGATCAAATTCTGAAAATTCAGTATTCATAGATCGATACGCAGGTTGGTGTGTAGGAAAGCGCGTATACATGCAAGTTATAGTAAAGTAAAGTATCGTATGAATTTAAGTGTGATATTTGATCAAGGTTGAAATTGATTCTGCATGTTGATTCAGAATTCTGGGTTTATTACTTTGTTCTGGTTACAGTAATCTTACTGATCTGTTTATAGTTTTTGTTATGGCTATTGGTGTTGATCTATATGTTGAGTTATGTTGAAGCTATTGGATCTAGTGTGATAATTGATGAAACGTGTTCTACAGTGGGTCTGAGGGTTGAAGCCTTCCGTATGGAAGTAGAAGCTTCCTACCAGTAGAAGCTGGTGTTTTGTTCAGGGAGTTGTAGCTCCCTTCCAGTAGTGGCTGGTAAAACAGATCAGGGGGTTGGAGCTCGCTTCCAATAGTAGCTGGAGAACGAGAGAAGGTTGCAGCCTTCTAAAAGTAGATTCCTACGTAATGATATGAGTCTGCATTAGTACAACATTGTAAGCAGTTTTCGATATAATAAATATTGAAGACAGAGATGACAACAGCAGTGGTTTTCTCTCGAATTGGGTTTCCACCTTAAATCTTGGTGTTCAAGTGTGATGCCCTTGTATGATGATTTATTCTGTTATTACTGCACTTGTTTACTACTTAACTATCTAATGCATAATTGATGATCTGGGCAAAAGAATGTTTCTGAATATTTATCTGAACAATAAATTTATTTGGGTATACACAAGTTTCTTTTAGGATAACCACGTACGTACGCTAGTTGGGTTAATCAAAGTCGTGTATAGAAATTAGTAAGAGAAAATCAAAAGATTGTGATTCTTGCAAATACTGATTCTTGTAAATATTGATTCTCTAACTCCTAAATTCAATTCAAAAGTGTCTGCTATTGAAGAGAAGCAGGATCTACAAACTCTTACTATTGTTCAACTTCATGGGATTCTGGCTGCATGTGAAATGAGGAAAGGAGGTTTGTCTAAAGTCAAAGAAGTTGATTTTAGAGCTATTGCAAAAGGCAAGGAAATGGAAGAACAAAAAGGATCAGGGTATGTATCAGAAGAAGATGAGATAAAATTTGTAAGGAAACTTCAACTTGGCACTAGAAGGTTCAGAGGTAAGCTTCCTTTCAATTTTTTTTTCTTGTGGAAGAGTTGGTAATTACACTGCTAAATGTCCTCATAAAGATAATCATGAAAAGGGGAAGGATTTAGCAAAAGGTAATAAGAAATGTTCATCAATAGAAAAAATTATTATACTCATAAAGATAGTGATGGTCTATCAAATAGTGAAGAAGGAGAATCTGATCAAGATATTAGACTACTCATGGCATTTGAAAAGGACACTAGTGAGGCTAAAGATACTTTTATGGATTCTTTAGAAGAAAATGATTTTCTTGAAGAAATCAATCAATTCAAAATATGTTTGGAAGAGAACAAAATATCCATATATACTCTAAATAATAAACTTATAGAAAAGGAGAAGCACAATGAGAAATTAGAATGTGAAGTAGTAAGTCTAAGAAAGGAAATTGACAAAGTGAAAAATTTAAATCTTAGATTTTCTAAAGGATCTAAAACCTTAGATGAAATTATCAAGGTGTAACGCTCTCCTCTTGTAAAGACAAGTCGTGGATATATCGGTGTATCTCTTCAATATTCAGCTACAAGCTATCTAAATGTAGCTAAAGCCAGCCAGCAACACTTCTCCACTCAGCAAAAAGACAATGCCTAGGTAAAGGATGACCACTTCAATTCAAGGATGAACAATAACAGAAATATAAATCAAAAGTTAAACATCAATAGAAGGTTCCATGATCACAGAAATTTCTTCTTTAATGGACAATGTTTCTCATGCCATAATTTTGGTCATAAAGTTGCTCAATGTGTTGCATACAAAACCATCATGACCAGAGAAGCAAGAAAGAAAAGAAATGAGACGGGAATAAAGAAGAATACTTATAACAAATTTTCTCCTCTTCAAGACAAAATTGAATGTTCTTTTTGCAATAACTTTGGACATGAAGAATCTGAATGCAGGAGCAAACTTCATCCAAAAGAACAAATACCCACAATTTCCAAGGTATAGAGAAAGGACTTACAGTTTTAACATTGTGGAATAACTTTATTTTCAGAAGGAGAATAAAATCAATGGTACATTGATAGCGGATGCTCAAAACACATGACAGGTGATAAAAATAAACTTCTTTCATACAATGCATTAGAGAAGGAAAATAATGTTACTTTTGGAAATGACTCTCCTTCTATCATTGAGGGTAAAGGATCTATTTTTCTATAATAAAAGGTTAAATCTAAAAATGTTATGTATGTGTATGGATTAAAGCCTAAATTTTTTAGTGTGATTCAAATGTGTGATGAGGAGAATGAAGTTGTCTTTAGTTCAACAGAGTGTGTAGTTCGTGAAATTGACACGGGAAAAACTGTAATAAAAGGAACAAGAACACCAAGCAATCTGTATATATTGAAAGGTGGCCAAGAGAAATGTTATTTAGGTAAATCTACAGAAAACTAGTTATGGCACAAAATATTGGGACATTTGAGCTTCTCTCAAATAAGCAAATCTAGCAGACTCAAAGTTGTTCGTGATCTACCCAACATCACTCTAATTGAACGTACCATATGAAAATCATGCCAATTCGATAAGAAAACTAGGGTGAAATTTAATGTCAAAGAAGGATCAGCAAAAAATCCTCTTGAACTTATACATACTGGTTTATGCGCTCCTATAAGGAAAGATTCACATCGTGGAGAACAATACTATATTCTATTTATTGATGACTTTTCTAGAATGTGTTGGATCATTTTATTGAAACATAAAGATGAAGCATTTGAAAATTTTAAGACCTTCAAAGCTTTGATTGAAAATTATTTAGATATAAAAATCAAATGTCTTAGATCTGACCAAGGAGGAGCATACGTATCAGATGAATTCTTTGATTTTTGTGAACAATATGGCATAAAAAGATAGTTTTCTGTAGCTATAACTCCACAACAAAATAGCATAGAAAAAATAAAGAATAGAATAGTTCAGAAAATGGCTCGTGCTATGCTTGATGAATCTGGAAATACTAATACCTTTTCGGGAGAAGCAGTGCATACTGCAGTAAATATTCTCAACAAAGCTCATCTTCATGTAAACAGTGATAAAACTCCTTATGAACTCCGGTATGGTAATCTTCCCACGATAAAGAATTTTATAGTTTTTGGAAGAAAATGTTTTATCAAGAATAATGATGAAAAACTTAATAAGTTTGAGCCTAGAGCAGATGAAGGAATATTTCTTGGTTACTCTTATAGAAGTAAAGTCTATAAATTCTACAATAAAAGACTTTGGAAGATTGTTGAATGCATTGATGTTGTAATTGATGAGTTTCTTAGAGCTCCCAAAAGGTAAATAACAACAAATGAAGATGATTATGATACATATTTTCCCTCATCAAATAACAAAAATATATAAGGAGAACCTAATGAAGCACTACAAGAAGATATATCAGAAAAGGCTCCATCCAGGTATGTTCAAAAGAATCATCCAGAATCTCAAATATTAGGAGAAAAGGGATCAGGTGTCCAAACAAGAAGAACTCTTGTAGGATCTCCTAGTTATCTAGCATTCTTATCCACCATTGAACTATAGAATGTAAATCAAGCTAGTAAAGATGAATGTTGGATTCATGCCATGAATGAAGAACTTGGTCAAATTGAAAAGAATAACACTTGGGAATTGGTTCCAAGACCTCATGATAAAAATGTTATTGGACCAAAATGGATATTAAAAAATAAGTTGAATGAAAATGGAGATGTTATTAGAAAAAAATCTAGACTTGTTTGCAAAGGGTATGCTCAACAAGAAGGTATAGACTTCGAAGAAACATTTTGTCATGTAGCTAGACTTGAAGCCATAAGAATTTTTCTTGCTTTTTCAATTTTTCAACAGTTCAAAGTTTATCAAATGGATGTAAAAATTTATTTCCTCAATGGTGATCTAGAAGAAGAAGTTTATATAGAACAACCAGAAGGATTCATTCTGGGAAATGATTAAAAAATTGTTTTCAAACTCAAAAAGGCTCTATATGGTCTAAAACAAGCTCCTCGTGCATGGTACTATCATCTTGAAAAATATCTTCAACAACAAGGTTTCACAAAAGGATCTGCTGATAGTAACTTATACACAAAAATTGAGAATGATAAACTGTTAATTATTGTTGTGTATGTTGATGACATCATTTTTGGGAGTAATGAAGAATCCATGAGTCAGACATTTTCTTATGTTATGTAGCAAGAATTTGAAATTTCATTACTTGGGGAACTAACATATTTTCTTGGCTTACAAGTGCAACAAGCAAAAGATGGAATATTTCTATCACAAGAAAAATATCTCAAGCAAATCCTGAAGAAGTACGGGATGGAAGACTGCAAACCTGTGAGCACCCTAGTGGTGACCAGATGTAACCTCAGTTCTCATGATGATTCACCCATGGTAAACCAACCAGAGTATAGATCTATGATTGGAATTTTGCTTTATCTAACAAGGACTAGACCAGATATTATGGATGCAGTTGGGATTGTTGGATGATTCCAAGCCAATCAAAAGGAGTCACATCTTCAGGCTGTAAAAATAATATTCAAATATCTAAAAGGAACTCAAGATTTTGGTATATGGTATCCAAAGAATGTTGATCTTACTCTTCATGCTTACACAGATTTGGATTGGGCTAGAAATATTGATGATCAAAAAATCATTAGTGGTGGTGCATTCTATATGGGGCCCCGATTAGTATCTTGGTTCAACAAGAAACAAAGTTCCATTGCCTTATCTATAGCAGAAGCAGAATATGTAGTTGTCGCATCATGTTGCACACAACTTCTTTGGATGATGCAAAAATTACAATATATTCAAATCAAATGTTCTCCTCCCATATCTATCTTGTGTGATAATACAAGTGCCATCAGTATCTCAAAAAATCATGTTATGCATTTCAAAACCAAGCACATTCCTATCGAGTATCATTTTTTACGAGAACAAGTACTTGAGAGAAAGATTAAATTGGAGTATGTTTCCTCAAAAGAAAAAGTTGCAGATATATTTAATAAACCTCTTCCGAGGGAAGCATTTGAATATATCAGACAGAAGTTGGGAATTGTCTCTACCTCACTTATCAAATCTTCTTGATTTCAGAGGATTAAATTCGATACGCAAGGTATATACGCGAGTTTCTCTGTATAAATCCACATATGGTTTTTCTTGACATAAAAACTATGGATCGGATTTCAGAACAGACTATGTCATATATTTTTCCTTAGGTGTTGATGGGTAAATTTTGTTGTTCTGGTATCCATCTTATAGTTCTTTTCGTTGATATTTATCTCCTTGATGAATTAGCTTTGATGAATTGTTTATTGAAGGTGTTCAGGATGCACAGGCTTAGGGGGATCATTTGCCTTGCTGATAAGACTGCATTGTTGGAATTATGTTGGTTACTATATTATGGTCTCTCGTTTGAGTTTATTTGTTCTTGGATATAAAAATTCATATTTGTAATTTGATATAAGGCTCATGTTGAGACCTATGATGTAAATATTGTCATATTGAGTCATTTATGAACCTGTTCAAATATGTAAACCCACTTGGTTGGGTAGTTGAGTCAATATGTAATTCCATTCGGTTGGATCCTTGATGTAATTTTTTGTCCTTGGTGATAGGAAATATCATACTCAGCTGAGTTATAGAGTCATGTATTTTACTGAAAATATGAAGCCTCGGCATGTGCTCAGGGGGAGAATTTGTCCGCCCTTTGCTCTTGATGTCAAAGGGGGAGATTATTTGGTGTTTGAATAATGTTTATATCTTATATATCTACAAGTTGTGGTGATCAAACTCCAATATGGTTTCCATCAATTCCAAAGGGGGAGATTGTTGGCAATATGATTCTTATTATTGCATATGTTGTCCTTGATGGCAACTCACTTGCAAAAGCTGAAGTATATGGCTTCTGGAGAAGCACAGTGGTTTAGCAGAAGGTCTGGTAGAAGATGGTTATGGTTTAGCAGAAGGTCCAGTAGAAGACGGTTAATATTCATATTTAAGGTTCTATACGCGATTCGTGCAAGCCAAGTCACGTACACATGCGTAAAAGAACGAGAAAAGTAGTGTATGCCTTTTGCGCTCTAAAATTATGATACCAAGGGTCATTACCATGGTTTTAGACCATAGTATTGAGTGATGTGTCATCTATTTTATTTCGTCCAAGAATACCATCGGCACTTGTGTGGTTTTGGCTCATGGTATTCGGAAAGGCTCAACCTATATAAGGAGAAGAAGATCATAGTGGAAAGGGTGTGCAAGTATATGGGTTTAATTGAATACTTCTCTCTGAAGTATATCTGCATGGAATGGGTTACTGTTGATTGGTAGATCTAAAATTATGATGCACCTATGAATACCATGATGGATCAGGATCTCTAGACCTGAAATGACTATGTATTTGCTTGATATGTTGGTGATATTTTTAGATCTGTGACTTGGCGCATGATTGCTAATGTGAAGGGAAAAAAATGGGTAAGATTGTTGATCTGAAACTTTCTGCAGCCTTGAATATTCACACATCTATACGTTGGTTCATCACGGTAAAAGCGCGTATACACGCTGGTTTGTTTCAGCAAAATTGCGTATGGAAGTCAAGGTTTTTTGAAGCTTGATGAAGAGGTTATGTTTTTATTGATGCTATATTTCTGTTGTCTGTCAATGAAGTCTTCATGCAGATCTGGGTTGTTTGAATATTGTATATGCTACTAGTTGACTATGTAAAAATATGATCAATGAGTGATTAAATATTATTCATGATGCTGACTGAATAAGGGTTATGAAAATTTGAAAAGATGTATGACTGAAAACCTCAGATCTGTTTTTGAGTCTGATCAAATTCTGAAAATCCAATATTCACAGATCAATACGCAGGTTGGTGTGCAGGAAAGCACGTATACACGCAGGTTACAGTAAACTAAAGTATTGTATGCATTTAAGTGTGATAAATGATCAAGGTTGAAATTGATTTTGCGTGTTGATTCAGAAGTATGGGTTTATTATTGTGTTTTGGTAACAGTAATCTTACTGATTTGTTTATAGTTTGGTTTATGGCTATTGGTTTTGATCTATATATTGAGTTATGTTGAATTTGTTGGATCCAGTGTGAGAATTGATGAAATTTGGTCTGCAGTGGGTCTGGGGGTTGAAGCCTTCAGTATGGAAGTAGAAGCTTCCTTCTAGTAGAAGTTGGTGTTATAATCAGGGGGCTGTAACTCCCTTCCAGTAGTGGTTGGTAAATGAGATCATGGGGTTGGAGATCCCTTCCAGTAGCAGCTGGAGAACGAGAGAAGGTTGCAGCCTTCTACAGGTAGATGCCTGCATAATGATATGAGTCTGCATCAGTACAAAATTGTAACAAATTTTCTATATAATAAATATTGAATACAGAGATGATAGTAGCAGTGGCTTTCTCCCTGTGACTCCATTTTTTGGTCATCTAACCTGTTACTATTAGATGGACCAAAGTACACCATGTAAGACCAATTTTACCCTAAGTAAAATTGCTTTCACTATGAAAAATAACTTAGTAATCCATATTTACTGAGTTTTTTATGGTCTAAACAAGAAACCCCATGAGGAAATATTGAATAAAACCATATTTGTTTGATTTTCCTCAAGGAATAATTAGTTAAACAACAGTTTAATTAATATTCCTGGTCATCTTTAACCCAAAATAGGAAAATTAATTAGATAAATCATTATTTATCTTATTATTTTCTAGGAATAATTATTTAAACCTTATTTAAATAATATTCCTTGTTAAATTTGACTAAATCATTTATAAATAATTGAATAAATCATTATTTATTTAATTATTACTCAACCACATCCTTAAAATAATAAATAAATCATTTACTTATTTATTATTTACAAATAAAGGGATTTGACCAAAGTCAAATTATTTTTCCCTCCAACAAATATAATAAAATATTCCATAAAAGTTGGATCTTAATTTGGTTAATAATATTTTAATTATGCACCAATATCTAAACTAACTCAATATTTTGTTATAAATAGAAGGGTTTTTCCATTCACTCACCACCTTTTGTTGCCTAAAGATCACTTTGGATCTATACTTTTGGTCTGACTTTGATCCTCCATCATTGTCATATTTTGCTACCATTTTTCTTGTGAGCTCCCTTTCAGTTCCATTTTTTTGTCTGGGTTTTCTACACCATCAAGAGAGAGAGATCTTAGATATGAAGTGCTAAGGACTTACAATAACCCATCCCATTGAGGGGGACTGATAACATCTTTCTATGTTCCCTTCCCAGGTGTCAAAAAATACAAAAATTCTTTAAAAATATTCTTCTCTTGTCTATTGGATGCATGGAGCAACTCTTGCTTTTATTTACTGCTTAATGTATTTTACTGCATAGATATATATTTTGTAGCATTTATCTTGGTCAACTAACTGCAGATCTAAAGAAATTGGTAGCCATCTTTGATGTTAGGGTTGTTTGTTATGCACAGCTAAAGTGAGTTTTTTGCGTACGCTTGCGATTAGAATTCATACTAACACTCCTGAATTGTGTTTCCACCTTAAATCTTGGTGTTCATGTGTGATGCCCTTGTGTGATGATTTATTATGTTATTACTACACTTTTATATTGCTTAACTATCTGATGCATAACTAATGATCTGGGCAAAACAATGTTTCTGAATATTTATTTGAACAGTAAAGTTATTTGGGTATACGCAATTTTCTTTTAGGATAACCGTGTACATACGCTAGTTAGGTTAATCAAAGTCACCTATAGAAATCAATAAGAGAAAAGAAAAATATTGTGATTCTTGTAAATATTGATTCAACCCCCCCCCCCCCCCCTTCCTCCCCTTCCCACACTCCTCTCAGTATTTTTCCCAACAACACCAACCCTTGGTGCAAAATTAAATAAATTTATATTTCCTGTTTGTATGGTGTTTGGCACAAAAAACAAAATATAAATTTTGACAATAGAGCACATTGTACCAAATTAGAGGCCTAAAAAAAAGTATGATGTGTTACTTTAAATTCACTCTAGACAGAATATATGAATCCATAACAACAACCTGAGAAATGGTCACAACATTTCCACTATAACACACCATCTTTGCAATAGAGCAAAAATTTACGGAGATTTATTTTCCTATTACACTTAAAGAAGACTTTTGATCAGAGACTCAGAATATTTATTATTAAGGTTGAGAAAGGACTACAAAATAAAAACAAAAAACAATGCAATCTTAAGTAAACTAACAAGGGTTGTATGGAAACATATTACTTGTGAAGCTTAAATAATAAATTTAGTTCAAATAAGCTCCACTGGTAACACTATCTAAAAATTGTAGTAAACAACACTTTCATTTGGAAAACTATCATCAAAGCAATATACAAAGATAGCATGAAATATTTTTGTTAGACATGCACAAATCTATACTCATGTATATAATACCATACTCATAATGCACCCATCTCCTTGGATTACATTGTGATTAAATCAACACAAGGCCTCTTTTATTATTTCAAAGTAGAGCAATATGTTTCTCACAAGTAACAAGCCAAATTTCTTCTCAAAGGCTATGTTGATTTTTCAATACAATTGATACAAGTACTTTATTTATGAACTATGGCAATTACTTGTGAATATATATTATAGTTGTTTTACCTTCATCAAGCAATCACACTTTAAAAAATACACTAATAACCATGAAAAGAAAGTAGATATCACAATGTGTGTGAGAGATAAATATGTGATTAATAAGTGTGTATATAAAATGAAAATTTCAAGTGTATTTTATACTCAAAATACCCAAGAGACATGTCTCTTAAATTAAATAATGTCTCTTTTTAAATTAAATTCTAGTAAGTTTGCACATTTACATTTTTACTCATATTTTTTAAAGTTTTGAAATCACGTAAATAATTCATTTTTACTCATACGTATTAAAGTGTTGAAATCATGTAAATAATGATGGGAAGTAACTCCTAGAAAGTATATTTATTTACATCTTGTTATTATTTTATCTTTTATGAAAATACTTTCTTAAATTATGGCTGATAGTAACTGATGGTAAATATGTTATTTACATGAGTACGAGTTATTTTCAAGGATCTTATTTCTAGATGGTTTTGTTGATTTCCTTTATTTCAATTTTCTTTCTTCTAATTTAAAATTTAATTTTCATTCATGTTTTACATAATATTATAAAAACATAAAGGATTATGAATACCAACCATAGCTAAATTCTTCAACACTCCCTCTTATCTAGGGAGGTATCCATAATGATTGTCCAATTTTTTTTTGCATACATGATCTTTCTAAAAACAAGTAAATATCATCGATAGCATCTTTATCTAGTTCAATACCCTTGACCTACATCAGCATCATCATTAATATGTACCATAACCCAGGTTAGGTTTGATAACTAATGGTACTTACTCAACTAGTCACCATGATCGAGTGGGCACTTATGTCATGGTACTTTAACTAGTTCAGGGTTTCAATCCCCTATGTTCAAACCCTAAGGAAACCCATGTCCCAAATCCAAATGCCTCCCTCAATTCCATGATGTTGAAGAGGAACCCACTCCATGATTTTTCGAGCATCAGAGACAATTCCTTTCAAGAATGTCCATCCCTCATGCTATCTGACCAACAGTTCGGGTCATGCTTCTATTTTCACAAACAGTCCAAGCCATACCCTTGTTGTCCACCCATGAACAGTTTGGGCCAAGCTCCTATTGTTACCAACAGTTTGAGCCATGCCATTTTTTATGTCAAATCATTGTTCCCTCTCGCCGATAAAAGATTTATCCGCTATTCCAAGGTTGTCTCTAAAGTATACAAACTTCACCTAAGATAGATTTTTTTTTAGAATATGATTTGTCTACTCATCAATGGAGATATAATGGAGCCTCACCACTCCCTTTTGTATCATATTGTGAATGTAGTCACATAGTCAATCTTAATATGATTTTTCACATCATGAAACATTGGATTGTTTGTTAGCTTCACACAGCTTTGATTACCACGGAACAACACAATCAATTTCAACATCTAGTCAAACAATCTAGAGAGTATCTTTTGAATCCATACTCCCTCACATCATGCCAAACAAGTCGCAATATACTCTTGTTATGCATTGCTAAGTGCAATAGAAGGTCTTCTTCCTGCCTATCCAAGATATCATAGTATAACCCAAACTAAAACATACAGTTACACCATTTTTTGTTCATCTAACCTATTATCATTAGATGAACCCAAGTACACCATGTAAGACCAACTTTACCCTAAGTAAAATTGCTTTCACTATGTGAAATAACTTAGTAAAACACCTTTATTAAGTTTTTTATGGTCTAAACAGGAAACCCCAAAAGGAAATAATAAACAAATCTATATTTGTTTATATTTCCTGGTCATATTTAACCTAAAACAAGGAAATCAATTAAATAAATCCTTATTTATTTGATTATTTCCTAGGAATAAGATCCTATTCCTAGTTAAATTTGACTAATTCATTTATAAATAATTAAATAAATCATTATTGATTTAATTATATTCCCACCATTTCCTTAAAATAGTAAATAAATCATTTATTTTTTTATTATCTATAAATAAAGGAATTGAATCAAGTCAAAAATCCTTTTCCCTCCAACAAATATAATAAAATATTCCTAAAGGGTAGTTCTAGAATTTGATTAATAATATTTTATTCGTGCACCAAGTTCTAGATCGCCCTAATATTTTGTTATAAATAGAAGGGTTTTCCCCATTCATTAGTCACCTTTCATTGCATTAGATCACTCTGGATCTATACACTTGGTCACATTTTCTATTTTTGTCTTGTGAACTCCCATTGAGTTCTATGTTTGTCTGGGTTTTCTACATCAACAAGAGAGAGGAATTTTAGATCTGAAATGCTGAGGACTTTCAAGAACCCATCCCATTGAGGAGAATCGGAAAACACCTTTCTTGTTTTCCTCTCAGGTGCCCCCTTTTTTAATATAAAAAATTCTTTCAAATACATCGTTCTTGTCTTGTCTATTGGATGCATGGAGCCATATTTTATCACTGCTTAATGTCTTTTTATGCTTAGATCTAGATGTGTGCAGCATTATTTGGATTAACTAATTGCAGACTTAAAGATATTGGCAGCCAT
The DNA here is from genome assembly GCA_034641835.2 of Pinus albicaulis. Taxonomy (NCBI): domain Eukaryota; kingdom Viridiplantae; phylum Streptophyta; class Pinopsida; order Pinales; family Pinaceae; genus Pinus; species Pinus albicaulis. Next base: position 1,130,587,929 of record CM076583.1, on the reverse strand, counting down.
AATTGATGTTAGGGCTATTTGTTATGCGTAGCTAAAGTGATATTTTACGACGAAAGATTCATACTAACAATTGGCGACTCCACACGGGTTTTCTTTTGCGACCGCTGTCGTTTTATGTATTCCTGCATATCCAGATATTTCATACCTTAGGGTTTCTCTTCAGTTTTCTGTTCTTCCTATTTTTATGGTGCCTTTCACCTCTAAAACCCTCAAACATTAAAATTTTTAACTTCCGTGTGTTTCTAGCCCTATTGCGCAGGTGACAGACATCAGCCGCAGCTGAGACGACAATTTTTTCTGAAATTTCCCGCCGAGAGACCCGGATCTACAAGTCACACTTATTGGCCCAAAAACTGTGACCTGGACTGGAGGGCGCACTTTTCTACCCCAAAACTGCGAACTGGACAGAAAACAGGTCAGAACCTGCGACCTGCACTTTTTTCTGCAATTTTCTAGCAATTTTTCTGGGTTTGTCTGAAGCTTCTGTCAAGGTTTTCCATCCTCCGTCTCCTCCTGTTTGGACCTGTTTCTGATCTGTTTCACTCAACTAAGTGGGAATATTTCCCCTTATGGATTTAGTACCCTCCACTTTTTGTGGGCGAGTTTTAGCTATTTCAGATGTCTAAATTTTCAGAGTTTCAGCCTTCTTCTTTTCAGATCTGATACATCCTCTTCAGATCCCTTTAGATCAGCTCTTATCCCTTTCAAATCACCTCATAGAGTTTTGTTTGGGTTTACCTCTAGGGCCACCTCTTTGTCCCTCCTACCTTTAGCTGATTTTCCCTTTTGTTACAGCAACCTTGCCTCTGTCTCTTTGTTGTTCTCTGCACCTCTTTCTAGCAGGTTTATCATTTAGATCCCTGTCCCCCCTGACCCTAGATCTATTGGCCTCTTTTTTGCGTGTTTTGACTAGATTGTTTCCCTCTTCTTAGACTAGTTTTGAGAGACCCACCTTCTTGGGTTAGATCGATGCATTGTTAGCTGTTAATTTTCTGTTATTTCAGCATTATATACTATTATTTGAATATTTATTTTCAATTACACAACACACTTTTTCTTTTACTCTCAAAACATCTGGGTTTAAAAAATTAAAATCAACACATGCCACACACTGACCCTAAGTGAAGAAGAGCTTGGTTAACACCGCCTGGCAAAGACTTTAAAATCAATTGAAACTGCACCTATCTGCCCTTGTTTCGACATTGACCTCACTTGATTTTGCACCTCCCTACCCTTGTCGATTTTTCTTCTTCCCGTCATCATTGCGCCTCCAAGGCGTTTATCCCGGAGACTTCTTGGCCTTCACCCTCAGTTTCCAATTGGTCGACTTCCTCCCTCCCTTCATCATCGAGTAAGTCCTCCCCCGAGTCCACACTCCGACTCTTCTTCTGATTGTTTGGGTTCTCCCCCTACTCCTGGTTCTTCCCCTGTTACCTTCACCATGTCTAGTTCAGGGCCTAGCGCTAGCAGCAACCCCAGTTCTACTGTTGGGTCCGTTTCCAGTGGAACCACTACGGGACCTACCTCAACTGCCCCTTTGCTCCCTTATATGGCCGGGCTCAGTCTCCCCGACTTCAATCAGCTGATCAACGATCCTATCTGCCACAATGTTAGTTGGCCTGCTATGCCAACCAAGCTCCCCTCCGACATTCCCAAGTTTGAAGGCCTTGCTAGTGAAGATCCCTCCAACCATATCCGATCTTTCCACATGTGGTATTCATCCAATTCCATTACTGATGATTCCATCTGTCTTAGATTGTTCCAACTCACGCTTACCGGTGAAGCTTCTAAATGGTATGTTGATCAGGCCACCTCCTCCCATACCACCTTTGCGACCATTGCCCAAGACTTTTTATCTTATTTCCAGCTCCCTCTCCGATACGACACTGGTACAGAAATTTTGACTTATTTCTGTCAGTCCTCTTCGACCGGCCTTTCCGCTCATGTCCAGGAACGGTGGTGAAGAAGGATCTTATGTCGAGCTCCCCCCTTTGAAGATCGGGTTTATATTGACTGGTTCCTTCACTCTCTCTTACCTCCCATTGGCAAAGATGTTGCATCCCACTTCCCTCAAACCGAAGAAGCCGCCCTCCAAATAGCCTTGAAATATGACCTTATCTATGCTCAATCTGGTTATGTTTATACCGTCCTTCCTGACCTCCCCAAGCCCGGTGGTGCTAACACCCCGGGGGGATCTCACTCTGCCGACGGTATCGTTGGAGCTCTTTCACATACCTCTGCTCAACCTCTTATGGGCTATGGTTTCCCTCTAGGAGGGGCCAGCACCTCCATCACTTTTCCCCCTCCAGGTAGCATGTATCCAGGATATGGCATGCCTCCTCCTTTTTCCCACACTCCTTCTTACCTCAATTTTGCCCATCCTAACCCTTATCCTTACCCACAACCTGGTGTCCCAGCTTCTCCAGCATTTGGACCTCTCACTCCCTTGCCTTCTCAGGCCTCACACCAGCAACTACTACCCCCTCCAGGGCAAGTATTTGCACAGCATGGCGCGACTAATCCTCCTTCTTCTCAAAGAAGGTGAAAAAGCAATCAAAATCCCCCAGCCTCTGGTAATCGTGGACCCACCCCTCCAAGTATTGATTCTAACACTGCTACCCAGCCACAGGGCTCTCAGCCCAAGCCGGACAGGCCTCTTCGCACCAATAAGCCTTGTTTGTGTTACGGTGTTTATGGTCATTACACTCACGATTGTCTCCTATTACCGCAAATGCGACAGATGTGGGAGTCTCAGGCCACAGTGTGGGGACCGCATTCCTCCCCTACTGTCCCTCCCCATCCGGATACTTCTCAACCCGCTATGTTTACTGATCCTTTCCCTCAACAAGGATTCGTGGCCACTCAACCACCTCATGCCCCGATAACCACTCAACCGTCCCCTTCTGGTTCCTCCAATTACCATATTCTCATGATGGCCTCTGAACAACTTCTCACCGTCGACCTTAACCTTAAAACTCGGTCTCATCAGTACTCCACGCCTTTCACTCCGTCTGTCCCCGAGTCCTCATCTTCAGGTCCTACAGAGCCTTTGTCGACACCCAATGGTCCCTTAAAAATCCCTCCACCCAAAGTTGAGGTCCCTATAAAGGTTCCTAAGGGCCCATTACGCTGAAATGCTGCTTCTGGTCGAGCTGCCCATTCGTATAGCGTAGTAGATGATTTGGCGCAGTCCCCTGCCGCCATTTCAACACTGGAACTCCTCCAGTCATGTCCTTCTCAAAGGAAGGCTCTACTATCTGCCATGGGCGTTGTAGATCCCACTGATGACCAATTGATTGTTTTCGACGCTCGTCAGTCAGATCATCCTCCCCTTCCTGCTTTCGTCGCTTTCCAAATCCCAGTCAAAATCTGGAACGCTAATGTAGCTCACTGTATTATTGACAAGGGGGCATCTACCTGTGTCATTTCTGCTTCGGTTTGGAAACAACTCGGATCTCCATTGCTGGCCCCTTCCACCATCACCCTTCGTGCATGGGATGGCCATGCCTCCCAGCCCATTGGCCTCTTCCGTAATTGTCCTATCACTCTTGCGGGAAAGACGGTTTGTGTTGACGTTGAATTTATCGACGCCCCTCTTGATTATAACATTCTTTTGGGGTGTAGCTACACTTATGCCATGTCTGTTATCCCATCCGTGGTTCATCGCAAGATGTTTTTCCCTCATAATGGAAAGATATTCACAATTGATCAGTTGACATATCATGAGCCAAAATCTCAGACCTCCCCTAAATCGATCATTTCTTCTGTAGCCAATAAGAAAACCGTTAATTCTTTGACCAGTGTCTCCCCCGGCGTCTACAAAGACTCCTCCTTGCTTGGAACCTTCCCTTGTCTTCCTCCTCCTCTTGTCTCGGATCCCAGCTCGGTGAATATCTGCATGATGTAATCATCTCGGGCCAACCTCACACAGCCCGCTTCGACTAGTCAGCAACCTCAAACTCGGCCACCACTACCTACTCCTAGCCCTTTGCCACCACCAACTGGACCTCTTCCTGTTGGCCCTTCCGCTACAGCTGGTACCCATGAGCCTCTCTACCCTCCTGGAACGGTTCCCCCAAGTCTTAACCATCTTGGCGTCGTCCCTTCTGTCCATTACCCCGTTATTCAGATACCCTTCCTCGCTCCCCCTCTCGGAGTCTATTCGGTCCCCATCATGGCTGCCGTTTCCCTCCCTAATTTGACCCTGGTTATTCCCGTCTGGTACCTTGACCTTCCAGCTGCTACCCCACTAGGTCACCCCAAACCATACCTTGCCTTGACACCAGTTCAACCAGTTCCCGTAGCTGCTTCCATCACTACAGTGCCACCCGCTCCTCACCAGGACCCTTCTCCTGCTGTGATAGCTACGGGCAAGAAACAAAAAGCTCACAAGGGGGCATCCAAAGACAAGGCCACCACACCCGACCCTACCCCTCCTCCACCCGCCAAGCCTTGTGCCTTGTGCGATGGTGTTGGTCATGCCACCCATACTTGTCCTGAGTTGCCCTGTATCCAACCCATGGTTAAGGTCGCGTTCCCTGAATATACGGTCCCTGAAACCTTTGTTTCTTCCTCGTCCATAGCCAAGAACCCAAAGACTCTTCGCACCAACAAACCCTATGCTCTGTGTGGTGTCCATGGCCATTATTCTCACCATTGTCCTCACCTCACGCATTGCCGAGCCTCTTTAGAGGTCATTTGCGAGTACGAGGTCGAACAAAATCAATCCACCTCTCCCATCCTTGCTCAATATGTGTCAGGCTTACTCGAGGATCCCCCCGCTACCATTGACATCCCTCCCCCCGATGTTGAGATGTCGGAACCTGCTGCCCCCCTCCTATACCTATCATCATCCGCACGACCCTCGGAGTACATTCCCTCCGAATCCACTCCATTTGTTTTTCTTGATTCCCCTTCAGCAACATTCTTGGGCTCTACATGCTTTGACCATATTTTGACTTGTTCTTTCGTCATCCCCTGTGACGATCCGTATGTGCGCCTTTCTTCCCATGTTGGTGATTTAGGTAGCTTTGCAGCATCATGTGGCTTCCTCGACCTCTCCCTTCCCTCTCATCACCAGTAGGATACCATCCATATCTATGATGTCCTTCGCAGCATGAGCTCCCGCTTTTCCTCCCGTAGTTCTCATTCATCACCCTCTAGTCGATCTATGAGTCCTAGCCATCCTACCCAGACTACTCCCTCCCATAGTAGTCATTTGATGTCTACCCTAGACTCACGCTACCCTCATTCTTCTCCTTCCTCCCATTTCTTGTCTTGTGACACTATTGCGCCAGACCTCTTATCCACACATTATATTGGCTTTGCTGATGGGGCAAGTCGCTACTCCCGGAATCTCGCTTCGGCCTCCTGGGCCATCTTTACCCCCTTTCATACCCTCGTTCTTTTGAATGGGGTCTGCATTGGTAATGCCACCAATAATCAGGTTGAATATGATGCAGTACATGTTCTCTTAGCCGATGCCTTATCTCATCGCATCCTCCATCTGCACGTTCATTTAGATTCCCTGCTTCTTGTTTTACAACTCAATGGTGTATATCATGTGCATAACCCTATCCCGTTTAGACAATATTTACGAGTGAAAATTTTGATACGTGACTTTAGATTCATTAATTTCAACCATGACCCTAGAAATCAAAATCACTACGTAGATAGAATTGAAAATCATGTTCTAGACTGGCATTTATCACACACAAGACAATAACATTTCAAACCATCAACACAATGCATATACATAATATATATCATATAACATGTTTTTAGAGTTCATCTACTCTGAAATCTATGACATGCCCATAGCATGTTACAAAAAACAAAACTCAAAAACTGGGGGGCACCACTTGCCCCTACATACACACTAGGGGGCACCACTTGCCCTACATCTAACCACTCTCTAGAGGATCCTGAGCCAATGGCTCTACTCCCGCAGCTCGTAGATCATGCACATTCTGACCAGCCATCGCCATGCGTCGCATGATACCTCGCCATTCCGAGGGTAGCCCAATACATAGCTCTATGTACTGGTCGTCTAAATCCTTCCAACCCCGCTCCGACACACCGGTCAGCATCCCCTCACATCTACGACGAGTGTCCTCCAAAAGAGCAGCCATATCCTCATTCTGGGTCGTCCTCGATCCACTCGCACCTCTAGTTCCAGCTGTTGTAGGTCGTCCCATATATCCATCCGGTTTCACCGGAGCTATATCTGCATTCCAAAAAAGTATAAGGATTAGTACCATCAATACTATTCACAAACTTTAACATGCACATAATAGATTAGTTACTTTTCACTTACCATCAGGCCCCCATACCCAACCAGGCAGAAGCGGCAAGTCCGGATCTCCCTAATAACTCATCCCACTATAGGGATAGTCATCTATGTACAATGGCATCTGATCCCAATGGGCGAAAAACTCTGGTCGGAACACCCGTCCGACCGCCCCTCCCCCTCCTCTGCACAGTATTCGTCCCCACTGACGCATCCTAGGTTCTCTCGAACCCCCATCAAGTAGCTGTACACGAGGTCGTAAGGTTGGGATCTTCTCAAAACGAAGGAGCACAATACAGTCCCATATGCACAATCATGGTTCACTTGCCGCTTACACAGCGACAGCTGTCATTTCAACAACACCAACATCATCTGGGCCCACCCATAGTAGGTCCCACTCAACACACTTTCTACAATCATCATCTGCCCTCTAGTGATGTAATGGAGCACCTGGCTATCCAAAATCCGCAATACTGCTGCCACCACTGCCCGGGTCTCCAACCTCTCTAGATCCCCAATCGATATCCGAGTCCCTTTGACTCGGACACTTGTTCGACAATGTCGCTCTACGAACTCCATGATGTTATGCCCACGCGGTAACACTGGCTGTGTATTTTCCACCATCCCTAACGGTGGGAGACCAGTCAGGAAATACAGATCCTGGACTGTCAGCTCAATCCTGTGCCCCTGCACTATAAAAACCTCATGATCTGGATCCTAATAACTGATAATCCGGGCCAACAAGGGCTCCCCAGCTCTCATTAGAGGGTTCTCCACAAATTTCAGAACCCCAAACCTGGCCAATGCACGACGGACACCCTGATCCACTTGGATTTCTGTCCGTAATGTACCCAGGTCTCTCTCTCTCCACTTGATCCGTATATCTGCCATATCTGCACAAAAACATCATCTTTGTCAGTCTACAGATAGGTAAAACTACATTCAATTACACAAAAACTGAATCTCAGCCCACAACAGCACTAAAACCACCTCCATCTGACAGGTCGCACTTTTTGGCCAAATCCTGGGCCAGGTCACACTTTTCAGGCCCAAACCTGCGTCCCAGGTCACTTTTTTTGCCCCAAAAAGTGCGACCCGACCGTAAGGATGAGGTAGGGGCTGTCACTGAGATTTTAGATCCTAATCTGAACTTTTAATCCATCAAAAACAAAGAGTAGGATTAGGCCTCTTACCTGCAACTGACGGATCTCGATTCCAACGGTCGATTTGTCCGCTACGATCACCACAAGATTTAGGGCCTTCTCTCCTCTCCACATTCACCACATCTACCCAAGCAAATGAATGAATTTGGAGGGAAGATTCCTTATTAGAAGAAAAACCCCTGCTTTTTCTTTCGCCTGCTGTGACCAAACCGTAGCCCCGTTTGACACACCGTCTACACCGTTGGAAAGCTCTCACCGAGCACTCAAATGGGTATCTATTATTTTTTCATGTTTACATACTTCACCAGGACCCATTTTGTCCACGAAGGTTCTCTTCACCTCTCCTCCAAATCGATTTTCCTCACCTACAAGACTTTTACTTGGGGCACCACTTTTCCTCCTTACTTGTCTTTGTTCGTGTTGATTTTCGTCATGAGATACCCTATTGTATTCATGTTTTTATGGTCTCCCATTGGACCTTTACTATGTGGCAGCTCCATCGAGTCACCCTTGTTTAGAGCATCCGAGTTGAGTCATCATCAGTCATGGAGTCATCTCGAGTCCCTTTGTATCCTGCTATAGTCCTCCATCCTTCATTGCTTGGTCCCTCTCTCGTGTTGCACATTATGGCCTTTAGTACCATTTTCCCCTATCCCTCATGATATTGTGTCAGTCACTACCAAGCCATTCTTTATGCTCTAACAAGGGAAGTCGTCAATCCGCTACTCAGTCTCCCTCATTTCATCATCATCATTAGTGTTCGTCTGTTAGTCGCTCTACTATTTTCTCTCGTGCCTGAGTTGGGGATCCCTTATTGCCTCACCTATGGCAAACCTCCTTCTGTCAACATCAGATCATTTACTCCAGAAGCCAGGTCTAGAGGGCGGTGTACCTTGGTTTGAGCTCTTTTCAGCCTGATCGTAATTCGTATACTTGATGATCCAGTGATGCAGCAGCAGCTATTGGTGATTCTTGGGTGTGTGTGAGATGTCTCAGCCCTCATGAGGGGGTGGCCCTACAGGTAGCCCCCCACATTCCTGGATGACTTCTTCATTTCAACCTTTGATGCAGCTCCTTACATTTGATGACGACGGCCTCAGCCGCTTGCAGCGCCTTTTCGATTTGCATGTATCAGTCAGATCTTGTGAGCCCTTCACCGTGTATAGGGGGAATTTGGGTTGTATTTGTATCTCATATACTAAAATATTATTGTATAAGTCCTGGCTGTTATTCTAGGCACAATATGTATGTGGGATTCATCATTCTATTTTTCTGGCTCGTATTTATGCCAGCATGTACTTTATAGTTCGGTCCCTTGTTTACTGGACATACTATTCTTTTGTACTTTGTCTCAGTGGGCATAGGTATGCCTCCCCCGTCGCCTTTAGCACAGGTACCACTTCATAAACTAGAGACTTGTTGCACCTGTAAGTCTCGTCTACTCAGGGTCTAGTCCTTTAGCACATTAGACTACCTTACATTTCTCTCTTTGACTTCCCTCTTGATGTCTAGTGATTGAGTTCTTACAATGTATTTCGGTCATACGATTTTCTCCTAACACTTGTACGTTGGGGGGAAATCTGTTACACCATTTTTTGGTCATCTAACCTATTATCATTAGATGAACCCAAGTACACCATGTAAGACCAATTTTACCCTAAGTAAAATTGCTTTCACTATGTGAAATAACTTAGTAAAAAACCTTTATTAAGTTGTTTATGGTCTAAACAGGAAACCCCAAAAGGAAATAATAAACAAATCTATATTTGTTTATATTTCCTGGTCATATTTAACCCAAAACAAGGAAATCAATTAAATAAATTCTTATTTATTTGATTATTTCCTAGGAATAAGTTATTTAAATCCTATTTAAATAATATTCCTAGTTAAATTTGACTAAATCATTTATAAATAATTAAATAATTCATTATTTATTTAATTATATTCCCACCATTTCCTTAAAATAGTAAATAAATCATTTATTTATTTATTATTTATAAATAAAGGAATTGACCCAAGTCAAAAATCATTTTCCCTCCAACAAATATAATAAAATTTTCCTAAAAGGTGGTTCTAGAATTTGATTAATAATATTTTATTCATACATCAAGTTCTAGATCGCCCTAATATTTTGTTATAAATAGAAGGGTTTTCCCCATTCATTAGTCACCTTTCATTGCATTAGATCACTCTGGATCTATACACTTGGTCACATTTTCCATTTTTGCCTTGTGAGCTCCCATTGAGTTCTATGTTTGTCTGGGTTTTCTACACCAACAAGAGAGAGGAATTTTAGATCTGAAATGCTGAGGACTTTCAAGAACCCATCCCATTGAGGAGAACCGGAAAACACCTTTCTTGTTTTCCTCTCAGGTGCCCCCTTTTTTAATATAAAAAATTCTTTCAAATACATCGTTCTTGTCTTGCCTATTGGATGCATGGAGCCATATTTTATTACTAATTAATGTCTTTTTATGCTTAGATCTAGATGTGTGCAGCATTATTTGGATCAACTAATTGTAGACTTAAAGATATTGGCAGCCATAATTGATGTTAGGGCTATTTGTTATGCGTAGCTAAAGTGATCTTTTACGACGAAAGATTCATACTAACACATACACCAAATGTACTCTTCCTATCATATCCACTCCCTTCCTAGTCAAATTATGTATATCCTTGTAGTTGTATCTCACCATTCGAAGCATATCTCAAATAGTAGTCAACAATACCACGTAAATATCTCAATATATGTTTTGCTGCAATCCAATTCTCATGTCTTAATTCCATTTGGAACTGGCTCAAGGTGTTTACTGCAAAGTAAATATATAGCCTGGTATTTACCAAAAACATCAATGATCCAATCAGATTTTGGTACATGGATAGATCCACCAAGTCATAATTAGAATCTCTCATCTTTCTCAGGATTTTCACCAAAGGAGTTTCCATAGACTTGCACTCCATCATGCTAAATGTCTAAAGTATCTTGATGACATATATTCCTTGTCCAAGAAGTATTTCATCGAGGTTCTTCTAGACTTATAGCCCCAAATAGTAATGCATCAAGCTAATATCCGTCATCTCATATCCAGAGGTCAACTCTCTTTTGTAATGCTCCTCCCACATTTACCCAAATTCACATGCTTGCCAGGGTAAAAATGAGACGAGTGTCACCATGAAATAACCCGACCTCCAAGTTCTAATAATGGAAGTGGGGCCAATGCACTGACAACTTACATACAACCCTCAGGAACACTAGATCACCCAAAAGTCATTCTACAACCTCTGATAACCAGACCTTGAGCTAGAACTTCTTTTTCACAATATTAACCCCCAACTGCACATACAACAAAACATGTATGTCGTTATGAGCCTCCAACCACACTCATAATCCATCTTCCCTGTGATTATGACCTAAAATCCCCAGTTTTGTGCCAGCGGTTCCAAGATATGAGCCATTTTTTTCAGGATATCCTATAGACCACTACCCAAAACTGCATGTAACTTTCCAAAATGAAAACAAAGGTAATGATAAAGCTAATAAATCAAAACCAAAGAAATAACTTTACCTAGAGATGTCTACTCCATGATAGAAATTTCTTCAAACATATGTAAAACAGATAATCTACAGGTCATGAATGCATATATTATCATAAACTTCTGAATTTCATCTAAGAATCACCAAGAATGCTCCAAGCCCTCTTTAGCTAGCTTCAATAACACTTGTTATCCCATGAAGTTATAAACCATTCAATAACCTATCAAAACATCTCAATATCCATAAGTAGAATACATCATATAACCTACATATAACCATCATATAAAAAAAATGGAAACCATGGAAAACCAACCATAAAATCACCAGCATAGTCACCACAAATGCTCATAGATCACATTAGGAAAATATCTCATATTAATATATGAAAATTCCAACCAAGTCAGGGACTTCCACGTACCACCCGATCATAGATTGGACTGAACCAAATATCTCTTTTAGCTAATCACTCCCATGCCATATTCTAATCAGGAATGTAGGATATCATTGGTTAAACCAAAACAAAACTAACCATGGCTTCTAAAGGCTAAACCATCTTAACCCTAAAACATAGTGATTCCACCTCTGCGCTCTATAAATCACTAACATAAACCATATTGGTCTCTACCCAAGTTTTCCATTGCTCCAGGAACTAGTAACTCAACCCACGGCCTTTTAGGGCTCCAGAGCTTTAGTTCCAACCATGGCTCTGAGAACTAGTAGCTCAACCCACCAATGGCTCCAAAGCGTTTGTCCCAACATACGGCTCCAGGAACTAGTAACTCAACCCAAAATGTTATAGGGCTTCCAGAGTGTTTGTTCCAAACCACAGCCATAGGGAACCTGATCACCAATCAAAAAAATAATTGGGAAACCCACAACACCATTGTTATCCAGGAAATGGCAAGGCAAGTTTGAAATAACTATTAATCCAGGAAAATATCCATGCCAATGACAACACATAACCAAGGAAACACATGCATATACCATTCATCCAAAAATAAGAAAGGAAATCACACATGAAATCTATTATTTTCAAATCATCCATGTTGTAGTTATTGATCCAAATGTTCCCTTGCACTCCCTTTCTTTCCTTTTCTTTCTTTCTCCAATCCAAGTGAATACTAGAATTATCCAAGCATGCTCTGAGAATGCTCTAAGTTTACAAGAGTATGAGAGAATGAGGGAATGAAATCAGAGAGCCAAAACTGAACTGAAAAAATATATAATGACCAAAAAGTTGTGAATTGATTCTCTGATGCCTTTTTATTATTGATGTCTCCTTTTTTCTTCATTTTCCTTCATTTTTCCTCTAATTTCCCTTGCATGAAAATATGTGTCTCTTCACCTTCCTTTTCTCCTATTTTCCTTTATTTTTATAATTAAAATTCCATTATTTCCTCTTTTCCTTTTCCAATTTCCATAGCCATTAATCAATCCTCAAGTGCTACCCACTAAAGTGTTTTTCCTAACATTCATCTTGGAATACGTGTCCCATGACCTTGGTCTTATTTTATTTACATGGAAAATCAACCAGGGGTTGTTACACTTTTACATTAAGAAATAATATGCTCTACACTAGACAGAAACAACCATCAACATATAGTAGCAGTATCACCAACTCACCTTTACAACCTTGATATAAATATTTGGATCATCAACACTTTTAGAGAAACCAAGTCTCATCATATATCCATCAATTCTAGAATACCAATCTCTTAGAGCTTGTTTGAGTCCATACAAGGCCTTCTTTAATCTGGAAATTTGTGTAAAGAATTCATCACAGTATTCCCCCTCTTTCTAGGAGTATACTTTAGCCACGAATCTTTCCTTGTATTTGTCAATGCTCCCATCTGTTGCATGCTTGATCTTGTAAATCCACTTTGAAGTTACCATAGATTTTCCTTCAATTATTGGAATAGTTCCCAAAAAAATTTCTTCATAATAGATTGGTATTGATCCATCATTGCATCCTTCCACGCTTGTGAATTAGTTGATTCCTTGAAGTTGTAAGGTTTGAAGCTAATCAGCTTAGTCATTAAAGCTACATAACTAGAATATCGCTTAGGTCTCTTAGATCCCTTGAAGGTTCCTTTTGAAGTTGCATGTCCTTCTACATCTTGCAAAGTATATTTTATCGAATCTGGTCTTTTTTTATTTTCGGGAACAACCACAAGATCCAATGATTCACAAGGTGCCTCTGGCATACCTTCATGATCTTCAAGATGACTAGAGGATGAAGGAGTACCTATAACCTCTTCTTTAGGATCCACATGCTTCTTATCTTCATCTTCAATCTTTGAGTGCTCTTCTCTAGATTTGTAATAAGTTGCATCTTCATCAAAACTTGTGCCTTTTCTAGGCTTCCACCTGTCATTTCCCTAGAATATAGATCCTATAGGCTTCTGATGATTCATTGTACCCAACAAATATTCCCTTCTTACTAAAATTTTCTAGCTTTTTTCTCATATCATTGGGTACATGTATGAACATTGGATGACCAAATATTCTCATATGATCAACCTATGGTTTCTGACCTGTGAATGATTCTTCAAGATTCTCATCTTATATAATCCTATGAGGAATTCTATTCAGGATGTAGATGTTTGTTTGGGAAACTTCTCACCATAAGAACATTGGTACATATTTATCAAGTATCATCACCTTCATGGAATCTTCAATATATTTGTTCTTTCTTTTGGCTGCTCCATTTTGTTGAGGATTATAGGGAATTATCAGCTCCCTCTTAATCCCCTCTTCCTTATAGAATGAAATGAGCTCCTTAAAGGTGTATTCTCCTCCATTATCTAATCTCGGGATCTTGATTCTCTTCCTTTTTTTTTTCTCCACTTCAGCTTTGAATTCTTGGAAAATTATGAAAACAATGTCTTTTGACTTCATTAGATAGATCCACGTCTTGCAGCAGAAGTCATTGATAAAGGATACATAGTATAGAGCACCTCCAATATATTTCATTGACATGGGACCACCCACATCGGAGTGGACTAGATTCAAAATTTATTTGGACCTATGTTCACTTTTTGTAAATGTTTTCTTAATATTCTTTCCAAGGGCACATCCCTTACACACACCTTAATTATCTATCTACAAATATGGTACACCTGAAACAATTTACTTCAACGCTGGAAAGGCTCTATATTGAATATGTGTATATATCATATACCATAGCTCACTAGGGTTGATATTATTATGTACTAAATCTTTGGAAGATTTCCTCAAGAGTCTATACAATATTCCTTAATGAATCCCAATAACCCTAGTAGAGCTTATACTAGATCCCTTGTCACACAGAAGGAATTTCCCATCAATGAAGGTCACTCTATCTCCTCTATCTTCTAAACAGGAAATTGAAACCAAACTCTTTTTCAAACCTGGAACATATAGTATGTTGCTCAAGTGAACATTTTCACCTATTTCTAGCTCAACAAATGTCCCAATTCCTTGAATGCATAGTTGTTGTTTTCTCTAAGCTATACGTTTTGTGACAATATTCTTTCCATAAAACTTGTAATATGATCATGCTCCCCTGTCATATTTTTTGAAGCTCCATTGTCAATAAATCATATATTGTTGTCAACTGCAAAATATGTTGCAAGTGTGAAATAGTAAAAGTCATATTTCTCTCTTTAAAATTTGGATTTATCGGACAGCTCATCAAATTATTTCATGGTAGCATGTTGGTTTCCTCATTTATTCCTACCATTGAACATTTTAGGACATTCGGATTTGAAGTGACCAAAATTTTTGCAATGAAAGCACTGAATTTGAGACATATCTTTATTCCTTTGAGGATTGGGTCTACAATCAAAACTTTTTTTCTTCTTCTAAAAACCGAACTTATTTCTTCCTCCAACTTTCATGGAACAAGTTGCATAGGCTTGAGAATCTTCTTCTTCTTCTTTTGGATTTCTTTCTCTAGATAGAAGTCTTGATTCTTCCTAAGCACAAGTTGCCCATACTTCTTCCAAAATTTGAGCTTCCTTTCAGTTGCTTATACCTGCTAAAAAGGAATCCCTTGAATGTGGTAGTCCATTAAGTTTTGAAGTCACAAGTTCTTCATCAGAGATAATTTCATCAATATCTTGTAGTCGATCTCTTAGTGAGAGACCCTCACAAAGAATGAAGCCATTATATCATCCTTTGGCATTCTTATATCACAAAGCTCATTTATCAAGCTCATGACTTAGCCAAAAAATTTGATAGCATATAACGTATTTAGGGAATCATACATGTTCTTTGAAGTATCAAGCTTTGAGATGTATGGAAAGATGGTCCTTGATGGAGTCCACAACAATCCCCATGGTGGGGATGTCATATTTCTGTAATTCTTCTTTCCAACTTCATCTGTAGGTTCAGTCACTTTTCCTTGCACAATTCCCAAAATATATTATTTTGCAAGAATTAGGTCAATTCTTGTCTTCCAAGCTCTAAACTTAGTTTCCCCCTATAACTTGTTCTTTGATTTCATAGTAGAGGCCATGGATGCAACTTAAAAATAGATCTAGGGTTTCTTCAAGGTGATCTCATGGTAGGGTTTTTCAAGGAGTGATCTTTGTGTTGTTTCCTTTACCAAATCTCTAAAACCATGTTTATTTTTCAATAAAATTGATACAAGTACTTTTTTTATAAACTATGATAGTTACTTGTGAATACATATTATATTTCTTCTATCTTCATCAATAAATCACACTTCCGAAAATTCAACTAATAACAATGAAAAGAAAGTAGATATCACAATGTGTGTGTGTTAGAGATATGTGAGTGATAAGTGTGTATATAAAATGAAAAAGAGTAAGCGTATTTCATACCCAAGATACCCAAGAGACATGTCTCTTAAATTAAATCACGTCTCTTTGTAAATTAAATTCTAGTAAGTCTGCACATTTACACTTTTACTCATATTTGTTGAAATATTGAAGATCACCTAAATAATGGTGGACAGTAACTTTGGTAAGTATATTTATTTACATGTTGTTCCTATTTCGTATTTTATACAAATACTTTCATAAATTATGGTGTGTAGTAACTAATGGTAAATATGTTATTTGCTTGAGTATGAGTTATTTTCAAGGATCTTTATTTTAGGTGGTTTTGTTGATTTCCTTTCTTTTAATTTTCTTTCTTATAATGTAAAATGTATTATTATTTCTTGTTTTCACATAATATTATAAATACAACAAGGAATATGAAGAGCTACATTCTTCAACAGGATAAACATGTTTGATTATGGAAGTGAATCTGACGTGATTTTTTGCCTTCATATAGTCACGGGGGCTTCATTGGTGGAGATATACCATACAATGTGGGTTCATACTGGGGAATATATATTGAGGAAAAATGACATAATATATTGGGGGATATATACGAGGTAAATGGTTTTTATATTGGAAAGTATAAAAAATGGAGCTCAAAGTTAATGAAAAAATATAAAGGGGTATAAAAATGTTAATGAAAAAATGGATTCCTATAATATATAGTGAAAGTATGGGTTTTCTGAATTGGTAATGTGTATTACCTTCATATTGATAGGAGGTAAATAATGTGAATTTTAGATATTTTTTCCAACATGTGTTCAAATTAAGGGTATTTTTTAATGTGCCATGAATGCAGGTGATATGCCATACGTTCATTGAGTGAAGCCCTCATGCTTATAGTATGTTTTTTTGGGATATGGTTACAACAATTTTAAGGAATTTATGGAAGAATTACAATAAACCTATCCCATTCTATATTGATAGAATATGTGAAATAGATCAATTTTCTGTAGGCTTCATCCAACTCAATACAATTATACAAATTTTTTTTTACTACAAAGAGGAATATAATTTACAATGCAAGAAAAAATCATTAGATAATTTATTAAGAATTTTTTCACCGCTTAAAGGCCCTATCAAATTAGTAAACTTTGACTCATCTTCCACAAACATTTATTAGCCTCTAATACACTTTTTTGGGAAAAATATTTCCCTCTCAAATTTTGAATGATGGTAAACGTCTTTGTTGTAAAACATTTGTTGGGAAAAATACTGAGAGGGGGGGGTGAATCAGTATTTACTGCATATTCAAAACTTTTACTTTTTCTTGCTTCTAAAACCCATACGCTACTTTCCCTACATATACTCGTATATACCAGACACTTTTAAGAAACTCTACAGATACACAGAGAACTAATTATGTCATTAATTCTTCACTTAAACCATTCCATCATTTATTCATCAGATATTCAATAAACAGTAAACATGTGCAGTAAGACCAGAATAAACCATCACACACAAAGCATCACACATGAACACCAGGATTTTTAGGTGGAAACCCAAGTCGGGAGAAAACCACCGCTGCAGTTGCTCAGCCTTCAATATTTTATTAGAGAAAACATATTACAACATATGTGCTGGCGCAGACTTGACCAGCACGCAGGCACCCACCTGCGCTCGTTTACCAACCTCTCCTGGAAGGGAGCTCCAACCCCCTGACTCGTTTACCAGCCTCTCCTGGAAGGGAGCTACGACCCCTCGATCTCGTTTACCAGCCTCACCTGGAAGGGAGCTACGACCCCCTGACTGAAGGCTACAACCCTCAGCACCTCTATGGACCACGTTTCATCAATTTTCACACTGGATCCAACAACTTCAATAGAACACAACTTGCAGGCCACGTTTCATCATATTTTCAGACTGGACCCTTTCCATACTTTTAAGCACAATCAACCATGAAACAGATACATATAACTCACTGACAGATATCAGTAAACCAGCAGAACAGATCAGACATTTCTTACCACAGACTTCAGCAAACCCTAGTTTGCATACGCGCTTTCCTTTCACTAATGTCGCGTATATACGCGCTTCCGTTCACATAAACCAGCGTATACTTCTGTACACATTACAGAGCTCATTTCATTGCGCATACGCGCTTTCTCTTCAGCGAAGCCGCGTATATACGCGCTTCCTCTGCGGTGAACTAGCGTATGGATCTTCAACCATTATAGAGTAGCATACTTCTTCAGATCAGATATTCATTTCAGATTTACCCTTTTACTTCATACAGATGTTCGCTTCATCTCAGATCTAAGCCTTCCAGAAACAGATCTAGCAGCTACACATACATTCCAGATCTAGATATTTCGCTTCATCATTTCTTCATAGGTGCATCATAGATTCAGATCTATTATCAAACCTTTACCCTTTCCATACAGATATACTTGCCGCAGAAGTATTCATTCAAACTTAGACATCTTTGAACCTCAAAACCTCCACACTCATGATTTGCATAATGAATTTCATCTCTTTATATAGGTTTATCCTTTTTCAATACCATGAACCCCTTTTTCAATACCATGAGCCAAAACAACATTACTTCCGATGGTATTCCTGGACGGGGTCAATTAGGCGGATCATTACCCAATACAATGGGTCAATACCATGGTGGTTACCCCTGGTTTTGCACTTTTAGAGCGCTTTAGCCCATACGCGACTTGGCACATTCTTTTCTGCGTGCATACGCTACTTCCCTTAGACAGATCCGCGTATGCCTTGAGACATACTCTTTCACCATAGATTTAGCACAATCTGAATTCCTTTCTTCACTGCCTTCTGTACTCACTGTAGATACATCATATTTACTTCATTAAGAACATATTCTATCAAGCACAACTTCATCAAGTAAGTTGCCATTATCTTCATCAAGAGGGTTGCCTTTCAAGGACAACATTCATCATCATATTGCTAACAAACATCATTTACCAAGTCCATCACGTCAAGAATAAATTCATCAGGTGGATTGCCATCAAGGACAACACATGTCATCAGTCGCATGTCTTCATCTTCATTCAGTGGGTTGCCATCAAGGACAACACTCTGCATCATATTTCCAACAATCTCCCCCTTTGGACTTGATGGCAACCACGATGGTGTTTGGTTACCACAACAGATAAGTACATTAAGAATACAAAGACACCATGTCACTCTCTCCATTTTGACACCATTCTTTCTCTTCATTCAAACACCATGTCACTCTCCCCCTTTGACATCAAGGGCAAAGGGCGGATCAAAACCAACACACTCTCCCCTTTTCTCCTCATGTAGAAGAAACGTTCTGCAGATCTGATATATACTGAAGTGACCAAGCTCCCCCTGAGTTCATGCTGAATCTTCAAACATATTTTTCAATGAAGTATATGACTCTATGAACTTCCTATCACCAAAGACTCATACTTACATCAAATATCCATCCAAGTGGATTTACATATGAGACTCAACTACCCAACCAAGTGGGTTTACAACTTTGACTCAGCTACCCAACCAAGTGGGTTTACAAAATTTGACTCAGCTACCCAACCAAGTGGGTTTACAAATTTGACACGTCCTTACATGACTGAATATTACAATTTTACATCATGGGTCTCAACAAGACCTTTTCATCAAATTACAAATATGACCATTTATGACCAACACCAGAAAGTCCTCAAGAAAGAGAACATATTTCAGAACCATCATAATGCCAATAATGCATTATACTCAGCAAAGCTAATGCTCCCCCTGAATCTGTGCATCCAAGCATCCTTTCCATATGACTAAGGCTCCCCCTTAGTTTGTGCATCCTGAACACTTTCACCAACAAATCATCAAGGCTTCTTTATCAAAACATTAGAAATAGAATTATGAGAACTGGAACACCACCAGAGATACCAAACAGTATCAGAGATACCAAACAGCACTGCAGCTGTGCTGAAGAGAGCTGACTCCAAACAGAAAATTGTCAGCAATCATACATACACGGTTTTCTGTGCATGAACTCACGTATATACGCGACTGTGTTTCAGGAAACCCGCGTATCCAATCCCATCTTCTATATTTTAACCAGATCTGATCCTCTTGTGAGAAAAAGACAGTGTTCAGCTTCTTTCTAGGATATTTGAATGCTTCCCTGGACTACAGATAGATAGAACAGTGTAGTTGTGTCTTCAAGCGTCATCCAACAGTTGTAGCATAAGCACATTAGTAACCAAGCCTTCAGATTCTTTGCAGCATCAATACAATATTTCCAAGAGAGATTATCATATCAGAACAACATCTTCAAATATGTGTCAAGCAATCATCCATGTGGTCCAATATCATCAAGATCTTCAAGATTTAACATGAAGTAACATATGTAGGCAAAATATCTCAACCATAGTCACAAACTCTGCATGATCTATTCTTATTTATGAATCAAAAGACATCCAACTCATCCATGTGTGAGCACAAAAGATACTTATCAGCAACCAGGGCTAAAAATCTCATCATAATAAACCATGTACCAAGTCATCATCATTTGAGCATGAGTATCACAAAAACCAAAGAATAAGCAGTCATATTGCCAACAATGCAATCATTAGTATTCAACCTGCTGCTCCCCGTAAACCAGTGCTCCTTCTTAACTTGTGCAACCTGAATATGTTCATCAGCAAGTCATCAGCAACAATCTCTGCATGAACTGCCCTTATCTTCCGAATTATAAGACTTTCATCTCAACAATGAATACTCTTCATCAAAAAAAAAACAGGACTCATCCATAATCTTCAACATAAGAAACCAAGTATCATATCATCATTATTTAGAACTGAGAAAGTAAGCTGATACAGAGTCAATAATACAGTTATAAACAGTCAGGCTGATGCTCCCCCTGAACCTCTATTCCAGATCTTCATTTATCATATAACTTCTCTTATCATCAATGCATACGCGACTGTGTTTGCTGAAACTCGCGTGTATACGCGACTTTTGTTCATAGAACCCGCGTATGGAAAGTGAAGCATAGGAATTTTCACATTCCTTCATCTCCCCCTAAACTTGTACTTCCTGTACCTGTCTTCTTCATATCAGATGCTCTGTCAGAAATACATATAACTAGAAAAATCAAATCAACCATGAGAGTCATCATACATTGCTCCCCCTGTGACGATACATTACTAAATCTCATAATGTATCCCACATCATTCCTGCAGTCAATCAGAGAAGTAAGCTTCAGAAGCGGATGACTGCAGTAGGGTCAATATTCCCTACGTTTCTGATCGGTCCTCCATCTTTTTCCAAATTTGTTTGAACTTTCTATTTGTGTGCTGGAAGTTATCCAATTTCTCATATCTGTTCAACCTGCATTCCTTTTCTACATGTCCATACTTGTTACAAGAATAACATCTCATATGTCCGGAAAAATAAGCATAAGAATCATAATGAGTATTTCTAATCTTCCTCCTTTTACAATCAGCTGCTTTATGTCCATACTTGTTACATGAAAAACAATATCCCTTGAAGTTACCAGAGTACCTTTCTGAGTAGAATCTGTTTGTTTGTGGCTGAATTGTTCTGCTTCTGCAATTTGCTGCAACATGCCCATAATTATGACATTTAAAACAATCAACGTTCTTGAATGAATTCCTTTGAGAATTCATGATTGTTGGTTGATCTTTTGTCTCTTTCAACATTTCAGGTTTTGTATTGACATCCTCTGAATTTTTAGCACTTCCTTGTGAGCTAGATTCTCCTTTAACAGTTTCATGGAAACCAAGACCAAGTTTGATAGCAGGAGACCTTTGATTACTCAGAATATTGTCCAAAATATTGGTACTATCTTGAAACCTCAAAAGTTTAACCTTTTCTTCTAATTTACCTTTGAGAATGTTTACCTCAACCTCCAAGGCTTGACATTGCTTTGTCATGCTTTCTTCTTTCATTCTTCCATATTCTACTTGATCCTTCAGATTTAGAATCTCTTCTTTCAACCAATTTTCGTTTTCTTCACATGTTTGTTGCAGCTCTTCATTCTTCTTACTTGATGCTTCAAGATCTGTTTATAGAGAGATGATTGCAGCTTCAAGTCCTTCATTCTTCTTGCTTGATTTTTCGAGATCTGCATTTAGATCGTTGATTTCTGCTTCTAGTTCTTTAATTCGATTGGATGCATAAGTATGAAACCTTTGATACTTGTCCACCTATCCATTTAGCATTTCTATTTGTTTTTCCATTTGAGATATCATCTCTTTGTTGATAGATTCTTGCGTCTTAGATGAACTTTGTAGTTCTTCAACTTTAACCTTGAGAGCTTCTTCTAGATCCACAACTTTACTTTCACTATCTTCACTTTTGTTTGCACAAGGAAGATTATTCAAAGGACCCCAATCACTTTCAGATTCATCTTCTTCAATTTTTGCTATACAGGTTTTCTGAGACATCTCCTTGCTTTGAGTAGCCTTCTTCTTTTTCTTCTTTGCCGTGAGCACTTGTAGACCTTGGTCAGAGTCTTCACTTTCACTATCATAATCTTTGCATATACAGTTAAGTAAAATACAGGAACAATGATTAATACCTGTTTCATCTCCTTCAATTTCTGCTATACATGATTTCTGAGGTATCTGCTTGCTTTGAGTGGCCTTCTTCTTTTGCTTCTTTGCCATGAGCACTTTCAGATCATGGTCAGAATCTTCTTCATCTTCACTGGATACTTCATCATCATCTTCATTTGCATAAAAACTCTTCCTCTTTTAAAATTGTTTCCCTTTACCATGTTTTTCTCTATAAGGACATTTAGCAGCATAGTGACCAACTTTTCCACACTCAAAACATTTGAAGGGAAGCTTACCTTTGAATCTTCCAGTACCTAGTTGGAGTTTTCTCACAAAATTCGCTTCTTCTTCTTCAGATATATAGCTGGTTTCTTTCACAACTTCCTTTTCCTTTCCTTTTGCAGACACCTTAAAAGCAGCTTCTCTGATTTGAGAAGGACCTCCTTGTCTCATTTCAAAAGCAGTTAAAATAACATGTAATTGAACAATAGTAAGAGTTTGCAGATCTTGCCTTTCTTCAATAGCTGAAACTTTAGAGTCAAATCTTGAAGTCAAGGATCTTAAGACTTTTTCTACCAGAGTAGTATCAGTTATGGTTTCACCCAAATTTCTCATCCCATTTACAATATCATCTAGACGAAGAAAGAAACTGGAAACACTTTCATCACTATGCATCTTCAAATTTTCATATTCAATTCTAAGAGTTTGGAGTTTTGCACTTTTTACCTTTGTGTCTCCTTCATAGCTTAGAATGATTTTGTCCCATATGTCTTTTGCCGAATGTAGTCGCATCACTTTAGCAAATTCTGATTCAGACATGCTTCCCAATAAGACATTCACTGCTTTGGCATTGATTTCATACTTCTTTCTTTCAGCTGCATCAGTAGGAATACTTGCCGGGCATTGATAACCTTCTTCCACGATTTCCCATACATCTGCACCAAGACTTTGCAGATATGCTTTTGTACGTACCTTCCAGAATATCAGATTGCTTCCATTGAATATAGGTGGCTTTATAGACATTATTCCTTCTTGACTTCCCATTGCGACGGATCTCCTTTAAGCGATCAAGCTTCTCCACAAGGACCTGCTCTGATACCAATTGTTGGGAAAAATACTGAGAGGGGGGGGTGAATCAGTATTTACTGCATATTCAAAACTTTTACTTTTTCTTGCTTCTAAAACCCATACGCTACTTTCCTGAAACAGACTCGCGTATATACGCAGATACCCTTTATGAAACTCGCGTATACACAGATATCTAATTATGTCATTAGTTCTTCACTTAAATCATTCCATCATTCATTCATCAGATGTTTAATAAACAGTAAACATGTGCAGTAAGAACAGAGCAAACCATCACACAAAGCATCACACATGAACACCAGGATTTTTAGGTGGAAACCCAAGTCGGGAGAAAACCACCGCTGCAGTTGCTCAGCCTTCAATATTTTATTATAGAGAAAACATCTTACAACATATGTGCTAGTGCAGACTCTACCAACATGCAGGCACCCACCTGCGCTCGTTTACCAGCCTCTCCTGGAAGGGAGCTCCAACCCCCTGACTCGTTTACCAGCCTCTCCTGGAAGGGAGCTACGACCCCCCGATCTTGTTTACCAGCCTCACCTGGAAGGGAGCTACGACCCCCTGACTGAAGGCTACAACCCTCAGCACCACCTTGGACCACGTTTCATCAATTTTCACACTAGATCCAACAACTTCAATAGAACACAACTTGCAGGCCACATTTCATCATATTTTCAAACTGGACCCTCTCCATACTTTTAAGTACAATCAACCATCAAATGACATATAATCACCTATTGTGACACGTTAAACCAGCCTAACATATCGTACATTTCTTTCTACGACTTCAAGAAACCCTAGTTTGCATACGCGCTTTCCTTCATCGATGGGCTCGTATATACGCGCTTCCTGCTCGAATAAACCAACAGATACTTATACACATTAACAGAGTCTATTTCATTGCGCATACGCGCTTTTCTCTTCTTCAATGCTTCTGTATGATATACGCGCTTCCTCTCGTGTCCAACAGATGGATCTTCAACTATTATGTAGTAGCATACTTCTTCGTACCGGGAGACCAGCTCGTATTTACCTTTACTTTAGATGATGTTCGCCTCATCTCAGATCTAAGCCTTCCATAAACATCTCTAGCAGATACAAATACATTCCAGATCTAGATATTCCGCTTCATCATTTCTTCATAGGTGCATCATAGATTCAGATCTATTATCAAACCTTTACCCTTTCCATATAGATATACTTCATAGAGAAGTATTCATTCAAGCTCAGACATCTTGCTCCCACACTCATGATTTGCACAATGAATTTCTTCTCTTTATATAGGTTTATCCTTTTTCAATACCATGAGCCCCTTTTTCAATACCATGAGCCAAAACAATACCATGAGCCCAAAACTACATTACTTCCGATGGTATTCCTGGACAGGGTCATTTAGACCATGGTGGATACCCCTGGTTTTGCACATTATGAGCGCTTTTGCCCATACGCGACGTGGCACGTTCTTTTCCGCGTGCATACGCGACTTCTCCTAGGGAAATCCGCGTATGCCTTGAGACATACTCTTTTCATCATAGATCTAGCACATATTGAATTCCTTTCTTCATTGCCTTCTGTACTCTCTGTAGATACATCAGATTTACATCTTTAAACAGGTTCAACAAGACATATTCTATCAAGGACAACTTCATCAAGTAAGTTTCCATTCAAGGACAACACTCAGCATCATATTGCTAACAAACATTATTTCATATCAGATTTACATCATTTACCAAGTCCATCAAGTCAAGAATAACTTCATCAGGTGGTTTGCCATCAAGGACAACACATGTCAACAGTCTCATGTCTTCATCTTCATTCAGTGGGTTGCCATCAAGGACAACACTCTGCATCATATTGCCAACAACATTGAACCTAGTGTTGAATTTTTTTCACTTCAATCTGTAATATACTATATTTTTCTCAACCTTACCTTGCAAAATTTCTTTTATTTAATACCTTTTTAGTTTTCATATTCACTTGTGTTCTGTCAGATATTCCTATTTCTCTAAGTTGTAACTTTGGTCTTGAATTAAGGAATCTTATGATCATGTTATCTAATGCTAGTTTGTTTCCCAACTCATTTTCAATTTGATATATTGTTGAACCAGCATAGCTTAATATACATTCTTATTAAGAAATTATTTCCATTAATTCCCAATTTTCATGAAATGATTTCTATCCATAAACCTCATCTATCCTAAATCAGATGTTGAGTACCATTGACTTGTTTGTTGTACCACTCAATCTATTTTTTCATGGAAACATTCTTTTGAAGTTATTTAATTAGGAATCATCTTTATTCTTTGATTTATCTTGAATTTTATTTAATTCCTTATTTAAGTTGTCAATTTATTGATATTTCAAAGAAAGAGATGACAAAGCTTCTATTAACTTTTCTATGGGATCTCCTTCCATGGTATTGGATTGAGGCATAGGAACAATTATACTTGTTTGCTCTATATTCTCCTCTAATAATTGTTTAACTTGTGATTCTAAATTTTTTTTCAACTTGTTTGCTTAATCAAAACTAAAAAAAGAAACTCTTTTTTTCTTTTTGAATGTCTTCCAACTCTTGAGTTTGGGGATGTTTTGTACCTAGGAGTTTAAGCCTCTTTTAGAGTGACTGAATATCTACATTTATACCTTTAATGAATTCTTGAATAGCATTGGAATCATTTGGATCAATTCCTAATTTGACAATTGTATCTTCTAAAAGTTTCACCATGTTATCCGTAAATGCAGCAAAAGACATTTTCTCTCTTTTTAACTCCTCAATTTCTTTTTTCAATGAGTTTTACAATGTTTCAAGATTGATGGCTGGATTTTTCAAGGTGTTATACAACATTTCTCCTATTTTTCAGTGAAGGTCAATTTTATCTATATGATGGACCTACTTTGATCAAATGAAAACATATAAGCTTTATAATCCTTCTTTGTCTTAGCATTATTTACTTTTGGCTCCATTAGTTATAATCTTAATTTCCCATTTTTAACATCTATATCTAACAATAACCTATTTTTTGTAAAATACCCTTGTTTCTAGAATTCACTGTCGGTTATAGTTGTCAAAGATGCATTCTTCCTCTTTATTTCCATAAACTGAGAGAAAATATCCTAACTAGTATTAGATGAAGATGGTTGTTCTTGAGTTGATATTAAATTCTCCAGAGTAAATATAAGCTTGCTTGATGTGATCATTTTATTGAATGTAGCGGTCTCTGATGATATAGTATCTGACACTAATCCCTTTATTTCTTCTAATATTTTCCTTTTAAGTACTTTGAAATTCCCTCCTTCTGAATATGATCATGATTGATGAACATCTAAAGTTGATATTTTTAATTCTTTCTCCTTTTGCTGAGGAGTAGCCAAATTTGATTTAGGATAAGTTGAGCTTTTTTCTCTCCTTGAATATCTCTTAAGGTGTCTTTTTCCCAAACTTATTTATTGGCATACTTTTCAATTGATGGTCTTAAAAAATGTGCATAAGCAGAAAATCATTTTTGAAGACTTAAAGTGGAAATTTTTCCAATCGAATCATAGTGCCAAATGTGTCTCTTTGTCAACTTCATTTCTTACAGCATTTCTTCAGCCTCATCCTCTGCTACTCTAGCATTTAAAACAAATGGTCCAAAATGTGCTTTTAACTTAAAAATAGTAGTTTTATTTCTTGATAGGAAAGGAAGTTGATCGACACTTAGACCTCTTCCTAATAAATTCAAGAGAACAAAAATTCTTATAGGAAGAAAAAATAGTAATCTATATGGAGGAAGTTCATAACCATATAACCTAATTTCTATAAATTTTTATATGAGGAAGTTAATAACCATATAACCTGATTTCTATAAATTTTTCATATAAATATTAGCCTGCTACTCTCATCTCTCCATTGAAATATAAAATGTGTTTAATCTATAGGAAAATACTTGTAACAATTGTATCATTTAAAAGAAAGAAACAAGCCTAAAGGAATTGATTTACAAAATCTGAAATGAAAATTATTTTGATTGTATTCTAATCAAAGAAGTCCAATGGATCATTAATAACATATTTCCTTATGCATTCTACTTCGGAAATTGTAGATGAGAGAACTTATCTAACTGATAGAACAAAAGAAATACACAAGGACTAATTGGTATCTAAATTCTCTGAGCATATTGAAGTTCATAAATTGTTCATGGATTGTATCAAATAGATGTTGACTGAAATAAAAGAAACAGAATATTTTCTACCTACAGCAATTGTAGATAGGAAACCTAACACACTCTCATCTAAAACCTCACCATTATCGTAACCTAATAAACAAAAGACCGTGGAAATATTTTTTTGTAAACTTCAGGGAATATAATTGAAGAGTATGGAGGATGACTTTGTGGAATATTGGTTGTCTCTGGAAAAAAATATTCAAGAAGGGAATTCATTTCTTGAGGATTTAGTTGTTGAAATAACTGATGTAGAATTTGACCAGGTAAAGGTTACATATGAGTGGGCATAGTGACCTAAAGGGTTTATTAAATAGACTCTAGTATAATAAAAAATAACAAAACTCCATTCTTCGATATAATTGTTGGTTTTTTGGGCAAGTAATTCTTTGAGCACAAGGGAAGAGTTGACTAATGTTTTGCAGGTGTTAGACTCATATACCAATAAGTGTCATATATCATGATTGACTTGATGGGCTATGTAATATGTTCATACCTTTTCTTTTTGCAAAGGTTTTCCATATTGTCAAAAAAATCAAAAAATTTAAAAAATGTAAAGAGGGTATACCCTAAAAGAAAAATCAAAGGGTGAAAAAAATAAAAATGGCCAAAAAAGTAAAAGAAAATGAACCCCACCAAAAGAAAGGCCAAGGAAAGTGTGAAAATTTAAATGCCACTACTTTTTTCTCTTATAAACAAATTGTGTGCAACTTGTATCTTATGCCACAATTTATGAACAGTCAAACAGTTTAAGCTTGGCTAGTTCATTTTCAATTTTATGTTTTAGAGATAGAGAATAAAAACTGACCAAACAGTTTAATCTTCGCAGATAAGTAGATAGGTAGAGTAAAAAAAAGGAGCTCAACAGTTTAATCTGAGCCCTTGGATGTAATAAGGTTAGATTTAGATAGATTTCTACATGTAAAAGAAAAAATGTGATAATGGTTTGCTAGTCTAAGTGCACCCTAATAAAGAAGAAAAAATGGTAGGTTAAAGTAGGTAGGGTAGGTAGATGTTGTTGCAGAATTACATGTGATGGATAATGACTCTAGATGTGTTAAAATTTTATTTTCATCACAAGTGCAAAGGCAGACACTACACTGGAAGAATTTCAAGCAAAGTGAAGTCAAATTATTAATTTCTCTTCTCATTTTTCCCTAAAAATTTCACTAATTTCCCCCAAGTACTAAGGCATTTGAAAATTAGAGGGGCTCAAGGCATTTCCTTGACTTTTGGAGGGACCGAACCCTCGGCCCAATAATTGAAAAAGCCTAAGTACTTAAAAGCATTCATAAATCATTCATTCACTTCCAAAAATCTTTTCCTAAGTAAAATCCTATTTTACTTAAGGAAATTTCACAATATCTCATAAAAAACCCTTTTTTCATTCAAGAATAAGTTAAATACATAAACCTAATGTTTTTACACTTAGCGCTTCCATTCATTTTTTCATATTAATTTCTAACTTTATTATTTAAATCCTTATTTAAATCCACCCATTCCCGTATTATTATATAAAATTCCCAATTATTATTATCCCACCCCTTTGGTTGAAAAATAGCCATATAACCTGTGATTAATTGGTTGAATTTCCAACTAATTAAAAACCCGACACCTCGCCACATCAAAAAGGGATTAATTAACCCTCATGGTTAATTAATAACCTACTTGACCAATAATAATGCCCCCGATGCGATTAATTCATACTTAACTACATTGGGTCCGCCCTGTTAATTCCCTATTATGTCATCTCCCCGACGACCGTTTGATCGACTAATCCACGATCAATGGTTGTCGTCCATATCGCTGCGCTCCCACGTTCAAAATATAACGCGTGATGGCCAAGCGATTTTCTGAACAGTGCCACACCACGTGTCATGAACTGTATGGAATCGCTGCTCCTTCGCTCAAACCCACCCGCCCCCAAAAGCGGTGCGATGTATACCGCTTACCACCCTTCTGCCTATGACAAAAAAACTATACCTACTTGCTTCATCCACTTAAAAAATAAAAAACCCACCAACATTTGACTTTTCAAATAAAATAAACAAACCCGCGTCATTTTCATTATCCCATGCAGTGACCAGTGTCTCATGCAAAAAATTGCAAAACCAACTATCGACGACTATCAAACGCCACCTTGCTGAGAAATCTGCAGACGAACAATCCAGAACCCATCCACCATCGCCTGCACCTGTTTTCGTCATTGTTCATTTCACAGAAAATAGGTATTTACCCAAATTCCTGTTAAACTCTGCAAAATCTTGGTTTTTGTTTTAATTCCGCAAGAAAAAGCTAAAAACACGGTACAATTCGGCTTTCAGACCTATAATTGTATTCCCAAACCTGTAATTTTTCCTGTTTTTCCATCAAAACCCGAATTCCTTTCTGAATCCACAAGAACCAGAAATGGAAGTTCCCGTGGCTTTGAATATTGCACATCTTAATGCTCCTCATAACGATTTAGACTATCTACCTCTAGCAGATTGGGATTTTCAAATTAAAGACCTCATCCTCAGTGAAAATGCTCTTAGAATTATTTGCAAGTGCAGGGATAGTTATCTGAACGGATATGACATTTTGGGACTGTGGGAATCCAATCTCCTGATGTACCTTTTACCCTCAGTTCATATTTTTCCCGAAATAATTCATTACTGCTATGTCAATTATGATCCCACCCAACGAGCAGTCATGTCCCCGAGTCAAACCATCCTTTTCCCAATAATTGCTCAGTCTATTAACGAAATGTTACAATTTCATCCTGGTCAAGCACTAACTCCCCTTTCCATGGGATATTTACTTGAAAAATCAACCAATTTATCCCAAGAAGAGTTGAATCGGCTTTGTCAGACTTTTATGCTTCAAGAACATCAGCCCAAAGGCCCTCCTCCTTATGGATATACTTTTTTCACTGATATGGGCAGACTCATTTTGAATATGATATCTTTTATAATGGGTTTCAACACTAGTGAATATCTTGATCAGCTAACCCTAGTGTTGTTGTCTATTTTTACCCCTGGACAGCCTCCTGCTGTCAAATATGATTTTGTTTCCTACATTGCTGATAAAATCCATGATCAGTTCATGAGATTGGAAGATGAAAGAGTGTTAAAATATTTCACTGTTATATACCATCTCATGCTTTATTATCATTCAGAAAGTTTCCCTTTCCATGTCAAGAAACTTGATGCCAAAGGAAATCCAAGGTCTGTAATTTTTTGGTCTACAATCTTCCATAATTCCTCTGATTCTCCTTATTCCTACAATGATTTCATTGACCTATTTGTGCATCCTAAAACTACCTTATTAACAGGAGTCTCCCCTCCTAGGATCAATAATGACATGAAGAAAATTCTCCAACTTTCCAAGCAATACAGGATAGGTGATTGGTACCTATACTGGAATCATACAGAAATCAGAATATATGGGTGTGAGCTATGTCCTTTCAAGTTACCAAAGTATGTCCCAATGAGGCTCTTTGCCTTAGAGTATTTCAGACAAATGATAAATTCTGACATAGTCCATTTTTGCAATGCAAAGAAAAAATCTCAGCTCAGAATTAAGAGTCAATTAGGTCCTTTTGTCTGTAATTCTAGAGATGTAGAAAAAGAAGCTGAAAGAATCCTAGAAGATTATCTCAAATTGCAAAAAAAATTCCACTGGGTACCTTATGACCCAAACAGTTTTATTTTTGATAGGAGAATTAAAAACAAATTGTCACCATACCTTCATCATAGAATTCCATAAATTGAACAATTTTCAAATATGGATGAATGGATGGAAGGGACCTTGTTAGAACAAGACAATGAACAGGTCAGTGTTGAAAATATTATGAAAGATCTTGAAAAAATACTTGACCTGGACTCTTTTTGGCAGGTACAAAGACCAGAAATTGGTCCTTCCTCTACTGGAACCTCTCAGAAAAATTTGCAGGAAGTCAGTGCACTAGCCACAGTAGCATCCAAAGGAAAGGAAAAGGAGACTAATACACAAGTCACAGAGAAATTCACAATGACAGAGCAGCCTGAAACTTCCAAGGAACAGGCTCAAATACAGACTTCTCCTACTCAGATTAATGTGGCAGAAATTTCAGTTTTGCAAACTCCTCTCAATGAAGAAAAAGGTAAGAAGAGAGATGCAGAAACAACTACTCCTATAAGTGGATCTTCAGAACAACCTGATGTCAAAAGACAAAAATTAAATCCTCTTTCAGAAGTATAATTTGTTCAAGAAAACCCTGATAGTCAGAGGAGAGAGGAGTTAGATAGTCAGCAAACATGCACAATCAGTGGAACATCCACTAATTCACAAAGAAAGGAGCTACAAAAACAGCAAAGTGCAGAAGTATCTTCCTTCAAACCACCAGTGAAGGATGCATGGGATATTAAAAAGACATTTATAAATATAAAGGCTAGAAATGATCCATTAAGACTTCAAGTCTATAATCAATATTTGAATATGGCTCCTAAAAATCAACAAAGATTGATGTCAGCCTATGACATCCAGCAGGGTAAACTGGTGATGAATCATTTTAAACCCAAATTGTAGCAGCCTCAAACAGTTGCAGATTATATCAGAACTAATTATGAATTCATGACAAAGGATATTCATCCTTTGGATCAGATTGAGTTGCACAAACAAACAGGTGAAATGATTTATTCTACTTTGACTGATAAATCAATAATGGCCCAAAGATTACAGAATTCCTTGGATAATACTAATGCTCAATTGCATCTGAAAAAAGCCTCTTCCCAGGCCAAGGACAACAGAATAAAGACTTTGGAAGAAATAATTATTGGATTGGGTCATAATCCCAAAGATGTCAAGGGTATAGAAGCCTTGATTAAGAAGAAAGATGATGATATTGCAGCTTTAAGAAAACAGCTGAAGTTGCCATCTTCAAGACATCCACAAACTGCAGAAATCATAAAGCAAAACTCTGAAGAGGAATTGATGGATTTGCTCTTGAAACTTAATGAGCAACTGAATGAGACTGAAAAAGAACTTGAAAAGGCATTAAAGGACAAGCAGTCAAACATTCCAGCATCTACAACAACAGAAGTGATTACAGGTACAACGACAACAGATCAGTCAGCAGGACTATCACAGGGAAATACTTCCAATTTAAGCACTGAAGAATTAATAAAATCAATGGAGGAATTAAAACTCCAAGTGACAGAGCTCCAGAGAACAAAGGTACAATTTATCACTTTAGAGAAAAAATATGATCTCTCAAAGATGAGTGTTGCAGAAAAAACAAGATAGGTCAATAGATTAGAAAAATTGGTTAAAACATTGGAGAAGGATCTCACATTGGAGAATTCTTTGAAGGAAATCAAAGAAATTATTTGGACCAACATCATTCAGTCAATAAATGATGTCTGGCCATCAATTCAAATAATGTATGAGTAGAATGATTTAGTTAAATTGGCTCTGGAAGAAGTTCAAAGGGCAAGAGAAGAATTAGGACATATGCCTGAAGAAGCCAATGAGCCCATACAATTTTTAAACACCAAGAACATACATCAACTTGAAGAGTTAGGCATCCAAGACAGAACATGAACAATTTTGGAGATAAAAAGAGTTTTTACCAAAAGAACTCTGATGCAGAATGTAGAAAGAAGATGCTCGATCTAATATGTAGGAATAAATCTATGTTTTCACAAAAAGATTGGATATCCTGCTGAATAAAGGATTGCCAAGTCCTTTAGTTTCAGATGATAAAATAATGAGCCTTGAAATTTATGTTGATAAATTGAGCAATCATGCTGAAAATCAGGCCAGTTCATCAACTAGTTCATCAGCAGCAACAGCATTGCCTACAGACAAAATTCTTCATGACAGTTTGGAAAATTTGTTTTATCTCGAGCATGAGGTAAAGCACTTATTCCCAATTCAGCCTAATTTCTTCAGATATATAGAGACTGATGAGACTCTGAGGAAGCTTCAAATAACCAGCATACCGGAAGCCCAATGGTGGGAAGAAATGCTAGACTTTTTGTAAAAATTATCCTTACATGAATTTTTGATTTTTTACTACAGTAAGTCATGATAAAAAGGGTAAATAGAGATCAAACAGAGGTTAAACTGTATCAGTACAAGTAAAGAGTATTAGTAAAATAGAGAAGCCAGCACAGAGTTACTAAAGAGGACAACAACAAACCAAATCATAGGGCATGCCTCTAGCACATTCATAAAAAATGGGAACAGCACAACATCAGTTATCTTTTCTATTATCTTCGAGACCATCTGTCTCTATTTTCGTGTAATATATCCATGAGTCATCCTAGATTATATCTCATTTTGTTAGGAGATATTCTTTATAATTTTTTGTATAAATACTCCCTCAATTGGAGTATTGGGGGGTGGATTCTTAGACTTTGTTGTAACATTGATTATTTTGGAATAAAGTGTTGTTGGACAAATTTCGTATGGCCAACTGGATAAGGAATTGATACAAAAGACTTTTCACAGGATTCTTGAGTCAGACAACGGATCAATAAGTCATCTATCTCTTATGTTTTAGAGTTTTTATACTTTTTTATTATACCATATGTGTTTCATATCTGAATGATAAACGAAAAGGAATAAATCAGAAAGTGCTTAAGTGCAATCTATTTTCAATCGTTGTTATTCTAAATGTTTTCTTCTGAACTAGTTTAAACAGTGAATTCTTAATTGCTCTTGTTTTCTAGTTTATTCATTTTGATTATTTAGTGAAGAATTCTTAATTTTTCTTTATTAATAATCATTCAAGCTCCCTCTTTCGAAAATGTTGAAGGATCCTTAATTTCCCTTCACCCATTTCGAGTCCATTCCATTCATCTTAGATCTACAATTGTTCCCTATTTAATTACCTTGCCCTGTGAAACCATCTCTTGTTAAGAAACTTAATCTAGTTAAGCCATCTTTCTTTGACTCCATTAGCCCAATGGCCTAAATTACTCAGTCTTACCCTCAGCTATAGAATTTCATCACCCAAATTCAATCAAAATCCCCGAACTTTCATAACTAGCCTAATAACTTTCAAAACAAAGCTAAAACATAAAGAGAGAGCCCTCTCTGGGTACAGATTGGCTAGATTATGTACCTAAAAGTTGGTTTGTGGTTACCTCGGACCCCTTTCCTTTTCCCTACAACTTCAAGG
The DNA here is from genome assembly GCA_034641835.2 of Pinus albicaulis. NCBI lineage: Eukaryota > Viridiplantae > Streptophyta > Pinopsida > Pinales > Pinaceae > Pinus > Pinus albicaulis. The sequence goes on along the minus strand of CM076583.1, from coordinate 1,130,553,163 downwards.
AAAATCTGAGTGATAACATAGTGGCGACTCCACTAGGGACCTGAATAATTTTACTGTTACTATTGTTTACTTTATAAACTATAGACGGAGCCTGAAGTTAGCCAAGTAGCCTTTGAAATGCTTTTGTTCTGCAATTTCTTAAGTAAATAAATGATGCTTCAGTCTATCTCCAGTCTAGTTTATGAACTGAACATTTGGTTTCAAACATTTAATCAGTTCTTTTAGTCAAATAAATCTTTAAGAAAATTTAAATCCAATATCTAAAACTTATTAAAGAGATTATCGAAGTTGTATTTTTTATTCCATTTAGACAAAAAACCAAAAAAGAGAATCACCTAGAAACTTGGCTTCAGAAAGGACTCATTACACTAGGGCTAATCCTGATCCAAATCCATCGCCTGTGTTTGAAAATCCAAATTTGATCCCTAGAATTCTTAGGAGACAAGCGAGCCAAGAAAGTTTTGGTAGTTCTAGACCTCTCTATAGATCAATATCTTGTCCTGTGAAGTGGATTTACCTTGAGGACGAAAATTTTGACAAACAATTTGAAACCTCTTTATTTGTAAATTTTTCTGAATCTGAGTTGTCCAATTTGGCTCAAGACCCAGTATTTATTGAAGATTTACAACTTGAATTTGTTACTTCACATCTTGATAAAAATTTGCGAGATTCCATACAATCTGAGCTTACCTCTGAAGGAACATCAAATATTTCTGTGATCACTTCAGCCTCTCCAAGTTCATCAACATTTCCTCAAACATCTCAACCTCAAACCACCCCTTCTACTCCTCCATCCACTATTCACAAACCAACCTCACCTGTTATTTCATTACTAGCTCCTGCAATGGCAAATAGATATGCTCCTTTGGTATTACCAGCCAATCTAGGGGCTATGCCCCAAGACTGCCAAAGTAAAATCACTCCTTTTGATGGTTCTGGAATCTACACTGCACAACAGCATACTAAAAAGATGACAGATTATTTCGAAATTTACGAAATAGATGTTGATGATGTAAGAATGAGAATATTTGTTCAAAGTCTTACTGGAGAAGTTAGAACCTGGTTTAAAGACCTTCCTGCAAACAGTGTCACTGACCTACAAGCTCTTTACAGATCATTTTTAAACAGATGGGAAAAGAAGAAATATCCTCTTCAAATCTTATCAGATTATGGAAATCTAAAAAGAGGAACACAAGAGACTGTGCAAGATTACTACACCAGGTTCAATGATGTTTACAATGCTATTCCCCAAAACCTTAGACCTCCTCCAGATTTAGCATTAATCAAATTCCCTGATGGATTTGATTCTGAGATGGCGTATCAGCTTAGGGAAAGATCTCCTCAAACCTTAGAAGATATGCAAAGTATAGTTGTTAGTGTTGAAGCCAACCTGATAGCTAGATGAGCTAAAGCCAGAACTAAAAGGAGAATTCCTTTAAACGAAGAACCCTCAGCTTTTGAAAAGAAACTGGATGTTATTATTAAAGGGATGGAAAGGCTAGGAGATAGAGTAGAAACAATTGAAAGTAAATCTCCTTGGGATGGTCAACCAAGCAATACTGGGAGAAATCCAAATTTTAGAAGGAAACAAAACCAAAATACTGGAAAAACTGGTCCTGACCAAAACATTAGGCCCCCATTCCAGGAAAATTATGTTGAAGCCTCAACTTCTAATGAACCAACCGAAGATGCTCAAATAAAAAATTTGACTAGACGCAAGAACGAACCAGAAGTTTTCTTGACTCAAGATGATCAAGAAGATCACATTCTTAAACAATTCCAAACTCATTCAGGAGAATCATTTGACTTCAAGGAGGGATATGATACAACTATTTATGAAGTCCATAAGCAATATAATCTGAGGAGAAGAAGGATTGATGTCCCAGAAACGAGTAAACAGAAAGCTACAAAACAGCTCCTCAAAGGTAAAACCAATACTACCCCTGTACATATTCTTTCTAGATCAGATCCTAATCCTGCTAATCTAATAATTGAAGATGTATCCGATAGTCAAATGAATAACAGACAACTTTCCAATACTCTTCCTTCTAAAGGAAATGTAGAGGAACCTCCATAAGTTGATTCGGAAACAACTTCAGCCCACAATCCCACTCCTGAGAAGGAGAAAAATACCAAAAACACAGAAGATAAAGAGAATCCAACTGTTCGAAATACAAGAATTCAGACTGAAAAACCTTTTAATCTGGAGGCTGAAGTAGGCAAATTAAAAATAGTTGTTCCACTGTCTGAATTAGCTAAACATGATGTCTACCGAAGTCAAATCAATAGATCACTTAATATTACTAGAAGTGATGACTCAGTAAATGTTTTTGATGACCAACCCAGATTACTCTTTGGCCCTGAAGTAAATGGAAAACTAGGAAGTGGAGGGACTCCTCCATTCTATGTGAGTTTAAACATACATGATAAAATACTTCATAATGCCATGCTTGATTCTAGGGCATCTCACAATCTAATGCCCAAGGCTGTAATGGAGAGATTAAACCTAGATATCACCAGACCATACAAATATCTATTTTCTTTTGATTCAAATCAGGTGAGATGTTTAGGATTAATCAAATACTTGTGTGTTTCATTGGTTCAATACCCTGCAAAAACAATTTTGATGGATATAGTAGTAGCAGATATTCCTCCAAAATATGGTATGCTATTGTCCAGATCTTGGGGTGCAAATCTTGGAGGATCTCTTCAGTTGGACTTGTCATATGCTACTATTTCAGTGTTCGGCCAACCTGAGAAACTATACAGAGAAACGTTAATGAAATATGTAGTCAGTAGTCAGGAGAAACATGAAAATTTCCCCATATACTCAGTACACTCTGATATGGATTCATTTATTCTTTATAATGTTGAAATTGATCCTCTCACTAAATTATAAGTTCCACCAACAGAACCAAAAGAAATTTCAAATGAAAAATCTAATGTTCAAATCCAGGAAATTTCTGAGGGCAATGAAACACCAGATACCCAAGAAAAACCGGAAGAAAGTAAAAAACTAGATCTCATTGTTAAAAAAAGTTCCTGAAACTCCTGACACCAATTATGAACATGAAATTCTTTGGCATTTAGAATTTGATGGTTCAGTTAATAAGTTAGGAGCAGGAGCTGGAATTTGGATACACAACCTTGAAAATGATCATGCTGAAGGCCATGCTTACAAATTAAACTTTAAGTGCACCAATAATATGGCATAATATGAAGCTCTTTTGCTAGAGCTTAAACTTGTCAAAAGATTAGGGGAAATTAGAGTATCTATCATAGGAGATTCTAATTTAATCATTCAACAGATTAAAGGAAACTTTCTAACAAATGATCCCAGATTGAGAGAATATAGAGGAACAGTTGTAGAGATTCTCAATACTTTCCTACAGACTCAGCTTGCTAAAATCCCAAGAAAAAAAAACTTGCATGCTCATAGTCTTGCAATGGTTGCCAGCACCTATAAATTACTGTTCAAACCTATTCATCAGTTCACAGCTAAGATTAGACACAGACCTGCCATACCTGACAATTGTAAGAACTGGCAAGTGTTTGCAAGTGATGAGCAGATTAACAATTTCTTGACTGTAGAGAATGAATTTTCTAACAGTAACTAAGATGAAGATACAGTCATTGAATCTGATCAAATAAATGAACAAGAAACATACATTTCAAAAGAAAGTGCAATTCAAATGCTTCATCCAACAAAGTTCACCAAAAAATAAATGCAGGACCTTAAACAAATGGAGGTTGATGAGATTATAGAAGAAGAATCTGATATCATTAATTTAAAAGATAGTCATTTGCCTAAAGGATTAACTCCTCTGGAAGATCTTTTTGATTCTAACGATATTCCAAAGACACCCAAAATGGAACCTTTGAAAGCAGATATTGAGGAATATAATTTGGGAACTGAAGAAAATCCTAAAATGATAAAGTTATCTAAATCTTTGTCTCATGATCAAAAACTAAAATATGTTGAACTAATAAGAGAATTCCAGGACGTCTTTGCCTGGAGTTACGAAGACTTGAAATCATATGACACCTCTATAATTCAGCATACAATACCTCTGAAAGAAAATCAGAAACCATTTAAACAGAAACTCAGAAGAATCAACCCTTTACTGCTACCTTTAATTGAAAAAGAAATCAAACGAATGTATGAAGCAGGGATAATTGCTCCCATTAGGTTTTCAGAGTGGGTGTCTAATTTAGTACCTACTAGGAAGAAAACTGGAGAGATCAGACTATGTGTTGATTTAAGAAATGTAAATAAGGTTTCTTTAAAAGATAATTACCCTTTGCCCAAAATGGATCACATTTTACAAAGGGTAGTAGGTGCTTCTAGGATTTCTCTTCTAGATGGGTTCTCAGGATACAACCAGATTCTAGTTCATCCTGATGACCAGGAAAAAATATCTTTTACAACACCATGGGGCACATTCAAGTACGTTAAAATGTCATTTGGACTTAAAAATGCAGGAGCAACCTTCCAAAGAGCAATGGACATCGCATTTGCAAAAGAAATTCATGACTTTCTTGTTATATATCTGGATGATTTAACTGTTTTTTCTAAATCAGATCAGCAGCATTTGGACCATCTCAGACAAGTATTCATAAAATCCAGAAAGTATGGTATCTATTTGAATCCAAAGAAGTCCTTGTTTGGTCTTGAAGAAGGTAAACTCTTGGGCCATATCATCTCCAAAGATGGTATTAGAATTGATCCTGCTATAATAGAAGCTATATTGCAAATACCTCACCCTAGAAATGTTAAAGAACTTCAAGCTTTCCTAGGAAAAATCAATTTTTTGAGAACATTCATATCTAGCTTAGTGTTGGGTGTGGAGCCTGATTATCTTGTTTACTTTGTATCACAACATTGGACCCCTGTACCTTAAAAGGGGCGGCAACGCCGCCCGTAATTAATCGCTGCCGTGGGGGGTCCAGGGGGGGTGGCAGCGCTTTTCGAAGCCCCCCCCTGGTGGGGGCTTTCGGGGGCAACGCCCCCGAAGCTAAAAACAGTTGTAAAATTGCCTTGTAAAAGTATAGTAATTTCTAGTCAATCTGGGTCGTTCATTAGGCAAATGATCTGACGGTAGAAGTTATGTTTAGATTAGGGTTTTTTGCCCTAGAAGGCAACCCCCTTGTATATATGAGGGTATTGTATTGCGGTTGTGTATCATGTGTGTATTCTCGGAGCGAGAACCAGAGAGGGAGACTGTGAGAGAGAACAGAGGATATTACAGCGGATCTGCTGTAGGTTTTGTCTCTTCATTTTTGCTGGATAATAGAAAGGAAGGACTGGCTGTTTGGGGTGGACATAGCCCAAACTGGGTGAACCACGTATATCTGTGTCTCTCTATTTTTATGTGTTTTGTGTGCTTTTATTTTCCGCATATTTTATGTGTTGCATTGCTCTGTAATATTTAATTTTCTAACAACTGGTATCAGAGCCGAAGGTATATTTGGCTGATAAACTCGCAGGAAAGAAGGGTTCCTGGTTCGAGTGGGAGTAATGGCGGACGATGGTAAGTTTAGGGTCGAGAAATTTAACGGCCAAAACTTCCCTCTGTGGAAGATGCAGATGGAATATTATCTGTATCAGAAAGATCTGTACCTACCATTGAGCAGAAAAACAAAGAAGCCGGCGTCCATGACAGACGCAGAATGGAACATTCTCGATAGAAAGGCACTCGAAATAGTACGGTTGTGTCTTGCGGCGTCAGTCGCCTTCAATATTTCAAAAGAAACAACAACAGAGGGTTTGATGCAGACGTTGGCGAAACTATATGAAAAACCATCGACCTCAAACAAGGTATTTCTTATGAAACGACTTTTTAATATGAAGATGTCGGAAGGTGGATCTGTTGCAGACCATTTAAATGAATTTAATACAGTTACCAATCAATTAAGTTCTGTAGGGGTAAACTTTGATGATTAAGTTAGAGCTCTGTTATTCTTGTGCTCATTTCCAGAGAGTTGGAATGGTTTAGTAATGGCCATTAGTAACTCTTTCTCTGGATCTAGTGCTTTAAAGTTTGATGATGTTGTTGGTGCTATCCTTAGCGAGGAAATGCGACGGAAAAGCTCCGGTGAGACATCAGGTAATGCTTTGAGTGCAGAGTCTAGGGGAAGAAGAATGGAAAGAGGGAAGAGCTCGAGATATCGTAGTAAATCAAGGAAAGGCAAATCCAAGTCCAAATCGGGGATAGTGTGTTGGAATTGCGGAAAGAAAGGACACCTAAAGAAAGACTGTAGATCTCAGAAGGGAAAAGAAGGAGACACACAGCAAGAAAACAATCATGAAGCAAATGTGACAGGTGATGTGTTACAAGATGCTTTGATTCTTTCTTTCGAAAATGTTACTGATTCTTGGGTTGTAGATTCAGGGGCTTCATTCCATACCACACCTGATAAGAAATATTTTCATGACTATGTTCAAGGAGATTTTGGACAAGTTCGTTTGGGTGATGATAAACCCTGTAAAATTGTTGGAATGGGTAAATTTCTTGTAAAACAACGGAATGGAAACCAATGGCTACTAAAGGAGGTAAGGCATGTTCCAGATTTGAAGAAAAATCTGATTTCAACAGGGCAGTTAGGCAGTGAAGGTTGTGTGACAACTTTCACAGATAAAACTTGGAAGGTCACCAAAGGAGCCCTGGTAATAGCAAAAGGTGAAAAGGTTGGTACGTTGTATTTATGCAATGGTATTTCTAAATCTGTTAATGCTTTAACTTCCAAAGGAGCAGATGCAGCATTATGGCATCATAGGCTCGGACACGAGTGAGAAGGGAATGAAGATTCTTCACTCAAGAAATTTGCTGCCAAGTTTGAATAATGTTGATTTGGATTTCTGTGATAATTGCATTTATGGAAAACAAAAGAGAGTCAGATTTCTCAGAGTTGGGAAAGAAAAGAAGAGCGAAAAATTGGAGCTTGTGCATACATATGTATGGGGACCTGCTCAGGTATCATCTCTCGGTGGCTCTCGTTATTATGTTACTTTTATTGATGATGCAACTATAAAAACATGGATTTATTGTATTCAAAATAAATCTGATGTATTTGATACTTTCAAGAAATGGAAAGCTTTGGTTGAGATTGAGACAGGAAAGAAGTTGAAGTGTCTCAGATCAGACAATGGAGGAAAAAAGAGGTAAAAAGCTAGACTTGTGGTGAAGGGGTTTGCACAAAATAAAGGTATTGATTTTGATGAAATATTTTCTCCTGTTGTTAAGATGAATTCAATCAGAACTATTTTAAGTCTTGTAGCAGCGGAAGATTTACATCTTTGACAGTTAGATGTAAAGACAACATTTCTCCATGAGGATTTGGAGGAAGAGATATACATGCAGCAACCAGAAGGATATGAGGTAAAAGGGAAAGAAAAATTGGTGTGCAGGTTAAAGAATAGCTTGTATGGCTTAAAACAAGCTCCAAGGCAGTGGTATCTAAAATTTGACAATTTTATGTCTGAACAAGGTTATATTAGATGTCACTCTGATCATTGTGTTTATCTAAAAAGGAAAAATGATGGTAGCTATATTATATTGTTATTGTATGTAGATGACATGCTTGTTGCAGGATCTAACATGCAGGAAATAAATGTGCTCAAAAGAAAATTGGCAAATTCATTTGCAATGAAGGATTTGGGAGCTGCAAAACAAATCCTTGGTATGAGGATAACTAGAGACAGGAAAAATCGCAAATTAACAATGTCTCAGAATGAGTACATAGAAAAGGTGTTGAAAAGATTTAATATGCAGAATGCAAAACCAGTTAGTACACCTTTTGCTAGCCATTTCAAACTTAGTAAGGAGATGTGCCCAAAGACCCAAGAAGACATGGATTATGTGTCTAAAGTTCCATATGCATCAGCAGTTGGAAGCTTAATGTATGCAATGGTCTGCACAAGGCCTGATATTGCACATGCAGTGGGAGTTGTAAGCAGGTACATGAATAATCCAGGAAAAGAACATTGGATGGAAGTAAAATGGATTCTCAGATATTTGAGAGGTACCACAAAGCAAGCATTATGCTTTGGTGGTTCAAACATTGCTCTACAGGGATATGTTGATGCAGATATGGCAGGTGATAGAGATAACAAGAGGAGCACTACAGGATATGTATTTAATGTAGGTGGAACAACTGTCAGTTGGGTTTCAAAAATCCAAAGTGTTGTTGCACTTTCAACAACAGAAGCAGAGTATGTTGCTGCTACAGAGGCTAGTAAATAAATGATTTGGTTACAAAGGTTTATGGATGAATTGGGTAAGAAGCATGATATGGGCACACTATATAGTGATAGCCAAAGTGCTATTCATCTTGCAAAGAACTCAGCATTTCATTCCAGGACTAAACACATACATCTCAAGTACCATTTCATACGGTCAGTATTAGAAGATGGAGAATTGAAGCTGGAAAAGATACACACTAGCCAGAATCATGCAGATATGCTAACAAAATTTGTAACCAGGGAGAAACTGAGAATGTGCTCAGTTTCAATTGGTCTTCAAGGATGACGATGAAGATGAGGAACAACCAGGTCCAAATAGGAGTCATTGTCTAGCAAATGAAGCAGCGGTGGAGTTGCTACAATCAGCCTCCAAGTGGGAGATTGTTGGGTGTGGAGCCTGATTATCTTGTTTACTTTGTATCACAACATTGGACCCCTATACCTTAAAAGGGGCGACAACGCTGCCCGTAATTAATCACTGTCGTGGGGGGTCCATGGGGGTGGCAACACTTTTCGGAGCCCCCCCTTGGTGGGGGCTTTCGGGGGCAGCGCCCCCGAAGCTAAAAACAGTTGTAAAATTGCCTTGTAAAAGTATAGTAATTTCTAGTCAATCTGGGCCGTTCATTAGGAAAATGATCTGACAGTAGAAGTTATGTTTAGATTAGGGTTTTTTTCCCTAGAAGGCAACCCCCTTGTATATATGAGGGTATTGTATTGCGGCTATGTATCATGTGTGTATTCTCGGAGCGAGAAACAGAGAGGGAGACTGTGAGAGAGAACAGAGGATATTACAGCGGATCTGTTGTAGGTTTTGTCTCTTCATTTTTACTGGATAATAGAAAGGAAGGACTGGTTGTTCGGGGTGGACGTAGCCCAAACTGGGTGAACCACGTATATCTGTGTCTCTCTAGTTTTATGTGTTTTGTGTGCTTTTATTTTCCGCATATTTTATGTGTTACATTGCTATGTAATATTTAATTTTCTAACACTTAGCTGAACTAGTTAGATTGCTTACTAATATGTTAAGAAAGGATTCAAGTATTAAATGGACAGTAGAAGCCAAACAAGCATTTGAAGAAATTAAAACAGCTTTGACCAGAACTCCGATCCTTACAATTCCACAATTTGATAGAGACTTCATAATATTTTCATTTGCATCAGAACACACTGTAGCAGTTGTTTTATTACAAAAGGATGATCAAGGATGTGAAAAACCTATAGCCTTCTTTAGTAAAGCACTAAGGGATGCATCATTAAAATACAACATCATGGAAAAACAAGCTTTTGCACTTGTAAAAGCCATTAAAGATTTTAGAATCTACATATTGTATTCCCATGTGATAGCCTATGTACCAAATGATGTTGTCAAAGACATCTTAACTCAAGATGGAATTGAAGGCAAAAGAAGTAAATGGATTGCTACCATATTAGAGTATGATATTGAAATTAAACCTACAAAACTTATAAAGGGATAGGGATTGGCTCGACTCATGACAGAAACAAATTTCCAAGCCCTGGATATTAATGAACTGGATAACTAACAGGAGATGGCGACTCCACAAATCAGCCAGGCCTTCTTAGATTCACCTTGGTATGCTGATATAATTTATGTATTGTTAAACCTGCAAGCTCCTCCAGGGTTATCCAGAAAAAAGAAAAGGTTTTTAAAGATGACATCTTCAAAGTTTTGTATTTTAGATAATGTTCTCTTTTGGAAAAATCATGATGGTATTCTATTGAATTGTTTATTAAAATATGAAGCTGACAAGGCCCTCCATGAATTTCATGCAGGAGACTGTGGTGGACACCTTTATTGGAAATCAACTGCAGACAAGATCCTAAGGGTTGGATTTTATTGGCCAACCTTGTTTTCTGATGTAAAAAAAATTTTCACTGCTTGCCACAAATGTCAAATTTTTGAAGGCAAGAGAAAACTATTACCCTTACCCCTGAAACCAATTTCCACTGAAAAACCTTTCCAACAATGGGGCATGGATTTCATTGGAGAAATCCATCCTCCTTCTTTTGGCCAACACAAACGGATCCTCACTGACATGGACTATTTTACCAAATGGATAGAAGCAATTTCTTCCAGACAAGCCAATGACACTGTGATCATAGGATTCCTAGAAACCAATATATTATCAAGATTTGGCTGTCCTAAGAAAATCATAACTGATAATGTTGTTGTCTTCAAATCTAAGAAGATGATAAGTTTCTGTAACAAATATCATATCACATTAAGCCATTCCATAGCCTATTACCCTCAAGGTAATGGACTAGCTGAGTCTTCCAATAAGAGTCTCATTAATATTATTAAGAAATTATTGGAGGAAAACAAGAAAAATTGGCACAAGAAACTTACAAATGCACTGTGGGCAGACAGACTCACCACCAAAAAATCTATTGGGACCAGTCCTTATGAGTTAGTCTATGGTATTGAGGATGTATTTCCTTCATCTTTAGGAGTTCCTGTAATGAAATTACTTCAAGAAGCTCAGGTTGAACCTAATGACATTCAAAGGAGAATAAATCAGACTATCAATTTGCAGCAAACCAGAGAGGAAGTTTATCAAAGATCCCAAGTATTGCAGGAGAAACTAAAGAAGATATTTGATAAAAGGACCAAGGCAGAAGATTTCCAACTGGGAAACAAAGTTTTAAGATGGGATTCCAGAAGAGAGGATAAGGGAAAACATGGGAAGTTTGACTTCCTATGGAAAGGACCTTATATTATTCATGCTTTACAAGGAAACAATACATATTTTCTGAAAAACTTGGATGGTACAGAAACTGACGATGGGCTAGTTAATGGTTGAATGTTGAAACATTACTTTGATCCTATTTATTAGGATATCCTGATTTTTAACATGTACATACTATATCCTTTGTAATGTTACAGTTTTGAGTGGATAGTAACTTACTGGAGTTGAAGCTCGAGGAGAAGGCCCTAAGCTTCAAAAGTATTATTGTCATACATACAATAAAGTAACAAGCAGAAGAAGATTCCATGGTTTAGTCCAAATCATTCTGAGGACAACTGACCTGTTGTTCTTGACTTTTCACCAAGAAAAGCCATCCCCAAGTGGAGTCGGTGTTAGACTCCTATACCAATAGGTGTCATATATCATAATTGAATTGATGAGCTATGTAATATGTTCATACCTTTTCTTGTTGCAAAGTTTTTCCATATTGTCAAAAACTCAAAAAATTTAAAAAATGTAAAGAGGGTATACCCTAAAAGAAAAATAAAAGGGTGGAAAAAAAAATGGCCAAAAAAGTGAAAGAAAATGAACCCCACCAAAAGAAATGCCAAGGAAAGTGCGCAAGTCTAAATGCCACTACTTTTTTCTCTTATGTAAATAAACAAATTGTGTGCAACTTGTATCTTATGCCACAATTTATGAACAGTCAAACAGTTTAAGCTTGGCTAGTTCATTTTCAATTTTATGTTTTAGAGATAGAGAATAAAATCTGACCAAACAGTTTAATCTTGGAAGATAAGTAGATAGGTAGAGTAAATAAAAGGAGCTCAACAGTTTAATCTGAGCCCTTGGATGTAATAAGGTTAGATTTAGATAGATTTCTACATGTAAAAGAAAAAATGTGATAAGGGTTTGCCAGTCTAAGTGCACCCTAATAAAGAAGAAAAAATGGTAGGTTAAAGTAGGTAGGGTAGGTAGATGTTGTTGCAGAATTACATGTGATGGATAATGAATCTAGATGTGTTAAAACTTTATTTTCATCACAAGTGCAAAGGAAGACACTACACTGGAAGAATTTCAAGCAAAGCAAAGTCAAATTATTAATTTCCCTTCTCATTTTTCCCTAAAAATTTCACTAATTCCCCCCAAGTACTAAGGCATTTGAAAATTAGAGGGGCTCAAGGCATTTCCTTGACTTTTGGAGGGACTGGACCCTCGGCCCAATAATTGAAAAAGCCTAAGTACTTAAAAGCATTCATAAATCATTCATTCACTTCCAAAAATCTTTTCCTAAGTAAAATCCTATTTTACTTAGGGAATTTTCACAATATCTCATAAAAAACCCTTTTTTTCATTCAATCATAAGTTAAATACATAAACCTAATGTTTTTACACTTAGCGCTTCCATTCATTTTTTCATATTAATTTCTAACTTTATTATTTAAATCCTTATTTAAATCCACCCATTCCTGTATTATTATATAAAATTCCCAATTATTATTATCCCTCCCCTTTGGTTGAAAAATAACCATATAACTATTTTAATTGTGATTAATTGGTTGAATTTCCAACTAATTAAAAACCCGACACCCCGCCACATTAAAAAGGGATTAATTAACCCTCATGGTTAATTAATAACCTACTTGACCAATAATAATTCCTCCGATGCGTTTAATTCATACTTAATTACATTAGGCCCGCCCTGTTAATTCCCCGTTATGTCATCTCCCCGACGACCGTTCGATTGACTAATCCACGATCAACGGTTTTCATCCATATCGCTGCGCTCCCACGTCCAAAAGATAACGCGCGATGGCCAAGTGGTTTTCTGAACAGTGTCGCGCCACGTGTCATGAACTGTATGGAATCATTGCTCCTCCGCTCAAAACCACCCGTCCCCAAAAGCGATGCAATGTATACTTCTTACCGCCCTTCCACCTATGACAAAACAACCGTACCTTCTTGCGTCATCCACTTAAAAAGTAAAAAACCCACCAACCTTGACTTTGCAAACAAAACAAACAAACCCGCGTCATTTTCATTATCCCGTGTAGTGACCAGTGTCCCATGCAGAAAATTGCAAAACCAACTGTTGACGACTGTCAAATGCCACCTTGCTGAGAAATCTGCAAACGAACAATCCAGAACCCATCCGCCATCGTCTGCACCTGTTTTCTTCATTTTTCATTTCCTAGAAAACGGGTATTTACCCAAATTCCCGTTAAACTCTGCAAAATCTTGGTTTTTGTTTTAATTCCGCAGGAAAATGCTAAAAACACGGTACAATTCGGTTTTCAGACCTGTAATTGTATTCCTAAACCTGTAATTTTTCCTGTTTTTCCATCAAAACCCGAATTCCTTTCTGAATCCGTAAGAACCAGAAATGGAAGTTCTCGTGGATTTGAATATTGCACCTCTGAATGCTTCTCATAAGGATTTATACTATCTGCCTCTAGCAGATAGGGATTTTCAAATTAAAGACCTCATCCTCAGTGAAAATCCTCTCAGAATTTTTTTCAAGTGCAGGGATGGTTATCTAAATGGCTCTGATATTTTGGGACTGTGGGAATCCAATCTCCCGATGTACCTTTTACCCTCAGTTCATATTTCTCCCAAAATAATTCATTACTGATATGCCAATTATGATCCCACCCAACGAGCAGTCATGTCCCCGAGTCAAACCATCATTTTCCCAATAACTGCTCAGTCTATTAAGAAAATGTTACAATTTCATCCTGGTCAAGCCCTGACTCCCCTTTCCATGGGAGATTTACTTGAAAAATCAACCAATTTATCCCAAGAAGAGTTGAATCGGCTCTGTTAGACTTTTATGCTTCAAGAACATCAGCCCAAAGGCCCTCCTCCTTATGGATATAATTTTTTCACTGATATGGACAGACTCATTTTGAATATGATATCTTTTATATTGGGTTTCAACACTATTGAATATGTTGATCAGTTAACCCTAGTGTTGTTGTCTATTTTTACCCCTGGACAGCCTCCTGCTATCAAATATGATTTTTCTTCCTACATTGCTGATAAAATCCATGATCAGTTCATGATATTGGAAGATGAAAGAGTGTTCAAATATTCCACTGTTATATATCATCTCATGCTTTATTATCATTCAGAAAGTTTCTCTTTCCATGTCAAGAAACTTGATGCCAAAGGAAATCCAAGGTCTATAATTTTTTGGTCTACAATCTTCCATAATTCCTCTGATTCTCCTTATTCCTACAATGAGTTCATTGACCTATTTGTGCATCCTAAAACTACCTTATTAACAGGAGTCTCCCCTCCTAGGATCAATAATGACATGAAGAAAATTCTCCAACTTTCCAAGCAATACAGGATAGGTGATTGGTACCTATACCGGAATCATACAGAAATCAGAATATATGGGTGTGAGCTATTTCCTTTCAAGTTACCAAAGTATATCCCAATGAGGCTCTTTTCCTTAGAGTATTTCAAACAAATGATAAATTCTGACATAGTCCATTTTTGCAATGCAAAGAAAAACTCTCAGCTCAAAATTAAGAGTCAATTAGGTCCTTTTGTCTGTAATTCTAGAGATGTAGGAAAATAAGCTGAAAGAATCCTAGAAGATTATCTCAAATTGCAAAAAAGTTTCCACTGGGTACCTTATGACCCAAACAGTTTTATTTGTGATAGGAGAATGAAAAACAAATTGTCACCATACCTTCATCATATAATTCCATAAATTGAACAATTTGCAAATATGGATGAATGGATGGAAGGGACCTTGATAGAACAAGATAGTGAACAGGTCAATGTTGAAAATATTATGAAATATCTTGAAAAAATACTTGACCTGGACTCTTTTTGGCAGGTGCAAAGGCCAGAAATTGGTCCTTCCTCTGCTGGAACCTCTCAGAAAAATTTGCAAGAAATCAGTGCACTAGCCATAGTAGCATCCAAAGGAAAGGAAAAGGAGACTGATACACAAGTCATAGAGAAATTCACAATGACAGAGCAGCCTGAAACTTCCAAGGAATAGGCTCAAATACAGACTTCTCCTACTTAGATTAATGTGGCAGAAATTTCAGTTTTGCAAACTCCTCTCAATGAAGAAAAAGGTAAGAAGAGAGATGCAAAAACAACTACTCCTATAAGTGGATCTTCAGAACAACTTGATGTCAAAAGATAAAATTTAAATCCTCTTTCAGAAGTAGAATTTGTTCAAGAAAACCTTGATAGTCAGAGGAGAGAGGAGTTAGATAGTCAGCAAACATGCACAATCAGTGGAACATCCACTAATTCACAAAGAAAGGAGCTACAAAGACAACAAAGTGCAGAAGTATCTTCCTTCAAACCACCAGTGAAGGATGCCTGGGATATTAAAAAGACATTTATAAATATAAAGGCTAGAAATGATCCATTAATACTTCAAGTCTATAATCAATATTTGAATATGGCTCCTAAAAATCAACAAAGATTGATGTCAGCATATGACATCCAGCAGGGTAAACTGGTGATGAGTCATTTTAAACCCAAAGTGAAGTAGCCTCAAACAGCTGCAGATTATATTAGAACTAATTTTGAAGTCATGACAAAGGATATTCATCCTTTGGATCAGATTGAGATGCACAAACAAACAGGTGAAATGATTTATTATACTTTGACTAATAAATCAATGATGGCCCAAAGATTACATAATTCCTTGGATAATACTAATGCTCAATTGCATCTGGAAAAAGCCTCTTCCCAAGCCAAGGACAACAAAATAAAGACTTTGGAAGAAATAATTATTGGATTGGGTCATAATCCCAATTATGTCAAGGGTATAGAAGCCTTGATTAAGAAGAAAGATGATGATATTGCAGCCTTAAGAAAACAGCTGAAGTTGCCATCTTCAAGACATCCACAAACTACATAAATCATAAAGAAAAACTATGAAGAGGAATTGATGGATTTTCTCTTGAAACTTAATGAGCAACTGAATGAGACTGAAAAAGAACTTGAAAAGGCATTAAAGGACAAGCAGTCAAACATTCCAGCATCTACAACAACAGAAGTGATTACAGGTACAACGACAATAGATCAGTCAGCAAGACTATCACAGGGAAATACTTCCAATTTAAGCACTGAAGAATTAATAAAATCAATGGAGGAATTAAAACTCCAAGTGACAGAGCTCCAGAGAACAAAGGTACAATTTATCACTTTAGAACAAAAATATGATATCTCAAAGATGAGTGTTGCAAAAAAAACAAGAGAGGTCAATAGATTAGAAAAATTGGTTAAAACATTGGAGAAGGATCTCACATTGGAGAAGCCTTTGAAGGAAATCAAATAAATTATTTGGACCAACATCATTCAATCAATAAATGATGTTTGGCCATCAATTCAAATAATGTATGAGCAGAATGATTTAGTTAAATTGGCTCTGGTAGAAGTTCAAAGGGCAAGAGAAGAATTAGGACATATGCCTGAAGAAGCCAATGAGCTCATACAATTTTTAAACACCAAGAACAGACATCAACTTGAAGAGTTAGGCATCCAAGACAGAACAGGAACAATTTTGGAGATAAAAAGAGTTTTTACCAAAAGAACTCTGATGCAGAATCTAGAAAGAAGATGCTCTGATATGCAGGAAGAAATCTATGTTTTCACAAAAATATTGGATATCCTGCTGAATAAAGGATTTCCAAGTCCTTTAGTTTCAGATGATAAACTAATGAGCCTTGAAAGTTATGTTGATAAATTGAACAAGCATGCTGACAATCAAGCTAGTTCATCAGCAGCAACAGCATTGCCTGTAGGCAAAATTCTTCATGACAGTTTGGAAAATTTGTTTTATCTCAAGCATGAGGTAAAGCACTTATTCCCAATTCAGCCTACTTTCTTCAGATATACAGAGACTGATGAGACTCTGAGGAAGCTTCAAAGAACCAGGATACTGAAAGCCCAATGGTGGGAAGAAATGCTGGACATTTTGTAAAAATTATCCTTACATGAATTTTTGATTTTTTACTACAGTAAGTCATGATAAAAAGGGTAGACAGAGATCAAACAGAGGTCAAAGTGTATCAGTACAAGTAAAGAGTATCAATAAAACAGAGCAGCCAGCACAGAGTTACTAAAGAGGACAGCAACAAACCAAATCATAGGGCCTGCCTCCAGCACATTCATAAAAAATGGGAACAGCACAACATCAGTTATCTTTTCTATTATCTTCGAGACCATCTGTCTCTATTTTCGTGTAATATATCCATGAGTCATCCTAGATTATATCTCATTTTGTTAGGATATATTCTTTATAATTTTTAGTATAAATACTCCCTCAATTGGAGTATTGGGGGGTGGATTCTTAGACTTTACTGTAACATTGATTATTTTGGAATAAAGTGTTGTTGGACAAATTTCGTATGGCCAACTGGATAAGGAATTGATACAAAAGAATTTTCACAGGATTCTTGAGTCAGACAACGGATCAATAAGTCATCTATCTCTTATTTAGAGTTTTTATACTTGTTTATTATACCATCTGTGTTTCATATCTAAATGATAAACGAAAAGGAATAAATCAGAAAGTGCTTAAGTGCAATCTGTTTTCAATCGTTGTTATTCTAAATGTTTTCTTCTGAACGAGTTTAAACAGTGAATTCTTAATTGCTCCTGTTTTCTAGTTTATTCATTTTGATTATTTAGTAAAGAATTCTTAATTTCTCTTTATTAATAATCATTCAAGTTCCCTCTTTCGAAAATGTTGAAGGATTCTTAATTTCCCTTCACCCATTTCAAGTCCATTCCATTCATCTTAGATCTACAATTGTTCCCTATTTGATTACCTTGCCCTGTGAAACCATCTCTTGTTAAGAAACTTAATCTAGTTAAACCATCTTTCTTTGACTCCATTGGCCCAATGGCCTAAATTACTCAGTCTTACCCTCAGCTATAGAATTTCATCACCCAAATTCAATCAAAATCCCTGAACTTTCATAACTAGCCTAATACCTTTCAAAACAAAGCTAAAACATAAAGAGAGAGCCCTCTCTGGGTACAGATTGGCTAGATTTTGTACCTAAAAGTTGGTGTTTGGTTACCTCAGACCCCTTTCCTTTTCCCTACAACTTCAAGGAAAATCTGAGTGATAACAGCAGGGACCAGTAATTGTTATAGTACTGGTCCCATCAACCCACCAAAAATAGATATATATGCATCCAATAATTAAACATAAAGAAATAACTTGAAGTCCAAATGTATATTAAATTAAGTCCAAAATTTTCCAAGTCATTGACTGGGCGCACAACTATCCATAAATAGTTTAATAAGTATCAAGATTACAAATCATATCATGTCAACTAGAAAACTCATAAAACGATTTTTCCTTCCAAAATGGTCATGTCAATAAGTACAAAAATCCAGTCACTTCAACCCATCTTATCAACCCTGATTTTGTGTTAGAGAAGTAAATATCAATACTTGCACATAATAAAAATAAATGTTTGTCAGCCATAATTGTTGTTTTATTCAACATTTAAACCCATTGTGTTCAATAAATGGCACCCATCCAATAACAACATTTAAACCCACTGTGTACAATAAATGACACCCACCCGATAAATTCAATAAATGATTTCCCATTAAAACAGATCAAAGCACATGGATCAACAAAAACAAATTCCCAACCATTGGATCACATCAAATTCAATCTTGATCACGCATGCATAATGAAGCCATTGCAATCCATGTCCATCATTGTAACCAATTAAATTCAATTGCAAAAAACTATAAAAGAAGTTCAACCACTGCTGAAGTTGCATGTTTCACATTCAAACTATTCACCAGCCCTAGAGAAAAACCAGCACATAACACACCCCAAAACATTTCACAGTATATTTAGGTTAGTTTTCTCAATTACAGCACAATTTTCTTACAATTTTATTTTAATTTCTGATTATTTATTTCTAATTCTTACACTTTTATTTTCATTTCTGAGCCTTTATTTCAGTGGTCTTGCAAGTCTTTATTTCAGTTTTCTCACAGTTTAATTTCCATGAAATTGTATATTTTTTTCTATTTTTCTACCAGAGTTTTATAGTTGAACACAGATTCATCCCAATGGGAGATTGAATTCAAAACAATTTCGCCAAAACATAATTGCGGACAATCTAGACAAGAGGTTAATAGTTGAACACAAATTCATCCCAATGGGAGATTGAATTAAAGACATTGTAAAACATTAATTTTTGAATTCAAGACACTGTAAAGAGCACCAAGATTAGTTGAACTAGTAAAGAGCACCTACATTAGTTGAACTAGTAAAGAGCACCTACATTAGTCACCTACAGTAGTTGAACTAGTAAAGAGCAATGTCTCTTAACAAGTTGATGGAAGTTAAAATCTCATGGTGTAAATTTCAAACATGCAAGGATATTTCTGTAACTCAAAAAATTTAGAGTTCCTTGGCAAATAGTCACCTAGATTAGTTGAACTAGTAAAGAGCAATGTCTCTTAACAGGTTGATGGAGTTTCAAATCTCATGGTGTAAATGTCAAACATGCAAGGATATTTCTGTAACAGTACAAGGGTTTGTGCATTGCTAATATTATTGGAGGAGAGACATCATTTTAAAATCCAAGGATTTTGCACCAATTCCCCTAACATTTGAACATGTTTCTAACTTAGGATTCAAAACCTAAATGACAGCATCCAGATCCTATAAATTGAAATGGATCCCTGAATAAAATACATTGAATGACATAAATACAAAATGCAGACGAGCAAGTAACGAGCGTATTTAGAAAACAATAATTTCGCGTAGTAACATAACGTGGGGACTAGGGGGGGTTTGGGAATGAATCTAGTAATGCATAATATATAACACTCAACGTCTAGACCACATCGGTTGAACCTAATACCAATAGTCCTAAAAAACCACCCACAGTAACTTCACCCATTGGCTCATATCAAAACCAATGAAGTCGAGCCAAAGGTATTTGTACCATAGCTCAGTTCAGGGCTATTAATCTCAGGGTTTGATGAAGATGCCATTAGTTAGAGGATTTTGTCTCTAGTGAGTAATAGTTTGTTGGTAGTTCTAGTTGTAGTTCCTAAGCTAAGTAGAGTATAAGGTTACTATTATAAATAATACTATAACTTTATTATATTACAGAATTAATGTAGTGTCAATATCTTCATACTAATCTAGATATTTATGGCTCTAAATAGAGGACTTTCTTCATAAGAACAACTTAAGTGGATATTATGCTTAATCTAAACCAGAGAATTACACACAGGAAAGCTAGACCAAAGAATTTATCATTACAAGAACGTCATTTATAAGTTAAGCTTATTTAGATTCTATTAAGGTTCCGTAGGGCCGCTTGACCGTAAGGGAAAGGACTAAATCTATGTTTTCCTAGTCTGGCTCTTATTAAGAGGGTAAGCTATAGCTACCTCTTCAATTTAGTTACCTGATTGCTCCTACTACATAAGAGACAAAGACTTCAAGTTATTTTGATTGAAACTAAATGAGAAAGTCAAATAGTTCTTAAGGATTCAATTCCCTGATTCCATGATGATTCAGATTCGGGTAAAGGGATAGGAATGATGAATTCAGTAACTATGATCAGAATGTTTTGTATCCAAAAAATATAAAGGCAGTGCACATTGGAACTTACCCAATTTAGCTACAGATGAAAAAGAACACAACAAAGAACAAAACTCGTTTATAGTTGAACACAAATTTCCCCAAAACAAAATTGCAAACAATCTCTACAACAGGTTTATAATTGAACACAGATTCATCCCAATGGGAGATTTAAGTCATCTGTACCTTGGGTTGTCGCTTATCTTTCTATATATGGAATGATTTCTAATATTAATACTTATTTGGGCTCAGATTCATAAGATAAGACATTGTAAAACATTAATTGTTGCAGCACAACGACAAGAGGGTTGTTTATTTTTAGAACTTCCATAAAAAGGATAGTAGAACCATAGGCTGAGTTTATGACAAAAGCAACTCAAATAATGCACCTTAGATTGAATTCCTCCCACAAAGTAGAGTGACATGAATTATTGGCCCAGAAAAATGAGCTTTATGAGGAATTGACGTTGTTGTGAAAAATAATAAACAATATAATTATCTTCTTTGAGTGAACTTTTATGTAAGATGCTAAGTGAACCTGTTATGTAAGATGCTAATTTATTTGGTGAATAAGGAAGCATTGCAATTGAAAATAAAACATATTATAGATTTCATAAATTCAACACCTCAATCCCTGATTTTTTGCCACAGTTTGTAATTCCCTCATCATCAATTCCCTGATTCTATGATGATTCAGATTCGGGTAAAGGGCTAGGAATTATGAACTCAGTAACTATGCTCAAATTGTTCTGTATCCAAAAAATATAAAGGCAGTGCACAGTGGAACTTACCTAATCAATTGAACTTACCCAATTTAGCTTCAGGGTACAAATTGACTTCAAATGACAAACAAATATTAGACTGGAATTCAATTCAAGCTCACTAATCCAAAAGGCTAAATCCCTCAGTGTAAAAAATCCAATCAAACTCTCGTAGGCCAAGTAAAATAACTGGCAAAACCTGTTGAGCATAAAAGCTGGAAACAAATAACCAAAAACAAAACATGAGTAGATAAGCATAGAAGCTTGTTGAAAATATATCAGTAGTTGAGCATAGAAGTTGTAGCATTTGAATTTAACATATCTATCTACAATAGTTGAGCATAGAAGCTGTAGCATTTGAATTTAACATATCTATCTGCAATTGTTGAGCATAGAAGTTGTATCATTTGAACTTGAAGTGAACATATCTTTCTACATTAGCTGATCATAGGAATCAAATATGACAATATAGAAAATAAGAAAAGTGTAACAAAAGGAAAGGCATTCAAAAACCTCAGGCATGAACACACAAACTAATTGTAAACTATTATAAATTGTTATAAATGGAAAGAGATGATGTTACCAGATGATTTTTGGCTTGTATGAAAGGATTTTTTTCAATTATTCTTAACTAAATGCGTGAAATAATTATGTAGGTAGTTGCATCCATGGCAAGAGTGTGTTATGTAGCTCGTACAAGGAGAAGTGGCAGAAAAGTGACCGGGGGTGCCCAGCTGCAATGCACTTCATCAGATGAAGAAAGAACAGGTGATTTCAATGTCAACAATGCTCCAAGCAATGTTGTTGAGGATGACCATGTGGCTAAAGTTGATGTTGTGACACCATCAGTCACAGAGCCACCGTCAACCATAGTCCAAGGCGCAACTTCAACTAAAAATATCAGCGCTATAAGAGGTTGGACAAAAGAAGAAATTTTCGCTGCAATTGATGACATAGAGTTCAATGGATATTCTGTTCGGGCATCTACAAAGAAACACAGTATTCCTCCCTCATCAATACATTATTGGATAAATGGCTCACTCACACCAAACGTAGAGGGCCTGTTACAGTTATGACTGAAGAGGAGGAGGCTGAGGTGGTTGAGTGGTGTAAAGAAATGGCCCAATTGGGACATGGGCTAGAGTTGATACAACTCAAATCCATAGTTGCTCAAATCTGTCAAGGGAGACCAAACCCATTCAAAGATGGGTTTCCTGGTAAATCATGGTGGTTTGGGTTTAAAAAAAGGCATCCATACCTTGTATTGCGTACAGTTGAGGGCCTTGACAGAGACAGAGCATTAAATTTTCACCCTGAAGTTGTATGTAAGTTCTATGACACTCTTTCTAGTGCATATGATAAAAATTCTTATGCAGCAGACCATATATGGAACTATGATGAAACAGGTTTACAGGCGGGAAGGAATTGTGGCATGAGGGTAATTGCCAAGAGAGGCAGTTGAACATGCCAAATATTTTTCCTAAGAGCAGGGAGTGGATAACCATTTTATGTTGTGTCAATGAAATTGGTGCTTCAATCACAGGATTTTATCTATTCAAAGGTAAAAGCCAGTTGAAAAATTATATACAAAATTGTGTACCAGGAGCATGCATGGCTGCACATCCACATGCATGGATGACTAAAGAAAATTTTTAAATTGACTTTGCCACTTTGCTGCATTTGTGCCAAGTGGTGTCTCACCTAATAACAAACACCTATTGATATTAGATGGCCATGGAAGCCACATGGATGGACAAACAATTGAGGAAGAAAACAATTTGGGCATTGACCTTTTAACATTGTCCACTCATACCACTCACAGATTGCAACCCCTTGATGTTAGTGTGTTTGGCCCTTTTAAGAACTACTTCAGGTCAGAGCGTACTGCATGGATGGAAAAGAATCAAGGGATTGAGGTGAAAAGGTTCGAGTTAGCAGAGCTTGCAAGTAAGGCTTTTAAAAAGGCTCCGACGCCATCAAATATCAAGGTTGGCTTTAGGAGGACGGGAATATGGCCATTGAATTATGATGCTCTTATGCATGATACTGCTTGTAGCCAAGCTTTTCATGTGGATGGTCAGGAAGAAAAGCATGAAGTGCAAGAAGAAGTGCATGAACATGCTGATGTGGTTGCAGCTAGTAATATAATTTCCCTCTCTCAAGGATAGTTATATGTTGATGATGATGAGCAGGTATGTGAAACAGTATATTCATCAACAAATTGATAGCAACATGGAGGTTGTTCTACCAACTCAAGAAGTTGTAACTCTTGCTGCTGATAGTGTTAATGACACTGTTGAACATGAAGTTGACAATGAAGATGTAGTTGAAAATAAAATTGTTGATATTGTTAATGCAGATGTAGTTGAAAATGAAATTGTTGATATTGTTAATGACATTGAAAATGACCAATTGATATTTCCAAGCCAAGTAAACCCACCATCATGGCTGGTAGAAGCCATGATTAATTTTAATGAACACAGTGTCTCAAGAACCAATGAACAAAGCATGAACATGCCTTCACAACTGGCTGAATTGAACAGTGAAATTGTTCATTTTTTTTGTGGAAAATAGATCAATGGAAGAATATGGAGCACATAATGAGGCACCAGATGAATAAAACAATATAGTTCAATCAAGTGCCACGAATACTGAAGTGTCAAGCAATGACATACAGGTGGGAGGGGGGGGGGGGGAAGTTACTTGGGCGGTTCCTAAAGCTACCAGTGGATAGAGTGTCAATGAAAAAGCAGCAAGGAACACCCGGTAGTTTTTTTTGGGGCGAAGTTCACATTATCTCACCTCATAAGACTATATAAAACTCCTAGTTGAGTCTGAAAAGAAAAAAAATGGAAATTTGGGAATTAAAACAGGAAAAAAAAAAAAAAAGGAACAAGCCAGGGAGAAGAAGACAGCAAGGGCTATTGCAGCACAATGTCGGTCAGATGAAAGGCTTGAAAGAGAGAGAGAGCAAGGCGAGAGAAGGAGCAACAAAAACAAATGTAAAGACAGGAAAAGGAAGTAAGGAAGGCTAAACAAATGCTTGAAAGGGAACAAGGGATGACTGATATGGTTGACATAAATGCAAGCACAGTTGATGAGAATGAAACCAGGGACATGTCCAACACATTGAAAAATATTGAAAATAATACAACATTATTCCAAGACATCATAAACATTCAAGTCCCTCACTATAAAAATGGGGGTTTACCCACTTGCCTTATTCCTACCACAGGAGGTGTGAATTCAATGTATGCTCATCACACACCTCCACTTAGTGCAAGTGTGAGGTATGGGTACTCAATTCCTCCATGGTTGGATGGGACAAATTGGTCTCAATTATATGGCAACAATCAACCACAACCTAATCAACCCTTCTTATGGAGGCCAACCTACTTGGTTCAATCAGGAAACTCAGGGTTTGGCACTGAAAATTTTCAAGGCCATAAAGAATAGGAGTGTTATATGTTTTTGGTTGTAACCACATTTGATGTGGATTTTGGATGGACTGTATATTTTTTTTGTCATGTGAAGGTTGATTTATTCCATACTGTATGCAGCATTGTAAGGAAGGAACATCTGTAGTCTACTAAAATGTTACATTCTGACAGAATGACATGACAATGTTGTTAGATGTGTTATTTTTTTTATACTGTAAATTAGGTATACTGTATACACTCTTCACATGTTTATGGGACTCCATGTATGTTATCAATTGGATGAGATGATGTACTCAACCTCACAACCATACCGTTATTTTTTATTCCAAAAACTAAGCTATTTAAAATCTACTCTAATATGAACACTGAAAGGAGCACTTGTAATGCATTTATCCCAGCAAACATCTATCAGTTTTCCTACAAGTTCATTCATCATCGCTTTTTGCTTTTCTTGCTACAGATACCAAAAAGAAAATAAATCACCCAAATAAATCAGCTCTACATAAAAACATGGAAATCCATAACATGTATGATAACATTAAATTAATTTAGGACGTATACACTAAACTATGTCCTGTATAGCAGAAGTAAAGTGATAATAATTAGAAATAAAATGCACATTGCACTCTACATCAAAATAAAAACTATTTGTTATACATAGTATAACATCACAATGACACAAAGTAAGTTGTTAAAATTTTATAAATAAACTAATTGCGATTATATGTTATGCAAATATGATTTATTCAATTACAAAATTGAGAGGTGGTATACACTACCCACTAAGTTTAAAGTGAAATGTCCACTAACAGCACTCCAACTACCAACCATATTTGAGACTGTACACAACCAGAAAATCAATATAATTTAAAACAGCTTCTGGCCTCAACTCTTTCTAGTTGTATATTATAATCCAACTCAACTAAGGCATTGTGCAACCTTAGTGAATGTAGCACATAATGCAAAGTTTCAAACATAGACAATGAATTCATTTTCTTATTTGAAACTGGGTGTGCACACCTATCACGAAGAGTTGAACTGATATGCTTTTAAGGTACCCACAATGTATGATATGTGAATGTGTATTGGCATGTTTGTGAAGGAAAAAAAAAATATAATCCAGTCTTCCTGCCTTCCAAACCTATTTTGGTTCACTATTGCAAGGAAACCCTATCTGTGTAGGGAATTGTCATTTTTTTAACTTTCCACGCACATTTAAAGATATCATTGATGGACCAATCTCATTGCAAGGGAGGGTTTGCAGAGCAAAAGAACTACAACTCTTACTGAATGCCAATGAAAAACCAAAAGAATAGAGCATGCACAAACTCATTGTAAATCCAAGACATTAAACCTTGCTTTGACTTGACAAACTTGACATTACCCTATCACAATTGCATGACAAAAGACAATGTTTTGAAGATTCACCGATACTTCTAGGTTGTAAATTTAGGGCATTGAACCTTGCTTTGATGAATACCAAACCCACATATATGGACTTGAACACCTTGGCATTACCATATCACAATTGCAAAACAACAAACAATGTTTTGCAGAATCACTAGAACTTACATGTTATTAACACAGGGAGTTGTGAGAAGTGAAGTTGAAGAAAGATTGCCTAGAATGAAGTTGATCCAAAGGTAGAAGTGGGAAGAAGGGTGTATGACTTGAAGATTGGGAAAAGGTGTTTGGTTGAAATTTTGGGAGGTTTGTTTGAGTTGGGATAATGTTGCTAGAAAACTTTAGGAATTGGTGGTTTGTTAGACAGTCTAATTATTTGTTAACCATCCAAAGATTTCTCCCAATACCTTGGTCTTAAACATGAATCTGACAAGCATTCGACTCATGGAATCTGAGTGAGGAATGGTTTATATTTTAAGTGGTTTCTCTAAGTTGGGTTGATGTTCTGGGTGAGAAATCGCTTATATTTTAAGTAGTTTCTCTGAGTTGGATTGATGTTGCTAGAAAACTTGAGGAATTAATAGGCTGCTAAACTGTCTAATTACTTCTAAACCATCTCAATGAATTTCTGCCAATTAACTTGGTCTCAAACATGTATCTTACAATCATAATGGAGACTTTGATGTATCTTAAAATCATAATGGAGACTTTGAATGGTTGACCTTACCTTGATAAATAACAAACCTGCAGATATTGACTTGAAATTGCACAACACCAGACAATCTTTTGAATAATCAAAAACAATGTATACATGGATACATGGCATTCATTCTCAATACATGAGTACTAAATTTCACAAAACAAGTCCCTCCATATGTCCTAGCAGAAATATCAAACTTATTATTGATCAATAAATTATCTTATAATGTACTTCAATGAAAATTTAAATGATGATGCACAAATAAAATACAATGCACTGAAAAACAATAATTCAACAACTAACTATGATGACAACTAATTTCTCAAAACAATCAATGGAAACTGTATTTCAAATGGGTCACAATAGGGTGATGACATTTTATATTATGTGAAACTTCTTGTTCGGTAAGCTCTTTTTATCTGCATATGTATACTTCAAATAGTCTAGATTTACTAGAACACACTCCTATCAAAAAATAGGCAAATAAATCCTTCATTTCGAGTGTCTAATACACATGAAAGGGAATGCTTTAAAAAAAATAAGAGATCTATAACAAGGGGAAATTTCTTGGTATAAAACCTTGTGAGTATAAAGGTTAAGATGAGAAGATGAACGTAACAACTATTTGGTCACATGCACACAATAGAATAAAAATTGGAGCTCGGTGTTTGATATTGACATTTTACAGAACTTAAAACTCATGAGGAGCGAACTCTGTGAACAATCTGTAGCTACATAATCTAGAAAAAATGCAAAAACAAACTGCAAGGAAGAACAGAGATGAAGAAACCACAAATTTCATTTAGAAAACTAAGAAATCACCCTTTGATTCCACTACATTACAGTCATCAGAGAGTTCTCCTGGCAGGAGAAAAGGAGGAAGTGAGTGTAATAACATCTTACAGTACCTCTTGAAGTAAGCCACGGTGGCACAAACTTCAAATTTCTAGGGAAACAACTGAAGATGAATGCCAACAGAGCCGCAAAGGATAGGAGGAATTTCAAAAACCAAACCCTAAACCCTAAACTACATACTAAAGACTGCGCCAACTCAGGGTTTCCACCGACAAGGAATACTAAAGCCACATTGAACATACAGCCCTAAAACAAAACAAGAACATGGGTATAGCCCTAAAACCAGTGCCAAATCAAACAAGAAAAACCAGTGCCATTCAAAGAAGAGAAAACAGTCTGAAGAAGAGCTAAAAGAACTAAATTCCACCAAAGAAGATTAAAAGTGTTAACAAACACATGTTTTAAAGTGTTAAAAAACACAACAGTGGGCTGGTAGGAAAATAATTCCTACCGGGAGGTGAAGATGCCAACTGCAAAGAAAACCATCGATGCAGGAGCCAACTGGATAGCCAGACCTCGCCACAGTTTGGCAATACCTGCAACACAATAGAAATGAGCATAAATTAACAAAAACAAAGGAAAAATCTCTCGAAAATGCAAGAAAAATAACAAATTTACATGCAAAATGATAAATTACTTGCAAAACCATGGAAATTCTGCAAACGATCATAGGAGACGAAGTCATCGACAACTCCGCGCAGCATTGAGCAGTGGAGGAGGGCAGTTTGATAGTCGAGGAGAAAAGTATCGCAGTCGCAGGAGCCGAACAGGTCCACAACGGGGCGCGGGATCAGCATCAACGAAACCATCCCACTGCAACAAAGCATCCCAACAGCAACAGCAAAGGCGGAGGTGCACTAGCACTGGCAACACAACGTGCAGCGACCGGTAGAGCTCTCCGAGCAACATCCCGCCCCAAACAGAAATGCACAAGGTAAACGAGCCATGGTGAATAACCTGCAGTTTGAAACCCTAAACATACGGCGAACAACTCAATTTAACACCCTCACCAACCACACGACAGTTGCCGATCTCGGTGGCAGGTGTCGTACATGTGAGTGGATTATGATGTGGTTGTTTTGCTACACGTCGCGGAGGGCACCCAACAACTGGGGTCCCTCCCCTAGGTAATAAATTCATGGAAGTAATATCTCTGAGGAAAAATAAATTAAGCGTGGAATGACACCCACACAGATAATTTTTCATTATGGTCTTGAAATCATTGAAACGCAAATTTCTCAACTCATAGAGATTAAATTCGCATTTAAACTCAATAACATTATCATCTCTGTCAAATAAACGAAATTCATCAATATTAACAAAGTCGATAAGAAGATTTTTAACCTCATGTTAATTCTTACTAGCTTTCCCCTTTCTTTGATACATTTTCAAATAAACATTGAGATCAATGATGAGGTATTACTTGGAAATGAAAATTGGCCAAGTCTCTATTCACCACAATTCTT
Organism: Pinus albicaulis; assembly: GCA_034641835.2. Classification (NCBI taxonomy): domain Eukaryota; kingdom Viridiplantae; phylum Streptophyta; class Pinopsida; order Pinales; family Pinaceae; genus Pinus; species Pinus albicaulis. Next base: position 1,130,523,974 of record CM076583.1, on the reverse strand, counting down.
GATTAATAGTATGTCCTTTATACCTCTGGTGTTTCCCTGGATTCGGAACCATAAACTTTTCCCAATAACATTTACATTTGATCTTTTAAATTTGTAATTTGACTCCAAACACATGGTGACAAGCAATTCTACCAATTGGTATATCTGGCTTCCAATGTAGACCCCTCTATTAAGCTAGGATGACCCCATTGATTTGACATAAAACCATGGAGGAATAGCACGGGGTGGCAGTTTTGGAAACTGGGAGAGAGGGGGAATGTCCGTTATTTACGAGCAAGTGCCACGTATCCCAAAGGTCTTTTTATTAATACCATAAATCGTGGACCCCACCCTTCATTAAACTTAGAACGGCCAGGGTGGTCCTGTTTTAATCTAGTACGTTTATTTCTGAAACTAAATTAGCGTTGTTGATAATAACAAATGATTTATCAGCGCGATTTATATGATTATTTAACAACGAAATTTAGAATAGTGGTACATTTCACAATTATTTTAAAATATTGTTTCAAATAAAATATTTAAACATTAAATAAGTGCAAAAATAAAAAGTTTACAATATTGTGTGAAAAAAAATTACATTAAATGTTACAAAGCCTTTATTGAATACCAACCAAAAAAAATATAATTCAATGTGTATATATTTATTTTCCCCGGTAAACTCTTCACTCTTTTTTCTCCAATTTTATGCTAATTCCAAGTATGTGATTTTGAAATAGACAATTATTTAGATATCCTACATAAGTTTCAAAGAAATTGGGACAAAAATGGGACACAATAAGCATTCAGCTTAATAATAAATCCATAATCGTCTCGTGTGTTGATAATATTATACCCACATATATGGATGGTCAAAAGTAGAATCAAGTCATGAACAAGGAAAAGAGGGAAAGAAATCTTATTATGAAGAAATTGCTTCAAACACCACAGCAACCATGTTTCGATACTATTCTACCCTTACATTTGGTACATCTATGAAATGGAATAGAACATTTGACTAGTTAGCATCAAGGAAAAGAGGACAATTAAGATTGATATAGAAAAATAGATTGATAGAGGATGATAAGCCTACAAATATTTCCTAATGTAAAATTCTATAATTTTTCAATTGTATGAGTTATGTAAATAGTAATCCAATATATTTAATAATTTCAAAAGCCCTTTCTTAGAAACAAACTAATGCCTACATTGTTGCTTAAAATTAACATCGAGATAATGAAGCATGAATATCAAATACAACAATCGGAATTTTAGAAGAAACATAGATCTCATCCCTATGCTAAAAGAATAAAAAATTTACTCGTGTCACCAACAAATTGTAGGTTGTAGCCTAGAATTGCATTTAAAAAAAAATCTCAAAGTGATTGTACAACAATGCAATAACTGAATTTGTTTTTTAGTTGAAACTTAATACATAATCATGTGAAAGGGTATCCTACACAATCATGTGGACACAATATTATATGCATGATTGATTCCAATGTTTATATAATAAAAAAAAAATACAACAATTTACATGTGGCATTGTCAATCAGTAGCATAAATGCAACCACCTGAATAAAAAATCCAATAACAATCTGACACTAGTCAAAATTGTCAACAACAATATCAACAACATGTTTATTACAAGAACATGAAGATCAACTATATGGATAATTTTTCCAAATAACTCTTTGGCCACTCCTTCAAACAGACACATCCATCTATTTTATCTTCATATGGAAGGGGCATCTTACTTGTCATGTCAATCACATTTACATTTACATCTTCAAGGCCAAGTTCCACTCCATGCATCAGTAAAGTGAATGAATTAGTCAAATGCAAGCAATAGCACCATCATATGGATCCAATATGTTAACTTTCTCACCTACGTGGAGTACTTCATGTCATGTTGGAGTTAATGGGAACTGTCAAAAACAAATGGTATACATAAATATAATTATGAAAAAACCAATTACAATAAAATTAAAAAAGCATACATAGTTATCGAAAAAAATTATATGCACTCATTGAGTCAATATCTTCAATACTAGCATTATCTGGCATTGAAGTGTAAAGTAACAAGGAGTAAGTACTTATATATTCTTCATTTTTTGTGATGTGTTATTATGAACACAATCGTATTATGTCACATTTTCATCATTGCTATGGTCACTATTATGTTTCAAACACTTGTTCTTCATAGCCTTTATGTCCTAAATTTCACATTAAAAAAAAGCATTTTCATTAAAAAAAAATAGACTTTGAATCAACTATTTGCAGAGGAAAGAGGTCATCTACAGCAAGAAAGCTTGGATATAAAATATCATGGTGGCAGTATTAAAGGTATAAATTTTCTTAATAGCGGCAGCAAAAGACTCATAGTGTAACAACAACAATTACGAACAATAAATGCTACCGACAACCATAATCGTCAAGCACACGCAATAAAAATGCATTTCAAGCAGTATTGTCGGTGTTTCAATGACAAATTCTTTCAGCCCTTTCAATAGCAATATCTCATCAACTCACAAGGCTTCCATGGTAGTTTTGTAGTAGCGATTAGGACCAGAAGTATTGTAGTTCCTCTTATAGGTTGATCTAAGCATGATTTATTAATACTAGACATAAAAATACTTTTCCTAAAGGTTTGAAATCAAGAGACACATTCCAGCAACCAAAAATTATGCTTAATGTTACAATATGATAGCTATGTTGGTCGAAAATTGATCTATGTTGATTGAATGAGTGAATATCCATTCTATGATGAATATGGAACCCATGGCAAGAGAGAACAATAATAACTCATTTTCAAGCCTAATACTAACACATGTTCATCTTATATACATGAAATTCAAATATTTCATCATCAAATGGGATACAACACTCCCAAATTAAATTACATGGAATTTATTTATAAACTTCAATTAGACACATAATTGGTTAGTTAAATAGATAGTTTTCGCATGATTCCAAAGCTTAAGGGTTTTCAAAAGGTTAATTACATGGAAAGAAAATAAAATAGGTCAATTATGGTGCTCATGATACACCCCAACTGAAGGTTTGTACACCCCTTTTGCAAAAAAAAGAATAGGAAAGAAAAGAAAAACATGAATTTACTTAAAGAACTAACATCTATTCACATTGCATAAATTTAGGATCTTAGGTAAATGGTCTATGCATTAATGGTATATGATTCTCTATTAATAAAAAATGAGTCACCATAATGGAATTCGTATTTCTAAACCAAGTACATAATGTCTTTGAAATCCAAAAATCATGTTGTATGGACTTCATAGGGAATCATCCTAGACTTATGAATTCACTTGGGTTCCCATCCCAAAAATTAGCTTATCTACCTCTTACCAACTCATTTTATCGACTTATGTCCATTTTGTTAAAATACTAAAGGAAAATCCCCATTGGACCAATGAGGCTCAGTACTTTGTTCTAAACAACTATCCCTTCCCAAAATATCTCAATTTATACACCAAGTTCTTTAATCTTACCACCACAGCCATCAGGTCCTTATATGGGTGCACCAAAAGCTTCCTTGTCAATGCCCAAACCATTCCCTCCATGTTGGAAACTTCCCTTGGGATATTGGTACTATTATATGAGGCTCAAACCATTAGATTGAAGTTTTGTATCATTTTTCTAAAATTTTAAAGAGAAATATCCAGAAATTATATCAAATATATATAGGTATAATATTTCATATCAATGTTCAATAAATGCTACTTTATCCCATGGCTAATCCCATGGTCAAAATAATAAAATTTATTTTTATGATAAACATTTATTCCACAAAGTTGAGGTGACAAATCATCGTCCTGATCATTTTCATTTCCATCGGGATCACAATCCCGATCATTTGTGTATACATCTTCTTGATTTCCTCAACGTCCTCATACAATACATTGTCCTGACCATGCATTATATTATTTATCTCAGTATCTTCATTGGGAATCAAAGCTTATTCTTCAAATACTCTACGACCATCTTCAGCTTCTTCTTCCAATGTTTCTTGTAAACTATTACATTTCCCATCAACAATTATATCAACATAGTCCATGAGTTTTCTTTTAGAACAATGCTTTGTTTAAATGACATATGACCATCCTATGTTTGTTACATCATAAACTAAAAATGGTTGGTTAATTTGAAGAGAGGAAACATATAGCTCATTTATCTTCAATCAAATTTGACGTGTATTTCCACATACAAATCCATACTAATCGCGTTGTATTGCAGATGGATTGATCTATTTACATTTTAGTAATATAGGACTAGTTTCACCATACTCAATTGGAATAATTTCATGTATGAATCAAACATAAAAGTTCTTGTTAATGTCATGATGAAATTCAGCATTAACCATACAATCACAATTTTCCATCGTGTATCCCTTTCTTCCACTCTTAAATGAGTATCATAGGCCCACATCCCACAAAAAGAAGAAGCCCATATACTTGGAGGTTGTGAAAGCTTAATCTTCTCAATCATTATGTATTGACCTTATTGTTGTACATCAGTAATTTTCAACAATACAATCATCAAATTTTGGAAAAGAACCATCTCTAATGTTCAATCTCGAAGTGTACACTCTCGATATGGATATATCCCTGTTCGAATCTCATATTCATATTTTCTACATAGAATATGAACATACAAGATAATAAAAATAATAATAAGTTAACTGTTAAATGAAATTAAATAAATAAATTATAACATTTCACTTGTGCCACTTATTGAATGAGGATGTGCTCTAAAGAACATAGGCATGTGTCACAATTCTTTCCTCATTTGATAGCATGAAGCAACGTCCATTTCCTTCTAATACTTTACCTACAACACTCTCATTTTCATCATAATCACATACACATCGATTGACATCGCTAAAATACTTCGTATATTTGATACAAAATCCTATGGCCTCTTACATTAAATATCCCTCTCACATGCTACCTTATATTTTTTTCCTTGTTACAAACAAACTTTTCAAAACCTTCATATATCACTCTATAATAATCATCCATATCATTATTAATGGTCCATAATGCTCTAGTTCAAGTTCTACATGTATAATAAGATGCATATAAATATTAAATATTGGTGGTGGAAATTCTCATTCCAATAAGCAAAGGACTTCAACAACCTCTACCCTCAAATTATCAAAGTTTGAAGGATCTAACACATGAAAACTCATTCTCTTTAATATTAGGCCCAACCATATGATTTCCAATATTGGCCCCTTTTCCAAACTTGATATGAATGAAGTAGGTAAAATATTCTCGATTTTGATATGATAGTCATGGGTCTTGAGGCATCTTAAGTTATTATTGTCAATTTGTATTATATTATTACAACTTACATATCTAGTATGGAACCGAGTATATCCCACATTAACTTTAAGAATTGTGTACGTCATTCCTTTTTCCACACAGAAGGAGCAATAGGTTTTCTATACTTTATATCACCATAGTTTTCAACCCAAATATTTCAATGAATATTTAGTTATTAAATGTCTAGTCGTGATGACACTGTATCATATGAACAAAAAATAGTTTCTATAGTAGAAAAAATAATGTTTTCCTCGTTATGCATAAATTCAAAAGTATGCCTAATGACTATATGCTTAAAATAAGGAAATTTATAAGCACACTCTTTTTACACAACTATCATTAAGTGAATCATTTTTACTACCACCATGGAGGAAAGTTATAATTTATTAAAAACATTGGTCAAGTTGACCATTTAGTACTCTAATATGAGAAAGGGTTCACCCCATGTAGAGCTAAATCCAGCCTTATATTATGAGGATCTTGGGAAAAATCAGGTGATCTATTGTCAAATTCCTTTCATATCTTAGAATCAGCCAAAAATCATTGTTTTCCATCGATGCTCTTATTTTGGATATGCCATTACATGAGTGTTGTCATTGCAACAAACACCCTCCAATTCTTTTCTTGCACTTGAATTTTGAAGCCTACTGAGGCTCTTGTGATATGTCATTCCAGGGTCACTTCATGGTCCTCTAATGTTTTGAAAAGTATTTAATATTATTCTAAGTGTGAAAGTCACTTGCTCACACATGTTTGGTCTTTGATGAATTCACAAACACATATATTTCTATGCAAGTTTAGATAAGCATTGCGCAGCTCTTGAAGCTAAGACTTGCGTAATAATTAGTGAAAATGAATGAAAAATCCATAAGCACAATGCAACACGCAAAACATGATGACATTCAGTGTGCAATCTCCATTGACATTATTCCTCATTTAGATTTTAATTGTACTTTTATTTCGGTGAGTTTTCTCAATTGTCGCTTTGGTGCACCTTTGTTTTCGCAAGTGTTGCTTTCACATTCGTGACCATAATTTTTTCTTGATTTCACTCTAAGAAGTGTTTTTTTCATTTTATCTTTTTTCTAACATTTGTCACTTCCATTTTCTTTAAGCATTTGCAAGTGTTGTTTGCATTTTTCTCTTAATTTCACAAGTGTCGTCTTGTGGTTGGGGAAGTATCGCATCCAAGTAAAGGGAGTCATTTGTACATTCTTGAAGGGTATTTATGATGCATTCTCATGTACTATTGTGTTCCATATATCATAATAGAATGCATTATACACGTTCCCCATTTTTTATGCGTTGTTGTATTGGTGTCGTCACTGTCGTCGCAAAGTCTATCCCAAGTGTCGCACTTGGAGGAGGATGTTTTTTGTCATCGCATTAATGGGATCATGTTGATTTTAAGTGTTGAGTGTTAAATATTGTGTCATCGATTATTATAAATGTGTGATCATGTTCAATTCCTACCTTTGTTTCACCTTTTCCTCACTAATCCCACACTTAGTCAAATTCCAAAAAAAATCTACTCAACCAACCTGGACCCTCTCAATCCCTCTAAACTATGCATTGTGCAGTTGTAAGCTAAATTCATGCATCCCTACCTCTTGGAAATAATCAATGTGAAGTGTTGAGATCCAACAACAACATTCATCACCCACGCCTAGTGCATTAAGCACTTGGTTGCATTAAGCACCTGGTTGCATTAAGCACCCAAACTAGGGTGGGGCCCACAGTGCTATTTTTGGGTGCATGTTTATTTTTATTATCCCTTAATTTAGATGGACATTAAACTGTAATCTATTCTCAATTTGGACTTGATGAGTTAAATGAAAGTGGAAAATTTAGTTAGCTAGTGGATTTCGAGTTAGAGGCTGGTTGGTGGGACATGCAGAGTAATTCTAGTTGTAACAGAGTTCGAAGTGTAGTGGTGCATTAGTTAATGCAAGTTGTAAATAGTTTAACTCAGTTAAGTGAGTTAAACTCAGTTGTGCTAGTTGTATCTAAAGATACAAGTAGTGAGAGATCAAGTGAATTAAATATTAATTAATTCACATGCAGTGATATCACATGCAACTGAGGATTTACTATTATTAGTTGCATGCATGCCAGATCCAATGGAGACCCAGTTGATTTCTAGGTGAAAGGGAAGTTGACTATAATTTGTGAAATTATTGGCTTGCACACATGCATCCAACCACCCATTGGAGTTCCCATGATACTTGTGCAGTCAAGGCAAGCAATTATTACTATATTTTAGGGATCTTGACCATTAGGGATTGTGCAAGCAAGACAAGTTGTCAGGAGGCTGGAAATTGACTAAGTATTGGTCACTTTTCTGTGAGGACAGTGTGAGACAGATATAAGTTGAATGTTGAAGGCTCTTGTGAGAAGAGAAAGACATTGTATTTTTTTCATGATCTATGCTTAATATAAAATAGAATATAGTGGGATTTTTATCTGTAAGCTTTCCTCGGGAAATTATTTGTTTTTTGTGTGATTGATCTTTCTTCATGTTCATGTGATTAGCGATTTTGTTTTTAATTCCGCAAAATATTTGTAGAAGCAATTCAGTATTTAACTTTAGTATAGGAAATTTCAGAAATGAAGTAGGAGTTGATTTTGTGACTGGATAGAATTCGAATTTGCAGAAATACTTTCATGGTGTTACAGCTAATTCAAGATCGAAATGGCTTTTCAATGGCTTGAGGTTAGAGTATGCACTCGAGGGCAGCTCAAACTACATTTCATGGAAGGAAAGGATGGAGGCAGTACTTGAAGACAATGGGTTGAAGTAATTCATTGAAAAATATGTTCTTAAGCCTGATGCTGCAGATGCTGCAGATCTTGATGCATGGCAAAAGAAAGTGGCAAAGGCGAGGAGGATCATGTTGGAGGGAGTGCGAGACCACATTTTTTCAAGCCTCCATGGGAAATCCACATCATATGTAATGTGGAATGCTTTGATGGATCTATTCTAAAGCAGTAGCAACCATAGGAAATTGGCGCTCAAAGATAAACTCGGGAAGATCAAGATGGAAAAGGGCGAAACCATTCCAAGATATCTCACAAAGTTTGTTCAATGTCGGGATGAACTAGGGAGTGTGGGAATAACAGTCGTTGATGATGATTTGGTGAGCTTGGCTCTCCTAGGAATTCCTAATATTTGGCACAGTTATGAAGACTCTATCAACGAACGGGAAAAATTTCCAGATTGGGAACGATTGTGGTCGGATTTGGTGCAGGAGGGGTTCAGACGAAACACCAGAGATGGCTCTTCATCTAAGCATGATGATTAAGAGGATTGTGCTTTGGTTTCCAAGGCGAAGAAGGGGAAGGGGAATAAATTCCATTCTAAATCTAAGTCCAAAGGCAAGAATCAGGATATTTCCAAGGTGAAGTGTTTTCATTGTTACGAACACAGACATTTTGCTGCTAACTTCCCACAAAAGAAGAAGAAAAAGAAGGCTACTAGTGAGGCCCTTGCCTCGCAATCTGAGCTTGACTTCTCATTGATTGCATGCATGGTGTCAAGTGCATTGGGATATTTGTGTTATTTGGATAGTGGCACTTCCTTTCACATGACGGGAGATAAGGAACTTTTCAGTGACTTGGAGGAGAAAGATCTCCAGATGCATATTTAGATGAGCGACAATGGACGGTACAGTGCTATCGAGATTGGTACCATTACCTTTTATATGGAGGCAGGTAAATGATTTTAATTAAAAGATGTAATGCATGTACCAGGTCTGAAGAAAAAATTGGTCTCAGTCGCAATGTTGGAGGACAGAGGCCATGACATTGTTTTTAGTGATGGAAAATATTTCATGTGACATAAAACAACGATTCAAGCCAAGAGGATAGGGATTTGAGTTAAGAATATCTACAAGCTGGAGTTATATGGTTGCGTTGCCATGATGGGAAATGCGGAAAAAGTGGTGAGCCAGGATGAGGGCGAATTATGGGATAGGCGATTGGACCATCTTCATCATGGAGCCTTGAAAGTCATGTAGCAAATTTCTACTGGACTTCCAATGGGAACACCTTCTCAGTTAGATCCATGCAAGGGTTGCACCATGGGGAAGTATGAAAATTCCACCTTTCATGAGAAGGAGAACCGAGCTTCGGGGATCCTTGAGAGAGTTCACATAAGCGTGTGTGGACCATTCTCGGTTGCTTCAACATCAAAACATAAGTACTATGTAATCTTTGTTGATTACTTTTCTCGTAAATGTTGGATCTTCTTCATGCAGAAGAAAGATCAAACATTTTCCAAGTTTTGTGAGTTTAAAGCATTGGTGGAGAAAGAGTCGGGGAAGCAATTGAAGGCTCTTAGGAGTGATAATGATGGAGAATACATCTCTAATGAATTCAAGAACTTCTGCAGCAAATAAAGAATTCGAAGATAACTCATAGTGCCCCATAACCCACAGCAAAATGGGGTCGCGGAGAGGAAGAACAGAACGATAGTGGGTGCAACATGAGCGATGTTGCATGATCAAGGCCTACAAATGCATTTGTGGGCGGAAGCATGAAACACTATGGTTTATGTGTAGACCATTGTCCTCATAGAGTACTTGGCATGAGTACACCTAAAGAGGCCATCACTGGTAAGAAACCTGGTGTTTCACACTTTAAGATTTTTGGCTCATCTGTTTATGTGCATGTGACCAAGGACGCCAAGAAGAAGCTAGAACCAACAGCTGAGGTTGGGATTTTTTGGGGCTACACAGAAACACCACATAATTATCATGTGTATTTTCCAAATAGTAGAATGACTGCTGTGCGATGGGATATAAAATTTGATGAGGGAAAGCCATGCGGTTGTCCCTTGAGAGGGAGCTGGACTTGCATGCAGAGGAGGAACGGCTAGTTCCCAAAGATGAGTCTCAAAATGTGGATCAGCCACATGAGGAGGTTCATGGAGTGGAGGAAGCCACTCATGCAGAGCCATCCATCAGAAATGGAAGAAGGTGCACCACGGAAGCTGATAGGTTGAGACTTGATGTTGCACAGAATGTAGGAGCCCCTACTTCACAGCGCAGACAAAGACAATCTCCTGACTGATTTACTAGATACATGGCTCTTATGAGAAAATGTGAAGTGACTAAACCATATTCCTTTACAGAAGTAGTGCAGCAGCCTACTTGGGTCGATGCAATGGTGGAGGAGTATGACTCCATTGTCAAGAAAAGTGCATGGGAGATAGTCCCAAGACCGGTCGACAAATCAGTTGTAGGTTCGAGATGGGTCTACAAGGTAAAGCAAGCTGCTAATGGGAGTGTGGAGAAATACAAGGCTAGATTTGTGGCCTGGGGATTCTCGCAGATCGAGGGGATAGATTATGATGAGACCTTTTCACCTTTTGCAAGGTACTCTTCCATAAGATCCATCATTGCACTCTCAACGCAGATGGGTTGGCACATTCATCATATGGATGTGAAAACTGTGTTTCTCAATGGGATCATTGAGGAAGAGGTGTACATAGAGAAGCCTGAAGGTTTCTAGATCTTCAACAGTGAGTCGCATGTGTGCCAACTCAAAAGAGCGTTGTATGGGCTGAAGCAAGCACCCCATTCTTGGTACACTTGGATAGACAATTATTTCACTGGACTAGAATTCACCAAAAGTGAAGCAGATGCAAACCTGTACCAGATTTTGGTTGAGGGTAAGCTATTTATCATTGTTCTTTATGTTGATGATCTAATTTTGACTGGTGATGAGCAGTTGATACACTCATGCAAGGAGGATCTTGCAAGGGAGTTCAAAATGAAGGACATGGGACTCCTTCATTATTTCCTTGAATTGGAAATATGGCAGCGGGATGGTGAACTTTTTTTGTCTCAAGGAAATTATGCAAAGGAGATATTGGGTAAGTTTAACATGGAGAGTTGCAAACCCATGGATACTCCTCTTCCAAGAAATTGGAGGAAAGAGGATGCTACTTCTAGAGAGGTAGTGGATACTACTGTCTACCGACAATTAGTGGGTTCACTAATGTATCTAGTGAACACAAGACCGAACATTTGCTACGCAGTTAACCAGCTGATTCAAGCTATGTTTAAGCCTACGAAGCTCTTTTGGAAGGCGGGGAAGCATGTCCTGAGCTACCTGAGGGTCACATCAGAGTATGGTCTATGGTACAGACAGACGGATGGAGTGAAGTTACATGGCTTCACGGATGCAGATTGGGCTGGTAGTCCATCGGACAGAAAGAGCACATCAGGGGGGGATATTTAGCATTGGTTTGACAGCAGTTTCCTGGTACAACAGGAAGAAATGATCCATGGCACTCAGTTCAGCGGAAGTGGAATACATGGCAGTCAGTCAAGCTGCATGTGAGGCTATCTGGATGAGAAAGATCTTGGTTGGTTTGTTTGGTTCTTAGATGGATCTGACAGTGATTCATTGTGATAATCAGAGTTTCATTAAACTCTTGATTAATCCTGTGTTTCATGATAGGTCCAAGAATATAGATATCTGGTACCATCATCTCAAAGATTGTGTGCAGAGAAGAATCATGTTGCTACAGTACATTCCCACAGAAGATCAGGATGCGGATTTTCTGACGAAGGCGCTCACCAGGAGCAAATTTGAATACCATAGAGATAGGATCGAGGTGAAGGATAATCCATTTATTGTTGAGAGGGAGTTTTTAGATTCAAAAAGAAGATTCAGCACCCACACCTAGTGCATTAAGCACTTGGTTGCAGTAAGCACCCAAACTAGGGTGGGGCCCACATTGCTATTTTTTGGTGCATGTCTATTTTTATTATCCCTTAATTTAGATGCACATTAAACTGTAATCTATTCTCAATGTGGACTTTAATGAGTTAAACGAAAGTGTAAAATTCAGTTAGCTAGTGGATTTCAAGTTAGAGGTTGGTTGGTGGGACATGCAGAGTAATTCTAGTTGTAACAGAGTTCGAATTGCAGTGGTGCATTAGTTAATGCAAGTTGTAAATAGTTTAACTCAGTTAAGTGAGTTAAACTCAATTGTGATAGTTGTAACTAAAGATACAAGTAGTGAGAGATCAATTGAATTAAATATTAATTAATTCACATGCAGTGATCTCACATGCAACTGAGGATTTACTATTATTAGTTGCATGCATGTCAGATCTAGTGGAGACCCAATTTAGTTCTAGGTGAAAGGGAAGTTGACTATCAGTTGTGAAATTATTGGCTTGCACACATGCATCCAACAACCCATTGGAGTGCCCATGATACTTGCACAATCAATTCAGGCAATAATGATATCTTTTATGGATCTTGACCATCAGGGATTGCGTAAGCAAGGCAGGCTGTCAGGAGGCTGGAAATTGACTAAGTATTGGTCAGTTTTCTGTGAGGACAGTGTGAGACAGATAGCTAAATGTTGGAGGCTCTTGTGAGAAGAGAAATACATTTTATTTGTTTCATGATCCATGCTTAATATACAATAGAATATAGTGGGGTTTTTAGTTGTAAGATTTCCCTAGGAAATTATCTATGTTGTGTGTGATTGATCTTTCTTCATATTCATGTGATTAGTGATTGTGTTTTTAATTCTGGAAAACATTTGTAGAAGCAATTCAGTATTTAAATTTAGTACATTGTTAGATCGGGTGTGTTATTCATCACTATTTTTCACTTGTTGGTAATCACTAGTTGTAACAGCTAAGTTTTTTAGCAGCTGATCTAAAAAATTGTCAAATTTGCCAGCTGGAAAACACCCATAAAAAAATTTTGCCCTCTTACCTTTCAATCCACCCATGACGAGATGAAACCTCATTATCAAGTCCTATCTAGCCTCAGCCATACTAGCTTGTCCATCAGCTCCAAAGAAAACAATCCAAAATTGTCCAAAGAAGTCTCCCCTAAGTTAGGTAGTGGCGCTTTAAGCATTTCTCCCTTGGAAAACTATACCAAAGCCAAATAACCTCTATCTACTACAGACCAGTCATAACATGACCTCCCATTCTGAAAATAAATTTGGTTACAACCCTAGGTCGCGCCACTCATAAACCCTCAAGTCTCGGCAATACATGTACCATAGGTCAAACTGATTTTAGGTGGTTTTAAAGTGTTTTAATGGATCTTTCAAAAACAGAAGTATACCAGCATTCCCAGGAGACAGTATTTGGTTCCACACGAGAAGAGAGCTGCTTCTCAATGTGATTTTGAGCCTGGGATGCAGCTACAGAGAAGAGAGTTGTTTCATTAAGCTCTTGCGATCACAGTCAAAGCATGAAAAGACAGTGAAAGTAAAAATAACATTGTTAAAGGCTGATGAGATGGCATGACTAAAAAACCTCCTTCATCTATAAGCAGAGGGTTTGATGACTGAAAAACCTCCTTCATCTATAAGCAGAGGATTTGAAGACTGAGAGCGCCTCCTTCATCTATAAGCCGAGGGCTTGAAGACTGAGAGTGCCTCCTTCATCTATAAGCAGAGGGCCAATGGATAAAATTTGATTTTAAGAATATGCACTGACTAAAGGACATTTTTTGGGGTACAGTGAGACAACAACTGAAGGTCTCTGCATGAAAATGATGATTAAAGGAAGAGGTAAAGCAGTAGGCTTTAAAATTGGTTTGCATGAGTTTCATTATGTTTTGAATTACAAGGCAAAGCTTATAGGTTGATCATGAGTGAAGAAATATTATGAAGCAGATGGTCAAAAGAGTCAAACAGTCTTTGACTCAAACTAGCTTCTGCCATCATGTATAAGGAAAACCACTATCTATATGTTCATCAAACATTCTTCAGTTGGTTAAGCAGAGGTTGAAAAGAAATCATGGCATATGGCAAAGATTCTAAAGGGACTACTCTCAGAAAAAAGGTGAAATGAATGAAAACCCAGGTTTCTTGTAGACCTCCTTCACAAAAGAACAAAGGGGCAACTTTCCCTTGTTCACTTTTCAACTCTAGTACATCATCCCTGTTTTATTTTTACCCATAGTCAAAGAAGAAGCTCAAACAGCACCTGCCACCTCAATCAGTTTCACAATAGGGCATCACTACCTCCAAAGAATCAGCAGCAAACACTGTCAGTTTAGGTTTCAAAAGGGTGAAGCTACCTCCTTCAAAGTGTATAAGAAAACCTCACATAACACAAGGTGTCTTTCTACAGGTGTCCTTTTTCAAATAAGAAAAACACTAAGTGATGTTGATATGTAAAGGTGCTGCTCTTTCTATTTCATAAAAACCTTTTTCAACTAATCAAAAGTGACAGCAGATGAGCCATACAAAGACAAGAGGTGGAAAAGGGATATTGAAATTGCAGTTAAGCTTATTCCCCAGTAAAAAGGCAGTTGCACTCAAAAGGCACCTCTACAATCCTTCATCTGGCTCAGAGAAGATTTTCCTTCCACAGTGGAGATATCAAGAAGGAAAACAATTTTTCATTCCTTAGTGAGAAACAGTGAAAGTTTTTAATTTTTAAAAAAGGGGTAGCTTTACTTCAAAAGGGGTCAGGCTTATAAAGGAAATGATCATTGCCACTATGTTTTTGTTTGAACAAAAAGGAGTCTTATTTATGTTTTCAAAAGATATGAGCTTCATGTTTTGTTTTTAATCCAAAGGCCTTTTAAACGTTTTCAAAACCTTCATTAAGCACACCAAAGGGTTTTGATCTTTTTCAAATACGAGGGTTAGAGACCATTGCCCATACCTATTTTTCATTTCAAAACAAAAACAAACTCCCCTTTGTTGTTCACTGGGTCGAGGAAAGAGTTTTTGAGCGAAATTCAGAAATTTTTCGGGCTTGAAGACTGCGTGGCACGCCTGTAGAGTTGCGCGACGCGTTCAGGCGAAGTTTTCCCAAAGGATTACACTGTTGCGCAGCACGCCTGTAGGTGACGGTCACGACCACCCGTTAGTGACCCGACAGCTTGCTTTGCGCGGCGCCTTCCCTAGTAAACGTGGCGTGCCTGTTTTCAACGATCAAAGTGCCTCCAAACCAACCTTGGAGCTGCTCAAATCCTCAAGAAAAGCCTGCCATCGAGTTTCGAGGTATTTTATGAGCCTCCTTGGTATTTTCAAATTTCTAAAAAGTGATCAATGCTGTGTTTTTCAAAATACTAAGTGATGGTGAAAAAAAATGAAACTCTTGGTGTAAATCGAGGTGTGTCAGGGTAAAAAGGTTTGAAGGCTATTGTTACAGTTGGTTGAAAGAAAGGTGGTCATTCTTGTTTCAAAGAACCTAAATCTACTCCCAAAGACTGAGATAAAACCATAAACTCTGTCAGATGTGTTGTAGTGGTGAAAAGCAATAGCAGTGTTGCCATCTTTGTCCATGAAACAGACTTTAATGAGTAAAGATGTTAATACAATTTAGAGGTGTTTTGTCTAACTGTGGGTAAGAAATAGTGAACATAAGGAGGTTTGATATTTTTGTTTAAAGATCCGGGCTTGCAGTGGAAATGATTTCCCAACACTGACATAGTGAAAATGGTGGGTTATTATTGATGTCTAAAGACCTAACAAACTGCCCTCAAAACAAGTTGAAAGGTGGAGGCAGTGTTTAAAGGGAGGAAAAACAGGGTTTGAGAAGCAAAGCAGTGGGCCTAACTTCAACAGCAGTGATCATTGTATAAGTGCCTTGCTATTTCAAAATTCCTCTCTATGGGGTAAAAAAGCAAAAACCACTGTTTCCTCCTTTGTTCTATAAAGCAGACTTTAGTGAGTAAAGCAGTTAAATCAGTTAGGAGGTGTTCTTGTTTAAATTGTGTGTACCTTTTATTTGATTGTGTGCATATTAGTATAATTTACTTGTTGATTGGCATAGAAAAGGGGAAGAGCAGTGTTTTGGGAGGAGCAGAGACCTAATATCAAAGAAAACACTTCACACAGCATTTGAGGCAAATTTTCCTTGATCAAATAGTGATTGACAAAGAAGACAAAGTTTTGTTTGAGAAAGCATTCTTGAAAACCTTTTTGAGGCAGTTTGGTTTTGCAGAGAGCATCCAGAACAAGATGCCTCCCAGGCAGGATAGTAGGAGTGGATTGCATAAGAGATTTGAGCCTACTTCCACTGAATAAGTGAATGCCCACCCATCAGTCTTGCTCAATTTCCATGAAGTTGGGTGTTTAGATTTTTGTCAAAGAGTGCAAGAGGTGAAGAGTTTTTCTCCTTTGACACATCTTTGCGCTTTAAGGTTTCAAGACAAGCATTTTCAGTTGGCAGGCCTTGACTTCAAATTTTCTCCAAGGTCCATCTTCAAGGCCACTAAAATCCCCTATATTGGTGAGAAATGGTTTAAACAAAGCCATTTGGACTCAGAAGATTACAAGCCCTTTCTAAAGCCTGAACACAGAGATTCATGTCCTTCTATTTTCCCTTTCTCATATCTTTTAGCTAGCTACGCCCCTCTCATGAAGATTATCATGAATTACTTCACTTGTGAGGGAAGATTTTCTCGAATCTATGCCTATCACATTCGACTGCTCATGCATTTCACAAGGACCAAGTTGTTAAGTCTTCCTTTCTTCTTACACAAGAGCATTGAGAAAATGGCTTCCACTGTTCAGAATAAGCCTCCTTCATAGCAAATCGCCTGCCTCTTCCATCACTCTCTCATCAAATTCATCATCCTTCATCAGCTCGAAAAAAGGGAGGTCTCTTGGGATACTTTCATCACCCATCCAGATTTCTCCACTGTCCCTCCAGTTCATACATCCCGTACACCTCCTACTCACCATCCTTCGCCTTCTTCTAGCAGACCTATTCCTAAAAAGCTCAAGTTTACTACAGAACAAACAAAGGAACATGAAGAAGGAGAAGAAAGTGACCATGAGGAGGAAGAAGGACATGAGCAAAAATAAGAAAGTGATGATGGGCAGCAGCAAGGGTATGATGAAGAAAGCGTTGAACAGCAGCATCACAATGATAATGAGCAGCAGCAAGAGGAAGAATAAAGTGCTGAACAGCAGCATCACAGTGAGGGTGAGCAGACTTTTGATGATACACAGCAGACTTATGATGAGGGTAAGCAGCCAAAATATGATACACAGCAGCATGAAAGAGATGAACAGGGGCAACCAAAAGATGTTGAGCAGGAGCAGCATGAAAGTGATGAGCAGAGGCAGCCTCAGGGTGAATAACAGCAGCCTCTTCATGGAGGACAGCAGCCTCTTCAAGAGGAAAAGTAGACTCAAAAAGAAGAGGGGCAGCAGCATAAAAATTTGCAGCTCAGTGAGGAGGACAACCCTCAAAGGGAGATGCAAAAAGATAGCCTAGACATCCTTGAAGAGAGCCAAGACATTGGCAAAAATGAAGGGCAAAGTGGCAAGGGTAAAGAGCCCATGGAGCATGTGCTAGCTGCCTCTCCGAGGCAAGGGGCCATGCTCTCTTCTCCGAAAATGGCCAAGCCCCGGACAGCAAAGAAAAGAGTGCCTAGAGTTGTCACTCCAAATGTGACAAGGGCCCTCCGAAGCAAAGGAAAATTGCCCAAGAATCCCATGATTGATTTTCCCAGGAGGAAGAGCACTAGAATAGCCACCCAACGCAAAGGGAAGGGCAAGGAAGAAGGTAGTCATGAACAGGAGAGTGCATTCGAAATCATCCAAATCCAAATCGATGATAGTGATAATGAGGCCTGGATTCTAGAAAACCTCTTGATCCATAGAGAAAGCCAAATTGATGCCTTGAAGGATGATCTTCATAGAGCTAGGAATTTCAATCAATTTTTGCAAATCCAAAATAAGCAAATGAGTGTCCATATGGTTTTTTATGAGACACGGGTGACCAAATACAAGAAGGAGGCCTCCAAAGCTCAAGTGAGGTTGGAAGAACTCATGGGTGAGTTCGATGAAAGTGAAGGCGAAGATCAGCCTAAGCGAAAGAGGCCAAGAACCATGGGGCTAAAAAAGGCCCTTGAGAAGCAAAAAGAAGAGGAAAATGCCCTTCTCCAATCTACCCCTCTCACTGCATTGTTCGAACAAAAGATATAGAAAAATAGGGAGGCATGGCTTGAGAGAGTCAATGACCACTTGGAGAAGAAATTGGAGAAGGAAAACAGGGATTTAGACCTTCAACGGAGAATGACGGGGCATTATAAAAAGTTAAATCAGTTTGCCCGGCGCAAGTTGAAGGCTGCTCAAGAAAAACTCAAGGAGGCTAAAGGGAAGCGCCCGCCACAAAAATTGAGGAAAGACACCTTAGGACTTCATATTTTGGCCTCTGCTTCACAAAATTTTTCTGAAAACCCTTGAGGGTCATCCTCGCCAAGTTTGGGCGATTTTCGACATATTTTGGTTTTTTGTCATTTTTGGGTTTTTTGCCAAAAATCATGGGCCTCGCCATTTCATTTTGGGGGATCATCAAAGGATTAGGATGGTATCATTGGATGCCATAATTTTAGGAGCACATACTCAGCGATTTTTAGGACATTTGAAGATCATTTGCTCCCCGGAAATGGCGGAAAATGCCCGTTTTTTCTACACTCTGCTCGGTCTATCAGCAAGGCTTATTTTTTGGTCTTTACACACAGGCCTATTTTTGGAGGAATTCCAGACATTGTATTGGGAAAATTCAAGTTGTTCCAGAAATTAGACACTCAGAGCTTTCCAACGAGCTATCATGAGCCTTATTTCGACATCGGGAAGGCTACCAAAAGTTGCCGGCAAGTCAGGGGACCTTTTGCTGATGTATTTTTTGAGTATTTTTGTAAAAAATGAACCTTTCAAAACTGTTTTTTCCTCATGTACGTTTAGCTATTTTTGTACATGAGAAGTTATGAAAAGTCAATTTATTTCCCTCTTTTAGCATTTTTTAGATATTTTATGAGATATTTTGTGCCTTGGGCTTTGCAAAGCCTCAAGGACAAAATAAGATATTTTGGATAGGCCAATGAGATTGCAAGTTGAACTAAGAGGTTTTCCTCACTTTGGCCTACATATTCCAAGGCTTTCATTGTAAACAAGGTTGAACTTGATGAATAGAAGAAATATATGGTCATATAAGCTTTGGAAGAAATACTTTTCTCATGCTTTTGGATAGTCTCTTGGATGTTCTTGGATGATGAAAGAGGATTGTTTTTGGATTCCACGATTTGGTAGAATGGTATAGTGTCTCTCTCTTTGTTTTGTTTCCTAGTTTTCATTCACAAATCCATGTTTCTTGCTTTCTATAGGACAGTAGAGAATAAATTTGAGACATGCCCTTGGAGGCACCTCAAATTTCCTGTTTCGTCATAGCTTCCATGTTTTCTTCATTCTTAGTCACATTAAAGAATTCTTGATTGCTCTTTAATAACTTAAGGATATTGTTGCTTGTTTCATTCATGGTTTTATGCATGCTAAGTATGATTTATGGTATGCCTTGCTTACTCATGGCTAGCCATAGCTCCATCCATGAAATTTCTCTTTGACTGATTAGATTGTCATTTGTTGAACCAAGGAGGTCTTGTTCTGATCTTGCCCTTTGCCTAAGACTATGCAATCTTGTTTTCAAAGTGCCCAATAACTTGAAGTATTGTGTTTAGGCATTCCGGCATAGTGATTTGAGTTTTTTGTCTGTCTTAAGTGTATTTCCCCAAATTCTGATAGCCATTTCCCAAAGTTAGAGAGTTATATATCTCTATGCATGGCTTGAATGTTTATTTCTATGTATTGATTAGCTTATAGTTACATTTCTCATGATCAATGGTCTTCCCTACCATGTTTATGTTAGCTATTAAACTATTTATGCTTGAAATCCTTTGTTGTTCGCAAACTTGATGTCCACCTTACTCCATTTTTCCCAAAGATCCTTTCTACCTCGAATCAAATCGGCCCTTCAACAACCTTGTATCACCATCTGATAGCTTTCTTGACCTCTTCGACCCCATAGGCTAGTTGATCTGACATCTTTTTACCTATCTTATATCTTTGATCAGTTTCATCCCTCACAACCTAAAAACCAAAACCAAAAAACCTACTTCATAACTAGCCTAAAATCAGAACACAATAAACAAACACACAGATATCCCTTACACAAATAGAGAGAGCCCTCTCTGAATCCAGGAAGGCTAGGTCCTTGGGCTCCAAAGACTGATTTGATTTTACACTGTCATTTGGCTTGCCAATCAGCCAAATCATGGGACCCTAACATAATGGCGATCACGGTGGGACACTGAGTCAAAACATCCTAGGTATCCTTAGGAACTCTCAAAATCTCAGTCAAACTTAGAAGAGTAGAATCTGGTTGTCTCACCATCCTAGCAAAATGATGACTCGGTTGTAGGACACTCTTAAAAACCTTAGGACTACATTAAAAACTTAGAAAAACCCCAAAAAACTCCCTTAGATTGGTTTTTGTCCGTATTGGTGGTGGACCATACACATATACCTCAAAACAACCAAGTTCCACCTGGCGACTCCACTAGCCTCCAGTAGGCCTTACTATTTTACCAAACTCTAGGCTACTATCTGATTGACTTATCCCACCGCTCCCTAACATAATGGCGATCACGGTGGGACTCTGAGTACACAACAGTCTAGCAAAATCTTGTAGATTCTTTAGTCTTCAAAACTTAAACAGGAAAGCATTCCATAGAACCATTTAGAGTAAACTCTTTTTGTTATCACCACCCTAGCAAAGTGATGAAACAGGTTTATAACACTTTAATAAACCATAGGTTGCACATAAAAACTCAGAAAAACCCCAAAACATTCCCATATTGGCTTTTCCCTAGTTACTGGTGGTGGACCATAGCTACATCTTTACAAAAACAACCAAGTTCCACCTGGCAACTCCACTAGCCTCCAGTAGGCCTAAAAACTCCATAAAAGACCAAAAAATTCATAAACCATACCTTTCTATTAACTCATCCTCCCAAGAACTTAAACTTAGGGTGGAAACTTTGTAATCAGTGACAAACTAAGTATAACTTAGCAATTCAGAAAGCCTCACCTGAACATAGGAGATAAGCAGAAGCCTTCTTGCCAAGAGAACCATTAGCTTGTCCATACAGCCTAGCAAACTAGTGAAACCAAGTGAATCACTCTTCTTTGCAAATTTCCATTTCAAAGTTTGCTATAAAAAAATTTCCCAAAGCATCTTTGATAGTGTTGGTAGTGGACCATAGTTCTCATAGAAATCCACCTGGCGACTCCACTAGTCCATCCTTTTTGTTTTGACCATCCTTCACATTAGTAAAACCCTAGAGAGGCCATCCATCCAAAATAGGCACAAATACCATCCTCTCTAAACTCTAGACCCGAAATCTGTCTTCACGAAGAATCAACACCAGATCTCATCCAGACCCAAATCCCCCTATCATAGTAGATAATCCAGAGAATATTCTCTGGCAAGCTTCCGAAACTGGAAATTCAGCTACCGATAGGTCCATCCGTAAAGCAATATCAGTACCTGAACATCTCACTATCTTGTAGGATTCCCCCTTTGACTTAAAATCGACAAAAACCCTTTTTAGAAGCAAGTCACAAAGTAAGATAGACTTCGACGATCTTGAGCCCCTAGCTCTGCCACAGAGTCCTAGTAGAGAAGCCTCACCTGCCACACCTCCCGACTGTCAACTTCTCCATCACTTTGGCTCCTACCATCCCAGATCTGCTCAAAACCAGGTCACCAGTCTAAGTACATCCGCCACACCTATCCAAACCACTACTGTTCAGACCACCTCAGCTCATCCCGCAAGCCCTCATTTTGTACATCATCCATTAGCTCCCGTCATGGCAGCTTGGTACGCACCCTTGGTGTTGCCACAGCATTTGGCTCCCTTACAAAATGACTATCAAGCCAAAATCCCACACTTTACTGGAGACGAGACTACCACAGCTCAACAGCATGTAGATAGGATTAGCGATGCCTTTGAATACATGGAAATAGAAGACGAGACCATCAGAATGAGAATGTTTGCCCAAAGCCTGGGCGGGGAACCCAAAAAATGGTTTAAGAGCTTAACTCCAAACAGCATCCACAACCTCCCAGAACTCTACCAAGTTTTCATAAACAAGTGGGAAATCCAGAAGAACCCCATTCAAATCCTGTCAGAATATAACAAACTAAAACGGGAAAATGGGGAAAGTGTCCAGGGATATTGCACTAGGTTCAACAGTGTGTATAACGCCCTCCCACCTCACTTCAAACCCCCGCTTGGTTCAGCCTTGGAAAATTTCCCCGAAGGTTTTGACCCAGACATGACTTATCAGCTAAGAGACAGGACCCTCTTACCTTAGAGGAAATGCAAAAAGTAGCCATAAGGGCAGAAGCCAACTTAGCAGAAAAAAGAGCTAGGACTAGATCAGAAAGGAAAGTCACCTACCGGGATGAGGTCTCCACTTCAGCTCCTTCCATAGATCCTAGAATAGATGATTTAGTCAGGTCCATGGCAAAAATGTGGGAAAAGATAAGTGAGAAGACCCCTCTTAGGGACAACCAGCCAAACCCTCCAAACAGAAACCGGAACCAAAATTTTAGGAGGGAACAGCCTAAAAAAAAACCAAGGGAAAATGACCAACAAATTAGGCCACCATTTAATGAAAATTATGTGGAAGAAGATGATAGGGATACAGAACCCATTGATGAAAATCATTTGAACCTCATAGGGTCTGATAATGAGAGTGAGGTGTACCTCACAGAAGAAGAACAAGCATTCTTCTCTCCGAATCAGGATGAAACCAACTATGAAGATCCAAAGGATCCTGCCATAGATTTTTAGAATGCCATAGTAGAAGCTCACAGGAAATATGACCTTAGAAGCAGAAAAAATCAAGACAACTCCAAGAAAGGTAGCTCAGACACTGCTAAAACCCCTGATACCATCCTTAAGAAAGAAGTAAACAGCAACAAAATCATAGTCGGGAAAAATGACCAAAACAAAGATAGAGTTATCCAAACTAGTCCTGACTCAGATGCTCCTAGTACTTCCACGAAGATTCCCGAGGTGGCTGTGGAAAAAAAAATCCCAAAACAGAGCCAGCAAACTCAGATCATAGAGAAATTCATGGCTGAAAAAGCTGAAGCAAACATGTCTAAACTACAGCTACCTTTTAGTTTTGAAGGTGAAATCGCCAAAATAAAGATCACCATGCCTCTTACCGATCTCATCACCCAAAACTCTTACAAATCCCAAGTGTTAAAGGTCCTGAATATAGGAAATGATGCCAACACCCTTAATCTAGCTGATGACACTCTTGAAGTGTTGTTTGGTCCGAAAAAAGAAGGGAAATTCCAAGAGGGAACCACTCTTCGTTTTTACATCACTCTGAATATCCATGACCAAATCCTTCACAATGCCATGCTAGACTCCGGCGCCTCGCATAATCTTATGCCGAAGGTTGTAATGGAAATATTAGGCCTATAAATCACAAGACCATACAAAGACTTATATTCATTTGATTCTAGTAGAGTCAAATGTCTAGCCTTGATCAAAGATCTTTGTTTTAGTTTGGCCCAAATACCTGCAAAACATCTGATCATGGACATAGTGGTAGCAGACATTCCCCCTAAGTACGGAATGCTTCTATCCAGATCTTGGGGAGCCAAGCTCCAAGGGAATATTCAACTTGATATGTCCTACGCCACTATTCCTGTGTTTGACCAAACAAGAATACTCTATCGAGAGTCACACATGAAATACATTATCAGTAGCCAAGAGAGGCCAGATAACATCCCAATGTATTCCTTGCATTCCAACCTGAACTCTTTTATTCTGCACACTGATGAGGACATTGAAGAACAGTCAGAAGAAATTGAAACAAACTTAGACCCACCACATCAACTGCCCCTAGTTCTCTATGATGAACTAGACACTCAAAACTACCATGATCATGAACAGCTGTGTCTTGAGGAAAGTAAGTATGTTCCTTCTGAAATAGGAATAAAGCAAGAAGCAAAAACCATTATGTACTATCAAGCGAATTTCTCGAACCTTAGTCAAACATCAGCAGTAACATCACGAAACTTTTTCAGAATAGAGGCATTAGAAGACTTACATATCACAAACCTTTTCAGAACTTAGGAGCAGGGAAGCTTAATGTTTTTATCATACCTCAAGGATTTACCATCACATAACTCCTCCACTGCAAGTGAAACCTTGACTGTAGCCATAACAGCTCAAAATATAGAAAAAATGCCTAATAAACTCCTTATGAGCAAACATGATAACTGCAGTCAAAGTATACCTGAGTTACTTGAACTGGATAATATCCTGTCATTCCATCAAAGACTTAGAACTGCTAGAATTGGAAATATCATGCAGAATACTACCTCATGCAGAGAAAACAATGAGAAACACTATGCCACTACCATCACTCCAAGAAACAACTTCGATAAAAGAAAATACAAAAATCTGAACCAATCAGTAATAATCAAAGATAAAATAGCTGGTCATAGGATCTGTTTTGATTTTAGAGACACTAATGCACATCCCTATAACAAAAATTTTATCCTTCCTGCCCAAGACCATGATATGCTGATGATAAGTGCTTTTAATCATATGTCTTTGCAAGATGATGTTTCAGGTTATAGCCAAATGATTCCCTTGCAAATTAGACAGCTCAAAGATTTTTTCCAGTATGCTAGAAGTAGTTCCAGTTTCAGACTTAGAACTGCAAAACCACCGGATATCAAAAATATGCTCCTAAAATCCATGTTTCCAGTCCTGAATTTCTGCATTTTAACATACCTTGATGATGTCATTATTTATTTCAAAAATGACAAAGAATATATGCATTACTTAAAGAAGATGTACAGTAAAGGAAGGAGCGGAAATCAGAGGTATAAAGAGGTACAGCATGAAGATATGGGTTCGTTCAGAGATTCTTGCATGAATCTTTATGTCATGCTGGAAGGAGAAAATTTTCCAAATTTCTCTTTTCAGGAGTTGAGTGGACCAAGAGTGGTAGGAGATCCTTATGAGGATAAGATGCTTAAGTTTCGCCATTTCCAAGATTTCTGAGTTTAAAAAAATTTCAATCATTGTATATACCATTTTTTGAAAAATAGATAAAAAGCAGAAAAGTAAAAAAACAATAGAAAAATAGAAAAGAGGGCGGTTTGAAAAATAGAAAGAAGGCCCAATGTTCAAAAAATAGTCATTCGGAAAGCACGCAAGCTTAAATGCCGCTACTAGTATTCAAATGTCTTGTTCAGTTATCTAGCCTAATCATAGCTGAACATGTGTTAAATTTATTTGTTGATAAGTTAGTGAGTGGAAAAGATGGTCAACATTGTGTAAGCTTGACTTATCAAAGAGAGTAGATTAGGAAAAGATACTAGTTCCACATGCTCAAAATAGAACCAAAGAGGGAAGCGGGGATTAAAAACAAATTGTGCATCCTAGCCCTGTTATTCCTAGTTTCCATTTTACGCAAAATAATATTTGTGTGCAGCTTGTCTTTCATGCCGCAAGTACATGACAAATCAGACTGTCTAACCCTGATTTGATCATTTTTCAATTTCGTGTTTTAGATTAGAGAACAAAATCCTATCAAACAGCTTAACCTTGACAGTTGATCCAGCATAGGTAGAGTAATGAAGGAGTTCATCAGCTTAATCTGAACTCTCGGCGGATATAAGTGTAGAACTCGATAGGTTCATTTTTCAAAAAATATATATTGTCAAAGGGTTGCTAGTACAAATGCACCAAAAAGAAGAAAAAATGTTAGGAAAGATAGTGGGGTAGGTAGAAATATTATTGATGCTAATCATGCTGTCAATTTTCAGAAGTAGCATCAAGGAAGAGTGAAATTTGCGCCAATGGATAAGGCACTGGTCTTCATGAGCCAAAGATCTGAGATTTTGGACACCTCATGAAAAGGAGCTGCCCTCCCCAAATGGAGCCACTGTTATTCATCAGTATTTTTCACTTGTTGGTAATGACTAGTTGTAACAGCTAAGTTTTCTAGCAGCTGATCTAAAAAATTGTCAAATTTGCCAGCCGGAAAACACCCATAAACTTTTTTTTCCCTCTTACCTTTCAGTCTGTCCATGATGAGATGAAACCTCATTATCAAGTCCTATCTAGCCTTAGCCATACTAGCTTTTCCATCAGCTTTAAAGAAAACAATCCAAAACTGTCCAAAGAAGTCTCCCCTAAGTTAGGTAGTGGCGCTTTAGGCATTTCTCCCTTGGCAAACTATCCCAAAGCCAAAGAACCTCTATCTACTACAGACCAGTCATAACATGAACTCCCATTCTGAAAATAAAGTTGGTTACAACCCTAGGTCGTGCCACTCATAAACCCTCA
The DNA here is from genome assembly GCA_034641835.2 of Pinus albicaulis. Classification (NCBI taxonomy): domain Eukaryota; kingdom Viridiplantae; phylum Streptophyta; class Pinopsida; order Pinales; family Pinaceae; genus Pinus; species Pinus albicaulis. The sequence continues at coordinate 1,130,497,470 of CM076583.1, read as the reverse complement.
AGTCTCAGCAATACATGTACCATAGGTCAAACTGATTTTAGGTGGTTTTACAGGTTTTTAATGGATCTTTCAAAAACAGAAGTATACCAGCATTCCCAAGAGACAGTATTTGGTTCCACACGAGAAGACAACTGCTTCTCAATGTGATTTTGAGCCTAGGATTCAACTACAGAGCAGAGAGTTGTTTCATTATGCTCATGCGATCACATTCAAAGCATGAAAATACAGTGAAAGGAAAAATAACACAGTTAAAGGCTGATGAGATGGCATGACTAAAAAACCTCCTTCATCTATAAGCAGAGGATTTGATGACTAGAAAACCTCCGTCATCTATAAGCAAATGATTTGAAGACTGAGAGCACCTCATTCATCTATAAGCAGAGGGCTTGAAGACTGAGAGTGCCTCCTTCATCTATAAGCAGAGGGCCAATGGATAAAATTTGATTTTAAGAATCTGCACTGACTAAAGGACATTTTTTGGGGTACAGTGAGACAGCAACTGAAGGTCTCTGCATGAAAATGATGATTAAAGGAAAAGGTAAAGCAGTAGGCTTTAAAATTGGTTTGCATGAGTTTCATTATCTTTTGAATTACAAGGCGAAGCTTATAGGTTGATCATGAGTGAAGAAATATTATGAAGCAGATGGTCAAAAGAGTCAAACAGTCTTGGACTCAAACAGTCTTGGACTCAAACTAGCTTTTGCCATCATCTATAAGGGAAACCACTATCTGTATGTTCATCAAACATTCTTCAGTTGGTTAAGACAGAGGTTAAAAATCAATCATGGCATGTGTCAAAGATTCTAAAGGGACTGCTCTCATAAAAAAGGTGAAATGAATGAAAACCCAGGTTTCTTGCAGACCTCCTTCACAGAAGAACAAAGGGGCAACTTTCCCTTGTTCACTTTTAAAATCTAGTACATCATCCCTATTTTATTTTTACCCATATTCAAAGAAGAAGCTCAAACAGCACCTGCCACCTCAATCAGTTTCACAATAGGGCATCACTACCTCCAAAGCATCAACAACAAACACTGTCAGTTTAGGTTTCAAAAGGGTGAAGCTACCTCCTTCAAAGTGTCAAAGAAAACCTCACATAACACAAGGTGTCTTTCTACAGGTGTCCTTTTTCAAATAAGAAAAACACTAAGTGATGTTGATATTTAAAGGTGCTGCTCTTTCTATTTCATAAAAACCTTTTTCAACTGATCAAAAGTGATAGCAGATGAGCCATACAAAGAAAAGAGGTGGAAAAGGGATATTGAAATTGCAGTTAAGCTTCTTCCCCAGTAAAAAGGCAGTTGCACTCAAAAGGCACCTCTACAATCCTTGATGTGGCTTAGAGCATATTTTCCTTCCACAGTGTAGATATCAAAAAGGAAAACAATTTTTCATTCCTTAGTGAGAAACAGTGAAAGTTTTTAATTTTTAAAAAAGGGGTTGCTTTACTTCAAAAGGGGTCAGGCTTATAAAGGAAATTATCATTGCCACTATGTTTTTGTTTGAACAAAAAGGAGTCTTAGTTATGTTTTCAAAATATATGAGCTTCATGTTTTGGTTTTAATCCAAAGGCCTTTTAAACGTTTTCAAAACCTTCATCAAGCACACCAAAGGGTTTTGATATTTTTCAAATACGAGGGTTAGAGACCATTGCCCATACCTATTTTTCATTTCAAAATGAAAAAAACTCCCCTTTGTTGTTCACTGGGTCGAGGAAAGAGTTTTTGAGCGAAATTCACAAATTTTTCGGGCTTGAATACTGCGTGATGCGCCTATAGAGTTGCGCGGCGCGTTCAGGCGAAGTTTTCCCAAGGATTACACTATCGTGCGGCGCGCCTGTATGCGCCGGTCACGACCGCCCGTCAGTGACCCTACAGCTTGCTTTGCGTGGCGCCTTCCCTAGTAAACGTGCCGCTCCTATTTTCAACGATCAAAGTGCCTCCAAACCAATCTTGGAGCTTCTCAAATCCTCAAGCAAAACCTGCCATCGAGTTTCGAGGTATTTTATGAGCCTCCTTGGTATTTTCAAATTTCTAAAAAGTGATCAATGCTGTGTTTTTGAAAAGACTAAGTGATGGTGAAAAAAAATGAAACTTTTGGTGTAAATCGAGGTGTGTCGAGGTAAAAAGGTTTGAAGGCTATTGTTACAGTTGGTTGAAATAAAGGTGGTCATTCTTGTTTCAAAGAACCTAAAGCTACTCCCAAACACTGAGATAAAACCATAAACTCTGTAAGTTGTGTTGTAGTGGTGAAAAGCAATAGCAGTGTTGCCATCTTTTTCCATGAAACAGACTTTAATGAGTAAAGCTGTTAATACAATTTAGAGGTGTTCTGTCTAACTGTGGGTAAGAAATAGTGAACATAAGGAGGTTTGATATTTTTGTTTAAAGATCCAGGCTTGCAGTGGAAATGACTTCCCAACACTGACATAGTGAAAATGGTGGGTTCTTATTGATGTCTAAAGACCTAACAAACTGCCCTCAAAACAAGTTGAAAGGTGGAGGCAGTGTTTAAAGGGAGGAAAAACAGGGTTTGAGAAGCAAAGCAGTGGGCCTAACTTCAACAGCAGTGATCATTGTATAAGTGCCTTGCTATTTCAAAAGTCCTCTCTATGGGTTAAAAAGAAAAAACCATTGTTTCCTCCTTTTTTCTATAAAGCAGACTTTAGTGAGTAAAGCAGTTAAATCAGATAGGAGGTGTTCTTTTTTAAACTGTGTGTACCTTTTATTTGACTGTGTGCATATTATTATAATGTACTTGTTGATTGGCATACAAAAGGGGAAGAGCAATGTTTTGGGAGGAGCAGAGACCTAATATCAAAGAAAACACTTCACACAGCATTTGAGGCAAATTTGCCTTGATCAAACAGTAATTGACAAAGAAGACAGAGTTTTGTTTGAGAAAACATTCTTGAAAACCTTTTTGAGGCAGTTTGGTTTTGCAAAGAGCATCCAGAACAAGATGCCTCCCAGGCAGGATAGTAGGAGTGGATTGCATAAGAGATTTGAGCCTACTTCCACTGAAGAAGTGAATTCCCACCCATCAGTCGTGTTCAATTTCCATGAAGTTGGGTGTTTAGATTTTTGTCAAAGAGTGCAAGAGGTGAAGAGTTTTTCTCCTTTGACACATCTTTGCGCTTTAAGGTTTCAAGACAAGCATTTCCAGTTGGTAGGCCTTGACTTCAAATTTTCTCCAAGGTCCATCTCCAAGGCCACTAAAATCCCCTATATTGGTGAGAAATGGTTTAAACAAAGCCATTTGGACTCAGAAGATTAAAAGCCCTTTCTAAAGCCTGAACACAGAGATTCATGTCCTTCTATTTTCCCTTTCTCATATCTTTTAGCTAGCTACGCCCCTCTCATGAAGATTATCATGAAGTACTTCACTTGTGAGGGAAGATTTTCCCGAATCTATGCCTATCACATTCGATTTCTCATGCATTTCACAAGGACCAAGTTGCTAAGTCTTCCTTTCTTCTTACACAAGAGCATTGAGAAAATGGCTTCCACTGTTCAGAATAAGCCTCCTTCACAGCAAATCACCTGCCTCTTCCATCACTCTCTCATCAAATTCATCATACTTCATCAGCTTGAAAAAAGGGAGGTCTCTTGGGATACTTTCATCACCCATCTGGATTTCTCCACTGTCCCTCCAGTTCATACATCCCCAACACCTCCTACTCACCATCCTTCGCCTTCTTCTAGCAGACCTATTCCTAAAAAGCTCAAGTTTACTACAAAACAAGAAAAGGAACATCAAGAAGGAGAAGAAAGTGACCATGAGGAGGAAGAAGGACATGAGCAGAAAGAATAAAGTGATGATGGGCAGCAACAAGGGTATGAGGAAGAAAGCGTTGAACAGCAGCATCACAGTGATGATGAGCAACAGCAAGAGGAAGAAGAAAGTGTTGAACAGCAGCATCACACTGAGGGTGAGCAAACTTTTGATGATACACAGTAGACTTATAATGAGGGTAAGCAGCCACAATATGATACACAGCAGCATGAAAGAGATGAACAGGGGAAACCAAAAGATGCTGAACAGGAGCAGCATGGAAGCGATGAGCAGAGGTAGCCTCAGGGTGAAGAACGGCAGCCTCTTCATGGAGGACAGTAGCCTCTTCAAGAGGAACGACAGACTCAAAAATAAGAGGGGCAGCAGGATAAAAAGTTGCAGCTTAGTGAGGAGGACAGCCCTCAAAGGAAGATGCAAAAAGACAGCCTAGACATCCTTGAAGAGAGCCAAGACATTGGAAAAAATGAAGGGCAAAGTGGCAAGGGTAAAGAGCCCATGGAGCATGTGCTAGCTGCCTCTCCGAGGCAACGGGCCATGCTCTCTTCTCCGAAAATGGCCAAGCCCCAGACAGCAAAGAAAAGAGTGCCTAGAGTTTTCACTCCAAATGTGAAAAGGGCCCTCTGAAGCAAAGGAAAATTGCCCAAGAATCCCATGATTGATTTTCCAAGGAGGAAGAGCACTAGAATAGCCACCCAACGCAAAGAGAAGGGCAAGGAAGAAGGCAGTCGTGAACAGGAGAGTGCATTCAACATCATCCAAATCCAAAGTGATGATAGTGATAATGAGGCCTGGATTCTAGAAAACCTCTTGATCCATAGAGAAATCCAAATTTATGCCTTGAAGGATGATCTTCATAGAGCTAGGAATTTCAATCAATTTTTGCAAATCCAAAATAAGCAAATGAGTGTCCATATGGTTGTTTATGAGACACGGGCGACCAAATACAAGAAGGAGGCCTCCAAAGCTCAAGTGAGGTTGGAAGAACTCATGGGTGAGTTCAATGAAAGTGAAGGCGAAGATCAGCCTAGGCGAAAGAGGCCAAGAACCATGGGGCTAAAAAATGCCCTTGAGAAACAAAAAGAAGAGGAAAATGCCCTTCTCCAATCTACCCCTCTCACTGCATCGTTCGAATAAGAGATAGAGAACAATATGGAGGCATGGCTTGAGAGAGTCAATGACCACTTGGAGAAGAAATTGGAGAAGGAAAACAGGGATTTATACCTTCAAAGGAGAATGACACGGAATTATAAAAAGTTAAATTAGTTTGCCCGGCGCAAATTGAAAGCTGCTCAAGAAAAACTCAAGGAGGCTAAAGGGAAGCGCCCAGCACAAAAATTGAGGAAAGACACCTCAAGACTTCATATTTTTACCTCTGCTTCACAAAATGTTGCTGAAAACCCTTGAGGGTCATGCTCGCCAATTTTGGGCGATTTTCGACATATTTTGGTTTTTTGTTATTTTTGGGTTTTTTGCCAAAACTCATGGGCCTCGCCATTTTAGTTTGGGGGATCATCAAAGGATGAGGATGGTATGATTGGATGCCATAATTTTAGGATCAAATACTCAGCAATTTTCAGGACATTTGAATATCATTTGCTCCCCCAAAATGGCGGAAAATGCCCGCTTTTTCTACACTCTGCTCAGTCTATCAGCAAGGCTTATTTTTTGGGTTTTTACACACAGGCCTATTTTTTGGAGGACTTCCAGGCATCAAATTGGGAAAATTCAAGTTGTTCCAGAAAGTAGACACTTAGAGCTTTCCAACGAGCTATCATGAGCCTTATTTAGACATCGGGAAGGCTTCCAAAAGTTGTCGGCAAGTCAGGGGACCTTTTGCTGATGTATTTTTTGAGTATTTTTGTAAAAATTGAACCTTTCAAAACTGCTTTTTCCTCATGTGCGTTTAGCTAGTTTTGTACATGAGAAGTTATGAAAAGTCAATTTATTTCCCTCTTTTAGCATTTTTTAGATATTTGATGAGATATTTTTTGCCTTGGGCTTTGCAAAGCCTCAAGGACAAAATAAGATATTTTGGATAGGCCAATGAGATTGCAAGTTGAACTAAGAGGTTTTCCTCACATTGGGCTAAATATTCCAAAGGATTTCATTGTAAACAAGGTTGAACTTGATGAATAGAAGCAATATATGGTCATATAAGCTTTGGAATAAATACTTGTCTCATGCTTTTGGATAGTCTCTTGGATGTTCTTAGATGATTAAAGAGGATTGTCATTGGATTCCATGACTTGGTAGAATGGTATAGTGTCTCTCTCTTTGTTTTGTTTCCTAGTTTTCATTCACAAATCCATGTTTCTTGCTTGCTATAGGACAGTAGAGAATAAATTTGAGACATGCCCTTGGAGGCACCTCAAATTTCCTGTTTCTTCATAGCTTCCATGTTTTATTCATTCTTAGTCACATTAAAGAATTCTTGATTTCTCTTTAATAACTTAAGGATATCGTTTCTTGTTTCATTCATGGTTTTATGCATGCTAAGTATGATTTACGGTATGCCCTACTTACTCATGGCTAGCCATAGCTCCATCCATGAAATTTCTCTTTGACTGATTAGATTGTCATTTGTTGAACCAAGGAGGCCTTGTTCTGATCTTGCCCTTTGCCTAAGACTATGCAATCTTGTTTTCAAAGTGCCCAATAACTTGAAGTACTATGTTTAGGCATTCCGGCATGGTGATTTGAGTTGTTTTTTTGTCTTAAGTGTATTTCCCCAAAGTTTGATAGTCATTTCCCAAAGTTATAGAGTTATATATCTCTATGCATGGCTTGAATGTTTATTTCTATGTATTGATTAGCTTATAGTTACATTTCTCATGATTAATGGTTTGCCCTACCATGTTTATGTCAGCTATTAAACTAGTTGTGCTTGAAATCCTTTGTTGTTCACAAACTTGATGTCCACCTTACTCCATTTTGCCTAAAGATCCTTTCTATTTCGAATCAAATCGGCCCTTCAAAAAACTTGTATCACCATCTGATAGCTTTCTTGACCTCTTCGACCCCATAGCCCAGTTGATCTGACATATTTTTACCTATCTTATATCTTTGATCAGTTTCATCCCTCACAACCTAAAAACCAAAACCAAAAAACCTACTTCATAACTAGCCTAAAATCAGAACACAATAAGCAAACACACATATATCCCTTACACAAATAGAGAGAGCCCTCTCTGAGTCCAGGAAGGCTAGGTCCTTGGGCTCCAAAGACTGGTTTGATGTTACATTGTCATTTGGCTTGCCAATCAGCCAAATCACGGGACCCTAACAGGGTGAATCCAAGATATACATGCTTGTTGTATAATTTCTACATGAATTCGCTACCTCCAAGGACTGCACACTATGTAGTCACAGTGCTCAATTGTTGCCACTTGCCCCTCATAATTGTAGAATCTTGAATTCCAGTCAATCTTTCACTACGCATTGCACAATTTTACTCAATATTTTGTCTCTCTGAACTACGCAACTACGCAGTAAAATGGGTCAATCTCTCCCTTTAATTATGCATTGTGCAATATCAGTGAGAAAGCCCTTCCTATCTTCCTCTTTGACTTGATCAACTATGTAATATTTAGTCACCAGCCTCATTGCACTGCACATTTTTCAATCACAATGAGAAAGCCTTCCTCACTATCTCAATGAGTTTCACAACTTCGCAGTATTATGCCTCTATCTCCTAACGCATTGTGCAGTTTCAGTGAACAAGCCCTCACTATTATCTCCCTAACTCCCTAAACTATTAAATATTCCTTCTCTAACCCCTAGATGTTGCACATTTTTTAGTCACAGTCACCAGAGCCTCAATATTTCCTCTTGTAACCACACACTACACAACCCTTGAGCCTCCTCCTCGGCCTAGTACATTATTCTGGATCAGTCAGTGCATTGCATGAAGAGAGTTATACTAGAATATTTTTGGACAGATTTCATCTTTTCATGAATGAATTTCATCTACATGTAGTATATCTTAACATGAGAGGATTATGTTAAATGAGGATGCGAAGGAGAACATACGATAAGACACTTGTGAATCGAGAGTCATCAAGAAAGAAGATGAAGGGACATTAGCTTACAATAGAAAATAAAAGATCAGGATTGTGTGAAGACTCCATATTGATTCAAGGCCATTTGGAGGGTGAAGATGAAGAATAAAGTAGATCTTTCATGAATATGAAATATTGAATAGATCTCTCTCGAATATTGAAAATAAAGTTGTTGGCATTTATGTGTGATGCAGTATTGCATATGTGTGGTTGATTCTCATTGATGTCAACCAGGTTTCTTGGGTTGTGGGTTAGATGGATATGCAAATGTATGAGAGGTTGTAGATTTTTTAGGTGTTTATGATTGGGGTGATGATGGAGATATGGTATATGGTACTTGTCATGACTACTAGTTGTGACTAGCTTGCAAATGGTCCCTATCATGTCTATTTTCTTGGACTAGGTTAGCTTGGATATTATGGTTAAGGTGTACATGGTCCTTGGTTGGATGATGGTGTATTGCAATAGCTTGTATTCCTTCCCATGATGATGGTCTTCATGATCATGTTGCTACATACAGATATTGGTGGTTGCTATAAAGTTTAGAGTTGAGAATCCTTGTTTTTTAGGTCTCCATGTCCCGCATTAGGTATCCTATGATGATGATGTTATGCCTTGGGCTTGGAAAGGATATACATGTGTATCTCGATGCTTGAGATGGTTTTTTAGGTCTTGGAGGATGTCTCACAGGTATTGGAGTTTCATATTTATGACATGGATGTTGCAGATAATTTTGATTTCTTAGATGTTTAGTTTGGTTGTTGGTTGGCATCATAGTCAACCGAATTTGATTTGGGATGATGATGGAGTTGTTTCAATGACTTGGTGAAGTGTTTCAAAGGTTTCAGATACTTCTAGAGGTCCTACAGAGGATTTTCAAGCTCTGGAAGAAGTTTCAGCAGTTTCTGAGCTGAGTTGACTGAAGTTTGACCATCCTCTTCCCCAGTTGCATACTTGTTTAGCCAAGGAAGAAGTTTTAGGTCCATATTTGCATGGAGAGAAGCCTATGGGAGAGAATATAGCCCCAATATGCTAAATTCACATGGAAAGAGTGTTCTGGGATTGATTAAGGCATTTTATCGAGTTTTTCTTTGCATTCCTCGCACTGATCGGCCTAATTTTGTGTTGTGGAAATGTTATTGATCGAGGATTTTCGGAATATGGTCAGAAAACATTTGTGGGCCCTATAGAAGTTGATAAAGGTTGAATATATCAAAGGTCTAGTGAAGTTAGCAATTTATTTGGTCAAGAAGCCTTCCTCAACCAAATCTGAAGCATCTGAACAGATTTTTTGAGTCTTGCATATCCTGTTGCATTTACTGAGTTAATCATCTCATAAAATGTTAAATAGAAGAAGGCTTTGATTTCATTTGGTTGGTCGCTTGGATAGTGAGTGAGTATGCCATTGTGAGATAATTGTGAATTATTATAGTATGCATGAGCTACTCACATAGTTTGTGGATAGATATATCATAGTTTTGTGAGAATATATCAAAGTTAGAGTTGAGAAGAAGATTTAGATTTTGTGTGTTATTTGTGGAATAAATTTGGGAGATAGAAGTGTATTTGAGAGAAGTGTTTTTGTGTGGTTTGGAGTAAATAAATTCCCCCCTCTGGGAAGATTTTATGATTCAAATTTTGTGTGGAGAATGATAGAGTTGTTGGGTTGCTCATGTTGAGTGAATTGAGAACCCAATTTGAAAATATATGAAAAGTGGTTCACATGGAGGAAGTGAAGGCATGGAGGCTTCAATAGATATAGTGATTTGGTGAATCCCTATAATTTTCATATACCTAGGGATTAAGTCCCCAAACATTAGTGCTGAATTTATTTCAAAAACCCAGAATTGAACTATATAATAAAAATATCAGCCCGACGGTTAGGCTAACCGGGCGGAGGTGATAACTGTTGCGTGTGATCAAGCGGGTATTGTCCGGCGGTCACAGTAGCTCCCAGCGGTTGAGGTCTATCCAGTACGTTTAAGCCTGTTCACATGGCTTATTAACTGTCGGCTTGACACATGGTTTGACATCCCGTCGTGGTTTCATAGCTGTCACATTCCCGACGCGGCATATCACGCGGTTTTCATACCTGTCATATGATAATTAAAACTCCGACACGGTTTCATAAACCACGCGGTTAGCAAGCATTGTGGGTTTTAATATAAGGTTTTATTATGAATTTTTTAAACCGACATTCATTTTAACCAAACCTTATCTTAAAAGGTTTATGATATGGTTTTAGACTTAGGAATAGGTTTTAATATAGCGCTTAGGTTTAAGACTTAGGTTTGATACTTTGCGCTAGTATTTTTCAACATACACTTTTAATACTTAGGATAAGGATTTAGGTTTAATGTTTTAGGACCTAGGCTATCACTTAGGTCTTAGATGATGTGGATAGGGTTTTAGACTTAGGTATTAGGGTTTTAGATCTAGGTTTAAATTTTAACCATAGACCTTTACAATGTCCTTTTGAACCTTAATTTAGGATCAAAACCCTTTACATCGTATCACAAAATTTGATCCTTATGACATCTATAGGACCTTTTTACAGGCGAAACTGGCGAAACTGCGTGAATGAAGATTGAACTGGTCATTGAACTGCTGAAGTTGACTAGACCTTTATGTTGAACTGTACTGATCAAGATCCTCCTGGATCAATCCTCTCCACTTAAAAAGATTTTGGACCACAAAAGCTTGATTTTAAACTAACAATAAGTGAGAATACAGCTCTCTCACTTTCATCTTGACTTTGATGACATACAACCATACCTGCTCATTGACCCGAAACTGATGCTTATCATGGCACAATTTGAACCCGACTTGACTCAATGCTTGTCGTGGCATAGAAGAATGTAAGGCTTGATTGTAAGCTTGATGCACATAAGTTACAAATTCATCCCATATCTTAGGATGTTTACTGCAGTTACCTCGAAGAATATGTATCCCAGTTCTCTTCACCATTTCCATCTATCCTTGAACCAAATCAATGCTACCCCATGGTTGCAAAGGAACTAGAAGTGGCATGTGAAAACCAATATTTCGATTGCATGGCTTGCTTGTTGAACATATTACACATCCCTTTATGTACTTCACAATTGTTTCATACATATGAGGCTAGTAACAATACATTTTACTTTGTGCTGTAGTCTTGCTTACGCCGAAATATCCTGCAATCCAAGAAAGATGAACTTCTTGAATAACCTGCACTCTTTCTGTCTGAGCATTATGAGTTAGTGATTCAAAATTTTCTTCGAAATCATCATCAGTATTATACTATTATACATAAATATCATGAACCAATGAACTTTTATGCAGTACTACTGAAGCATTCAAAGACATCATATCAACTACTTTATTTGTTACACTTTCCTTGTCATTGATTACTAAGTGATTTTGATGAATAAATCCCATCCAATTGTAGTGATATTGTTGCAACTTAGTATATGACTGAAAGTATGGAAGCAGCTGATAATCGATGTGAGTCACTGTTTGCATTGCATAACCTTAAACATCTGTTTTAACTTCATATGGTTGTTCATGATCTATTAATGCTGTGAAATTTTTCTACTTAATTGAATCAACTTTAACATCGACACTTATTCCCCATGCCCCGTTTTTCTTATGAGCCAAAATTATGGGTGAACTGTATGGAGATGATCTGGGTCACATTAATTATTTTCCAACCTTCCCTAAATTTTGTTGATTTACTTCTTTATGCTCTATAACTGACTTGTGATACATTTCAACATTAGAAAGATGGGCAACAGACATCAACTGCATCTCATGTGATATTTCCTTTTTATGAAGTAGATGTTTTGGTTCTTTAACTAGATCCTGAAATGAATCTACCTTTTTAACCAAATTACCTTCATACCGAATTTCACAACCTGAACAAGTATCATTAAGATCCTTATGTTGTTCTTTTATCGACATGATTAGGTATCTCTTACTTGAACTTATTAAGCACTTCATATAATTAGCATTAATTAAATTCAAGTGATCTTTGATTTTATGTGCCCGAACGATGTACTTAATCCCATATTTCACGAGATGATACATATGTTCCTTTCTATAAAATACTGCATCACGGTCATAGAGATAAGGGCTACCTAAGACAATTCCACAAATGTCTAACGATATCACATCTAGCTCCACTTCATCGATATAGTTAGTTGTGATTGCAAATTTTAATCGGCACTGTTTGGTAACATGAATTTGACTTTGTTCCTTTAACCATCCTAAAGGATATGGATTTGGATGATTATGTGTTTTCAAACCCAATTGTTTAACCAATGACTCAGAAATCAAATTTTCTTGTGATCCCATATCGAACAATGTATCTATCTTAGTATGCTTTGAAGTTAACCTTATATGAAATAACTCGATTATTTTATCTTCATTCTGTTGTTTGATATTTGAAGAAGCAGAAGTACTAGCATCAGAAATTTTACCTGTTGTAACCATAGCAATGATTTTACCTTCATTACCTGAATCGGATCCCAAGTCCAAGCCTTGTTGGACTGTTTTTTCAACCTTCTTTTCACCCTTCTTCGATTGAAACTTCTTCGGCTTCAGTTCTAAATGAATTTTCCAACACCTAGCTTCATCATGGCCGATCATTTGGCAATGTGTACATGTAGGTCTCTCATATCCCTTCTAAGTTGTGGCAATCTTCTTTCCCTTGACTTGCTCTTATTTTTGTTGTCTTCAGTTTCCATCTGCTTGGATGTCTTTGGTGTAAACTTGAATGGTCTACCACCTGATTCGACATGAATTTCTTGAACACAAACTTCATCAAAATTGTTAGTATGAATCTTTCGTCGTAAAAGATCACTTTAGCTACGCATAACAAATAGCCCTAACATCGATTATGGCTGCAAAATATCTTTAAGTCTGCTACACAAATTCAGATCTAAGCACAAAAGACATTAAGCAGATAAAATATAATATGGCTCCATGCATCCAATAGACAAGACAAGAACAAAGTGTTTAAAAGAATAATTTGTATTATATTAAAGAATGGGGCACCTGAGAGGAAAACAAGAAAGGTGTTTTCCAGTTCTCCTCAGTGGGATGGGTTCTTGAAATTCCTCAGCGTTTCAGATCTAAATTTCCTCTCTCTTATTTTGGTAGAAAACCCTCACAAACATAGAACTCAATGGGAGCTCACAAAGCAAAAAATGGAAAATGGTGACCAAGAATAGATCTAGTGTGATCTAATGCAATGAAGGTGACTAATGAATGGGGAAAACCCTTCTATTTATAACAAAATATTGGGGTGTTCTAGAACTTGGTGCATGAATAAAATATTATTAATCAAATTCTAGAATCACCCTTTAGGAATATTTTATTATATTTGTTGGAGGGAAAAGGTCTTTTGACTTGGGTCAATTCCTTTATTTATAAACAATAAATAAATAAATGATTTATTTATTATTTAGGGACGTGATGGGAATATAATTAAAAAAATAATGATTTATTTAATTATTTAAAAATGATTTAGTCAAATTTAACTAGGAATATTATTTAAATAATGATTTGAATAACTTATTCCTAGGAAATACTTAAATAAATAATGATTTATTTAATTAATTTCCTTGTTTTGGGTTAAATATGACCAGGAAATATAGATAAATGTCATTTTATATGGTGAAAGAAATTTTACTTAGAGTAAAATTGGTCTTACATGGTGTACTTGGGTTCATCTAATGATAATGAATTAGATGACCAAAAAAATGGTGTAACAGATTGCCCCCCAACGTACGAGTGTTAGGAGCAAATCGTATGACCGAAGTACGTTGTAAGAACTCAATCACTAGGCATCAAGAGGGAAGTGAGAGAGAGGAATGTAAGGTAGTATAATGTGCTAAAGGACTAGACCCTGAGGAGATGAGACTTACAGGTGCAACAAGTCTCTAGGTGATGAAGTAGTACCAATATGAAAGGCGACAGGGGAGGCATACCTATGCCCGCCGATACAATAGTACAAAGAATAAGGCGCCCGGAAAACCACGGAACGCAAGGATGACGCATATGTTGGCCTAAAAATGAGCCAGATAAATAAAATGATGAATCCCACATACATGCGATGCCTGGAATAACCGTCAGGACTTATACAAGGAGATTTTAGTACATGAGATACAAATATACCCAAATTCCCCCTACACACGGGGAAGGGCTCACAACATCTAACTGATATATGCAAATCGGAGAGGTGCTGCAAGCGGTTGAGGCCGATATCATCAAATGAGAGGAGCTGCATCAAGGGCAGAAATAAAAAATTCATCCGGGCATCTGGGGGGCTACCTGCAGGGCCACCCCCTCATGAGGGTTGAGACATCTCACACATGCCCAGGAATCATCAATAGTTGTTGCTGCATCACTGTACCATCAATTGTATAGATCACGATCATGCTAAGAAGAGCTCGAACCAAGGTACACTGCCCCCTAGACCTGACTTCTGGAGTAAATGAGCTGATGTCGACAGAAGTAGGTCCGCCATAGGTGAGGCAATAAGGAAACCCCAACTGAGGCACGAGGGAAAAGAGTAGAGCAACGAATCGAGAGAGAAAAATGATGATGATGGAATGAGGGATGATCCAAGGGGGATCATAAATGACATGAGTACAAAAGGGTATCTCATGACGGAAATTGACACAAACAGGAATGAGTGTGGAGGCAAGGTGGTGCCCCCAATGATATGTGTGGTAAGTGAGAAAATCCGATTTTGAGGGGAGGTGAAGTAATGCTTCGTGGACAACATGTGTCCTGGTGAAGTAAAAAAATTCAAAACAAACATATGCTGGCTATCTAGAAGAGAAGAAAACCCGCATTTCGTAGGGAAAATGCTAGGGGTAATATCTCTTAAGATAGAGTGCATTGCGAGGATTAGGAAGGATATGGCCTTCAAAGTCCTCTAAAAGATATGCCCCCTTACCAAGGTCTTTATTGATGATGTAAGGACCTAGCCATAATGAGTCGAACTTCCCATAACTGAGGGTATCGTGGGCCTAGTCATATACTAGAATGAGGTCACCTTCGTGAAAGGTACGAGGGTGGAATTTTTGGTCATACTGAGCTTTGGTGCGCTTTTTGGTCACTGCAAGAGTTTGTAATGCAACACGACGGTCTTCAGAGGCACGCTCGAGCATGATAAGTTGTTGTTCTAGAGGTTGGGTATCAGGGAGAATTTCAACGGCCAAGTGAAGGGAAGGGATTTCACACTCGATAGGTAAGACTGCCTCCTCATCAAAGACAAGGTGGAAAGGAGTGAAACCGGTGGCAGTTTTAACAGAAGTACAATAAGCCCACAAAGCAGGGAAGAGCATGAGATGCCAATTGGTTTTGTGCTTATTCACCGTTCGTTGAAGCATGGTCTTAAGAATTTTGTTGACCGCTTCAACTTGGCCATTACCTTGGGGGTAATAAGAGGATGAATATTGGTGCTCGAAACCCAATAGGGAGGATAGCTCCTGCCAAATCTGATCTTCGAAATGTCGGCCATGGTCCGAGACTAACTATTTTGGAACTCTGAATCGAGCAATGACATGGTTAAAGAAAAAGAGGGCTGCAGTGGCTGCCAAATTGTTAGACGTTGGCATAGCTTCGGCCCATTTAGTGAAATAGTCAACCACCACGATGATATATTTGTGGTTACTAGTATATGGGGGTTGACATTCCATAAATTCAATGGCCCATTTACAAAAAGGACCGGCGGTGACGACAGGATGGAGAGGAGCGGGAGGAGCTCACGCCTTGGGGGCGAAATGTTGGCAATTGGAACAGTGTTTGACTGCTTCAATGCAATCACTGAAGAGAGAAGGCCAAAAATACCCAGCACGCATGATTTTTTGGGCGGTGGCGAGGCCGGAGAGGTGGCCACCACAAGCGCTGCTATGACAGGCATTGAGGACTTGCTCGGCTTCAGCGTGTGTGAGGCAATGACGAAGGACAGTATCTACACCGCGACGATAAAGGTCATCGCTGATTAGAAGGTAGCGAGAGGCTTGGTGTCGGATACGTCGTCGAGCATCTCGATCGAGATGGAGGGAAAAATTTTGGGTTTGCAAGTAAGTAAGGATGTCACCATACCAAGGATCGTCAGTGGTGATGGAAAACAAATGTTCATCTGCGTTCTGGTAGGCAGATCAGAAATGAGTTCAGCGAGGACTAAACCTTTCTTACTTTTTGGGGTGACAAATTCAAGGTCGAATTCTTGGAGGATAACAACCCAACGGGCGTACTTCCCATTGAGGATGTGGCGACTCAATAGGAAAGCCATGGGGTTGGAATCAGTCATAACCTTGGTGGAACGCATGAGGATATAATGACGCAGTTTTTGGACCGAGAACACGACAGCTAGTGCTAATTTTTCTTCATGCAAGTAGGACACAGGTGGACCGGCAAGGTTCTTACTGACATAATAGATCACATGTTCGATACCATTATCATCCTCCTGAATAAGGACACCGGCAACCGAATAGGTGGAAGCGGAGATGTATAGGATGAAATCTCGGTCAAATTCAGGGGGACGGATCAAGGGAGCGGATGTAAGAGCATGCTTGAGGGCGTCAAAAGACTCTTGAGCGTACGTATCCCAGAAAAAGGGGTGTGAGATCGAAGAAGTCTAAGAAAACCATGTGCGGTAGAGGCGTAGTCAGGAACGAATCGGCGAAGAAAATTGGCTTTGCCTTGGAGACTTTGTAGTTGGCGTAAGGTATGAGGCATAGGAAGTTCAAGAATGGCTTGAACTTTCAAAGGGTCAAGAGTTATCCCGTATTTTGACACGATGAAGCCGAGGAGACGACCGGCGGGAACACAGAAGACGCATTTCAATGGGTTAAGGCGAATGTTATACTTGCGGCATCGGAGAAAAATGCTACGTAGGTCATGAAGGTGTTGTGCCTGATGTTTAGAACAAGCAGTAAGGTAGTCTAAATAGGCAAGGATAATATGGGCTAAGTCATGGAAACAATAAGACATGGCTCGTTGAAAGGTAGCGCTAGCGTTTTTAAGGCCAAATGGCATGACTCGGTATGCAAAAGTGCCCCACGGACTAATGAACGCGGTTTTAAGTTGATCAGCACGACGGATAACAATTTGGTTGTATCCATAGAAGCCATCCATAAAGGAGAGAATCTAGTGCCCCACACACTCATCTATAATTTGGTCAATAAATGGTGTGGGGAAGTTGTCTTTGGGACAAGCTTTGTTCAGATCGCGAAAGTCGATGCAAACACGAATGGTGCCTTGTTTTTTGAGGACGGGAACTGGGTTAGACACCCAAGTGGTATATTCAATGGGGTAAATGAAACCAGCTTGCCGGAGCTAATCGATTTCAGCTTTGATGGCTTCGCGTCTAGAAGGATGAATGGGTCTCAACTTTTGATGGACCGGAATGGCATCAGGCCATGTGACGATGTGATGTTCGACAATGGCAGGATCGAGTCCGGGCATTTCTGAGTAGGACCAAGCGAAAATATCACAGAATTCTTTGAAGAGTTTGGTGTAGGCTTCAATTTCTTCTGGAGTGCATTGGGCGCCCATGGTGATATGTTCTTCAATACCTGGTTTGACAGAAATGTTTATTTTAATGGTAGGAGAGATATTAGCCATATTGCCTTCTTCGAAAGCGTCAGGTGCAGGGATGGGGTTTTTGAACCAATCAACTTTGTTGGGAATGAAGTCTTTAGATTCGAGAGCATACTGATCATGGGACTGGTGTGGTAGGAAGTATGCACGATGGTACATGTCGTCCCATGGAAAATCAGGTGCGGTCATAGCTTTTATGATGTCTTCATCAGTCTGAAAGATGGGAAGATTGGGAGGAAGAGGAGTATTGGAGGAGGTAGAGATATGAGACACCTGATTTGGAGGGGGAAGGTTCATGTGCGTGTCGGCATGAGGGGTGACAGTGGAGTGAACATATGAGTGAGTGAGTGAACCAACGGCTGAAGGCACTAAGGGGTCAGGTGCTGGGAGACGCGGGGATGAGGAAAGGTAGAGAATAGTGGCTGAAGTTTCGGTCATTTCAGTATCAGGAGGAGGAATGGTAATCGGGGGAGACATGGGTTCTGGTGGTAGGGAAGAAGGATGGCAAGCGTGGCTTCAAATTGGTAGTATGTGACTAAAGAAGTGAGATACTCATCAAGGCGGGGGAAAAGATGGGTGTAATGTCCATGGAAATCGCACAAAGAACAAGGGTGATTGGTGCGCAAGTGTTTAAGTTTAGGAAGAGAATCAGGTATGGTGACAGAGACTTCAGGGAGAGAAGATTCGGGAAACGTCTCATTGACCATGGTTTTGAGATGTGGTAATTCGGGACAAGTATGGGTAGCATGTCCGACAATATCGCACAAAGCACACTGGATGGGATGCTTTGGAGGTCGAGGATGGGCAGAAGTTGTCGAGGTGGCTTTGTCCTTGGATGCCCCCCTGTGAGCTTGGCTAGTGACACCTGGCATGGTTTCTGATGAGGGGACTGAGGTATAGGTGCAGCGGGAGAAGCCATGGGTATCGGTTGAACCGGGGTCAAAGAAAAATAAGGTTGGGGTTGGCCAGGCAGAGTAGGGGTTGGGAGGTCTAGGTATCAGACGGGTATGCCCAAGGTCAAGTTGGGGAGGGATAGGGTAGCCAAGATAGGGACGGAATGAGCGCCAGGAGGGGGAGAAAGGAAAGGAATCTAACCAGCAGGGAAATGGCCAGGATAATTATTCGGGGAAGGAGATTCCGAAGGAAGAAGGTGGGCTAGTGGGGGCAAAGGGCTAGGAGCTGGTGGAGTTGGGGGAGCGTGTGTTTGCTTACTAGCCAAGATGGGCTGTGCAAGGTCAGCCCATGAAGATTGCATCATGAAAACATTCGCCATGCTAGAATCGAGTATGGGAGGAAGGTCTAAAAAGGTTCCAAGCAAGGAGGAGTCTTTATAGATGCCAGGGGAAACACTAGTCAAAGAATCAACAGTTGGTTTATTGGTGATAGTAGAGATGGTGGACTCAGGGGAGGTCTGAGATTGTTAGGTCCCTATATCACTAGTATAGTCCCTTATTATTGTTAGTGTAACCCCCTTATTGTTATTATTGAACCCTTGTAACCCCCATTTTATTATTATTGTGCCCTTGAATTAGTATTGTTAGGTCGGCTAGGATTACATTGTGGCCCACTAGGATTACATTAGGGCCCCATGGACTCCTATATATAGAAAGGAGGTTTTGTTCATTTGTATCATCCAAGAATTGTTCATTTATGTAATGTATTGGAGGTTGCCCCCTCGAAGTGGCTTATTTCTAAGGCGTTCATATCTCTTTTCTTCTATTTTTGGAGCTGGTTACACAACATTTGGTATCGGAGCTTTGGATTCTAGGGTTTCGCTGCTCCAAACAGGTCATCGTGGAATTTTCGCTATAACTTTTTTTCTACGAAGCTTCAGAAGCTGAAATTTTTAGGGTGCGAAGCTGAAATCTTGAGGAAGTTTGTCTAAAAATTTCAGAGCTTGGTTCGCAATATTTTCGGAGATATGATCTGTGGAAGTTAGGTCTTTTTTCAGGCTCCTAAACAGGTCATCGTGGCATTTGCGCTATAAAAAAATTTCTACGAAGGTTCAAAATCTGAAATTCATATGGTGCGAAGCTGAAATCCTGAGGAAATTCATCAAAAAATTTCAGAGCTTGGTTCGCAATATTTTTGGAGATATGATCTGTGGAAGGTAGTGCTTTTTCAGGCTCCTGAATTTCATCTCAAAAAGGTGATCGTGGGAAAAGTTCAATAACTCTCTCTCTGAAGATTGGATTGGAGTGCCGTCAAAAGTGGTCACAAGTACACAGCCTGTAGTTTCTTCGCTATCAATTTCAGAGACAAAGGACAAAACAGTGACACGTGGCAAGTCGTACAAGTTCGCTCTACTGAACCAGTCCAGAATTAGGTCATTGTGGGAGATTAGACACAACTTTGTCTTGGAGAATCAAAATCAGGTCAGACCTGTGGCATTTGAAAGAAGCTTCAGAGGGCTACTACAGGGCTGAATTTCAGATATCGAAGATTTTCAATCATAGAGATAATACAATTTCAATATCGAGCTCCTCAAAGCTAGTAAAAGGTGTGTATTTTTTTCCGAATTGCATAAGTCTTGTTTGAAGAATCAAGTTGAATTGATTGCAAGGGCCTATTGTAGAATAGATATCAATATTGGAGTCTAAAATGGCCCCTAAAAAGAATTCAACACCCATTAAGCCTTTAGAAGGCTCTACTATGACTCATGAAGACGAAAAATGGCAACATGACATATCAAAATTACAAGAGCAAGTGCAACAAATTTCGCTCTCGCAAAGAACAACAAAAAATGAAATGGAAGTTTTGAAGAAGGGCGTGGAAACTAAGATGGATGGTTTGAAGAAAGGCATGGAAGCTAAGATTAATGGTTTGGAAGCTAATATGGATGGCATGGAAGTGGGCATGGAAGCTAAGATGGATGACATGGAAGCTAAGATTGATGAAAAAATGAAAGACAACATGGAAAACATGAAGAAAGATCTAAAAGTAGACATCAAAAGTTTGGGAAAGTTGATACAAGAAATGTTTCCTAATGGTGAAAATATAGTAGAGGAAACTCATGATGAGAACAAAATAAATGTTAATCGTGATTTCATAACCTCTAATGTTGGCGGGAAGAACCACCATATTCCAAAAATGGATATGAGGAAGTTTGATGGAAAGGATCCTGTAACATGGATACTACAGATGAAGCAATATTTTGATCTCCATAACGTGCAAAACACACAAAAGGTACGCATTGCAACTTTACATTTAGAACAAAATACATTTGTATGGTATCGATGGCTTTGTTCCCGTAAAAAAATCGTCACTTGGTCAATTTTTACGGAGGAAATGATAGCACATTATGAGGATACAAAGAGCAACACCTTCTTTACCCAATTGATAAATCTCAAACAAAAGGGTTTAGTGGGGCAGCACATTGAGGACTTCCAAAAATTGAATATAAGGGTAACTGATCTTACAGAGGAACACAGGATTGATCTCTTCCTGGGCACTTTAAAGGATAACATCCAACATGAAGTTCGCGTTTTGGAACCTGATTCATTGGAGAAGGCATTCAGGTTGGCAAGAAAAGTTGAATGTAAAATTATGGCGACAAGGAAGCCTACCCCTCAATTCTATAAAGAAGGAAGTGTTGCTACGCCTAGATTTCCACAACCTACAAGGTTGACACCACAACAATTGGAAGAAAAAAGAGAAAAAGGGCTTTGCTACAGTTGTGATAGCAAATACACTAAAGGTCATAAGTGTCTTGAGAAGAAATTATTTTACATAGATTGTGAAGAGGAAGAAGAAAATGAACAAGAAGAGGATATACACCAGGAACCAGCCCTAGAAGAGGAAGAAATGAATCCGACCATATCGTGTAATGCAATGGCAGGAATTACCACTCCTCAAACTCTCAAGATAGAAGGACATATCAAGAAGAAAAAGGTAATAGTGTTGATTGATTCAGGTAGCACCCATAATTTTATTCATTGTAAGGTAGCTAAGGAATTAAATTGTTTCCTATACCCAGCACCAGAATCCCAAGTGATGGTTGCAAATGGAGGAACTATAAATTGCTCTGGGAAATGCCATAATATCAAGCTAACCATGGGGGAATATGTATTGACTAGTCCAATGCTTTCCATTCTATGGGAGGTGCTGATGTTGTACTAGGAGTACAATGGTTACAATCTTTGGGGACGGTAGCTTTTAATTTTCAAGAAATTTTCTTGAAATTTTTTTCAGAAGGAAAGGAAGTTGAATTACGGGGTATTGCGGGGAAGCCAGGAAGGATAATAAGCTCTAATGTCATGACAAAGCTTCTAAAGAAAGAACAGCGAGGCGTAATTGCACAATTATGCTCACTAGAAGTTTCAACATCAAAATCATCTATTTCTGCAGATCTCCAACAAGTCTTGGACAATCATTCCAAGGTGTTTGAAACTCCCAAAGGACTCCCACCTATTCGTGATCACGATCATGCTATTCATTTGATTCCAGGAAGTGTTCCTCCAAACATCAGGCCTTATAGATATCCTTACTTCCAAAAGAGCGAAATTGAACGTATGATTGCAGAAATGTTAGAGGCGGGTATAATTCAACCTGGTCAAAGTTCTTTCTCTGCTCCTGTAGTATTGGTACACAAGAAGGATGGATCATGGCGAATGTGTCCGGATTATAGGGAGCTCAATAAGCTCACCATTAAAAACAAATTTCCCATTCCTGTGATTGATGAATTATTGGATGAATTACATGGAGCAATTTATTTTACCAAGTTGGATCTTCGTTCAGGATATCATCAAATTAGAATGAAGATTGAAGATATTCCAAAAACGGCATTTCGAACTCATGAGGGTCATTATGAATTTTTGGTCATGCCTTTTGGCCTTACCAATGCACCTTCTACATTTCAAGGGTTGATGAATTCCATTTTCAAACCCTTCCTTAGAAAATTTGTGCTAGTATTTTTTGATGATATACTAATCTACAGTAGGTCTTGGAAGGATCATGTTGAACATGTTGGCAGGGTGCTCAAACTATTGCAGGAGAAACAATTATATGCAAAAAATCCAAATGTTTCTTTGGAGTACAAGAGGTGGAATATCTCGGTCATATTGTATCTCACGAGGGTGTTAAAGTAGACCCTAACAAAATTAAAGCCATTAAGGAATGGAAAGTCCCCACAACCATAAAGAAGTTGCGAGGATTTCTCGGGTTAACGGGGTATTATCGCAAGTTTGTTAAGAATTATGGGAGAATAGCAGCACCTCTAACAACATTATTGAAGAAAGATGCATTTTCATGGACTCCCGAAGCAACTAAGGCCTTTGAACATCTTAAAGAGGCAATGTGCCTAGCACCGGTCTTAGCTACGCCAGACTTCACAAAAACCTTTATTGTGGAATGTGATGCCTCAGGAAATGGAATTGGTGCAGTTTTAATGCAGGAAGGAAGACCCATTGCTTTTGAAAGTCGTCCAATCAAGGGAAAGTATTTACAGAAACCTATTTATGACAAGGAAATGTTAGCAATACTACATGCACTAAAGAAATGGCGAACTTACCTAATGGGAAGACACTTCAAGGTAAAAACTGATCATGATAGTCTTAAACACTTTTTGGAACAAAGACTATCTTCAGAAGAGCAGCAAAAATGGGTCACAAAGATGGTGGGTTATGACTTTGAAATAATCTACAAAAAAGGAAAGCTTAATGTTGTTGCAGATGCACTCTCAAGAAAGAATGAAGAGGTGGAAGCATTGCTTTGTACCATTTCTATTATCCAACCAGATTGGATAACCGAAGCAAGAGATGAATGGAAGAAGGACAAAGATGTATGGACACTCATTCAAAAGTTGCAGCAAGATCCTAGTACATCTGATACATTTAGTTGGAAAAATGATTCCTTATGGTACAAAGATCGCTTATATCTTTGTAAGAATTCCCAACTAAACAAAAGATTCTTCTGGAATTGCACACTTCTCCTTTAGGAGGACACTCAGGATTTTTAAAAACTTACCACAGGGTGAAGAAAGATTTTTTTTGGGATGGCCTTAAATCTGATATTCAAAAGTTTGTGGCAGAATGTTTGGTTTGCCAGCAGAATAAAGTGGAAACAATTAAGACCCAGGGACTTCTACAACCTTTATCCATTCCAAGTCAACGTTGGGAGGAGATTTCAATGGATTTTATCACAGGTTTACCTAAGTCCGAAGGAAAGAGTGTCATCATGGTGGTAGTTGATAGACTTGCCAAGTATGCACACTTTTGTACATTATCTCATCCATTTAAAGCAAGTACAGTCGCTACTACATTTATGGACAGAATTCAAAAGCTACATGGAAGCCCAAGGGTTATTGTGAGCGACAGAGATCCCATTTTTACTGGAAATTTTTGGACGGAGTTATTTTCTTGTTTGGGTACTCAATTAGCTCATAGCTCATCTTATCATCCTCGATCTGATGGTCAAACTGAGATAGTAAATAAATGTTTGGAAGGATATCTTCGTTGTTTTGTATCTGATAAACAAACACAATGGGTCAAGTGGTTACCTCTCGCTGAATGGTGGTATAACACTTCCTTCCATACTGCAGCAAAATGACCCCATTTATGGCACTTTATGGATATCATCCACCATCCATCACATCATCTTTAAGAGAAAATTCGAAGGTTCAAGCAGTGGAAGATCACATCGAGCATCAACAAGAAGTTCTCCAACTCTTAAAGGATAACATGAATTTGGCACAAAATCGAATGAAACAACAGGCAGATCAACATCGCAGCGAGAGAAGTTTTGATGTAGGAGATTGGGTATTTTTACGGCTACAACCATATAAAAAAATGTCACTCAAGCAAGCTAAGAAGGATAATAAATTATCGCCAAAGTACTATGGTCCTTACAAGGTGTTGCAAAAGATTGGTACTATGGCATACAAATTGGAGCTTCCTGCTTCTTCGCGAGTACATCCAGTTTTCCATGTTTCATGCTTAAGAAGGTTATAGGTGAAAATCTTCCAGTTCAAACAATATTTCTAGAACTCGATGAGGAAGGAAAAATCATATTGGAACCTGAAGCGGTCACGGAAACAAGAACTCGACAACTACGGAATCGATCAATTTCAGAGTATCTCATCAAGTGGAAGAACTTACCCACTGCAGATTCTACATGGGAGGATGAGAATTTTATACAGAAGCACCCAGAGCTACTCAAGCGTTGAGGACAACACTTTTTTGAAGGAGAGGGGCATGTTAGGTCCCTATATTACTAGTATAGTCCCTTATTGTTGTTAGTGTAACCCCCTTATTGTTATTATTGTACCCTTGTAACCCACATTTTATTATTATTGTGCCCTTAAATTATTATTGTTAGGTCGGCTAGGATTACATTGTGGCCCACTAGGATTACATTATGGCCCCATGGACTCCTATATATAGAAAGGAGGTTTTGTTCATTTGTATCATCCAAGAATTGTTCATTTATGTAATGTATTGGAGGTTGCCCCCTCGAAGTGGCTTATTTCTAAGGCGTTCATATCTCTTTTCTTCTATTTTTGGAGCTGGTTACACAACAGAGATTTCGGTTCATGGTATGTCAACTGGTCAATGGTGACAATCTTGCCATGATGAGGGAAGAACATTTTGCGATAGACTGCGGATGGAACGGCAGACATGGCATAGGTGTAACTATGCCCCAAAAGAATGTTGTAGTCAAGAGGGGCGTCGATAACTTCAACATCGACACAAACAGTTTTACCTGCAAGGGTGATAGGACAATTACGAAAGAGGCCAGTGGGCTGGGAGGTATGGCCATCCCACGCACGAAGGGTGATTGTGGAAGGGGCCAGCTCAGGGGATCCAAGTTGTTTCCAAACCGAAGCGGACATCACACAGGTGGATGCCCCCTCATCAATAATACACCGAGTGACAATGGCATTTCGGATTTTGACTGGGATTTGGAAAGCAACAGAAGGAGGAAGAGGGGGAGGGTCTGACTAACAGGCGTTGAAAACAATCAATTGGTCATCAGAAAGATCTATAGTGCCCACGACAGAGAGTAGAGTCTTCTTTTGAGAAGGATGCAACTGGAGGAGTTCCAGTGTTGAAATGGCAACAGGAGAGTGTGCCAGATCATCTACTATACTGTATGACTGGGCAGCATGACCAAAGGCAGCATTTCGGCGTAATGGTCCCTAAGGAGGCTTGGGATGAACCTCAGCTTTGGGCGGAGGAAGTTTCAAGGGACCATTGGGTGTCGATAGAGGCTCTGGAGGACCTAAAGATGGAGACTCGGAGGCAGACGCAACGGGAGGTGTGGAATACTGACGGGACTGAGTTTGAAGGTTAAGGTCGACAGTGAGAGGTGGGTCAAAGGCCATCATGAGAATCTGGTAATCAGAGGAACCAGAAGGGGAAGGTTGAGTGGTTACCAGGGCATGAGGGGGTTGAGTGGCCACAAATCCTTGTTGAGGGAAAGGATCGGTAAACACAGCGGGTTGAGAAGTTGGTGGGGTAGGAGGGATAGTAGGGGAGGAATGTTGTCCCCGCACAGTGGCCTGAGAGTCCCACATCTGCCGCATTTATGGTAATAAGGGACAATCGTGAGTGTAATGACCATAAACACCGCAACACGAACATGGCTTATTGGTGCGAAGTGGCCTGTTTGGTTTGGGCTGAGAACCCTGTGGCTGGGTAGCAGTGTGAGGATCAATACTGGAAGGATTTGGTCCATGATTACCAGGGGAAGATTGATTGTCTTTCCTCTTTCTTTGAGAAGGAAGAAAATTAGGTGCCCCCTTCTATGCAAAGACTTGCCCTGGAGGGGGTAGTAAGTGTGGTTGCATGGGTGGAAAAGGCAAGGGAGTGGGAGGTCCAAATGCTGGAGGAGCTGGGACACCAAGTTGCGGATACAGATAAGGGGTAGGGTGGGTAGCAGTGAGGTAAGCAGGAGGGTGGGCAAAAGGAGGAGGCATGCCGTATCCTGAATACATGCTAACTGGAGCGGAAAAAGTGTCGGAGGGGCTGGCCCCTCGAGGGAAACCATGGCCCGGAAAAGGTTGGGCAGAGGTATGTGACAGGGCTCCAACGATACCGTCGGCAGAGTGAGATGCCCCTGAGGCACTAGGGCCACCGGGCTTGGGAAGGTCAGGAAGGACGGTATAAACATAACCAGATTGGACGTAGATAAGGTCATATTTCAAGGCTATTTGGAGGGCAGCTTCTTCGGTTTGGGGAAAATGGGATGCGACATCTTTGCCAATGGGAGGTAAGAGAGAGCGAAGGAACTAGTCCATGTAAACCCGATCTTCAAAGGGGGGAGCACAACACAAGATCCGTCTTCGCCGCCATTCCTGGACATGAGCAGAAAGGCGAGTCGAAGAGGATTGATGGAAAGAAGTTAAGAGTTCAGTGCCATTGTCGTACCGGAGAGGGAGCTGGAAATAGGATAAAAAGGCTTGGGCAATGGTTGCAAAGGTGGTATGGGAAGAGGTGGCTTGATTAACATACCATTTGGAAGCTTCGCCAGTAAGCATGCGCTGGAACAAACAAAGACAGATGGAGTCATCGGTGATGGAATTGGAGGACCACCACATGTGGAAATATCGGATATGGTTAGAGGGATCTTCACTAGCAAGGGCTTCGAACTTGGGAATGTCGGAGGGGAGCTTGGTTGGCATAGCAGGCCAACTAACATCGTGGCGAATAGGATCATTAATCAGCTGATTGAAATCGGGGAGACTGAGGCCGGCCATGTAAGGGAGTAATGGGGCAGTCGAGGTAGGTCCCGTAGTGGTTCCACTGGAAATGGACCCAGCGGTAGAACTGGGGTTAGGGCTAGGTCCTGAACTAGACATGGTGAAGGTAAAAGAGGGAGAACCAGAAGGAGGGAGAGAACCCGAACAATCAGAAGAAGAGTCAGAGTGCGGACTCAAGGGAGGACTTACTCGAGAACGATGGGAAGGAGGAAGTCGGCCGATCAGAAACTGAGGGTGAAGGCCAAGAAGTCTCCGGGAGAGGCGCCTTGGGGGCGCAATGCTGACGGGAAGAAGAAAAACCGGCAAGGGAAGGGAGGGGCAAAATCAAGTGAGGTCAAGGGTAGAGAGGTACAGTGACAATTGATTTTAAAGTCTTTGCCAGGCGGTGTTAACCAGGCGCTTCTTCACTGAGGGTCAGTGTGTGGCGTGCGTTAATTTTAATTGTTTAAACCCAGACGTTTTGAGAGTAAAATAAAAATTTTGCTGTGTAACTGAAAATAAATCTACAGTAAATAAAACGAAAAGGATAGAAAATTAACAGCTACTAATGCGTCAATGTAACCAAGAAGGCGGGTCTCTCAAAACTAGTCTTTTAAGAGGGAAAATAAAAAATAAAAACTAAGCCAAGCACGCAAAAAGGAGGCCAATAGATCTAATGTCAGGAGGGACTGGGATCTAAAGGAGAAATCTGCTGAAAAGTGGTGTAGAGAACAGCAAATAGACAGAGGCAAGGTTGCTGCTAAAAAGGAGGAGATCAGCTAAAAATAGAAGAGACAAGGCGGTGGCCGTGGAAAGGAACCCAAAAAAAATTATATGAGGTGATTTGAGAGGGAGAAGAGCTGATCTAAAGGGATCTAAAAAGGAGGTATCAGATCTGAGAAAAATAAAGTTGAAACTCTGAAAATTCAGACTTTTGAAACAGCAAAGACTCTCCCACAAAAGTGGAGGGTACTAGAGCCCTAAGGGGCAAGATTCCCTCTTATTGAGTGGAGAAGATCAGAAACAGGTCTAAACGGGCAGAGACGGAGGCTGGAAAACCCTGACAGAAGCTTCAAACAAACCTAGAAAAAGTGCTGAAAAATTTGCAGAAAAAGTGCAGGTCGCAGGTTTTGACCTGTTTTCAGTCTAGGTCACAGGTTTGGGGCAGAAAAGTGCGTCCTCAAGCTCAGGTCGCACTTTTTGGGCCAATAAGTGCGACCTGTAGATCCGGCTGGCTCGGCGGCAGATTTCAGAAAAATTTATCGTCTCAGCTGCGGCTAATGTCTGTCACCTGCAAAATAAGGCCAGAAACACACGGAAGTTAAAAATTTGACTGTTTGAGGGTTTTAGGGGTGAAAAACACCATAAAATAAGGAAAACAGAAAATGGAAGAGAAACCCTAGGGTCTGAAACAGCTGGATATGCAGGAATATATAAAACGACAGCGGTCATAAAATAAAACCCGTGTGGAGTCGCCAATTGTTAGTATGAATATTTCGTCATAAAAGATCACTTTAGCTACGCATAACAAATAGCCCTAACATCGATTATGGCTACAAAATATCTTTAAGTATGCTGCACAAATTCAGATCTAAGCACAAAAGACATTAAGCAGATAAAATATAATATGGCTCCATGCATCCAATAGACAAGACAAGAACAAAGTGTTTAAAAGAATAATTTGTATTATATTAAAGAATGGGGCACCTTAGAGGAAAACAAGAAAGGTTTTTTCCGGTTCTCCTCAGTGGGATGGGTTCTTGAAAGTCCTCGGCGTTTCAGATCTAAAATTCCTCTCTTATTGTGGTAGAAAACCCTCACAAACATAGAACTCAATGGGAGCTCACAAAGCAAAAAATGGAAAATGGTGACCAAGAATAGATCTAGTGTGATCTAATGCAATGAAGGTGACTAATGAATGGGGAAAACCCTTCTATTTATAACAAAATATTGGGGTGTTCTGGAACTCGGTGCACGAATAAAATATTATTAATCAAATTCTAGAATCACCCTTTATATTTGTTGGAGGGAAAAGGTCTTTTGACTTGGGTCAATTCCTTTATTTATAAACAATAAATAAATAAATGATTTATTTATTATTTTAGGGACGTGATGGGAATATAATTAAATAAATAATGATTTATTTAATTATTTAAAAATGATTTAGTCAAATTTAACTAGGAATATTATTTAAATAATGATTTGAATAACTTATTCCTAGGAAATACTTAAATAAATAATGATTTATTTAATTGATTTCCTTGTTTTGGGTTAAATATGACCAGGAAATATAGATAAATGTCATTTTATATTGTGAAAGCAATTTTACTTAGAGTAAAATTGGTCTTACATGGTGTACTTGGGTTCATCTAATGATAATGAATTAGATGACCAAAAAAATGGTGTAACAAAAATCATTAGGATTGAACATTAATAATGTATGCTGCAAATATGAATGCAAACTACCAATATACTTCAACAAAGTTTCTTTTGTGTCCAAAGAAATACCAAGTGCTAATGCCTTCTTTCTGAATTCCTGTGTGAACTCTTAAAAAAAATTTCCCTTACCTTGTCGCAAGCGCTGCCAATCCATTACAACTTGCTGTGTGTGACCCAACGGATAGAATTGTTTCTTTAGAGATTTAATAAACTTAGTCCATGAGGTGATAACTTTTCCTTTACACTTTAAATCTATCTGTGTCTTACTTTCCCACCAGATCAAAGCAGTATGCCCCATCCTAAGAGTAACTAATTGGATCTTTGTCTTATCATCAGTAATATTTTGAATACGGCAATAGACTTCTAATTATTTTACCCAATTATCTAATTTCTCAGGGTTTATTTCTCCATCATACATAGGTAATTTGAACTTAACATCAATTTTGAATGATGGACTCTTAGGTTTCTTTTCTTTTTCTGATTCAGAACTAGAATTATAAGAGGAAGAAGAAGATGATGGAGATGATGGAGATTTATCTACCTTGCCTTTACCCTTTTCCTTCTTTGATGCCTTCGACGATGAGGCTGCATCTCTCGTCTTCTTGTCTTCATATAATTTTGCCAACATTTGCTACATGTTTAGAAACATCTGCTAGATTTGATTCTCATCCATGGGTTTCTTTTCAGTAGCTTCAAGAGTCTCAACGGTCTCAGTCCCTGTCATCGTTGATTGATGAATGACTTTCCGCTTTCCGATCTCTAGATCGAATTCCTCAAGCTCGTCTTTTCCACATTTCAATCCCAACCTAGTTAACATCCACTGACAAACAAACTACAAAGTAAAACCTGCTTTGATACCATAAATGATCCGAATGTGATCGAATAAAGTGCTTAAGCAGTTTGATTAGTTTGTCCTTTAGATTGATTGTTAACTGAAGTAATATTTAATGGAAGATGATATAAATCAGCAGCAATAAATGATTAAATAACATCAATAATAAGAGAGAAGAAAAAGCAAATAGTTTGATGACTGAGTTCGTCCCTCCTGGACTACATCTCCGGGTCTGCTTTTAAGTGGGTGTCCGTTTTTATTAAGATTGATCTTGAATAATATTTACACTGAAATGGAATAGAATGACTGTGCTCACAAGCACTTCTGAACCCTGTAAATAGAAATTAATCTTCCTCGCCTTTCTGACGCCTATCTCCGTGCTCAATTCCGACACCTGACGGCTGAGCAATGTTGCGAACAAAACTACCTCCAACCTACTGAAACTGATCTCAAAAACTCAATATGCCTTTACAAAACAAAGATGAATTCCATGAAGAATTTCCATGGCTTTATAAGTCTACATCGAACCTCTGTTTTCCAAAAACAAAAATTGGTTGAGCTGAATTAAAGAGGAGGTCTTGAATCCCTATCATTTGCATATACCTAGGGATTAAGTCCCCAAACCTTAGCATTGAATTTATTTCAAAAACCCAAATTGACCTATATAATAAAAATATCAGCCCGACGGTTAGGCTAACCGGGCGGAGGTGATAACTATTGCGTGTGATCAAGCGGGTATTGTCTGGCGGTCACGGTAGCTTCCAACGGTTGAGTTCTATCTGCTACGTTTAGGACCTAGGCTATCACTTAGGTCTTAGATGATTTGGATAGGGTTTTAGACTTAGGTATTAGGGTTTTAGATCTAGGTTTAAATTTTAACCATAGACCTTTACAATATCCTTTTGAACCTTAATTTATGATTAAATCCCTTTACATCATATCACAAAATTCGATCCTTATGACATCTTGAGGACCTTTTTACAAGCGAAACTGGAAAAACTACGTGAATGAAGACTAAACTGGTCATCGAACTGCTAAAGTTGACTGGACCTTTTTGTTGAACTATACTGATCAAGATCCTCCTAGAACAATGGTACTTCATAGATCCACAAGAGGAAGAGATTTTTGAATTGATAGTTACATCATACTATAGGTAAATCCGATTATTCTGACTATGGCTATAGCTAATCCACATACAATCTTTTCAGCAAATAATAAAAATAATTGAGCGGTGCAATAGCAGTAGGGTGGTTTTATCCTGAAAGTGTTTCCACCAAAAATACTTTTGTTATTGTGTGTGTGTGTGTGTGTGTGCTTATGTTTCTCATGGTTATTTCTAATGTTGATTATGGTTTCAGTTTATTTCTACTTATACGATTTTATGTGTTGATCGTGTGAACGTGCATGGATAATAGAGATTGAAGAAAACAAATTATGTTTGTGAAAATTGATACAAAGGCCTTCACTATTGATTCACACCCCCACCCGCCTCTCAGTAGTGAAGATATTTCCAACAATTGGTATCAAATCTAGTGCTCTTCAGTGAAGCTTGACTACTTGGAGAGTATATCATGGGTTATGGCAAAAATCAAGAGGAGGATTTTTCAAAAGAAAAATATTTTGAAGTAAAAAAATCAGTCTATTGTAAAAGAAGCTACAAATTTCGAACCAGATGTGTCACGAGGCAATATTTTGAAGGAATTTTATAACTACAATTATGATGATTCTTTTGAGGTTGATGATGAGAATGATTTTTTTACTGTTAAGGTTAAATATGAATTGGAAATGGTTGTAATTAAATAATTAACATCTCAAGTGGAAAAACTAACAGTTGCATGTATAGATCATAAGAAATTGTTGCATATTTATGATGAGAAGGAGAAAAATATCAAGGAGGAGACCACTACCTTGAGAACCCATCTGGAGGATGCAAAAAGAAATGAAGAATTTATGTGCAACAAACAAAAAGAAAAGAAAGAATATGTTGAGGAACTTGAAAATGCAGTAGAAAATTTGAGAAAACAAACTAAAGAAAATGACTAGAAATTGGAAATATTTAAGAGCGGCATAACAGCAAGAAAATCTAGCTCTGACTTTCAAAGAGGAGATGCAAATTCAGATGTAGGAAAAAATAACAAGATAGATTCAAAGGAATCTACAACGAATTTTTTGTGTATCCATGAGAATTTTGGAGAAAAGAGGAAGCAAATTCATCATAAACAAAGAAAAAATTTGAAAGGGGCTTGTATGCCAAGAAGATCATACACTCTTAGAGTTGATGGTACCAAAATTCAAAGGATAAATCAGAATTCATTCGTTCCTATGGTGAACCAAATTCATTGTTTTAATTGCCATAAATTTAGATATATAGCGGAATTTTGTAGAAGAAATTTTGACACATCAATGTAGTAATTTGGAAAGCCAAGAATGAGGTCTTCTTTCAAGTATATAATTTCATTTAATGGTACATGTCATGCTTGTAACATTTTTGGGGATAAGGCCATTGATTGTAGGTCTAGTACATCTAGCAAGAGGAAAAAAAGATAAAATCCTTTGGATTTTTATCTTGGTCATGTAGAATGTTTTATGTGTTACAATTTTGGACACACGAAAAAGGATTTCCTAATTCCTATATCCATGAGAGCATCGGTACAAAAGAAACAGCCAAAGAAACATGCACAGCAAAGGAACCCATCGGGAGAAATGTGCAAGAAAAAGGAGCATCAGTTAGGAAGATGTGATATTGCTCTTTTATCACACAATGAGGATAAAAAATGGTATATTGATATCGTATTCTCGCATCATATGTGAGGAGATAGGAGAAAATTTCACTTCTTGAAGAAATTCAAAAGTGGCCATGTTGTTTTTGAAGGAAGTGAACTAGAAAGAGTTTTGGGAAGTGGAAATTCCAACCTTCGTGAAAAGAGGACTAATGTCGAAGATGTGTGTCTCATTGATGGTCTTAAGCACAACATTCTAAGTGTTATCAAATGGTTGATGGAGGTAAGGAAGTGGTCTTCAAGTCAAAATGTTGCTTCATCAGGGAAGAAGGATCAAAGAGGGTAATTGCTAAAGGATTCAAGTCCCCAGATAATGTATATGTGTTGAAGGGAAGAGTGAAAAGAAAGAAGGTACCAAGAGAGTAATATTCCTCATCCAATTCGGATTAGAAGAGAGAAACACATATTGCAGTCTACTCTTTCATGATATATCCTTTAGACTGCAAAATTGATGATAAGCCTTCATTGCCTCGGGGGGAGTATTTCGCACATTTTATCTTTACATGCATTTAGTTTGTGATTATCTCTTTGATTATGCTTTCCCTTAATGATGTATTTTTTCTAATGATGATTAGCTTTCCTAAGGTGTGATCTGAAGGAGAAGCAGCATATGTTCAAGGGGAGCACCTTGTATGCTTCCAATGTTTTGATGCCATTATAGCTCCTTGGTGGAGTTGGCTATGCATATCATGTTATGTTTTAATATGTTGTAGATGTTTATGTTTGATCATATATGTTTTCTATATGGTTTGACATGTAGTTGGCATGTAATATACAGCTTGGTTTGATGATTTTATGCATGTGGTGGTGTCATAGATATTAGTATGATGATGGTGCATGATGCTCATATTTATGATGGATGTTTTTCATATTGATGTTGCTGCTACATATGATGATTCTTATGTTATTTAGCATGTATTTTTGATGCGATGTTGTTGTTGTCATTATAATATTATATGATTATTTGTTGCTACCATTTATTGAGTATCTTGTAGAGTTTCATACTCCACATGATGGTTATTGTTGATGTCGTGTATAGCTATAGAGAGTTGATATATTGGGTTAATCGGTGTGCCATATGTTATTGGTTTATGATGTTGATGATATATGTTATTAATGGGACACTATGTATTGTTATGTGATGTCGGTTACTGCTGCTTCTATATAATTATGTAGTTGATATTTTGGAGAGGATGATACAGATCTATTATGTGATTTTTGTTGCATTATCTTGATGTCATAAAGAGTACACGTGGCTAATCATATGTTATATGTACTTGTATCATGACATTACTTTATACATGCATTAATGAGAGAGTTGTTTATGAGAGCCATTTTTCGAACATGTTACATAATGAGGCATCAGAGTTAGTCAAGTTTTGTATGGGTTGTTAGTAGTATTGTTAAAACCATGTATTTCATGTTTGTTTTTGTACACTATCATACTGTTGAAGCCTTGAAAATCGCTGCAACAACATTGGGGGATAACCACCCGGTCCGGAGCTTAAAACAACTCCTTTTCCATTTGGAGTAGTGGCTCCAACTGGTTTAACTAGGTCCAGTTACCATTTCCCTATCGCTATTGGTTTAAAATATGTCTTTATTTACCAATAGATAGGGATATCAAATCACTTCATCTTGTTTATCGGGCAAGAGAATGACCCTTAAGCTGATTTGGGTTCAACCAAGCCACAACTAAAATTTGCCTCTTTGAGAAGAGGACTTAAAAGAATGTCGAACTTAATCTAAATACAAACTTATTCTATAATGCAAACAAAAGAAACTAATCTAAATCCTATCTTAATTAGGTAGATATAGTTCTAACCCAACTACGAGCAAGATAATTAAATGATGAGAATTTAAATATGTCTGGCTTTTAATTAATGTCAAGCTAATGAAGAAATTCAATTAGCATGTCATTTGTGAATACCAAAACACATCCTATTGAGACCATTTAACTGAAATAATAAATCAACAACACTTCGAAAAAAATTCACAAAAATGATATTGATTATCAAATCA
Source organism: Pinus albicaulis (assembly GCA_034641835.2). Classification (NCBI taxonomy): domain Eukaryota; kingdom Viridiplantae; phylum Streptophyta; class Pinopsida; order Pinales; family Pinaceae; genus Pinus; species Pinus albicaulis. The sequence goes on along the minus strand of CM076583.1, from coordinate 1,130,462,271 downwards.
GTCGAGCCAATAATTAAACAAATAACATGTGGAAGAAATTCGCAACACATTAATATTTTATAAATCAGTTTTATAAGACATATTCCTAAGTAAATAGTTACTCAGAAATCCGAGTTTAATCCATAAGATCAGAGATACATAACAATATTGAGACAAATTATCCATATCAACAGAAATGCATAAACATGAATAAAATGAAACAACAATTTTATTATCATAAAATTGAAACTGGTATTTGATATAGAAATGCCAAAAATATCAGTTAATTGAATATGCTTCTTTGATCCTGGTCTCTAACAGTCCTTTACATTACTTGAATTTCTGCTTTCAAAACTAGAGTTGCAGAAATGCAAACTCTGCGCATCATACATAATTCAAGATATAAAGAAAAAACCCTCAATAATGTTCAGATCTGAAATTTTCTCTCCTCCCTTCCACAACTCTAAAGTCCTATAACAGAAATGCTTTTAGAATTCCAGAATTGCAGAGGAGAGCCACCCTTTTCACATTCTTCAATCTTCCATTTATAATATTTCCAAAAGAATTTTGAGAGGAGAGTTTGTTGAAGAAAAATCTGCCCAATCCAATTTTAATTGCTCAAAAATTCCAATATTTAATTGTTGGAGCCTTCTCATTGATTGAGATCTTTTTCTCCATATCCCTTCTACTGTTTTTCCTGCAAAAAGAAAACAAAATGAATTAAGATGCAACAATAAAATCAAAATATTAATTTTGGCATTAAAACAAATCCAATCAAATTCTATTTGAATAAATAATTAAAAATAAAATATAAGCTCTCTATTGATGCCTAGAATGGTTTAATTGGCCAAGGATATCATTGATAAGCGAATCTGCAATTAGAAGAGGCTTTGGGCAAATGAAAAATGAAGAAAATAAAACTCAGAAAATTGATTTTGTTTTAGAAATTCCGAGCTTGATTTTCTGCTTGATTTTTGACCCAATAAATGACCAAATCTGTTAGTGAAACCTCCTCACAAATTTTCTCCTTGATTTTCTCTTTCCAATGAGTCGTCCTGGGCCTCTTTTGGCCAAGTAAAACTCAATCTATGAGCCTCCAAAGTTGATAAGTCAAACCTGATATAAATCTGGAAATTCTGTTCCTAGGCTAAAAATCAGAATTTTAATTAAAAATTTAATCCTAAGTTAGCCTCTAATTAACTAATAATTAATCCTAATTTAATTGTTAATTATAAACTAAACTAATTATTAATATTAATCTAACTAACTAATATAATTAACTAAACAAATTAATATAATTAATAATTAATTATGATTTAATTAAATTAATTAGATTCTACATAATAATTAATTTAACTAATCTAAAATTGATTATAAATATTAAAGCTATTATTAAATTAAAACTAAACTGATACTAACTAATTTTAAACTAATACTAAACTAATATTCCACTAATATTAAACTAACATAAAACTAAAACTAACGTACTACTAACATTACATTATGCTTTAACACTAACTTTTCAAAATTTCATTAACACTATACTTACACTATTTTAATCCCCTTGTACTCACGTGTGAATGAGTTTGAACGTAAAAAGAGTAAGGCAAGGGTTATAACATCGCAATCGGCCATCGGGAGGGTCATCGGGTTTTCAAAGAAGTGCACCCATAAAAACACCCGATGCGATGATGAACTCCAGATGTGATGTGTTATTATAATTTTTTTAATTTATTTTTTATATCAAAATTTAATTTAATTTAATTAATCATATTTTAATAATAATTAATTTAATTAATTTTAAGATTTAATATTAAATATCAAAAAAAAAATCTTTATTTTGGTTTTATTTTAATGATGTTTAATTAAATTATGAAATTATCTAAAGTGATAATTTGCCTGTCTAAATTACAGCCACTTTGTCATGAACTACAGTTACTTTGACATTTTGGATTTTTTCGAGATTAGTAATTTATTTGAAAATTGGAATAAATGACTGAAATCCCGATGCTTTATGATTTGACTGTATAAGTAAAAATAAAAATTGTTAGTAATAACTAACTAGGGGTTAATATTTAAACTAAATGCATTATTGAACTAATGTAATTACAAAAATAAAATATTGTACATTTTACGCATTTTTTAACCCGGGCGACATAATTGATTAGACTTCAAAGGAGTGTCATTTACAAACCAGTTGACCAAATGAGGTGAAACAAGCATCAACGGGAATCTTATAAAAAATCGATTTCAAACAATCAATCAAAACAAAAATCTAAAGAAGATGAAAAATTAATAAAATCATGAGGTAATTAACTTAATAAAAATCCTAAAAGGTATTTAGCCAAAAATTTTATAGAAAGGGTCCCCATTATTTGAAGTAAACAAGTCAAAAATTGGGGGGGGGTTGTGTTTTACCACAACAATGGAGACACATGGGAGAAGAACCAATTATCTTTGTTTGATATGAATGAAATTTTCCTAAAATTAAAGTAAAAATAATTAAAGAAGAGAAAATTATTTTTGGAATGCTTGACTAGGTTCATTAATCTAAATAAAAGCAAGAATTATCTTATTGTAATTTTCTTAAAATTCCTCATAAATTAAAAAATTTCAAAACTCTATATCAGTCCTTAATTAGTTGTAGAGATAAAGCAGGGGTCACTTTACAGCTTAGCTTTTAAAATGTACTCATTTGTCACAGGTAGAGCCACTGCTGCCAGCAAACATCTATAGTCTCGACACGGTTACCTTTTAATCATGAATGATTCAGAATCTCATCTATTAAGGATTATTGACCTAGAGATAAATCCATTTATACATGTTTATTTATTTTTTATTTTTTATTTTTTTTTGAGTTCTTAAAAGCCATTGTCTTGGTTTGGTAGCCATATAGTTGACAATGCCATTCACTGGTTATAATTGGACTGAACAAGCTGGCTCGTGATGAGACCCCTTATCATATAATTATTTGAAATCATAAGCCATTACCCTAGTTTGTTTAGCAGTGTTGGTAATGTCAGCCTATTTTTCGCCTATGATCATGGTAAGCAAGCTCGTGATGAGACCTCTTATCTTTTAAGTTTAAATATATTTGAATTACACTCTAAAAAAATAAAACTCTTCTGAACAGGGAGAATCATTGACTCCTTAAGAGTTCAGAATGACAATTTCAGAGTTAAAAGTGCTTTTCTGTAAAGTGTCTTTACTTGGTTAAAAACAACTTTTCTTGACTGATAATAGAATTTTGAAAGATCTTAATAAAATATTGAAATCTCAAAATAATTACATTTTTTACGAAAAAGAAATTTCTCAGATTTCATGATACTTTGTCAACTTTTCTTGTTTTATAATCTCTTCCTTAAGTATGTCTACCTTTATAATAAGAAAAACAAACCTTATTAAGAGATTTTAAGAAAAAATAATAATAAACTATTAACAATTTTTCCCTATGTATGCCAACCATTATTAGGTAACAAGAAGGCCTTCCATATAAATCATGTCAAAGTCACCAAAATCAAAACTGAAAACCAAAGGAAAATAATTCTTAAGATAAAGTGAGAAAAGAAATCAAAAAACAAAAATAAAAATGAAGAAATTTAAAAGTGGAAAGGAAATCCTAATTTTGAAACACAAACTCTAGCAAGAATGTTTATACCAATGTCTCAACAAAATGAAGTAAAAGAAAATAATCATGTAATCATTCCTTCTTATGTTGAGATTCAGAAAACTTATACCTTGCCGGCTTGTAAGTGTTTTAGGCTATAGCAGTGATGATAAAATTCATCCACAAAAAATTTATGTCTGATGTCAATCATCTTGTTTCAAAGCATTATCTTAATCATTTTCTAATAAAAGGAATGCTTTAAAAAAACAGATTAAAGGTTCAAAAACTTCCTAGTGTCACTATTTGAACGAAGACTATTACTGCTTCTTAAAAATAAAACCAGGAAAAGAGCATAGGGCTTCCAAAATATGATTTGGCAGATGATTTAAAGCTTTTATGAAGAGCTGCAAAACATATTTTTTATATCAACATAATTTGAAAACAAAAATGAAACTAAAGTAATGAAATGAAAATTAATGAAAGTGGGTACATGAATCTTACCATTGGATAATTTCATTTGATCTTACCTGAAGGTATCAATTTCTCCAATACTAGCTGACTTCTTCTTTTAGTTGACATTAAAAATATGAAGAAGGCAAACTAACCAAAATACTATAACCCAAAATCATTATTTATTTTATTTAAACTAAAGCTATTAGTAAAATGTAAAAATGGAATGCTTTGTGTTCACAGGAGTTGAAATTAAAACAGATGCATCAGAAATGAGATTGAGAATTTGCAGTGATGAATATTCTCAAAATATTATAAGTTTTATACAAATTCCATGATTTTATAAATTGTTCAGAGTTAAGACCAAATTTAAGATAATGAAATTTAAAATGGAGAGGTCTTGAATTTCATATTTAATTATGGAATTATTTAAAATTGAAATATATGAGAAATCAAAATGATTTGAGTATGCTGCAAATTATCATCAATCGCTTTAATATCATAGCGGTTACCCAAGATTTCTTTAAATTAACACAATGCCTTATCGGATAATTCGTATTTCATGTAGAGGCATGTGTTGGAGTTTATCGCATTGGGGGTTGTAGTAGCAAATTGTTGATATGAGATTATGCGAAAAGAATACATGTGATGAGATGGAGTGATCATACTATTGAAGAAATGTTATATTTGGGATCGGGGATAATCATGTCGCAAATTTCACATCGCACACTGCATCTCGCGATTTGTACTTTGCATATTGCACATTGCGAATCGCAGATTCGGAATAGTGACATGACCATGAATAAAAATGCGATGAAGCGATTGTGATATCGGCAATGCGATGGATGATGTGGCTTTCGGCATTATGATATGAGCATAAAAAATGTGATGTGCGACATTGATATCGGAAAATAGTCATGTTGGAAATGCCAATATGATTCTTGTGATAACAGTGATGCGATGTTATAATAATCAGTAATAAGCGAAGAGCGAAAAGCGATAGTGATGAGAAATCGGCGATGAGTTATCGCATCGCAAATTTTGAAAGGAGCACATAAATATGCATTAAGTTTTGCGCTGATCCACGATTATGATAGGGCTTATCACATCGGATTTTTTAAAAGAAGAATCAATTGTGATAGGACTCTACCGAAATGCGATTGCGATTAGACTTCATCGCATCGGAGCTTTTTAAAGTTAACCTTTTAACCAATTGTGATATGACTTTACCGATTCGCAATTGCGATCAAGTTTTTATCGCATCAGAGCTTTTCGAATGGAAGAATTAACCTTATGCCTAATGCGATATGGGCGTTTACGATTCGATCCATCGCATCGGAACTTTTCAAATGGAAAGATTAACCTTATGTTTAATGTGCTTTTGCGATCCGATCCATCGCATCGGAAATTTTGTGATGAAAAACAAACTTTTCAATTTATTCCAATATGATATGTGATTTTGCGTTTCTTTTTATCGCATCAGAGTTAAAAATGACATGTTAAACTTTTTCTTTCATATTTTTGTAAAATCCGATGAATGATATGGCTCTCGGCGATCGGAAAAATTAAGTGCATGATGTAACAATATGATACGCCGATATGCGATGGAGAATGAGCCTGATAATTCTATTATGAAATTTTAATATTGCATCGGGTCCGAGACATCGGTGCTTTTAAAATTATGACCCTACCACTATTGCAATTGAATGGACGCGATATTTCTTATGAACCTGATTTAAATTTAATATTGGGTCCCGAATTATGTGTATATCACAATATTGGTAAAGTTGATTATCAGAGATCGATGAAGATAATGGAAGTATATTCAATTGAAAACCTCCGAGATACGAAATGCGATATGGTATTTTATGAAAAACTGAATGAGGTAGCACATCGGAGGTTTTGCATCAGAAATATAAAAATCAAGTTGAAATTGTTTTAACTTTCAATTGGGTTTTCTAATGAATGAAAGTAAAGTTAAAGAATGCTCAAATTCTAATGAATCACAAAATAAAATTTCCCTAAACCTATTGCAAATTTGAAATGGGTTTGCTGCTTACTTCAAGTTTTTGAAAAAAATGAAAACCTGCAAATAAAACAGAACAAAAATAAAAAATAAACTAAGGAAAAGAGAAAATATTAATAGATGAAAATGAACTTGTAAATGCGTACCTGGAAGAAAATTTACGGTAAATTTTACCTTTTTTGAAGCTTCAAGTTCTCCCAATTTTTCTATAAGTTCAACATCATTTTCTTATTTTATTCTAAAATGCTAAGTAATTATTGCATCCTTTCCAAAATTACATCAGAAGACTAGATTAGTAAAAATGAGTTCTTAGAATTTCTTGTGAGTAAAATAAAAAAAATAATTGTCAAGTGATAGAAAATTCTTGGAATTTCTTCATGTATGATCAATGTTATGAATTTTTGAAAAACAAGAAAGTTGAAGGCTTGACAAATAAGTATGATCAGATAATTCAAGAGCTTTTCAAATGATCTAAGTTGCTTCTCTATAATTGAAATGGATGCCAAAATAAAATTGGATTCATTACTTGTTTTATTGAAAATCTGAAATAATGAAATAAATGCAAACGGAAAAGAAAATTAATCTATTCCTATTTCTAACTTAATGAAGGAAACATGACTAGGTATAGTCATACTTCCAATGAAGCCATGTAAGCATTTTAATTCCTGCATGTATGTACATGTCAAACATTAGTAAAAATGCAAATATAATTAAACTACAAAAACTAAATCTGAAAGCAAAATGTATCTTTATTGTTAGTAGATTATTCACCATTACCTTCTCTTGAAATGTTTTTTTTAACTGGATTTCAATTGGATCATAGAAATCTGGATGGATTTCCATTATTGATTGGGAGAGGTTTAAAAGAGAAGATGGCAGGCCAGGTTGTAGAAATGATCTTTCAGCAGCAATGGCCTGTGTGATTTTGTTAGTGTTATTATTAAGTGATAAATTATTAACGATCTTCCGTGAAGGAAAGATTTCCAAATGTCTTTCAAATTGATCAATGAAAAATGGATGGTAGTCTCTCCAATAAAATGGAAAATTATTAATTAGATTAGCTTGTTGGCCAGACTGTAAAAATGCATTCTCTTGTTGACACTGCCTTTGAGAAGATAGAAGCTTTTGATAAAACATTAGCATTGATTGAAATTGAAATATTAATAGCTTCTGATGTTCATGATTATAATATGAAACTTCAATTTCCCAATAGGGCAATGTATCAATTGAGTGTTCACTATTAAAATGCTCAATATGTCAGCGTAGAGTGCCAAAAATTTGAAAAATAAAATCCGAAAATAAATCTAAATTTGAACAAAATAAGTGTTAAAGAAAAAATAAAGTGAAATCACTATTGGTACAACTAATGTTACAGCACAATTGGGATTGTTTTGAAATAATTTCTTTTTCACAAGGATTGGCCAGAATAATGGAATTTGAATAATTGTCAATTCCAACTTGTGAATTAGAAAGAGAATTATGATTATGAGCAGGAATGGGAGTTTGATCATGATATGAATCATAAATTGGAATGTTTTCCCGAATGGTGAAATCATGAAGATAATTTTCCACTCTAGGATGAGGATTAGTTGAAATAATTTATAAATTGAAATGTTCCTCATTCACAGATGTTATTTGAATTTTATCATGAGGATTCTCTTGAGAAGAACAGAAATCAGCATCATCGATGTCAGAGTAATTATCATAAACGATTTCAGAATATTCTCTAGAATTCTCTTCAATCTCGTCCAATGTATCAAAACAAGGAAGAATAAAAAATTCATGTTCATTAATGGCAAAAGAATGATCATTAATTGTTTCTCTATTTTGATAAAAAATTATTGGTAATTCATTTAGATCATCCTCTTTATTAATACTAAGAGGTGAAATATTACCATCATTAAAAATATCAAGATAAAGGGAAAAATGTGAATCTGAAACAATGCATTTAAAAATTTCTCTGTTTGAGAACTCTCGTACATTTTGCTCATTGTAAATTTCAAATTGTAGATCATTCATTTGTCTATTTGCGCTTTCTTGAAGAATGGTGCTTTGGTTCTCTGAATTTGGCACTTGCTCGTCATGAAAAAGTTCAGAAATTTGTACAGCAGCTTGTGTGTTACTATTTACTTTGATTGCTGCTTGCACTTGTTGATTTGCGGTCTGATTTTCTGAATTTAATACAGAGTAATTTTCAGATTTCAAGTCAACTCTTTCTCCAAAAATTTTTTTGTTTCCTTCTTGCATTTGATAAGAAATATTTTCTAAGCTTTGTGAGACCACTTCATTATAATTTGTTTGCACATCCATATTGGAATTCTCATTTATGTTAGAAGGGGATGGAACAAATCTTGAACTAATTTCATATGGATTGGGAATGGGAGGAAGAGAGAAAATATATTCAAACCAATCTAGTGATTCTTCTTCCATAGGTTTATCTTCAACTTTAAATCTTAAACAATTCAAATGAAATCGAATGTTAAAATCCTTAACAGACTCATTTTCAAATCTTCGTAGATATTCAATTTCATCGCATACATGTTCATAATCGTATCCATAAAATTTACAAATGAAAATTGTAACAAATTGATCCCAACTGTGAATTGAGGCAACTGGAAGAGTTCTACACTAGTTTTTAGCTTTTACCGCAAATGTGAGAGTAAAAATTCTACATAAAATGCCTTCATAAATTCCTTGAAAATCCGAATTTGAAACATTTTGAATAAATCGAAAGACATGATTAAAAGCAGAAGAATTTTTCTTACCATTAAACTTTACCTGAGACAAGAGTCTTACCACTTCGGGTGGACTATTGGAAGATGCACGTCCATGTATACAACTCCAAATTGGAAGTTTAAGAGGAGCCATTGTGATTTAAATAAAATGTTAAAATTGAAAAGACTCCAATAGAAAACAAGTTTCAAGCCCTCCTTCTAGCGCCAAAAATGTTAAAGCCTCGGAAATCACTGCAACAACATTGGGGGATAACCACTCGGTCTAAAGCTTAAAGCAGCTCCTTTTCCGTTTGGATTAGTGGCTCCAACTGGTTTAACTAGGTCCTGTTACATTTTTCCTATCGTTGTTGGTTTAAAATATGTCTTTAATTACCAATAGACAGGGATATCATATCACTTCTTCTTGCTGATCGGGCAAGAAAATGACCCTTAAGCTGATTTAGGTTCAGCCAAGCCACAACTAAAATTTTGCCTCTTTGAGAAGAGGACTTAAAAGAATGTAGAACTTAATCTAAATGCAAACTTATTCTATAATGCAAACAAAAGAAACTAATCTAAATCCTATCTTAATTAGGTAGATATAGTTCTAACCCAACTAAGAGCAAGATAATTAAATGATGAGAATTTAAATATGTCTAGCTTTTAATTAATGTCAAGCTAACGAAGAAATTAAATTAGCATGTCATTTTTGAATACCAAAACACATCCTATTGAGACCATTTAACTAAAATAATAAATCAACAACACTCCGAAATAAATTCACAAAAATGATATTGATTATCAAATCAATCAAGCCAATAATTAAACAAATAACATGTGGAAGAAATTCACAACACATTACTATTTAATAAATCAATTTTATAAGACAGATTCCTGAGTAAAAAGTTACTCATAAATCAGAGTTTAATCCATAAGAGCAGATATACATAACAATATTGAGACAAATTATCCATATCAACATAAATGCATAAACATGAATAAAATAAAACAACAATTTTATTATCATAAAATTGAAACTGGTATTTGATACAGAAATGCCAAAAATACCAGTTAATTGAATCCGCTTCTCTGACCCTGGTCTCTAACAGTGCTTTACATTACTTGAATTTTTGTTTTCAAAACTAGAGCTGCAGAAATGCAAACTCTGCCCATCATACATAATTCAGGTTATAAATAAAAAACCCTCAATAATGTTCAGATCTGAAATTTTCTCTCCTCCCTTCTACAACTCTAAATTCCTATAACATAAATGCTTTTAGAAGTCCAGAATTGCATAGGAGAGCCACCATTTTCACATTCTTCAATCTTCCATTTATAATATTTCCAAAAGAATTTTGAGAGGAGAGTTTGTTGAAGAAAAATCTGCCCAATCCAATTTTAATTTCTCAAAAATTCCAATCTTTAATTGTTGGAGCCTTCTCATTGATTGAGATCTTTTTCTCCATATCCCTTCTACTGTTTTTTCTGCAAAAAGAAATCAAAATGAATTAATATGCAACAATAAAATCAAAATATCATTTTTGGCATTAAAACAAATCCAATCAAATTCTATTTGAATAAATAATTAAAAATAAAATATAAGCTCTCTATTGATGCCTAGAATGGTTTAATTGGCCAAGGATATCATTGATGAGTGAATCTGCAATTAGAAGAGGCTTTGGGAAAATGAAAAATGAAAAAAATAAAACTCAAAAAATTGATTTTGTTTTAGAAATTCAGAGCTTGATTTTCTGCCTGATTTTTGACCCAATAAATGACTAAATCTGTTAGTGAAACCTCCTCAGAAATATTCTCCTTGATTTTCTCTTTCCAATGAGCCATCCTGGGCCTCATTTGGCCATGTAAAACTCAATCTATGAGCCTCCAAAGTTGATAAGTCAAATCTGATATAAATTTAGAAATTCTGTCGCTGGACTAAAAATCAAAATTTTAATTAAAAATTTAATCCTAAATTAGCCTCTAATTAACTAATAAGTAATCCTAATTTAATTTTAATTATAAACTAAACTAATTATTAATATTAATCTAACTAAATAATATAATTAACTAAACAAATTACTCTAATTAATAATTAATTATGATTTAATTAAATTAATTAGATTCTACATAATAATTAATTTAACTAATCTAAAATTGATTATAAATATTAAATCTATTATTAAATTAAAACTAAATTAATACTAACTAATTTTAAACTAATACTAAACTAATACTAAACTAAAACTAACGTACTACTAACATTACATTATGCTTTAACACTAACTTTTCAAAATTTCATTAACACTATACTTACACTATTTTAATCCCCTTGTACTCATGTGTGAATGATTTTGAACGTAAAAAGAGTAAGGCAAGGGTTATAACATCACAATTGTCCATCGGGAGGGTCATCGGATTTTCAAAGAAGTGCACCCATAAAAACTCCCGATGTGATGATGAACTCTCGATGCGATGTGTTATTATAATTTTTTTATTTTATTTTTTATATCAAATTTTAATTTAATTAAATTAATCATATTTTATATAATAATTAATTTAATTAATTTTAAGATTTAATATTAAATATCAAAAAAAAAAATCTTTATTTTGGTTTTATTTTAATGATGTTTAATTAAATTATGAAATTATTTAAAGTGATGATTTGTCTATCTAAACTATAGCCACTTTGTCATGAACTACAGCCACTTCGACATTTTGGATTTTTTCGAGATTAGTAATTTATTGGAAAATTGGAAAATTGGAATAAATGATTGAAATCTCGATGCTTTATGATTTGGTTGTATAAGTAAAAAAAAAATTGCTAGTAATAACTAACTAGGGGTTAATATTTAAACTAAATGCATTATTGAACTAATTTAATTACAAAAATAAAATATTGTACTTTTTACGCATTTTTTAACCCAAGTGACATAATTGATTAGACTTCAAAGGAGTGTCATTTACAAACCAGTTGACCAAATGAGGTGAAACAAGCATCAAAGGGAACCTTATAAAAAATCGATTTCAAACAAACAATCAAAACAAAAATCTAAAGAAGATGAAAAATTAATAAAATCATGAGGTAATTAACTTAATAAAAATCCTAAAATTTATTTAGCCAAAAATTTTATAGAAAGGGTCCCCATTATTTGAAGTAAACAAGTAAAAAATGAGGGGGGTTGTGTTTTACCACAACACATACTTATGGTGGAGAGACAATCTAGAGTCATGTATGCATTGAGAGAGAGTCCTGTGAATTATGGTTCAGCCATATATGGTCTTATTGATGTAATTGTACAGTCATGTATTATAAGTCTTGTAGTCATGTAATAAACCTATGAGGCCATGTAATTTGTTGCATACATTGATTCATAGTCATTGGTCAATGTGGAGTAGCCTCTTGCATGTGTCAAGGAGGCATTGGCAGCCTTGTACATCAATTTACATTCATCCATGGAGATGTTTTTATTCAGTGGAGTATGGTTGGTCATGCTATTATGACCTGTCATCATGGATTTGTTGCTTCCATAACTAATTCAGAGAGATGTTGCATTGTTGGTGATATATGTGTTTTCTGTTGCTGGATAGTTCATTGTGGAGAGGATGCATGGAGTTGGTTGGATATTTGTTGTTGCTGCTATGGAGTTTATCAGTGTTGTTGTTGATAGTATATCACATTATGAAGTTGTTGTTATGGATTTGATCAGTGTTGTTGTTTCTAGTAGATCACATTATGTTATTGATGCTATGTATTGGTGATATGATATGTTGTTGTCACTATGACATGAATTATGCTATTGTTTCTTCCCGGGAGAGAGCATGTGTTTCAGTGTTTGTTGTTGTTGTGTGAGAGATTTTTTTGTTGTTTCTACTAGGAGATGTATGTTGCTTCTAGTGTTTTGATGATTGGACATAGCTTGTGTCCATGGGGAGTTTTAGTGCACATATTTTCCAGAGGGAGTGTTCTTTTCCTGCACTCCATTGTTCATCACCTGCGTATGATATTGAGTGGATTTTTGTTTTTTTTGATGGAGACCCTTGCATATAGAGGATTTTATAAAATTAATTCTTGACATTTTTAGCCCTTTGTCAAATTTTTCAAATGGGTAGAATTTAAGGATGTTTGATCAGTTCATTGTTTCATCTGGGGGATTGACATCAATGCCAAAGGGGGGGGATTGTTTGCATTGATGTGTGTTGTTGTGTTGTAGATATGTGGTTGATTCTCATTGATGTCAACCTAGTTGCTTGGGTTACAGGTCAGTTGGCTATGCATGTGTATGAGAGTTTGCAGATGGTTGAGGTGTTTTATGATTGAGTTGATGATGGAGATATGGTAGATGGTCCTTGGCATGACTACTATCTTGGACTAGCTTGCAGATGGTACTTAGCATGTCTACTTGCTTAGACTAGCTTAGCTTGGAGATGATGGTTGAAGTGTAAATGGTACTTGACTAGATGATGTTGTGGTGCACAAGCTTGGAGGCCTTCCCATGATGATGGTATCCATGATCATGTTGTTGCATACAGATATTGGTGGTTTCTACAGAGTTTAGAGTTGATGATCTTTGTTGTTTATGTCTCCATGTCCTAGATTAGGTATCCTATGATGATGATGTTATACCTTGGGATTGGAGAGGATATACATGTGTATGTAGATGCTTGAGATTTTTTTTTAGGTCTTGGAGGATGTATGGAAAGTATTGGAATTGCATAGTAATGGCAAGGATGTTGCAGAGAATTTTGATGGCTCAGATGTTTGTTTTGGTTGTTTGTTGGAATCCTAGTCAACCTAATTTGACTTGGGATGATGATGGAGTTGTTGCAGTGACTTGGTGAAGTGTTTTAGAGGTTTCAAATAATTTTAGAGTTCCTATAGAGGCTTTTCAAGCTCTAGAAGAATTTTTAGCAGTTTCTAAGATGAGTTGGATGAATTTTGACCATCCTCTTCCCCACTCACATGCTTGCTGAGTTATGGGAGTGGTTTTAGGTCCATAGTTGCATGGAGAGTAGCCTATGGGAGCGACTATAGCGCCAAGATGCTAAAATTTCATGGAATTAGTGTTGTGGGAGTGACTGGGGAATTTTCTCGAGTTTTTCGCTGCATTCCTCGCATTGCTCAACCTATTTTTGTGTTGTGGTGATGTTATTGATCGGGAATTTTCGGCATATGGTCGGAAAAAATTTGTGGGCCCTCTAGAAGCTGGTCAAGGTTCAATATATCAAAGGGCTAGTTAATTTAGTGATTGATTTGGTCAATAAGCCTTCGTTAACCAAATATGAAGCATGTGAATGGATTTGTTGAGTCTTCCATAACCTATTTCATTTACTGAGTTAATCATCTCAAAAAATGTTAAATACAAGAAGGCTTTGAGTTCATTTGGTTGGTTTCTTAGAGACTGAGTAATTATGACATTGTGAGAGCATTTTGAGTGAGTAGAGTATGCAGAACCTTATCACATAGTTTATGCAGAGATATATCAGAGTTTTGTGAGCAGATATCAGAGTTAGAGTTCAGAAGAATATTCATATTTTGTGTGTTGGTTGTGGAAAAAATTTTGGGAGATTGAAATGTGTTTGAGAGAAGTATTTTGGTGTGGATTGGAGTGAAGAAATTTCCCCATCTAGGAAAACTTTATGATTCATATTTTTTGTGCATAATGCTAGATCTATTGGGTTGCTCATGTTGAGTTAATTGAAAACCCATTTTGAAAATATATGAAAGAAAGTTCGCATGGAGGAAGTGAAGGCGTGGAGGCTTCAATAGAGACAGTGATTTGGAAAATTTAGTAGTAGGAATATTTTTCTCCATCCAATGGGAGTTGGATATTCCAATGGTGGTTAGGCAAGGATCGTTGGTCATGGGAGATTCTAGCAAATGGTAGTCTGTAGATCCACGAGAGGAATATATTACTGAATTGATAGTGCCATAATACTATAGATAAATCCAAGTCTTTTGGATATGTGTGTAGCTAATTCATGTACAATTAGTTCAGCAGATAATAAAAAGAATTGAGCAGTGCAGCAGCAGCAGGGTGGCTTTCTCCTGAAAGGGTTTCCACCAAAAATACTTGTGTTCTTATGTGTGTGTGTGCTTATATTTTTTATGGTTATTTCTCATGGTGATTATGGTTTCATTTTATTTTTTCTTATATGATTTGATGTGTTAATATTGTGAATCTGCATGGATAATAGACATTGAGGAAAAATCTTTAAGTTGGTGAAAATTGATACAAATGCCTTCACTATTGATTCACCTCCCCCCCTCTCAATATTGAATATATTTCCAACAAAACCAGCAAGAGAAACAACTTGGAATTTCCACCTCATCCTGAATTCCATGTCATCATTGTCAAGTTGTGACTTATGCAAGTGTCATGTGTGTCCATGTGCCTTGCCACATCATTTTTGGATGTAATGATGTAATTATAAAAATGAAAGGACAAAATGTAATGTGTGTAAGTCCAAGAGTCATATCTAGAATATGAAAATTCAAATAGTCATATATGGAAAAAAGATTCTTTAGGAAAAATAAAAAATTCATATATAAGTCCAAAGGTCATATTAGAAGTCCAAGAGTCATAATGGTAACTTAAGAGGGGATATGAAAGGTCAATCCTCTTATTATAAAAGAAACATCATGGCTCAAGAAAATGGATTTTGGAGGCTTAGCCTTGGTTTCTCTAGCTTATCATAGGAGAGAATATCATCCTATGGAGAATCAAGGAGTGACTTAATGTTCCACTACTGGATCTAGTGTCTCACCATTGTAACTGTGTACTTGGATATTTCACTTAATAATTGAAGCCTAATGAGCCAACACATTTTCATCCACGTATCGTGAATGTAGTAAGGCTATTCTTAATATGTTTGGGGTATATGTTTTGTTCATATGTACTAAGGAAATTGAACTAGTTCATTGGCTTGGTACTTATATTGTTGAATGTGTGTTGTATTTTCTTTAATGATCATTTTTCCTATGTGAACTATTTCGTTAGATAATTAACAAATCTTTCCTTGCTCTCATGTGCCTGTCTTAGGATAGTACTATTACTCACTCTTACTCCCTCTCATGAAACTCTCCTTTTACACATTGCAATTGGTGTTTCACGGTGTCAACTTACTTGTAATTTTCAAAGGTTATGTGCATACTCTCTTGTCTTATTCATTGAAACTAAGGAAAACCTTTGATCTATGGTTGTCAATCCAATACTCCAAATAGTATGACGTATAATTGGGACTTCACATTGAGGAGACCCCCTTGGTTGACGGATTTCCAACACCTTCAATAACTGGCTCTAGAAGGAGGGTCAAATGATAAGTTGTTCCCATTGAGTCTGTTATGAATCTATTATCTTAAATGGATCATTCCCAAATCATACACCCAGGGTATTTTTCCAATAGATCCTATGGTAAAATTTTAATCCTCGATGAGCCTCCTCGTAACTTGTCTCAATTGAAGTTTGATGGTGAGGATGAAATATATATATTCGAGCACATATCTAATTTTCTCTATTTTTGTGAATTTTATGAAATCAAATGTGAAGATGTTTATTGTGTTCTTTCTTCCTCGCCCTTGAAGGTTGAGTTAACTGATGGTGTCATACCTTTCCATATTCTTCCATTCATTATTTTGAACACTTCATCAACAAGATTCATTTATCCTTCAATAAGTATATTACTGAGATGTTATAAAAAGGATTAATCAAGCAATAATGAAGCCCACTGAGTCAATTGAGTATTTTTTGATTGATTCCTTCAAATATGCTATGAACTTCCTTAAGAAGATACAAATTGGGATTTATTTAAACAAAATTTTGAGCGTTTGGTTCATATCTCTTTACATGGTGAGTTTAATATCCCGAATGGGAAATAAACAACTATACAAGCATACAACAATACAGAAAATGTCAGAAATAGAACATAAAGCAAATACACACAAAATGCCAGGAATGCTAAGCCATTTTATTAATCTGAGAATATAATGAGATACAATGGATAATCAGAATGAAAGCACCTATTCTTGCTCGAGGCAAGTGAAGAACTCTCTCATATATACAGGAAATGGCTGCTACAAGAGATTGCGTCCCAGCTGCTAGGAAACTGCCGTAAACTGCTGCTGCTGCAGAAATGAAGTGAAACTAGGGGCTGATCCCCTTTCCGGAATGGACTGAAAATCTGCAAATCACCTATACTCACCAACCCGGTCCAAACCCAGAAACCATGACCAAAATGAATCACCTTCGAAAATCACCCCAGAAACCCTCCTCAAGGAAAAACACTGTCCCTCCAGGCCCAGCGCAGATGCCAAATGAAATATGCTGAGATGAAGCCACAAACTCCCCAGAAAATCTCCAACTAGTAAATACTGAGCCTCCACACCAAATCTCACTGAAACTCTTGTAGAAAACCCCTCACCGGAACACCTCCAATCAGGAACTACGTCCTCTCTCCCAAGGACTGTGCAGTCACCAAAAGAAGCCCAGCTCCTCCACAAACCAGCAACCAAATCTCCCACAAAATACTGAAGGAAAAACCTTGCCCGAGCAGGCACTTGAAGTCCCCTGGAGCTAAGGGCAAGATCTCCGACCGGAGACACTCAATGCACTAAACAGTGCTGCAGACAGGCTAAACAGCCAGCGTGCTCAAGAAGACCAAATTGTAGCTCAAATATCATCAACAACAAGAATGCCCCAAATGAGGAGGCTCCTCCATATTTTATAGCATTGGTTTCCCTCCAAAACCAACGTAGTCTCTCTCTCCTCCACGTGGTGTGTGGCCCCCCCTTGTCTCCCCCTTTAAGTCACAATGTTGTGCTACTAGGAAGGTGCTTTATGTTTCTTAAGTGAGTTAGACCCCTCTTCTCACTTTTATTTTATTAATAAACTATAGTTGGAAAAACTATACAAAAATCGAATATTCCAATTAACTGTTGCTAATTAGGAATATTACAGTCTCCCCCGGCAAAATGTTGCTTGACCTCAAGCAACTGAAGTGATGGATGCTACAAATCTGCTCGCTCTCCCAAGTGGCATCCTCATCCGGCAAAAATTGCTTGTCCTCAAGCAATGCTTGAACAAGCCTCCTCTCTAGCTGATGTTCCCCATCGATACTGAAAAATGTGCCTGGGTCCCACTGAAACCTCTCTGACCTCTGCATCACCTTAATACAAAGGGATCTCTCAATGCCAGGGTCCCAAAGTTACCTCTCACAATCCCAGCCAGCCAGTAATCCTCCTGGATCCCATCGCCACCGTGGCCAATAATCGCCCAAGTCCCATGGCTCAGATTGTGCATTGCCTCTGGCTATGACCAATGCTCTAAGGGGGGAAGACCACCAACAAGCATCAATGCTCCCGGGCTCCTACTGCGTTGTACCTGTAGCTGCATATGCTACCCATCCAACTGCATACCAACTCATCACCTCTCTCCAATCCAAGTTCTGACTCAATCCCATGTTGATCCTGCTCTCCTGAAATCGGGAAGGAGTCCTGAAGTAACGACAACCGGTGCCCTCCTGCCAACTGGGATCTGTAACACCTACTATGTCCAAGGGCCCCACTCCGCTGTGCTCCCTACGAAGAGTACCGTACCGTCAAGAGGGTACCAACTCATGATCTCCCGCCAGTCCATCCTGGAAGTAGAATCCGATGTAGCAACAACAACGGCATATGGAACACGCCTGGAGTGTTGCCGCCAACCCGTAATCAACTCCCACTGCTCTGCCCTGTCTGCCAATGAGAGCTGCCTATAGAAGGAAGTCCCTCTCTCTATAATGGGCCAAAGTGGGCAAGATATGCTACAAGCTCCATCGATGTACTCTTGGAGAGTACTACTCACCGAAAGTACTGCAGCTCGACCCATTGTATGTACATCTATCTGTATTTCATCAATGTGTCGGCGAAAAGATGGATGCTCCACCATATCCAACAGCTCCTGCTGTCTACTATCCCCCTGCTTAACAGTCCCATCATCCTCCAACATCTCTAGAAGATATGGATCTGCAACTGGTGTCTGTGCATCTGACTGCTCCTCCTCAAAGGCTGACCCCAATGTTAGCTGCATATCCATCATGGGCTCAATGTGGATACCCTTCTGGATCTCACCCAAGGAAATGTCATGCCTGATGTCCATAGTATTCTCCTCTGCTGACTCAGGCTCCATCATATGCTGCTCTGGCTGAATTGTCACAAGTGACTCATCACCCAGAGTATCTCTCAAAGAGTCCTGTGACTGCTCACTCTGGACACCGGAATGCAGCTCTGGTCTACTGTCACCATCTCTGCATGACTTCTCTCGCTCCCCAGAAGCGACCTCAACTGATCCTATGGACTCATATGGAAAAGAGTCCTCACCCTGGCATACAGAAGGAATGCCCTCATGTTCTACCTCCACCACCTCATCTGCAGTGAATATGCCATCCAAACATCTTGGGTGTGCCTCGCATACCCCGCTGCTCATGCCCAAAGTGCCAAAGTTCAACAATAAAATCGGCTGTGCCTGTGAGTGATGTAGGACAGAGTCGGATGCATGAGTCCCCACAGATGCTGTCAAGTATCGCTCATTTGTCCCCTCATCGATCCTGGGTGAAACACTCCCAACGGTAAGCCTGGTGTCCCTATCTGTGAGCCTCCCTGGATGTAATACGCTAAAACCCTGCTGTGCAGCACCATACGCCCTCGCATACCACCAATCATCCATGTACTCCTTGACATGCCACTGCACACTGAGGCATACCTCTGTATACTGCTGGATACTCGAAGCTACTGTTGCACCACCCTGTACTGTCTCGTGCCCTGACTGTGTCCAGGCATCGGTCACTCTCCGCGTGCTCTCAATGTGATGTAGGACACTCCTACTCCATAACGCAGTCCCACACACTACGGTATACCGCCATGCAACTCCATGTCCACCGGTAATCCACTTCTCAATGATAGAGGCTCCCACGCATCCCTGGATGTGATGACCTAGAGCTGTGCCTCTACATGTCAGACTACCACCAATCGGTAACATCTCCTCCACCGTCGCATCGCTATACCCGCCGACGAATGGATCATCACTCCAAAACCTCCTCGAGGGGTCCGAGAAGTGAATCTCCCTATGTGTCAGTAGTGTTGCCACCACTGCTCGGCTCTGCTGTGTCCTCTGTGCCCCACACAAAGGTGAAGAATCCTTGGCCCCATACAAGGCGCCATATGGTGGCCTGCCAATGCCACCTCCTCTGACAAGCTCCTGCCAAGGTATGTTGACCATCCTGCGATCCCGTGTATAAGTTTCATACCAAGACAACCTAGGGAGTCTGCCCATAAACTCGTTGGCCACTGGAACTGACCAAAACTCCCCTAGCGGATGCACATGCTCTACTGCTAGGCCAACTGTACCCTCCAAGACACAGGCAACCGACCTACCTAGGAAATTATAGGTGATCCCACCTGGATCCCAATGCCAATCTGGGGTTCCTGTAATCCCCATGAATAGAAACTCCTGTTGAGCTACACTCGGATCCATCACCATCTCCATAGCCCGCTCCACCGAGTACCAACTCAAAATCTCTCTCCATCCAACCTCAACATGTGGATGTTGTACCCTGTGCAACTCTGATCGTCTCATACCGCTATCCAAGTCAACATATGATATCTGACTAGGTCGCTCTGTCTCACTCTCTCCAATGGGAAGAGGTGACCCAACAATGCTGCTAGTCCCGTCCATGCATGCCTGAAGGGGAATGATCTGACACTGCAATGTGCCCCCTGGTTGTACCATCATGGAATCTAGTCGTTCCCCAATGCAGGCCAACTTGGTAGCTGACTCGGCAGAAGCCACTCTCATGCCCTCTAGCTCCATGTCCTGCAACAAAATGGCCTCCCGAACTGATGTGGCCTTCCCTTTCAAAACTTGAAGGTCTGCCCGAAGCCGATGATACTGCTGCCTACGACCATCATCCAATGCCTCTCTATCTCCTAGTGCCTCATCGAAGGTGGATACATCTCCTAACACCTCACCCATTTGACATGTGCTGCTACCACCCGAAGACTCGAACACAACTCCATTCATCACCTCAATGGATGGCTCTACTGGGGTAGGTTCTACCTTCTCCACTACGACATCAACCGACACGGTCAAGGAGGTATCTAATGAGGGTGAGTCCTCTATCACACTAGGTGTATCCTCGAACTCCCTGCAATCCTGTGTGCTCTCATCCTCCAAGTGCGAGGTAACCATTTTGATGGTTTCCCTCTCTGATACTCGGTCAAGCTGGAAAGATGTATCCAACTTCTCCACCCAATATTTTTCTGAGTGCCTGGATGACCCTTCAAATTTCGGTAGATGGAATCTGTCCACTGTGCGCTATGGGCGCATGTTCCCTCTGTGAAAGTTGTGAAGTCTGCTATCCCGCTGGAGCTGAAAAAAATCTCTGAATGAGATAAGATCTCTGAGCTCCAGCCCGTATGCCCAGTACTCTGCAAGATAGGCGCCCATCTAGCCAGGCTCAGGCTCTGGCTCCTGCTGTGCTCCTGCCCCTGTGTCTTCATCCATAAAAGTGGGCATGGTAGGACGTGTGGGTGTATGTGATGCCATATGTTGAGTGGCATCATGCTCCGGAAAATGGTGGGATGTGCCTGATCCCTCGCCAACCTGGAAACCCCTTGGGGTTTCACGCTGCCTAACCTCTATCGCAGCGATTCTCTACCCCACCGTCTCCATCTGTCTCGACAGATCCTGTAATTATTTGAGGAGCATCTCCCCAAATCTCTTCTCATTATCATCACCTGCCATTGGCACTCTCTGCTATGTGTCTGCAGGCTCCTCAGAAACTGCACGGCTGCTGCAAAACCATACTACCGCTTAACTTCGGCCTCCTATTTACCCACTGAAAACTACTCGGAAAATTCTAGGAATTTGGGAAGGTGATCCTTGCCCAAAACCCAGAAAAACCCAGAAAACGTTTCTTCTAATTCCAACCTTCAAAATTTGACCCTTTATATTTTGGCCCTTTTTCCAATTTCGTTTTTGGTACTGCACTGCTATTGCTCTCCAAAATTCCAGCAAACCTCTGTATGATCTCTTTCCCGATGTCATAGACCACAGGCTGAGCCAGAACTATGCTCTGATACCACTGTAATATCCCGAAAGGGAAATAGACAGCAATACAAGCATACGACAATATGGAAAATGCCAGAAATAGAACATAAAGCAAATACTCATAAAAATGTCGGGAATGCTAAGCCATTTTATTAATCTGAGAATATAATGAAATACAATGGATAATCAGAATGATAGCACCTATTCTTGCTCAAGGCAAGTGAAGAACTCTCTCAGAAAGATAGGAAATGGCTGCTACAAGAAACTGCGTCCCAGCTGCTAGGAAACTACCATAAACTGCTGCTGCTGCCAGAAAGAACTGAAACTAGGGGTTGATCCCCTTGCCGGAATGGGCTGAAAATCTGCAAATCGCCTGTACTCGCCAACCCGGACCAAACCCAAAAACCATAACAAAAATGGACCACCTCCGAAAATCACCCCAGAAACCCTCCTCAAGGAATTACGCTGTCCCTCCAGGCCCAGCGCAGATGCCAAATGATATATGCTGAAATAGAGCCACAAACTCCCCGGAAAATCTCCAACTGGTAGAGACTGAGCCTCCACACCGGATCTCACTGAAACTCCTGCAGAAAACCCCGCACCGGAACACCTCCAACAAGAACTGCGTCCTCTCTCCTCGAGACTGCGCAGTCACCAAAAGAAGCCCAGCTCCTCCGCAAAACAAACAACCAAATCTCCCGCAAAAGACTTAAGGCAAAACCTTGCCCGAGCAGGCACTCGAAGTCCCCCGGGGCTAAGGGCGAGATCTCCGACAGGAGACACTCAACGCACTAAACAGTGTTGCATACAAGCTAAACAGCCAGCGTGCTCAAGAAGACAAAAGTCTAGCTCAAATATCATCAACAACAAGAATGCCCAAATGAGCAGGCTCCTCCATCTTTTATAGCATTGGTTTCCCTCCAAAACCAACGTAGTCTCTCTCTCCTCCACGTGGTGTGTGGCCCCCCTTGGCTCCCCCTTTAAGTCACAACGTTGTGCTACTAGGAAGGTGCTTTATGTTTCTTAAGTGAGTTAGACCCCTCTTCTCACTTTTATTTTATTAATAAACTATAGTCGGCAAAACTATACAAAAATCGAATATTCCAATTAGCTGTTGCTAATTAGGAATATTACAGTGAGCCTGAACCCCGTGATGTTTTTTTTTCCCCAAATTTTTTGAATCATGTTACACCTCTAATTTCATAGGAGGAATCTACTATTCCTTTTATTCCGTTTCCGCCTCCTTTTCTAGACCAATTTGGGTGCCTCCTAGTGATAATATTAAAATTGGTAAATTTTCAAATCAAATGTTTTGTGTCTCTCTTCTACCTTCATCCATTTCTCATAATCCATATATAATGGAGGAAACTTTGGAATGATTTAGGGAGCCTAAGGTGAAGACTAGCCCCTCCATTCTGCAAGATGATATTAACACTCATAACTTCAG
Source organism: Pinus albicaulis (assembly GCA_034641835.2). Lineage (NCBI taxonomy): Eukaryota > Viridiplantae > Streptophyta > Pinopsida > Pinales > Pinaceae > Pinus > Pinus albicaulis. Next base: position 1,130,438,966 of record CM076583.1, on the reverse strand, counting down.
TCTTTAATCTGATATGGATATCTATCATCCTACATCATCTCTTTCTCATTATCCCTAGTCGTTTGATCTACCTGAAATCCAAGCAATGAACAGGTGCAAGGTAGTTTCATTACGCAGGTAGAGGAGCAGGAAGGTGAACATTATTTCAATTTTTTTTCTCGTTTTTAAAGTCTTCCATGTGAATATGGTATTTCCTCATTCTTGGTTCATATTGAATCTAGTAGTCAATCAAATGAAATCAGTTTTCCTAATCAATCTAAAGTCTTTGAAATCCATCATTCTGATGAGGATGACTCTGTTGATGTATACGATGATGGAAGCCCAAGTGCACCAACTGATCTTTTGATTTCTCAAGAAGATTTTGTTTCGAAAGAATTAGTTTTAGAATTTGATTCAATCAATGAACATGTTCTTATGGAAACTTCCTCTTCATCTCACTATCCCTTGTGCCCTATTGTTTGTAATGCATTAACTTATGAGCAAGATACTCCATGCTCTTCAATTTCATCATCTAATCAGTTTGATTTTGAATTGGCACAAGGTAATGTGGTTATCCATGATGAAAAAGGATACAATCAAATCATTGAGTATAAATTCTATCCCTTGTAATTTCCAGTCTTGAATGAAGAAAATTATTTTGTTCAGGTTACTCATGAGATTGATCCAATCTATCAATCCTTAGATGTCAAATTAGAACATATTTTAAATTGAGTAACTAGGTTGTTGAAGTTGTAAAATTTGATCAAATCAATGATAGATATGGTTTCTGTTAGACTCCTTTAATTCACAGTATCACAAGGTAACTGATTATTTCCCAGATCTCTCATTTTGAAAATAATATTCCATGGTTGTCATTTATTTTCATAAAAAGATAAGAAATCCTTACTGTCAAGAGATTCAAAAGAATCAATCTGCCTTTCAGTTCAGTGAAGGAGGAAAGTGTTGCTAAAAAGTGTGATGGTGCGCAAACTACATTCTGCCCTCATTCATTTCATTTACCCTCTTATGCCCTTCATTTTTCCATTTTCTAGAGTTTCCCTCTCTGTTACTTTCAAAACCTTTAAACTTACCATGTATACGCAGCTCTGCCCCCCACATTAGGTCTCTTGATATTTTATACATATGTTATGAACCGCATAAGCCTTACCTTACTACAAAAACCTTTAGACCCATTCCTTTCCTTTCGCATCGGCACTTCGCAACAAGTCCTTGCCACATTTATAAATTCCCCGATGCGAAGTCAAGTGGGACCTATTTCCTCACTGCCTATCGCACATCACAATCGAGGATTTTTATGTTTACAATTTAAAATACATCGCAGGTTAAATAATTCAAGTTGTATTGCGATATATCCTAAATTTTTCAATGTACAGTAAATGCTAAATTGTGTGATGTGCGATAACTTTAAAACCTTGCGATTTGCAATATGGGTGGGACCCCATTGTATATCTCACTTCGCAAAGTTAACCCTGAGCTTTCACTCCTTATAAAAAATCTTAAACTTTACGATCTACAGGCTGCGGGTGGGCCCACCCCATCGCCACGTCACCTTCGCACGTCGCACTGCACAAGGTTTAAGGTTCACTCCCCACCGTTTACAGAAAAAGTTGCGATCTGCGGGCTGTGGACGAGTCCACCCCATTGCCATGTCAACTCCATCATTCGTACTTTGCACTACGCAAATTTTAATGTTCACTCCCCGCTGCTTACAGCAAAAGTTACGATCTGCGGGCTACGGGCGGGCCCACCTCATTGCCATGTCACCTTCGCTCTTTGCATCGCATCATCAATCCCATTCCTCATAAGATAAATCTTAAAACATGTGAAGTGTGATGTTAAAACGGATGCGATGTAGTCCAAATAAAAGGTCTAAAGGATTTCACGTCTGGGCTTATGGGTTTGTGCATTGTTTTATGAAGAAAGAGTCAACACGGCAGGAGGACTCTGGTAGGATGCGACAAAGAGAAAAAGGGCAGAGTAATGCAGAATGTTAGGGTAGTGAGGAGATAGATAGAAAATTTCGAGTCAAGAAAAGGCATTTGTGCATAACTAATTGTAATATAATAGCATAAACAAAAGGGGCAGCAAACACAACAGCACGGCCACTGATCCACGAAAGACGCCAACACCTCATCAATTTAATAATCCATGAAACGGTTTTCTGAAGAGGAAGAGCCAAGATTTCATAGCCATATTTGCCTCTTCGGCATCACTTGAACCATTTTCTAACCACTCTGTAATTAAAAATAGACTGTTAAATCCATTGTTATGGCTGAACTTGTCTTATCACTGCTTGCATGGTCACACTTGTCTAATTTTAGTTTGATTGCAATTTATGAAGTTTGCCAAAGTAAATAGGGAAACTGACACAGTTTGCAGTTAAATACTACATGAATTTTAATTATCAAGGGTTGGATATTGTTAGAACCTGCATTGTAATAACTACGATACTGGAGCACTGTAATTTTGGAGCTGGACATCAGTAATCAAAGACCGTTTATAATATTCTTAAGATGTGTTAAAATGGTGATGGGATTTTCTTTGTTTTAAATGTTTCCGTTGTTTTCCTCGTCGTGCATCTGTTCATCTAATTGTAAATCATAAATTTTAGATTAATATTCGCTGTCGAAGAACCTTAATTTTGTCTGCATTTGCAATCTGAATGTTTTCTGTTGAATTCTGACTAAAGAATTATTAACTTCTCTTTAGTAACTAATGAACCTTGCTATTTCTTTCACCTCATAATTCACACTTCTCTATAGATCCATTTAGCATAGTTATCTTGCCATGTGATTCTCTTGATGTTGATGTATCAATCTAGCCTTTGACTCCATAGCCAAATGGATTAATCCCTGCAGACCTACTCATCCAACCAACAAAATCATTCAAAACAACCAATACCCCCATCATTGTAACTAGCCTAATATCAGCATTCAAGATATTAAATATAATTTTAATCAGAAATATAGAGCCCTCTCTGGATCTAGGAAGGCTAGGTCCTTAGATTCCAAAGCAGTTTGATGCTGTCCTCTATCGTTTATTCTTTCCAATCTTATAAATTATAGAACCACAACATAATGGTGACCATACTAGGGAGAGCTATTGAAAAGCTTATTATTTCATTAGAACTCAGAAACCCCAGTCAAAATTTTCTGATTCGAGCATTTTCCAAGATTGGTATATGTTTGTTGATGGTGGACAACAACCAGGCACAAGAAATTTTAAATCATCCACCTGGAAACTCCAATTCAGATCAGTTCCATTCAAAGACTCCACTGGAGGAAGGACCTGAAACATGACCAGTCAACCTAGAAAGAGAGGGTATTCAAGCCCAAATTGGATTCAAGAGATTGTTGGTTTTATCTGTAACTATGTTATATCCTAATTTAAGCCTGATCAAGAGTACACTGTTGAGGTTTACATTGATCATTTGCACATTGATGAGCCTCAAGAAGCTAAGCCCCAAATTTTAGATCATGTACATACTCATACACATGTGTGCATCATGGATGCACTTGTGGAAAACCCAATGAAACATAAGCCTCATGCTACATCTCCTTCTCTTGCTAAATTCCCAAATGGTTATAGGCCTCCTGCTTTACCACCTATACCTGTAAAAGTCCCAGACATATACAAGCCTTTGGTTTTGCCTCCTATTCTCCATGGCCTCCCTACAAATTTTAGCAATAATCTACCCAGATTTGATGGAGAAAATGAAAATATTACTGCCAAAAATCACATTCAAAATATTGAGGATTTTCTTGATATGTTTGAGGTGGTAAAAGATGATTTGTGTATCAGAATGTTTACCCTATCATTGCAAGGTAAAGTTAAAAATTGGTTTAAAGATATTCCAGCTGCAAGCATTAGCACTTTTCATCAATTCACACAGGTTTTCCTGGATAGATGGGTAGTCATGGGAAATTTTTTTCACATCGTAGAAGAGTATAACCATTTAAAAAGACATCCAGGAGAGACAGTACAGCATTTTTCAACCAGGTTCAATAAGGTATACCATTCGATGCCTGCTAATATAAAGCCACCCCCAGGATTAGCTCTCTGGCACTACCCAGATGCATTTGACCCAGAGATGGCATTATAGTTAAGAGAAAGGGACCCTGCAACCCTTGAAGAAAAGAAAATTGTGGAAGTTGATGTGGAAGCGAACCTGATGAACAAAGGGGCAAGGTTAAAGGTTGTGGATAAGGATGAAATATAAAAAGAGCAATTGATATCTTCAGAGATAAAACTAGATATTTTGACAAACACAGTCAATGAAGTGATGCATATGATTAGCAGGAAAGAGGACCTTGGTGTTCAAATATGTCATGTTCCGTTATTTCCGGAAAAGACAAGCATCAATGTACCCACGCAATTCGTAGCCCCTCCTGCACACCCCAAAACAAAAAATGATTGTTTCATGCACTCTATCCACAACACAGCCAAAGATGAAGTCCAAAATCAGAGGGAGGCAGGAAAATCCTCAGCAACAATGTACATAATATATGACCTTGCATATAGGGATAACCATCTCGAATGTGACTATCGAGAGGAAGACTATATAGTTGAGATTGAGGCTAACTGTACAAAGCAACCAGGACTATATTCGGGGAAATAAGAAGCCCAATCATCACAATGCAAAGATGACAATCAAACTCTGCATGTTGAGAAATATTGCAAAGAGGAAAATACATAAAGTTTTCAAGTAATTGTTGAATGTGTTCCTCTATTTTTTGCCTCATTCTTAAGAGAGAATTACAAGAAAGTTGTAAATAGGAAGGAGGAGGAATGATCTAATGAATCAATTGAGGAAAAAGGGGATGGCTCTGAACCTTTTCCAAATCCAAAAGTTTTGTCCCTGAACCATCCTGAAATCATAAACCCTGAAACAGATGATGATTTGATCCAAGTTTATTCTTTTCCCTTATGCTTTAATTCATTTTATATTATGAAAGGGAGTCTTGGTCACATTCTAGTTGATAATCACAGGGTTGTAGAACACTCTCCCCAATCAGATGAGGAAATCAGGGATGATAAAGAATCTATTTTAGATCCAGGGGTTCATCCATTGAGTCCTTTCGAATGTCAAGTATCAGATGAAGTCACAGGGCCTGAAACATATGATGGATTGATCAAGTTTGATTCTTTACCCTTATGCTTTAATGAATTTCAGATTGTGAAAGAGAATCTGGATCACATGTTGGTTTATCATCATAGGAGAAGTTATGAGGTCTCTGAAGAACCAACACAACCATCTAAAGCACCACATGACCCAATAGAAGACGCGTTCAATGGTTTCTTTTTTCAAATTCAATCTTCCTATGTTCATAATGCTCTCAAAAGTTTCTATGATACGGATATGATCAGGAAGTCTTCCCCATTGTCTGATTCAGTAGAAGTATTGACACAACATTCATCAGATAGCATGCAAACATGTTCCGAGTTGACTAAATACTTGGAGAGAACATCTGCATTACCAGGATATGAAGCTAGGTTAGCTGAGTTAGAATACCCAGAAATAAGTCAAGAGTATCTTGATCCAATGGTTGTCTATATGGAGAAATTGTTCTTTACAAATCCGACACATAATTCCAGCATGTCAATTTTTTTTCGAGTATACCAAGAGCCATGTAAACAAGATCATGCTAGGAAATTCTATCAAACACCATTATCAGTTTTGTCTCTAAACATGGTGAAAAGCAATGAAAGAACAAAGATATTAGATCAATTGTGTGACTGGTTGCACTGGAATTTTTGTATTATTTAGAACAACAATAATCTCAGTAGGGTAGGGTAGGTAGGTGTGCAAATAATCTCACCACTCTGATCATCTTTCTAGTTTTAGTTTCAGTTTGCTTTCTAGTTTTCAATTCAAGTGTGTGCCAGACTTTAGTTTGCAGAGAGAGTTGATTTCAGCTTGAATATATTCAACCATAGAGGTTTTCATAGAAGATTAAGTTGCAAAGTTGGGACCAGCCTAATGGATCAGGCTACTATTCTACGGTGTTCTTGACACCTCCAGAAGGAGCTGCCATCCCCAACTAGAGCCACTGTTAGACTCCTGTTATTAATAGTATCACAAGGTGACTCATTATTTCTCAGATCTCTCCTTTTGAAAATAATATTCCATGGTTGTCATTTATTTTCAGAAAAAAGAGGGGAAATCATGATTGTCAACAGCTTCAAAGGAATCAATCTGCCTTTTAATTCAGTGAAGGAGGAAAGTGTTGTTGAAAAGTGTGATGGTGAGCGGACTTCATTCTGCCCTCATTCATTTCATTTACCCTCTTATGCCCTTCATTTTTCCATTTTCTAAAGTTCCCCTCTCCATTACTTTCAAAACCTTTAAACTTACCATGTATCAACAGCTCTGCCCCCCACATTAGGCTACTTGATATGTTATACATATTCTATGAACCACATAAGCCTTACCTTACCGCAGAAACCTTTCAACCCTTTCCTTTCCTTTTGCGTCGGCACTTCGCAACAAGTCCTTGCCACATTCCATTTTTCCACCTTTATAAATTCCCCAATGCGAAGTCAAGTGGGACCGATTTCCTCACCGCCTATCGCACATCAAAATCGGTGTTTTTTATGTTTACACTTTAAAATACATCCCAGTTTAAATAATTCAAGTTGTGATGCGGTAAATGCTAAATTCTGCGATGTGCGGTAAATGCTAAATTCTGCGATGTGCGTTAACTTTAAAATCTTGCGATTTGCGTTATGGGTGGGACCCCATCGTATATCACACTTCATGAAGTTTAACCCTTAGCTCCCACTCCTCATAACAAACCTTAAACTTTACGATCTACGGGCTGTGGACAGGCCCACCACATCACCACGTCACCTTCGCACATCGCACTGTGCAAGGTTTAAGGTTCACTCCCCGCTAATTACAGCAAAAGTTGTGATCCGGCTACGGGCGGGCCCACCCCATTGTCACATCACCTCCTTACTTCACACTTCGCACTGCACAAATTTTAATGTTCACTCCCCATTGCTTACAACAAAAGTTGCGATCTGTGGGCGGGCCCACCTCATTGCCACGTCACCTCTGCTCTTCACATCGCATAGCCGATCCCGTTCCTCATAAGATAAATGTTAAAACATGTGAAGTGTGATGTTAACGTGGATGCGATGTATTCCAGTGCAAATTTCTAAAGGATTTCATGTCCGGGCGTATGGGTTTGTGCGTTGTTTTATGAAGAAAGAGTCAACACGGCAGGAGGACTCGGGTAGGACTCAACAAAGAGAAAAAGGGAAGAGTAATGCGGAACGTCAGGGTAGTGAGGAGATAGATAGAAAAGGTCGATTCAGGCAAAGGAATTTGTGCAGAACTAATTGTAATTTAACAGCAGAAACAGAAGGGGCAGCAAACACAACAGCACAACCACTGATCCACGAAATATTCCAGCACCTCATCAATTTAATAGTACATGAAACGATTTTCTGAAGAGGAAGAGCCAAGATGTTAGAGCCATATTTGCCTCTTCGGCATCACTTGAACCAGTTTATAACCACTCTGTAATTAATAACAGACTAGTAAAGCCACTGTTATGGCTGAACTTGTCTTATCACCGCCTGCATGGTCACACTTGTCTAATTTTAGTTTGATTGTAATTTATGAAGTTTGCCAAAGTAGATAGGGAAACTAACACAGTTTGCAGTTAAATACTGCATAAATTTTCATTATCAAGGGTTGGATATTGTTAGACCCTGCATTTTAATAACTATGATACTGGAGCACTGTAACTTTGGAGATGGACATCAGTAATCAAATACTATTTACAAGATTCTTGAGTTATGTTAAAATGGTGATGTGATTTTCTCTTTTTTAAATGTTTCTGTTGTTTTCCTCGTCGTGCATCTATTCATCTAATTGTAAATCAGAAAGTTTAGATTAAGATTTGTTGTTGGAGCACCTTTATTTTGTCTTCATTTACAGTCTGAATGTTTTCTGCTGAAGTCTGATTAAAGAATTCTTAACTGCTCTTTAGTCACTACTGAACCTTGCTATTTCTTTCACCTCATAATTCACACTTCTCTAGAGATCCATTTAGCACATTTAGCTTTCCCTGTGATGCTCTTGATGTTGATGTATCAATACATCCTTTGACTCCATAGCCCAATGGATTAATCCCTGCAGACCTACTCATCCAACCAACAAAATCATTCAAAACAACCAATACCCCCGTCATTGTAACTAGCTTAATATCAACATTCAGGATATTAAATATAATTTAAATCAGAAATAGAGAGAGCCCTCTCTGAATCTAGGAAGGCTAGGTCCTTAGATTCCAAAGCGGTTTGATGTTCTCCTCTATCGTTTATTCTTGCCAATATTGTAAATTATAGAACCACAATAGTTTCCATCCGGATATTAGTGGTCTTATTGCAATTACTAGTAGTATCTATCCACACACCATGCATGATGTGATTAAATCTTCAAAATGTGATTTTATATTCCTTGAAATTTTTTAGAATTGTCAGGAATTCAAGGCACTTAAACTTCTTTTGATGTTATGTCAGGATCTCACAAATCTGGTAAGATCCCCAAACTAAGTCAGATATGGGTTTTCTCGCAAAATTATTTTCTTTGCATTGTTTCACTGGATGAAAATTCCTTCTTTAAATATGTTTCATATTTCATATATAGTATTTCTAACTTTCAATATTTAGTTTCTGATCGGATTGAAGATTTTATTTCAGTTTATTTATCTCCATGAAAGGCTCTTTTACCTAACTCAGGTTTGGACTATATATATATCTCATGGAAGTGTGGAGTTGTGAAGATAGTCATTCCAAAGATTATCTTTGGTCGAAGGAATCATTCCTATCAGATACATTTTAGAATAGTCAACTCCTGGTTTTTCTTGTGAATTGTATACTGCTAATATTTTTCTTCATTACACATGAAATCCTCTTGCATGCTAGTGAATGCATGAGTTACTGGGTGAATCAAAATCATCTTCACTCATTGTATCATGGTTGGTTTCATGTGTTTTCTATACAGGCATTCTTTTTCACTTATTTTAATGATTATGATGCTAGTGCAACTTGTAACTAGGTACAAGGAAATGGTTTTTCATATTTATCGTGTGAGGGAGATGATTCTATTGTTCAAAGAATTTGTAAAGTTGTCCAAATTGATCCATATTTGTTGTCTACTAACCAAGAATCTCATGCCATAATCATTCCATCTGATCATAATTCTTGTTTTAGTATTTGGTATTCAATTTATCATTTTCGCACCAGCATATCTGATGACAGTTTTTTTACATCGATTAATACTTAATGTTTATCTCACTATTCAAATACTTTTCAAGCAGCTGAGGCACTTCAGCCTTCATTGATGGTTATGTCAGGTCCTCACTATCTTGACAATCCTTTTGAATATGATCATATTTATTTTCCCTTACAAGATTCTCGTCCTGATCCTATGCTTTAATTTAAAATTCATTTTTCGAGTATTACATATTTATCAAGAGGATTTTTTTGAATTTCATGATCCAATCTATGATCATTTGGAAGCATCGTATGTAGTAATACCTTTTTCTAATAAAAATCCCAAATCCTTCTTGATTCTTTCTAAGAAGGACAACATAGATGAAGGTGCATTCACAAGAATCTTTCAAGGTTTGTTTGGTTATGGTTTTCATTGAAAAGGTAATATTTCAAGTTGGCTAGAGGTAGTTGTTGTGACACGTCTTTCTTTTGACAGGAAATACCTTCAAATTGTTGTGTAATTTATTCAAGCCCTCATATTTTCTTGTGCACATTGCTTTATATCGATTTTAATCATTCGTACCTTTGTAATTGCAGGATGGGAGGATTTGTGTTGGATACATTGGAAATTTCATTATACTTACCCCTAAACTTCTAGCTAGTTAGGTTAGAAGTAGGTCTAGCAGCGTTCTAGTTCTCTTACATACTCATCATGCACTTACTCTCCTTCTAGTCTCCACATTTATTTTATTTTCGTATTTTTTTCATTCATGTTGTTTTTAGTTCAATACTCCATCCGCTTTGTTCTTTTGATCTTCTTCTTCTTCTTCTTTAGTCATGACTTTTATTTTATGTTTTCTTCAATAAGAATTTGCAGGAAAACTTCTCTCTCTTGCCTCAAGAGGACAATGTGGAAAATTTTGAAAAGGTAATTGTGATGACAAACAATGCTTGGCTAATATGTTACCTCATCTCCATTTTGGTTTACATGTATTTGAAGTCAAAGGTGTCTGAACAGAAAATATGCTTCATTCTAAACGAAAATCCTTTGGTCAAACTACAAAGCCCGTATCTTTATTAGGACCCTCATTCTGATTCATCCTTGTATTAAATGGTGTTTCGACATGTCAACTCAACCAAGTAGAAAAGGGAAAGGAAAAATAAATAAAACAAGCATATTCACTTATGTTATCCTTCAAATCCCTTAAAAAATGAACAACCTCTCCTTCTCTCAATAAGTCGGTGTTAACACTGGAAAATCGTACAAGCAGAATACGACATTAATTAATGTCAAGCGGAAGGATTTACAGGGCTAAAAGACATTAGAGAATCTGGAAAGTATTTAAAAATCTCTAAGGTCTAAGGAAAAATCAAATTTGAGCAAGTCATAAATGCTTTTGCATGCATAATTTGTTATGAATATAATTCATAAAAAATAGTATAAATAGAATAAATAGAAATAAATATAATTACTAAATAGTCAAATAAGGATTATGTTAAGTAGTCATTAGTTAACTGAAAAGGCATGTCTAAAAGACATGCCCAATCATGAAAGGACACCTGCATAGGTATATAAGCAGGGACTCATTGTAACATTTTATCATCACCTATACATTTTATATATAATAAATTATTATTACAAATACCTCTTGTGTATTTTACAATTAAGTCAACAAGCTTACAGTTTTGTTGCTTCAATGGTATCATATATATATATATATATATATATATATATATATATATATATATATATATATATATATATATATATATATATATATAATTGCAATCTTTAAAAAAAAAGAAAAAAAAATTAGTTATTGAGTTATTTAGAAAAAAAAAACCATAAATTCAAGACAATGTCGCCCGAAAAATTATACAAGATGAGGTACCAGTAACGTCGAGTTATAGTTATATTTGACGAGGTGATAAGCACAAAATGAATATAGCTTTGAGGACAAAGCTTTTCGAAGAAGGAGGCAATGTTATGAATATAATTCATAACAAATAGTATAAATATAATAAATAGAAATAAATATAATTACTAAATAGTCAAATAAGGATTATGTTTAGTCATTAGTTAACTAAAAAGGCATGTCTAAAATACATGCCCAATAATGAAAGGACACCTGTGTAGGTATATAAGTAGGGCCTCATTGTAACATTTTATCATCACCTATACATTTTATATATAATAAATTATTATTACAAATACTTCTTGTGTATTTTACAATTAAGTCAACAAGATTACAGTTTTGTTGCTTCGGTGGTATCATATATATATATATATATATATATATTTGCAATCTTTAAAAAAAAAAAAAAAAAAAAAAATTAGTTATTGAGTTATTTAGAAAAAAAAAAAAAAAAACCTTAAATTCAAGACAATGTCGCCCGAAAAATTATACAAGATGAGGTACCAGTAACGTCAAGTTATAGTTATATTTGACGAGGTGATAAGCACAAAATGAATATAGCTTTGAGGACAAAGCTTTTCGAAGAAGGAGGCAATGTTATGAATATAATTCATAACAAATAGTATAAATAGAAATAAATATAATTACTAAATAGTCAAATAAGGATTATGTTAAGTAGTCATTAGTTAACTGAAAAAGCATGTCTAAAATACATGCCCAATAATGAAAGGACACCTACGTAGGTATATAAGCAGGGCCTCATTGTAACATTTTATCATCACCTATACATTTTATATATAATAAATTATTATTACAAATACCTCTTGTGTATTTTACAATTAAGTCGACAAGCTTATAGTTTTGTTGCTTCATAATCCTTCGTGAAGAGCGCCTTTGCGCGCCTTATGACCCAAAATGCACGCAATCCTGGGAGTGGCGAAAGTCACTTTCCGGGACCACAAAAAGCACACTCTAGGACAATGATTCTTCACTTGAAGCCACCTAAGGACAGCCACCAAAGCCTCCTTAGACATCAAGTGAGCACATAATGGAATATTTGTGGCACACAAAGGAATCATCCCCCTCTCTTGGGTCACCATCCACAATGTACCAAGAGAGGGAAGAAGGATTTGAATTCTCCTATATAAGGCCACCATGATATGAAGAAAGTGTGAACACATTGTTATGCTGGCCAGAATTTCCCAAGTAATACCAACAGTGTGTGATCCGGAGCTGAAGATAGAGGGGACTCACTGTTGTTGGCCATCCAACAAGTTTATTCCACCACAGTAGAAAGAGGGAGACTTTACACTAAGGCAATCTTGGGAGTAAAAAAATCCTTGCATCGGGACTTAGAACCCATGTTCTAGGGGCCCTTTGGCAAGAGGGTTAAAGTTTCATCCTCATTTCCTACCAGCACTCAATAAGAGGGGTCGAAGAGCCACCGTTCAGATTATTGTAGTTCAGAGATTTTTTTATTTTTTTTAGTTTTATTTTAGTTTTATATTATATGTGCATGCTATTTCTCTATCTAGTTTGTTTATGATTCTAGCTTGTTCCACTAACTTGCTTGACTCCACTTCTTTTACTACATGTTACCAATAACTTAAGTGGGTAAACCACACCCCTTAAGTTGGTTTGATTTCATACATACGTGCACCAAACACACTAAAACAGGATTGGTGACTCCACTAACGTTTATTACCAAGTTTATGTGGTTGTGCTTTTTTTTTTTGCAAAGAACCCTGTCTGTGCTGTGGAGTGGAGCTGAATTTTCCCCTTTTTCTCTTGCAGTCCCTAGTTCATCCCAAGTGACAGACTCAAGCAAAGCAACTCCAAAAATTAATTTTGCAATAATTTGCACGCTTTTGCCTCCCATAGACGTGCCCAGGGCGCACGCGCAGACATCGCGCATGTTTCAACCTTTTGCGCGCAAAAGAATGAAACAGAAATTTCTCCCACATTTCTCTCTTTTCCTACTTTTAAAGTGCTTGGCAGCCCATAATACATCTACCAGCACTAGTTGTGGTACCCCGTAGCTTGTTAAAGCTCACTCTTAGCTACTTTTTGTAGGCTTAGTGCCAGTTTTATTTCAAGTTGATTTTTTCAAAGTTCATGCATAGTTTAAGTAGGGGGGGGAAATAACTTGCATTCCGAAAAAAAATTATGTTTTGAAAATTTAGGTACCAACACACCTAGATAACTAGTCAAAGTAAGTGACCCAAGTCCACACGTGCTTAGTTAGTTTCTTTTTTCTAGTGTAAAAGTTATTAGTTTAGTTCAATTTTTGCACTAGGATTTCGGGACTAGGATTGAATTGTTGATAGAAGAGAAAGTAATCTCTACTACCTTTGCACCCTCTGGTGATCCTAGGCAAGCATATGAACACTCTCTATTCACAACTCGCCATCTCCCTTTAGTTGATCACATAGATTAAGTAGGAAAAATAGAAAGCGGCCCATATTCGCACATGTTTTTCTTTTGAGCAAGGAACAATACAACATAGTTTAATAGGGGATTTTGAAAAGTATCATCACATATCCACACATTCAAACTATGTGCTTGTCCACTTTTTGCTCACACACATCACCCACTAAGCATAGCAAAGACACCTAAAACTAACTTAACCAAACTCACTAAATTCTCCCCACAGGGACCACAAAAGAATTTATATTTTAAGTTAGGATCAAGGGGGTAGGCATCCAATAAGCCGTCTTGATCATTCTTCATCTTGAAACATAGAAGTTGAATGTTTAGGGAGCTTTAAATCCACCTATCAGCCCACGGAAAAGAAAACCCGAGCGCAACAGAGACTTGTTTCAAAGGGGGTTAGGCTTAGGCGCAGTGCGGGCAGGTATCAGTCAGGGCTCCCTGACTTGGCTGATACTCGGTACTGTTAGCTAACTTACCAAGAAGCCAAAGACTCGAATGCTCACATGGAACAGTGGTACTTAGTGGCCAAAACTAGGGCATCCTTTCCCTATAGGTGACGGTGCAGGCAAGCGCTAGACCTTGTACCCTTACCTTGGTGGATTTTCTTCGGCTGACTGAGGGCATCGCCAACTCTTACGGGATGTTGTGCCATCACTCACAAGATATCTTCTCAAGGCCCAGTTGCATTTGAGTGTGTGAGGACGAATAGCTCTTCTAGGATTTTTAGTATCATACGCAAACAAACAAAAACCACTTTTTTGATTGCTTAATCACATAGGATTAATTTAAAGGGAAAATTTATTTTATTTTCGTTTTGTTTTATGTATGTGATGAAAATTTTTCTTTGATCGTAGACTCTATCCTCTCAAATTTTTCCAAAACCAAACCTAGTCGACACCAGAACAAACCCAACGGGACCTCGTCGATCTAGGCATCTTTTGGACCTCCACCCATTATCGGGAGGGGTTCCCGGTCCGTCGCCTTTTAGGCATCAACGTCGGAATGCTGCCACCATTACTGGTTCGTCCTTTATTCGGGCATCCTTAGTTGGGAACCCTAGTCGGTCTCCCAACACCACACCAAACACCACTCCTCCCACGACCCCTAGGGGGTAGAGGAGTGTGACCCATTCGAGAATCTAGTCGAATACATAGTAGGGTACGTCACAGACCAGCCCTCTTCCTAACCAGAACTTTGTGTTTTTGCACATTTCAATGGCGTAAACCTCCCAGTCACCTTTCTTAGCTTTTTTGAATCTACCTGATTTAACCAAGTTGATGAATGACCCCATCGCACACAACCCTACATGGCCTCCCATGCCCACGAAGCTCCCTTCATATATTCCAAATTTTGAAGGAAAGCAAGTAGAAGACCTAGGTAATCATGTCATGACCTTCCCCCTATGGTTCTCATCGAACAGTATCATTGACGACACTATTCGATTGAGACTATTTCAACACACTGTGACAGGAGTAGCTGCGAAATGGTACGTGGAGCAACCCTCTGCTTCACATGGAACCTTTAGCGCCCTCGCCATTACGTTTCTAACATATTTTTAGTTACCCATTCACCATGATTCTGGAATGGAATTAATGACACATTTTAGACTAACCCCGACCGTCCATATCTCGGACCATCTCCACCAATGGAGGCGGTGTCATAGTTTATGTAAAGAAAAAATCGACGACCGAGTCCTTTTAGATTTGTTCCTAAAAACTCTCACGGCAGAGATTTCAAAGTATGTGGCACAAAAAAGGCCCACATCTGAAGAGGACGCCATCAGCAAAGCCTAGCAGCTTGAGCTTATTTATACGCAGTCAGGATACATTTACAATATCCTGCCCAACGCCCCGCGCCTACAAACTTATAAAGAATTTCCAGGCGCGTTGAACTCTACAGACGGACTAATTGGGTCATTGACCTAAGGTTACCTAGGTAGCAGTCGTCAAAAACCTGGTTACACATACAGTTCTATCCAGAACATACCTCAACCCGGTTTTCAAAGTCATCATATGCCTCAGCAAAATTTGACCAATATGGCGCCAGTGTATCACCAGGGAGGACCCTATCCTCTGGCTTAGGGGCCCCAGTACGCAGAGAGAAACACTGATAGGAGAACTCCCCTCCAATAGCCAGGGGCAAACCAGGGACCGCATTATGCTCAGTCCCCAACACAAGACCCGCCTATGCAGACCAATGCACAGGTGAACTTTGTGCAGCCTTCCCAAAACCAACCTCACCAATATAACTAGGAGAACTACCCTCCTAAAGTAGTGAAGAAAAAATAAAAAAACAAGCTAAAAGGGAATCTTGGATAGGGGGGAAACAACTATCAACCCCTGCCACGATCGCAGGATGGAGGCATCTCTAACCAGAATCAGAGCCACGAGCCAAGCAATCCCCAACGACGGAGCAAAAGGCCACCTCTCTGAACAAACAATTATTGTTCGATATGTGGTGAGTACGGCCATTGTACTCACCACTATCCCGATCTCCCTGAGCTGAAGAAGCTACAGAGTAACCGAGGACAAGGAGGATCTTCCTAGCAACCAGCTGTGATGCAGGAACCTTTCCCCCATCAAGGGACGGTAACCACTCAGCAGCAAAATAAAAATGACTCCGGGAAAAGTAGCCACGAAATCTGCATGACTGGCGAAGAGATGTTTTTCCAAACACGAAATTGCAATTACGACACCCCACTAGACACCAATACGTCAGGGGCAAGTACCAGTGCACCAACTGCACCTTTGACCATTTCAAAGATGCCTATCAAACCATTGCCAAAAATGGCGAAGGGACCCAATAGGCGAGAAGGAAACTACTCCAAAGAAACCCATAATTATAGTATCGTGGATGATTTAGCACAATCTCCCGTTGTTATGTCAGCTTTGGAAGTATTGCATTCATGCCCAAAACAATGGAAAGCCTTGATTTCCACGTTAGGCGCTATCGACCCTGGCGATACACACCTAATGGCTTTTGACTTAGACAAATCCACCCACAAGCTTCCTTCCATGGTCGCCTTCCAGATACCAGTGTCGGTCCAGAATATCACAATTCACCGATGTGTCATTGATGAGGGTGCATCCATGTGCATCATCTCAAAAAATGTTTGGCAAAAATTAGGGTCTCCCGAACTATAACCCTCAGTCATCACGCTTAGAGCATACGACGGTAATTCTTCAACCCCCGTCGGCCTCTACCAAAACGTCCCGGTTTTCTTAGCCAGAAAGACGATCCACATAGACATTTAAGTCTTGGATGCTCACTTGGATTAGAATATACTCCTTGGGAAGAGTTGTATGTATGCCATGTCAACCATAAACTCCTTCGTCTTCCACATTATGATGTTCCCCCACGAGGACCGCATCATTACTATAGACCAATTGACGCATAGCGAGAAGTGACCCCTAACAATCACTGATTTGATTCTACCCTACATAGATACATCCTCAGGTGCACTTTTTCAGTACCAATAATATGGCCCCGGCCAGTTCAAACCATCGTCCATTCTAGGGTCATTCCTAGGAGATCCTCCCATTATCCCTGAGTCATCACCTGATGTCACAGGGGCTCCGGTGTGCATGATGTCCACATCAAGTGCCAAAAATAGTTAGGACACTGACACGAGAAATAATGGCACTAATTCATCGACCACGACAGCCTCTCTAGCCTACGCCGCTTCCCAAAACCTTTCCTTTATTCCCCAGCTGGTTTTGTCTCCTAGCAGGTTTTGGAAACACTGGTGTTACCAAACATATCATTGGAAATACCAGTTTGGTACCTCATTCCCCCTACGGGAATAGGAGCCACCCACATCATTGCCACAGGGTTAAAGCCCCTCAATCCCGAGGAGGCCCCACCCATCCAAGAAACAGTCGAAACCACCCCTGCAAAGGAACTTTCCATTGCAAAAATGGTGGTCACAACTAAGAAAAATGAGAAGAGAGGAAATAAGTTGGTGACTCCCGCCATATAATGGGAATCACCAGTCTGTGCCATATGCGATGTAATAGGTCACCCTACCCATATCTTCCCAGAGCTTGATGAATTAAAACCTCTCCTTGGCTCTGAACCAGACATCACGACGTCGTGTTCCTGTAAAAAGGAACCTACCACCATGATCCAGATTTATGCAGGAACGCAACATAATACACATATAACCATAAATACAAAGATGCAGTGGAAATAACACTTCATTTCATTAATATCAAAGAACTGAAATTTGCTTAGAGACAGAATGGAAATAAACTAGCTAGGGCGTTGGTAGCTTATCTCTGAGAAGAGAAGTGGCGGCTACATACCTCTGAACTGTGTTACAATGAGGCTTGAGAGCCTATTTATTATTGAGAAATAATTGATAAATCTAAACGTCCAAAAACCTAACCCTAGGAGAAGAAGCGCCAAAACTATGGGCCCCGTTTGGGTAAATTGGTGTTTCAACTTCCCAGGGACGTAACTTCGACATACGATCTCCATTTGACGTGTATGATACACCGTTATAAATATATATACAAGGACTACAACTATTGCTATGAATATCATTTCTAGAATGGAATATTATTTTTCGGAGAAACGATGCCCAAACAACGTCGTTTAGGGCCTCAAAATGGTTCCGGAAGTTCAGGACCCGAAAAAATGCTAAAAATAGTAAGTTGTGTTGAAACTTAAAAATTGAAAGAATTGATGGTGGGGGTTCAAATGGAATAGGTGGGTGGCCACCAATTACCACCTGGATCATTAAGGCCCCAAAACGGCTCCAGTAGTGCAGGACCCAAAAACCTGCTAAAAATAGTAAGTTGTGCTGAAAGTGAAAAGCTGCAAGAATTGATGGTGCGGGTCCAAATGGAATAGGTGGGTGGCCACCAATATCCACCTTGATCACACCAAAGGTAAATGAAAATCATTGTGTACCAATCATGCATGCGCTATCTGCAGCAACTATGGGCACTATACCCACCATTTCCCAAAGATATCGTGATATAGGGACGCCTTACACACCATCGAGCGATCCTATCAAGAGGATCCCCCCACCCAATATTTCGGGGATGAACCTCGTATCATCCTGTACCTACAGGAAGAATGACGATCACCTAAAAGGCTCCCTGCCAGACCCCCTCCCCCAATATAAAGGTGCGTACTTTGCAATGAACTTGATCATTTCATCATTGATTGCCCAGCTTTGGAAATGTTCCAACGGTGGTATCTAGTCCATATATTATATCGAGCCAACTTGGATGTCCCATATTCATGTCAGATATGTGGTGAGAACCACCTAGTATGTCGTTGTCACTACATACCAAGATTCTGTGCAGCACTAGCCTGTATGCGATCAACCATAATCCGCCTCTCCTGAGAAGATGGCACGGACTCAGAATCCATGAATAGTTTGAAAACCCAAGAGGATGTGACGGCCAAATCCATCCTATTCTTGTCAACTGAGAGGCAACCAATTACAGAGATTATTCCCCCACCGAACACCGACGACACGATTCACCATATACGATTCGTATCATCGCATACCAGAAATAGGATTGCAGCCACCCCCACGTCCCAGGATTTCCACCTTATTCCTGTCGCAAAAGATCAAGGTACTTTGCGCTTTTGCATTGATTTCTGCAAGATCCCAAATTTACACGCCGCTATCGAACTCCTTGATGATACCCAGCCTCTATAATAGCGCCTAGTACAACTAGAGCTCATCGATGAAAGCCGACGATAGTCACTACAACACAACGGGTAAAAGCATCATTCGACCACCACATCAACCGTTGCTCATTCACCGAAGGAGAACTAGTCCTCCACTATGATGTCGCAAAAGAAGCCCTAGGGCCAGGAAAGTTCGAAACCTTGTGGAGAGGACCCTACATCATCAAACATTGCCTCTAATAGGGGGCATACATCTTGAAGGAACCAGACGGGAGGTGCCTCAGCAACCCCATCAACAGCCTTTACCTCAAGAAATTCTACCCATAAGGGCCAAGATGGCCCTTCCCTAGAGTGAACGTACACAAACTCGGACACTGAAAATTTTTTACCAAAAGACTTATTAAACATGCTCAAAGTGCCACCATGGATCACCAACCTGAACCTTGCTTCGGATTTGTTGATGGAGCATCAAGATGGTCTCAAAGCTTAGCCGCAGCTGCCTGGGTCATCTACCACCCTAACCGATCGCCACTCTACTCAAATGGTGTGTGCATTGGTTCAGCAACAAACAATCACGCAGAATATGACATCATCATTGGACTTATGTGCGAAGCCCTCTAGCAGGGCATATGCCATATGCATGTCTACCTCGATTCCCAGTTAGTTGTGTCGTAGTTAAACCAAACATTTGAGACAAGAGATACACATCTATTTAGAAAATATTTGCGTACAAAAATATTAAGCAGACAATTTGACTATATTACATTCACACATGTACCAAGGAGTCAAAACCAAGCAGTTGATCGCATAGCCAACAATATACTAAACTGGAATGTATCTCAAATAAACCATCATACATAAAAAACCAAAAATATAGATATCCATCAGAATAACATCATCCATAAACAAAAAAAGGTGACACAACATGTAGAGTTGCAAAAAATACCTCTCATATATATATATATATATATATATATATATATATATATATATATATATATATATATATCACAATGTATGTGTCTGAGTACAAAAATCGTGTCGCTGACCCATCAGCCAGCCCAAAGATACACAAAAGTTGTCAAAAATAGGGGAAAAATCCTCATAATGGGTGCTTTCCCCGTGTACAAGTATACTCTAGGGCGGTGCCCCCTCAGGAGGGGCACCTGGACCCACAACTTCTCCTGGTACCACCACCGGAGCCGCCGTCACAACTAAGACTACTGCCTGACGTAAAATAGGTTGATAGTCCCGCTCCCGTGCTATCACCGTCTCTAGCCAGACCTCCTCAATATCATCCATAAAACCCTGAG
Organism: Pinus albicaulis; assembly: GCA_034641835.2. Taxonomy (NCBI): domain Eukaryota; kingdom Viridiplantae; phylum Streptophyta; class Pinopsida; order Pinales; family Pinaceae; genus Pinus; species Pinus albicaulis. Next base: position 1,130,418,427 of record CM076583.1, on the reverse strand, counting down.
AAGGCATTCCCTGGGTCAAGCGGTCCACTCGAACCCAAGCATCCTCTAGAACGGACACTGGAGCAATCAGCTCCATAATACGAGCCTCCTTCGTATCTGCACGTGTCGCCTCTACATCAGCACGAGCCCGCTCGATTGCAGACTCGGCAGCGGCCAATCTGCTTCCCCCCTGAAGGGCCAGCACCACCACTAGGTCCTCCAACAACATCTCCTCCCTGCCCACCCCTAGGTCTCCATAGAGGACCGTGGCCAACTAATCGAGCCACGGGGCGACCTACCTTGCTAACATTTGCAAAGAGTAACCAAAACTATGTTAGTGTCACCATCAAAACACATAAACACATATATACTCAAATAAATGCAGAAAACATAAAAAATGTACCTGTTGACCCCCAAGCATAATCAGGAGGGAGACCCATATCTGGATTCCCCAGGAAGTTCATCCCGCATATGGGAACGGCAAGAACATCTGGGGGTTCACCTCGAACTAGGCCTCTGTCGTGGCATTCCAGTAATGCCCCACCATGCCCCTGCCACCTCGCGGCATCACTGAATACCACCTCGTCATACGAGGCTCCCGTGGCCCCCCCAGGAGGCACCGCCACCAATGGTCTCACCACCACTACCCTCTCGTACATAATTCTGCACAAAATGTTGGCATATGCAAACAACTTCGATCCACTATGGACCTTGTTGAGATGCATCACCATCCTGTCATCGCGAAAATGGGAAAGATCAAATAAGTGCTCGGACCTCAACCGGCACAAGACTCTAACCTGCAGACCTGATGCCCGATGCGGATCCGACGACCCTGCAAGCTGCACAATCACCGCCAGAGCACATCGCTCTGCCAAATCTGTCACTGATGCAATGCTGATGCACCCCTCCGTAAGAGGCGCCCCACCACAATGATGTCTCCGGAACCTCTCCAAATCCACCCTCTCGAAAGGGAGTGGATACCTAAGTGCCTCACCATGAGGCAGTAACCCAGTCACAAAATATACACCTGTCTTAGGACGGTTGACCAGGTTCGTCCCATGCAACACAAACATGTTGTGCCTCAATGCCGGATCAGGTAATGAAGCAATTGGTTCTGTGACTGAAGAAGCTCGTTCTTCGTAAACTTCAGCAGCCCCCATTGCGCCAGTTGACGGCGTGCCACAGCATTAGCAGCCAATGCAGTTCGGATCTTGGGCCAATCTCGCTCCCTCCACAACAACCTTTCATCCAAACAGGTACCCATCAGCAAATAGAAAAGAGGAAAAAACATCGAAAATAGGCAAAACTCAAAAAATTTCTTACCTCGGCCTTTTATGCGTCTGTCCCTCAGAAAGGCACGCTTAGGGTGTGCCTGTATTTTCCACAGGTGCACTAAATAAGGGGAACAAAGTGCTTAGAGGGCGCTTATCCCCGGAAAATGCGCAAAGAGGGCGCGCTTTTGCCCTGATTTCCCATGCAATCTAGGGAAAAAAACACTCATAATCCGCACAAACCAAGTCTTTACAGACCTTGGCACCATCAGACTGGAAAAATTAAAGTGCAGGACGTTATGGAGGTTACCTGGGCATGATATCGCTAATCCCTGGTGCTTAGGCTGACCGCAATGGAAAGAACTGCTACGCAGAAGCCTCTGACCTCTCAAGAACTCAACAAGTACAAATGAATTGAATTAGGGCCATATCCACCTATATATCGCCCTTTTCAAAAAACTTTGGAGGACCATAAAGACATATCAGAAGGTTTGTTCTCCGAACCGCAAGCTGCACCATGATCAGCACTCCATAACAAAGAGAGGTGATGCCACATAATCACACTCCCAAAAAATTAATTTTTCAGTGCCGGCAAGTATGCCCTCTCTCATCTTCCTTTTTAAAGCTCATTGTTTTCAATAATATTTGGTAAAGAAGATGCTTTCACTTGAGGTAGTTGTTTTTACAGGAAAATATCGCAAACCATTCACAACTCCATCTACTAAAATTTCCAGAGTAGGTATCATTCTACCCCCAGCATGATATTCTCAGTAAACTATGCATATCCTAACATCATTTCTCCATCATAAATCAACCATAGGTTCCACATATCCGACCGTGTTTATCATCACCTCACCCTGCACATGATAAACATCCTTGTTGGTCGATAGAGCCTCCCCTCCATGGCGCTCGTCACCCACAGTAGACCATATATCACAGGAATAGTGACACAATGACCATACCTCTTTAGTCCAGGAATTACCTCATGCCCATCCATCCACCATGCGTACAGGTCAATTTTTACCATACAAACTAAAACCCCCTTCCCGTACAACCAGGTTGTATAATCAGATCAAAATCGCACCACCGCACCTCGCATTTGGCCCACCATACATCCACCAGCATAATCCCATTTGCGATACTTTTTCATCCACTTCATCAACCCCACACATGAGACCAACCAATGGGGCCCACACCCTCAGCAAAACACCTTCCTCACAACATCAGTGAGCGAACACTTTCAAGTTTTGGGGCACTCGTCTCTGTGTTTTGTACAAACCAAACCCCATTATTTTATTCTTTTGGTAAGTATACAAAGACTGCAAATAGTGCAATATGTCCCCCACCCTCTCATTCATATTTTCTCCCATGGCAGCAGTCCCTGAACACCCTTGGTTGGAGTATCACACCCCCACACATAATCCACCACGACACTCATAGCCAGTCTTTACCCACCCTGGAAGCCCTACCGACTCCAGGGATTTCCCCATCAGAAATGACTATGACTGTCGCCAAGCTGCTGAGTACACTCCAACCTTGGGCCACTGAATCCCCAGCCTTAGTTTTCAGTCACCCCTCGCCAACATGCCTATGTTAAACTCATCATATCTAGGTCCCTGACCCTTCATATCAGCGACCCCCCGTTTGGTTGAGGCTTCCTTTTTTCGACTTCAACACCTATTTTCCAAAAAGTAAGCGGTACCTTGGATTACCCCTCTCCATAAAATGGGCATCCTCGGGTGGCACTATGGGAGACATCATTGCCCACAGATGTCATCGATCCTCCTGAAATTCGACTGTAACAAAATCTTTCATTTCAAGATGGTATCATACCTTACAACCATTTCACTTTGATCAAATTTGTCGAAGACCTGTGCCTTCATAAGTGTCTCTTTCAGCAATGCTTACACAGGAAGGTCCCAGCCAGCGCCTATGCATACAATACGTTGCTATATGCCATACCAATTTTATGCATATGGGTACCACATTCCACCTATCTTCAAAGAAAAAATGCCCCGGAGGGCGTCAGCAGTCGTCGTCAGCAACCACCAGATCACTACCATATTAGTGACACAAATAGAACCCATATATGTTAAATAGATTTGTTTAACTAGCCACAGCATCACGAGCATGGGACATGCCTGCCTCGTAGAAAATTTGTATATATATTGTATTATATTTTCTTACAGGGGTCCCATAAGACATGGTCATTCTTTGAACCGGTGCAGGGTGTTTCCAATCCCGAGCTTCACGCAGGTCTCTCTCTCTATACGCACAATATACAAAAAAGAAACTATAATGTATTTCGGCTATACAGTTCTTCCTAGACCTCACACATTAGGGGGAAACTGTTAACACTGGAAAATCGTACAAGCAGAAGACGAAATTAATTAATGTCAAGCAGAAGGATTTACAGGGCTGAAAGACATTAGAGTATCTGGAAAGTATTTAAAAATCTCTAAGGTCTGAGGAAAAATAAAATGTGAGCAAGTCATAAATTCTTTTGCATGCATAATCCTTTGTGACGAGCACCTTTGCGCACCTTATGACCCGAAATGCACGCAATCCTAGGAGTGGTGAAAGTCACTTTCTGGGACCACAAAAAGCACACTCCAAGAAAGTTATTCCTCACTTGAAGATGCCTAAGGATAGCCAACAAAGCCTCCTTAGACATCAAGTGAGCACAAAATGGAATATTTGTGGCACACAAGGGAATCATCCCCCTCTCTTGGGTCACCATCCACAATGTACCAAGAGAGGGAAGGAGGATCTGAATTCTCCTATATTGTAATATTCCCAATTAGCCCAAGCTAATTGGAATATACAATTTTGTTTCATTTTCCTGTTGCATGAATAAATGTGTATAGGAGGATAATAAAAACTCCTAAAACAGTGAATAAATCAATGTCCCATGTGAACAAGGCCAAATATGGGCTATCTAAATAAACACCCTTATGTGTGAAAGGGATTGAATCATTTGACTAGGTCAACCATGACCAAATCAACAGCATTGTCTAGAATAAGTGATCCTCATTGATGCACAGCGCAGTCTTAGTTGGAGGTGGCACATGTGAAAGAAGCTAAACCATTGAGATGGTTTAGGGTTTTGTAAGATCTATATCTTATAAAATTAAGAGGAAGACAGCATGAGAAGGTTGTTGAATCTAGTATATTTTTTAATATATTGTTTGTTTAGACATATATCATTCTCTTGGTTGTTTAGCAGAGAATAGTGCTATTTAGCACTGGGTGTTCCTGATTGGGAATCCCACCTCCTTCCTTGAGAGGCCTCTTGGAAGAGTCTTGCATGTCTTGTCCACTATCAGGCATTTGGCCAAGCTTCATCTTCCAACTACAACGCAGATCCTGTTGAGGTTTTGGTTGTCCTTTTAAGCTGCAGCAAGTGGAGGCTAGATATACTCATATCTAGGCCAATCTAGTGCCTCTTTTCAGTGGGAAATTATTCTATCCCATTGGAAAGAGAGTATTGGATCATTGGAGCACGAGATCCACATCTTGGCATCAGGCCAAACTGATCTTAAACCCTACAGCATAATTTATCTTCCAGATCTGTGTTTTTCTGTAGGTGTTGTTGCAGGGATTTTTGGCATAACATTTTGGAGGAGTCTTTCTTATGTGTTGGGGATTTACCCTTCACCTTTGAGATCCATTTCAGAGGGTCATGATATTGTATACATCAGATCATATCTGAATATTACCGTAAATCTAAAGATTTCTGCAGATCTGTAGCTTTAGATCTCAAATCTACTCCATGTGCTTCATGTATTGCTAAAAACCCCAAGGGGTATTTGAAGTAGAGACTCTATAGTGTATGGATCTATCATAGATCTGATTGTTCATGCATTATTTTTCTCTAGATCTAAGTTGTAATGAACAGTTGTTGCAGCATAATAAAAATAGCGTTGTCAAGGCAGTTTCTGCTCATTTGTATGGTTACTCACCTCTTTTTGAGGATTTTTCTTCATTGGAAACTTCTATTTCCTCTTATGCATCTTATGGGCTACATTATACATCTGATTTTCTAATCTAAATGACAAAGAAGAGTCTCCATATTGGCCTCCTTCTTTAACTTGGCTGAACTGCATTATTTTTTGCAGTATTGTTTAGTATTGCTACTTGTTCCCTTTTTGGGATATTACAGTGGTATCAGAGAAATAATATTGGCACAGCCTGTAAAAAGCCAATATGTCTTCAGAAGAAGAATAGCCTCTTGCTGACAGAGAGAAGAGGTATCTAAAAATAAGACAGAAGAAATTTGATTACACCAATGATGATAAAGACAAGGGTAAAGCCCCTGAATCTGGAAGTGATGAAGATGGGTAGGAGTTTGAAAAAACCCTTTTGAAAGCCATGCAAGATCTTGCTAGAGAGATCAAAGAGATGAGATTGGACAGAATCAAGGAATATCCTAATACATTTCATCTTGGAGAAATCTCTGGCATGTCTCATCACTGGAATGATCAACGAGTGAACCAGCCACAAGTTTCACAACGCTCTACTATGCCTACTTTTTTGGTTGTGGAAAAGGAAGGGCCTCATGAGCAAGCATCCCTTGAAAACTATTTTGAAGAATAAGAGTCTTAGATTCAGATATTCAAGGATCACTTGAGTTTTCAAGAGTTTTTTCACCTCAAGGAAAAAAGAAGACCAAGGCATCAGCATAGAGATGGTGGATTCACTCAGAATCATGATGGACATCACTCTATGGGCATATTCTTTTTACCCAAGTTTGATGGGTCGTCCACTTGTTCTGCCAAAGCATGGGTAGAAAAACTTGACATCTACTTTCAGTTGAACAAGGTCCCAGAGATGGAAGCTATCAAGATTGCAGTGCTGCACTTTGAAGGTGAAGCACACAACTGGTGGTTCCATGGCTTGTCCACATTGGGTCATGCCAATGTGACTAATTATTCTGAGTTCACTAGAAGGTTGGTGGAAATTTTTGATAGAAGAGATCCAGAGGCACCATTCATGATCCTTGCAAAGATGAAGCACTCAGGTAATATAGAGTCTTATATTTCTGAATTTTTGAGATTATCTGTTATGGTTCCTAATTTGTCTACAGCAAGAAGGGTGTACATGTTCATCGATGGTCTAGATGAACCTCTTCATGGGTTGGTAAAATATACCAAGCCCACTACCTTGCATGATGCCATTGAGAGGGCTAGAGACCTTCAATATGCCTTGCCAGAAGCAAAGGCAAAATTTCAGCAGAAGCCCTCTTTCCCTTCTAAAGGAAAGGAAGAGAAAGATGCTCCTTCAAAGGAGAGCTCATAGAGGAAGCCTCTTGAAGATGAAGTCCGGAGAGATCTAAGGAGAAAGAAGCTATACTTCACTTGCCAAGAACCATGGGTACCTGGACATATATGTCTTGCTGGTAAAGCACATTACATAGAGGTCTTCTCAGATCTTGAAGAAGATGAAGATGATGAACCAAGAAGGGGTCACAGCGCTGACAATGTTGAAGGAGATCCAACACTATCAGGAGATGGAAATGGAGCATTTTCTCCTATTGGAGGAACTCTTGCATCTTTGAGAGTAGTACCTAAGTACTTGACCTTAAGAGTTCAAGGTTCAATCATGAATCAGAGGTTTTATGTATTGATTGACAGTGGGGCTACCAACAACTTCATTAATGCCCATCTTGTGCAGAGGAGGGAAATACCCACTAATACTTTTGAGGGGTTCTCTGTTTTGGTCCCAGGGGATAGAAAAATGCAATGCATGCATTATGTTCCATCAGTTTTAGTCACCATGGGTACCTACACTTTGGTTTATCACTTCTTTGTAGTTGACATACCAGACACCAATGTTATATTGGGTGTTCAATGGTTGATTACATTGGGGAAAGTCACCACTGGTTGGGAGGCTTTGCAAATGGAATGGGTGGACAAGAAGAGTGGTGAATATCAAATGATAAAATGCATGCATACATATCCCTCACATAACACTTCAACACAGAGATCAGAGATGGATTTGTGCAGTGGAAGCAAGGACCTTACAGTCCCATCTGTTATGTTCATGAGATTTCTGCATGGGACCCTCTTATCTAGTGGAAAACCACCTGGGAGGCCACCTGATTCAGTTTTTGTGGGAGATCTCTCGCCACATGGTGCTCCAAGTTCAGATCCAGGATGGATGGGAGCATTAGAAGACAAAGCTACAGAACTGAGAGGCTTGGGTAAGCTCAAGAAGGAGGGATATTTTCTTCTCTCATCATCATCACCCACCTTCATTTATGATTCTGCGTTGTTGGAGGAGAAGAATGGAAGGAATTGCCTTCCAACACATATCTTCGGCATGGGAGATGTCAAGGAGGAGATCAGAAACATGATATACATTCCTATTGATACACCATCAACACTGTCATTGTTGAGCAGTTTATATCTATATTGGAAATCCCAACTGTTGGTGGATTATTCCAAGGATCTACACACTTGTATGATACTTGATGACTAGCTGTATGAAGAGGGTTATCTAGTCCATGACGGAGTCATCTATCATCATGGTAGGGTCTTCTTGTCTATATCTTCCAAGCTCAAGCAGAGATTACTACAAAGAGCATACAAATAGTTCTGTTTTAGACATATGTGCTCCATGAATATCTACAACCTCATCATGAGAAGCTTTGATTGGTAAGGCTTGAAAGAAGAACTACATCAGCATTTTCAAGAATACATGAGCTATTTGGAGTTGGGGCAGCCATGTGACTCTATGCAAGAGTTACTTCAGCCATCTCTTCCTTCTTTTGAAAGAAGAGAAAGATCCATGCACAACTCCATGTGTATGAGAGCCATTGTTGGTGAAGAATCTGATCATGTAAAGCAAGTTTCATTTTCTGATTTTACATATTCTTTCACCATGTTTATGCAGGCCATAACTCCAAGGAGGAGTGATGTATCATGTTAATCTCATGGCAAACATTAGGCCACTAAAATTTCTGAATTTGGCCACTCCCTTGTTGTGCAAAGGGAGATTTTCTTTCATGATGGGTGCTTCCCAAAGGCACCAAATATATCTCACACTTTCAGCCATGGTGAGATGACATGTGCAGCAAGTAAGTGGTGGGGAAACCATTTACCATACCTTGATCTAATGCAGGCAGGAGATGCACTGCGCTAGTATCATATGTGGGACTATGACCCACCTCCTCATGCTCAAATTTCTGTTTGTTTATATGTAGTTTTGCTTCCATACATTGATGACATACTTGTACTTTTTATGGGATTCTATGGAGGGAGGATGGGAAGCTTGTATGTACCACATGGGATGGAGACTCTCTATGTACCTTATGCTACATGTTTCAGGGAGAGTATTGGTTCAGCCATGTTTGTTTCATTGGAGTTATTGAATCCTTGTGGGATGGGCTATGCACATCTCATAATGACTTTGGAGTAACAATTCATGGAGGGTTGGATTGGTGAACACTTAGATTATGAAGGAAGCTTAACTCATTATGGTGTCACCATGGAGGAGGAGAAGTGTTGCAGCACTCACCTTATCGATTGCTTGAGGACAAGCAACATTTTGGAGGGGAGGACTGTAATATTCCCAATTAGCCCAAGCTAATGGGAATATACAATTTTGTTTCATTTTCCTGTTGCATGAATAAATGTGTAAAGGAGGATAATAAAAACTCCTAAAACAGTGAATAAATCAATGTCCCATGTGAACAAGGCCAAATCTGGGCTATCTAAATAAACACCCTTATGTGTGAAAGGGATTGAATCATTTGACTGGGTAAACCATGACCAAATCCACAGTATTTTGGAGGAGTCTTTCTTGTGTTTTGGGGATCTTCCCTTCACCTTTAAGATCCATTTTAGAGGTTCATTCTATTGTATACATCAAATCAAATCTAAATATTACTGTAAATCTGAAGATTTCTGCAGATCTGCAGCTTTAGATCTCAAATCTACTCCATGTGCTTCATGTATTGCTGAAAACCCCAAGGGGTATTTGAAGTAGAGACTCTATAGTGTATGGATTTTTCATAGCTTGACTGTTCATGCATTATTTTGCTCTAGATCTAAGTTGTAGTCAATAGCTATTGCAGCATAATAAAAATAACGTTGTCAAGGCAGTTTCTACTCATTTGTATGGTTGCTGCACCTCTTTTTGAGGATTTTTCTTCATTGGAAAATTCTATTTCCTCTTATGCATATTATGGGCTACATTATACATCTGATTTGTTGATCTAAATGACAAATAAGAGTCTCCATATTGGCCTCCTTCTTTAACTTGGTTGAACTGTGTTATTTTCTGCAGTATTGTTTAGTATTGCTGCTTGTTCCCTTTTTGGGATATTACATATATAAGGCCACCATGAGATGAAGAATGTGTGAACACATTGTTATGTTGTCCAAAATTTCCCAAGCAATACCAGCAGTGTGTGATCCAGAGCTGCAGATAGAGGGGACTCAATTGTTGGCCATCCAACAAGTTTATTCCACCACGGTAGAGAGAGGGAAACTTTGCACTGAGGCAAGCTTGGGAGTAAAAAAATCCTTACATCGGGACTTAGAACCCATGTTCTAGGGGCTCTTTTGCAAGAAGGTTAAATTTTCATCCTCATTTCCTACCAACACTCAATAAGAGGGGTCGAAGCCACCGTTCGGATTATTGCAGTTGTTTGACTCTATTCAGAGCTTTTGTTTATTTGTTTTTGTTTTAGTTTAGTTGTATTTTATATATGCATGCTATTTCTCAATCTATTATGTTTATGATTCTAGCTTTTTCCACTAACTTGCTTGACTCCACTTCTTTTTATGCATGTTACCAATAGCTTAAGTGGGTAAACCACACCCCTTAAGTTGGTGTGATTTCGTACATACGTGCACCAAACACACTAAAACAGTGGGGATATGTATTCCACCCGTGCTATAAATATTAAATCATTTCTTCAAGCATATATTTAAGAAAATAAATTAAAGTGTGAAGAAGAGAAAGGCTTCTTGCATAGAGAGGAGAAGCAAGAAACTTCATCGAGGTACTAAACAGGCTTGCTCGTAACGAAGCAATGCTTGTGTCTCCTTGAGGTGAATTTTTCGGGGTACTGTTTAATCTCATTTTCAGTGGAGAAACACCAAGGAATTTTCTTAAAAAATATCGGTATACTTAGTATCCTTCTCCCCTATCAAAAGGTTGAAGTATGACTAGTTTTATGTTGATTTGTTTCAAACTAAGAAAGGAATAGAAGGGACTATATCTTTAACCAGGATAATTGGAAAATACGAGGAAATCCACATGGAAAATAAATACTTACTGAAATATTGATAAAATATGAAACCAAATAGATACATTGGAGCTCTACCAATTTGCTACCAAGTGTTGTCACTGCGACAAACACCCTCCGAAATTTTGCTTGCACTTGAGTTTTGGATCTTATTGAGGATCTTGCAACCTATCATTCCAGGGTCACTTCATGGTAGTCTAATGTTTTGTAAAGTATTAAGTATTCTTCTAAGTGTCAAAGTCACTTTCTCACACATGTTCGGTCTTTTATGAATTCACAAACACACATATTTCTATGCAAGCTCAGATAGGCATTGTGCAACTCTTGAAGGTAAGGCTTGCGTAATCACTAGTGAAAGTGACTACACAATCCATAAGCACAGTGCACTACATACCACATGATGACAATCAGTGTGCACTCTCCATTGATATTATTCCTCACTTCAATTGCAAGTTTACTTCTATTTTAATGGTGAGTTTTCTCAATTGTCATTTTGGCACACCTTTGTTTTCGCAAGTGTCGGTTTCACATTCATGACTTTCAATTTTGCTCATTTTAACTCTAATAAGTTTTTTTTCATGTTATCTTCATTTTTGCATGTGTCTCTTTCATTTTCTTTAAACTTTGCAAGTGTTGTTTTCATTTTTCTCTTCCTTTTGCAAGTTTCGTCTTGTGGTTGTGGAAGTGTCACATCTAGTCAAAGGGAGTCATTTGTACATTCTTGAAGGGAAGTTTTGATGCATTCTCCTACACTATTGTGTTCCATATATAATAATTACATGTATTAGACACATTCCCCAATTTTTATGCATTGGTGTACTAGTATCGTCTGTTGTCGTCACAAAGTGTATCTTAAGTGTCACACTTGGAGGAGGATTTTGTTTTGTCATCGCATTAATGGGATCATGTTTATTTTGAGTGTTGAGTGTCCAATGATGTGTCATCAATTGTTATAAGTGTGTCATCATGTTCAATTCCTACCTTGGTTTCACCTCTTCCTCACTGGTCCCACGCTTACTCAAATTCCAGAAGATTTTCTACCTAACCAACCTGGACCCTCTCAACCCCTCTAAACTGCGCATTGTGTAGTTTTAATATCCATTCATGCATCCTTGCCTCTTGTAACTGTGAAATTCACAATCAATGCCTCCAAGGACTTCACATTTCACTGTCACAATGCTCAATTTTTGCCTCTTGCCCCTAAGAATTGTGCAACCTTTCCTTCCAGTCAGTCTTTCACTGTGCATTGTGCAATTTTAGTCAGAAATTTGTCTCTTTGTCTCTCTAAACTACACAACCCTACAATCCAGTGGCTCGATCTCTCCTTTCAATTGTGTTTTTTGAAATCTCACTTAGCAATCCCTTCCTAGCTGCCTCTTTTACTTGCTCAACTGCGAAATATTCATTCACTGGCCTCCCTACACTGCACATTTCACAATCACAGTTAGCAATCCTTCCTTATTGTCTCAATGAGTTTCCAAATTAATAAATCATGTGTTTTTTTCTCCCATAGTTGTGCATTCTACAGTTTCACTGAACAAGCCATCATTGTTGTCTCCCTAACTCCTTCAACTGCACAATATTCCTTCTCTTACCCCCAGATGTTGCACATTTCGCAGTCACAATCCCCAAAGCCTCACTCTTTCCTCTGGGAACTAAGCACTACATAATCCCTGGTCATCCTCCTTAGACCATTACCTTGTTCTAGATCAGTCAATGCATTTCATAAATAGAGTTATACTAGGATATGTTTGGACTGATCTCATCTTTTCATGAATGAATTTCATTTACAAGTATTGTATCTTAACATGAAAAGATGATTTTTAAGTAGGATGCGAAGGATAAAATATAAGAAGACACTTGGGAAGAAAGATCCATGAAGGAGTCATCAATCAAGAAGATGAAGGGACATTAGCTTATGACAGAAGATCAAAGATCAGGATTGCATGAAGACTCCATATTGATTCAAGGCCCTTTGGAGGGTGAATATGAAGAACAAAGAAAATCTTTCATGAAAATTAAGTATTAAATAGATCTCTCCCAAATATTGAAGACAAAGAAAAAAGAGGAATGGATTATAATTGCCACCTCATCATGAATACCATGTCATTTTTCAAGTGTGACTTACGCAAGTGTCATGTGTGTCCATGTGTCTTGCATCATCATTTTTGGATGTAATGATGTAATTATCAAAAGGAAAGGACAAAATTTAATGAGTGGAAGTCAAAGAGTCATATGTTGAATATGAAAAGTCACATAGTCTATATGGAGAAAAGATTATTTAGGAAAAGTCCAAAAGTCATATAGAATACCAAAGGTCACATTAAAAGTCCAAGATTCATAAGGGTAACTCAAAAGTCATAGGGGATATGAAAGGTCATTCCTCTTTTTATAAAAGAAACCTCATGACTCAAGAAAATGTATTTTGGAGGCTTAGCCTTTGGAGAGATAGTCTTGGCTTCTATAGCTTGGCATAGGAGAGAAGATCATCCTTTGGAGAAGCAAGGAGTGACTTAATGTTCCACTATTGGAGCTAGTGTCTCACCATTTTAACTGTGTACTTGGATATTTCTCTTAATAATTGAAGCTCGATGAACCAACACATTTTCATGCATGTATCATGAATGTAATAAGACTATTATTTAGATGTTTATTGTATATGTTTTGTTCATATGTGGTGAGCCCTGGTATTGCACCAAGAGTGCTACAACTCCAGGGGCTGCCCTACTTTACTTTATCAACCCGGGGTTCATACAAACATGGAAGGTGACAGTTGTATATACACAGCAGATGCATTCTGTTCATGTCATCCTCTTTAGCTTTACGAAACGGTGCTATTTCTAAGGGTTCTCGGTGAAGTCTGTCACACTTCACTGAAACTAAACTAAGTTGCAGAAAGGGAATGATAGAAAGGAAAATAAATTAAATTGCTGAAAATAAATGACAATAATGAAAATAATTTAATTTGCAGAAAAAAAATGGCAGAAAGGAAACTAATTCTAAACCACACTTAACTTGGCCAAACATCTAAATGCACTCTACTTATCCTCTCGTCTGTCTACCATGCTTCCACCCATCCAACTAAGCTATCCATTACTTAATTAGGATTTAAAAAGTGTGATTTGTAGCTTGGAGGAAATAAAAAGGGCTAAAGAGGCTAATGGAGAACTTAACACATGAAATGAGGCTTAGAAGTGGAAAGCAGGGGTTAAAACCTTATACTATGGTGCAAATGGCTTTGGAGTAGAAAGGATTGAAAAGTGTGATGGTGGAGACGCGATGGAGGCAAAAGTTGTGATATGCGATATGCGGTATCGCAATCGCAATATCGCAAAGTTGGAGCAATAAAGGTTAAAGGAATAAGCTAAAAAGTGCGAAGTGCGACATACGATGAGGTAAACCCTGCGGAGTACGAAGTGTGATATCACAATTCGCAATATCGCAAATCTGGAGGAATAGCGGAAGTGTTGATTAAAAAGAATGCGAAGTGCGATTTGCAGTAAGTCTCAAAAGAAAAAGGGAAAAGGCACGGTGAGTGATTTGCGATGTGGGTAATATCGCAATCAGGGTCGGGAAGCAGTAAGTGTTTATGGAAGTAAACTGAAAATTGTGATTGCGAATTTCGATGTACAATAGCGGGAAGTTCGAGGAGGAAAGACGGAAGACGAGTTTCAATGATTTTTCAAGTGTTTAGCATTCAAAAACGTAAAGTAGCTAGGACAAATAAAAAGAAAGGAATCAGGCGAGATGAATGGTTTTAAGTGTTTTTATGAATCAAAAGGTGCGCACGGTAGCTACGATGAGAGAAAAAAAAGGAGGAATGGAGGCGTAAAGGCAAGGTTCGGGAGCGTAACACAGAGATGGAAGGAAGATGGAAGATGAAGTGGGAGGTGCTAGAAAACTTCTCCTAGGCTATGCTGCCCGTACCTGCAATCAACCTACCTATTTAGGCAAGAAAGGAAAACAATATGTTCATGTAAATACAGGCACTGATCTAATCTATTTCCAAGAAATCATAAGCGAGAAAGCATTTTTGGTCTGTGGGGAAAGTTCTACCCTCCTCAAGCTCTATTGACAGAGTTGAGAGGGGGAGGTTGGACTCGCAGCTTTATGGATTTTATCAACTATTCTACAACTCAGTAAGAATATTAAATCTACAGCAAAAGACAATAGGAAGCAAACTAAAACATCAATAAAAATACCAACAAACTAGCTAAATGCTCAGAAGAAAAAACTAGCTAAATGACATGAAAGAAAAGCATGAAACAGCATGGAAGCTAAGGCACATGGGTTGGGCCCTAACCCTCGAGCCCAACTCTCTAGAACTAGATCAATAAAATAACATCTGACTACTCATTGCATTACAAAAAATACAGTCTTATTACATCTCTAAGGTCTTAAACAACAAAAGCCTAATAGAATGGAAAATGAATGGCATGGGATGGAATGGAATTGAAGAATGGAATGGAAGTCGACCCTCAGTAGCTCTTGATCAGCTTAATTTATCCTAAATGGAAACTACCAACAGCTCCCTAAAACATAGTGATTGAGTCCACTTTGACTCCAAGTAAACCATAGATTGAGTGCACTTCGTCTTCAGTTTATTGGCTGCCTCTGGAATTTGAATTTCTGGAGGGGATCTCATGAGGATCCTTTGGCTGCCTTTGGAGTTAAGGAGCGTGGAAAACCCCCTTGAATTTCTCAAATATTTCTCCCTAATTTCTTGATATTGTTCTCATTTATTCTTTAATCTTGATCTCCCAGTGGCAGGGAGCAAGTCCCTAAATTATCTCCTTCTCCAAATCTGCATAATCTGGCCAATATTCTCACAATATTCTACAAAAATAACCAATATTAGGCACAAATATGAAATTACCTTTAAACCTTCTTAAGAAAATATTAAAGCATAATAAAATGTTATTAAGTGTAGAAGGAGAGATTTAATATATCATTTTATGTGCATAGGAAGGTAGATGGGCTTAAAAAAGGTTAGATGGGCCTTATTTTATGCCTTATTTAGAGGCTCATCGTCACCTACCTACTGAAACTGTTGCTCATCCTCTGAGCAACCTATTCATCCTACATGCCTTATGTTTCTTCCTGCATGCTGGCCTATTTTCGTTTTCTATTTTATTGGCCCATGCACTACTCCCCCTGCTTAATATTCTTGCTGCAACTCTATCTACAATTCTTCTTATGGGTGCTTCATGGAGGTCCTCAAGTGCTTTAAGAAAATATGTTTGGCATGCCAAGAGGTGGTGGGTCTACCTTTTCTTTTTTTTTTCTTTTTTTTTCTTCCAACTTTTTTTTTTATTCCTTCTTTTTTCAAATTTTTCATTGAATGCAAAATAAACTCAGAGTTTTTTTTTTTTTGTTAACTGAGTTCTCCCTTGGCTACCCCTTTGGCACTCCTTGTCTTCCATTACATGAATTGCTTACTACCCACTTTCTTAATTCCTTTTTACTTTTGTCTTGTTCCTCTTCTTGGTGGAAAAAGTGAGGCTAGTTGCTAGATAAGGCTGAGGTTGCTCTGCTACTGATTTTGGGCAATATAAAAACTTTCCTTCTCGCACTTTTTAATGTTTTATTAAGCTAAAATAGATTCGAAGAAAGGGTTAGATGATTGCATACCTGAGCCTTACCATTGATTTGTTTTTTCATGTTATATTGAAGTTGTTGATGTGGCTGTTGAAGCTTTCTTTGGTGGTTCTGAAGCTGCATTTGATAATCTTCTTGAGGTCCTTTTGGAGCTTCTCAGCACAGGAGGAGGAAGTCCAAGTTTGACTACCTTTGACTAAAGTGTTGACCAAATTTTTTTTTTGTGCCAACTTGTTGTTTTCTACTTGCAAAGGTTGGAGAGAACTTGCATTTATTAGAGAGAGATGAGAAATACATTCTTTTTTTTTTTTGAAGGCCTACTAGCTACCTCAATGAGGTTTTCAACTAGAAGGTCTGCCTAGGCACCTCAAAGGAGGTTTTCACTTAGGATATTTTATTTTCCTCTCTTTTCTTAACCCAATGACGGCCTCATGGAGGTTTTCAATCAGTGAGCCAATCTCAGATGCCTCAAAATAGGTTTTCACCTGATATTTTATTTTTTTTCCCTTTTTTTTCTTTTTTTTTTCTTCTTTCAGTTTCCTACTCTACTTGAAAAAAAATAAAACCATTTTCAAGTATAGGAATACTTCCAATGGAGCCATGTGCACATCAAGATGACAGATAAAATCATGTGCACACTTGGAATACATGTTCTGACATGTACCTGAATATAAGAGATGAATTACTTTGACTGGGATTGTATCAAGTATTGTTGGAGAAGAGTGTGTTGCTGCAACTTAATGACTGTTAGGAACCATATTTTAATATATTTGTGATGCCCCTGTTTCACTTGTTGAGTTGGATCACCTTGTATTTCCTCTTCTATTATGGCAGTCAAAATCATCCTCTTTTTGCTGATTTTTCTCTTGAACACATGGAGGAAATGTTGGTAAACATGAGAGAACTCTCTCAACATCTGATTCTGATATCTTCTCTTCATCAAGTGCAGCACTTGATTCTTTGATCTTCTCATTTGAATCTCTTTCTTCTAGAGGTTGTCCTGTAATGACATTAAGAATATATCTTCTTGGCAATTCCTTTCGTGAACTATCTAGATCAAGAAAGGCGTTGCAAAGAAGAGATTTTATTAATGCTTGGAAGTGTTGTACCTCAGCATTGTAAGTGAGTTGAGATACTTCATTGTATGGGTTTGGAAATGGTGGTACAGGTAGTTGATTGGGGGCGGATATATGAGATGGATGTGGTTGAGGTTGTGGTTGTGGTGGAGGTGGATGGTAGGGATAGCATGGAGTTGGGTATGGAGGATATTGAGGGGAATATTGAGGATGTTGAGTATTTTCCCAATAAGGACCTTGCCAACCATGTTTCCAAGATTGGCTTTGGGGTTGAGATGACCAAGGTTGCCAAGGAGGGAGTGTGTCCCAATTAGTTTGATATGGATGTGAATAAGCTTGAAATTGTGAAGTGGGTCCTTGCATCATATCAGGTTGACTAGGATGCCAGGGTATCCTTGGAGCTACATAACATAGCTTCTTTGGTGATTTCCTTGCTCCATTGTCCTCCTGGTAAACTTCTTTAAACCTGGGGAATGATGAACAACAATTAGTAGCATATGATTCTACATGGATAACAAAAATATCAGCATCTTTTTTTTATTCATTTTGAATCCTTAACATTTCTACTTTTTCACTTAGATTGTTAAGGATTTTCGTTATAAATTTTTCAAGAAAATTTCCAAGTTCATCTTACCTTACCAATGTTGATGCTGGCTTACTTACTCTTTCCCTTCCTCTTGATATGCGCTTGCATGTTTCACAAATTTCTTCAAATGACAATTGGTATACATCTCCTCTACTCATGAGATTAAGGAGATCAATCCACTCATCCCTAATTGTTCCAAGTAAGAGGGTTTTTAGTGTGTCAAATCCTAGATGATGCATTTTTGTCCTCTTAACATTATACATGAATCTCTCTATTAGATCCTCAAGGCTCTCATCTTCTTCTTTGTTCATTCTAAAAATTTATTCTCTAAGATCATGATCTTTATATTTTTCTAGAAATAACTTTTTCATATCATTCCATGATCTTATTGAATTAGTACTTAGACTCATGAACCATTTAAGATATCTATCCTTCAATGTTATTGGAAACAATCTCAATTTTTGAGTGTGTGATAAGTAGCCATAAGACCTGCAAAGTATCTCAAATTCAAAGAGAAATGTTTATGGATCCTTTGTCCTCATACCATGGAAGTTGGGAAGGAAATATGGAGGGATGTTCTTCAAAGGTACACTGATGCCCATATCTTGAATGGGAAACCCAATAAGATATTCTTCATTGTCATCATATCCATCCATCTCTTCTTCCTTCAAAAGTTTGTGGTGATGTGGTTCTTACTGCACCACGTGATCAAGTGGGGGGGTTGGTGTTGGAGAATTTTTTTTTTTAAGATTTTGAGTATCCCTACTCATATGAGGCATGAAAATCAGATTTTTTTATATTTTTCAATATTTTGGAAACAACATGAAAAAGGAAAGCAGAAAAGAATGCTAAAACAGAATCAAAGCATCTACTAGACACCTCCCCAGCAACGGCGCCAAAAAGTGGTGAGCCCTGGTATTGCAGCAAGAGTGTTGCAACTCCAGGGGCTGCCCTACTTTACTTTATCAACCCGAGGTTCGTACAAACTTGGAGGTGGCAGTGCTATATACACAGCAGATGCATTCTGTTCATATCATCCTCTTCTTCTTTACGAAAGGGTGATATTTCTAAAGGTTCTCAGTGAAGTATGTCACACTTCACTAAAACTAAACTAAGTTGCAGAAAGGGAATGACAGAAAGGAAACTAAATTAAATTGCTAAAAAGAAATGACAATAATGAAACTAATTGCATTTGCAGAAAATAAATGGCAGAAAGGAAACTAATTCTAAACCAAACTTAACTTGGCCAAACGGCTAAATGCACTCTACTTATCCTCTGGTCTATCTATCATGCTTCTACCCATGCAACTAAGCTATCCATGACATAATTCTAATTTAAAAAGTATGATTTGCAGCTTGGAGGAAATAAAAAGGGCTAAAGAGGCTAATGGAGGACTTAACACATGAAATGAGGCTTAGAAGTGGAAAGCGGGGTTAAAACCTTAGAAAACCTTAGAATATGGCGCAAATGGCTTTGGAGTGGAAAGGATTGAAAAGTGTGATGGCGGAGACGCGATCGAGGCAAAATTTACGATATGTGATATGCAGTATCGCAATCGCAATATCGCAAAGTTGGAGCGGTAAAGGTTAAAGGAACAAGCTAAAAAGTGCAAAGTGCAACATGCGATGAGATAAACCCTGCGGAGTGCGAAGTGCGATATTGCAATTCACAATACCGCAAATCTGGAGGAATAGCGGAAGTGTTGATTAAAAATATTGCGAAGTGTGAGTTGTGGTAAGTCTTGAAAGAAAAAGGGAAAAGGCGCAGTGAGCGATTTGCGATGTGGCTAATATTGCAATCGACGTCGAGAAGCGGTAAGTGTTAATGGAAGTAAATTGAACACTACGATTTGCGAATTGCGATGTACAGTAGCGGGAAGTTCGAGGAGGAAAGGCGGAAGACGAGTTTCAATGGTTTTTCAAGCGTTTAGAGTTAAAAAGGTAAAGTAGACGGGACAAATAAAAATAAAGGAATAAGGTGGGTTGAATGGTTTTAAGTTTTTTTATGAATCAAAAGGTGGGCGCGGTAGCTACGACGAGAGAAAAAAAAAGGAGGAATGGAGGCATAAATACAAGTTTCAGGAGCGTAACACAGAGATGGATGGAAGATGGAAGATGAAGTGGGAGGTGCTAGAAAACTTCTCTTGGGCTATGTTGCCCGTACCTGCAATCAACCTACCTATTTATGCAAGAAAAGCAGACAATATGTTCATGAAAATACAGGCACTGATCTAATCTATTTCCAAGAAATCATAAGCGAGAAAGCATTTTTGGTCTGTGGGAAAATTTCTACCCTCCTTGAGCTCTATTGACAAAGTTGAGAGGGGAAGGCTGGCCTCACAGCTTTATGGATTTTATCAACTATTCTACCACTCGGTAAGCAGATTAAATCTACAGCAAAAGACAATAGGAAGCAAACTAAAACATCAATAAAAATACCAGCAAACTATCTAAATTCTCAGAAGAAAAAACTAGCTAAATGACATGAAAGAAAAGCATGAAACAGCAGAGAAGTTGAGGCACATGGGTTGGGCTCTAACCCACGAACCCATCTCTTTGGAACTAGATCAATAAAATAACATTTGAATACTCATTGCATTAAAAAAAACACAGTCTTATTACATCCCGAAGGTCTTAAACAACAAAAGCCTAAGAGAATGGAAAATGAATGGCATGGAATGGAATGGAAACGAAGAATGGAATGGAAGTCGAATGGAATGGAATTCGACCCTCATTAGCTCTTGATCAGTTTAATTTATCCTAAAGGGAAACTACCAACAGCTCCCTAAAACATAGTGATTGAATCCACTTTGACTCCAAGTAAACAATAGATTGAGTGCACTTCGTCTTCAGTTGCTTGGCTGCCTCTGGAATTCGAATTGTTCGAGGGGATCTCATGAGGATCCTTTGGTTGCCTTTGGAGTTAAGGAGGGTGGACAACCCCCTTGAATTTCTCCAATATTTCTCCCTAATTTCCTGCTATTGTGCTCATTTATTATTCAATCTTTATCTCCCAGTGGCAGGGATAAAGTCCCTAAATCATCTCATTCTCCAAATCTGCATAATCTGGCCAATATTATCACAATATTCTACAAAAATAGCCAATATTAGGCACAAATATGCAATTACCTTTAAACCTTCTTAAGAAAATATTAAAGCATAAGAAAACATTAGTAAGTGTAGAAGGAGAGATTTAATATATCCTTTTATGTGCATAAGGAAGGTAGATGGGCCTAAGAAAGGTTAGATGGGCCTTATTTTATGTCTAATTTAGAGGCCCATCAATATCTACCAAGGAAATGGAACTACTTCATTGACTTGTGTATTTATCTTGTTGAATGTGTGTTGTATTTTCTTTAATTATCGTTGTGTCTATGTTAACTATTTCACTAGGTAATTAACAAATCTTTCCTTTCTCTCATGTGCCTCTCTTAGGATAGTACTATTACTTTCCTTCTAGAAACTCAATCTTACTCCCTCTAGTGAAAGTCTCCTTTTACACATTGCAATTGGTATTTGTAATATTCCTTTTTTTGGTGTCACCTATGATAGGGTTAGGATGGACTTACAAAGTTAGGAGCAGGCAGGTCACAAATACAGGTTAGTGTCATCAGTGAGCCCAGGGGATTTTTGGAGGAGTTCTTCGGAATTTCTATGAGGACCTGTGGCATTCTCTTGACATATTCCATCATCTGCACCATTTTCCTTTCGTTCTAATGCATGCCGAAAATTTTCAGAAAACTGAGTTATTTTTGGGCTTAACTCAATTAATTACGCTCAAGGTGGCATTCCGGGAGGAATACATGATAGAACACCTTAGTGTAATAGCTCGTTGGAAACTATACGAGAATAACTACATGATGGGGTGGTTGTACATGAGTTTCAGTGACCTTAGGAGACATGGTAGCCGATTTACTCTTTCTGGCATTAAAAAGGAATATTTTAATTGGAAAATAACAAGGAAAAGTGCTCCATGACTAAAATAATAATAAAATAAAGCTCTATAAGGATCCATGAGATCTATAAAAGAAGAGGAGGAGGAAATTGAGGGATATCTTGGATTGGATCATTTTCTTGTGTGAGAGGTTTGCGAACTTGGTTCTTTGCTTCATTGGTAGCCCCACGACAAAAACCTCGGGTGTATTTCCAAGTCTTGGACGAAAACCCAACTCTCTTTGAGGAGAATTCATTCAGAAGTTTCGCAGAGCTTAGGGGATATTGGAGTGAGGATCATTCAGATCTTCAACGAGTGCTTCATTTTTTTTAGTGGATTTCAGTGGCAGTTTTTCCAGAGGGAGAGTGTAACAGTTAAGTTTTGGAGGTCAACGTAGTGTAGCAGTGTAGCAGATCCTTGAGGCCGGATTATATCTCAGCTATGTTAGCTATTTATCTTTCTGGCATGTAAACCACAGGTTATGTTATAATAAATCTGAAATTATTTACTGCATCATTATGTTATGGAATTGCATAAACTTTATATGTCTTATTTTACATGGTAATCTTCTATAAATAAATGTTGATTTTACGGCATGATGTTGGATTAAATTATTTTCTACAAAAAATTTCGAAATATCTCGTTTGGGATATTACATTAATCATTTTTTTGGTGTCACCTATGATAGGGTTAGGATGGACTTCCAGAGTTAGGAGCAGACATGTCACAGATACAGGTTGGTGTCATCAGCTGGCCCAAGGTCTTTTTGGAGGAGTTCTGAGGAGTTTCTATGAGAACCAGCGGCATTCGCTTGATATATTCCATCATCCACACTGTTTTCCTTTCATTCCGGTGCATTCCGAAAACTTTAGGAAAACTGAGTTATTTTTGGGCTTAACTCAATTAATTGTGCTCCAGGTGGCATTCCGGGATGAATACGTGATAGAACACCTTAGTGTAATAGCTCGTTGGAACAAGGACGAGAATACCTACATGATGGAGTGGTTGGACATGAGTTTCAGTAACCTGAGGATACATGGTAGCCGATTTAATCTTTCTAGCATCAAAAAGGAATATTTTAATTGGAAAATAAGAGGGAAAAGTGCTCCATGATTAAAATAATAATAAAATAAGGCTCTAGAAGGATCCATTAGATCTATAAAAGAAAAGGAGAATTCCATTGAGGAATAGCTTGGATTTGAATTGTTTTCTTGTATGTGAGGTTGAGAACCTGGTTCTCTTCTCCATTGGTAGCCCCAGGATGGAAATTCTCGGGTATGTTGTCGAGTGTTGGACGGAAACCCAACTCTCTTTGAGGAGACTTCATTCAAGAGTTTCATGGAGCTTCAGGGATATTGAAGTGAGGATCATTTAGATCCTCAATTGGTGTTTCATTGATTTCCAGTTGATTCATTGGAAGCTATTACCGGAGGTAGAGTGCAGCAGTTCAGTTTTGGGAGGCCAACGCAGTATTGTAGCAGATCCTTGAGGCCATTTTTATTTCAGTTATCTCAGCTATTTCTCATTTCAGCATGTAACCCCAATTATATTATAATAAAACTAAGGTATTTCCTAAATTATGGTGTTATGGATTTGCATGTACTTGTATGTTTTATTTTACATGGAAATCTTCTCTTAAACGCATGATAATTTAATGGAGAAATTTTGGTTGAGTTGATTTTCCAGCAAAATTTATAAAATATCCCGAAAGGCATATTACAGTGGTATCAAAGCTTCAATCTTGGATCAACCTACGGGTTTCCAGTTTTCAGTTGCAGCTATTATGGTTTGAGATTATTCCCAGAAAAAATTGTGTTGGCCATTCTATACGAATTTTGTTATGAAAACCGTAGAAGGATTTGAAAAACGAAAAATTTGGCCAAAAGTCTAGAGTTGAGGGCCAACATAGCAGTGCAGCAGATTATCTTGGAGGCCAACTTTCATCTCAGCTATTTTGGTTAGAAGGGCCTACGTAGTCATTGGAGGAGGCTCATTTGTGGGAGATGCATTGGTGGGATTTTAGATCCGGGGTGTTGGGACATTGATAGGAGAGCCATTTGAGGAGGTTGGTTGGGATTTTGGAGAGCAATGATTGACAGTAGTAGATGAAGTGTGAGAAAACGAAATTGGAAGAGGGCCAAACTACAAAGGGTCAAATTTTGAAGGATGGAATTAGAGGAAACCATTTCTAGGTTTTTTTGGGCTTTGGGCAAGGATCACCTTCCCAAATTCCTAGAATTTTCTGAGTAGTTTTCAGTGGGTAAATTAAAGGCCGAAGTCAGGCAGCAGTGTAGTCTTGGAGTAGCAGTGCAGTTTCTAAAGAAGCTTGCTATTGGATCGGTTGGATTTTCTTGCACTCATCACCTAGTGCTTGTAGCTTTCCTTGTGCAAGTCTAGATGTATTTTCTCCAACTATTTTGTACCACAACATTATCATTTGGCCAGTTTGTAGAGTTGGTGTCAAAGCTATTTTTATCATTGTGGTAGGAAATCCATAAAGTGTAGTGAGTTGAGTTTGTCTATCTTGTTGTTAGTATTTACCCTATGCTTATATGTTGTGTACTAAGTTTTAAAAAAAAAAAAAAATTTGATGTTGTAGTGGTCAATGAATGTCATGAGGGGTGAGTAGAATTGACTTCTAGAGTACACATGTATTTTCACATGTGGATGTGGTATCTTCCTATTTTCATGTTGATGGCTGACTGATTTTAGCTAAACCACTGTTACTTCCATATTTGTCACTGAAAAAATGAAGTTTTTAAAACAACTCCTAAATCAACATAGCAGTGCCTCAGTGGGTTGCGATCTAAACCAAAGACCAAAAATATTAGACAATGCAAAATTTAGTTCCTTGAAACAAAACAACAGACCCTTCTCCAGGGAGATACATAATTTTCTCCAACAAAGGCACCCGAGGAATTTACAAAAGGAGAGAGAAGTGGAAAATTAGCTTTATGCACTTGGGATGGACTTAAAGAATGGAAGATCAAAAAATGACTTTCCCATGTTGGATAAACTGGAATCATGTCTTTCAAATATAGAGCAATCTGATTGGAGTTTAAATTGGGCTTTGGAGCCATCTATGATTACATTGGTACAAGCCAGATTCTTGGAACATCCAAGTGAGAGAGTCAAGCTTATAGTTGCCTCTTGTTTCAGTGATATTTTGAGGATAGAAGCACCCTGTCCTCCCTACAATGATGATGTTATGAAGAGAGTTTTCATACTGATAGTAGAAACTTTTCAGGATTTGGACAACAATGCAGGGTCTACATTTGGGAGGAAGCTTAAGGTTTTAGAAATCATAGCCATGACCCAGACTTATGAGTTCATGTTTTATCTTGAGTGTGATGGCTTGATTCTACAGATGTTCTAACGCTTCTTCAGCATTAGGAGACTTCATCCTCATACAGTCATAGCACATATGCAGTCCATCATGTCGTCATGTATGAGATACCATGATGACATTTGCTGAGAGTTTTAGACTAGGTTTTTGAGCATTTGGAGGAGAAAGCAGTTGGTCTCACCTGCTACTTATGAACTAGCCCAAGGGTTGGTCAAGAAGAACATTGGGCTATTCAGGAGATAGTTGACCAAGGAGCAGTTTCTCCAGTTTGGTAGATATTTTGATAGCAAAAATGTTGAGGAGGAAGGGACTTTGCTTCATCTGCAAAGAACCTTGGGGACCTGACCACTCATGCTTGAGAGATGCAAATGAGGTGGCAGAGGTGGAGGACATTCCTTCTACATGTCAGGATGAGGACTCTTCTTCAGATGATTCCATGGGGTCATATGAGGATGCTTCTAGGGAGCATGAGTATTCATGTGGAGTTGATGACAGTAGTTCAACTTTGTATTCTAGTGTGCAAGGTGAGTAGTCAATAGACTCTATGGGAGATATTCAGGATGATGAATGACTTGTGATGATTCATTCGGTGAAGCATATGGTGGAGCATGAGTCAGCTAAGGAGGAGGCTATGCATATCATGCATGATATTCCTTTGAGGGAGAGCCATATGGAGGCTCACATTGAGTCGGTGGTGGATATGTGGCTAACCTTGGGGTCAGCCTTTGAGGAGGAGTAGACAGGTGCACGAACATCTAGTACGGTGACGATAGTTGCAGATACTTATCCTCAGGAGATGTTGGAGGTTAATGGGGTAGTTTTGTGGGAGGCTAGTAGACAGCAGGAGCATGAAATTCCTGATCAAGAGAGGGAGAAGTTGTTGGAGATGGTGGAGCATCCATCTTTGGGCTGACCCACTGATGAGGTGCAGATAGATGCACATGCAGTTAGCAGAGTTTTAGTACTTTCAAGGAGTAGCGCTCTCCAGGAGTACATCGATGGGGCTTGTAGCATATCTTGCCCACATTGGTCGTTTATAGAGAGAGGGGCCTTCTTCTACAGGAATATCTCGTCGGCAGATGGGACGAGGTAGCACTAGTTGAGTATGGACTGGCGACCTCACACCAAACTTGTTCTGCATGCAGGTTTCACTGCATTCCATTCTTCTTCTGGGATAGATTGGTGAGAGATCATGAATTGGTATCCTATTGATGGTACGATCTTCTTAGTCAGAGCAAGGACCCATAGACATGACATATACTACAGTTTCCAGTCGGTAGTGGGACACATGTCGAGAGCTCTTCAATATTCCATCCCGACTTCGGGAAAGCAGGGTTAGCATTGGATTGAGTCATGGGTTGGATTGGAGAGAGGTGATGATTTGGTACGCAGTTGGTGGGGCAGCTTGTATAGTCATAGCTACAGCACAGCAAGAGCCATGGAGCATTGATGCTTGTTGGCGGTCTTCACTTCATGGGGCGTCAGCTACAACTAGAGACAGTGTGCATTCTGAGCCATGGGACTTGGGCAATGATTGGCTATCATGGCATTGGGATCTGGGAGGATCAATTGATGTTAGGTGCAGTGAGATATCAGTTTGGGATCTCGGCATTGAGGAGTCTATTCTGGGTGACTTGACACAAGAGCATAGCAGCACCCACGGGTTTGTATGGGATTGAGGCATTGGGTCTCAGTTGCATCGGGCCAACAGAGTGGCTCACATATTTGGATTGCTTGAGGGAAAGAAATATTGGGGTGGAAGGTCTGTAATATTCCTCTTTCTGGTGTCGCCTATGACAGGCTTAGGATGGACTTCCAAAGATAGGAGAAGACATGTCACAAATACAGGTTGGTGTCATCAGCGGACCCAAGGGGATTTTGGAGGAGTTATGAGGAGTTTCTATGAGGACCGGTGGCATTCTCTTGATATATTCCATCATCCGCACTGTTTGCCTTTCTTTCTTGTGCATTCTGACAACTTTAAGAAAACTTAGTTATTTTTGGGCTTAACTCAATTAATTACGCTCAAGGTGGCGTTCCTGGAGGAATACATGATAGAACACCTTAGTGTAATAGCTCATTGGAACCAGGACAAGAATACCTACATGATGGGGTGGTTGGACATGAGTTTCAGTGACTTGAGGAGACATGGTAGCCGATTTACTCTTTTCGGCATTAAAAAGGAATATTTTAATTGGAAAATAAGAGGGAAAAGTGCTCCATTATTAAAATAATAATAAAATAAGGCTCTAGAAGGATCCATGAGATATATAAAAGAAAAGGAAGAGGTCATTTAGGAATAGCTTGGATTTGATATATTTTCTTTTATGTGAGGTTGAGAACTCGGTTCTCTTCTCAATTAGTAGCACCAGGACGGAAACCCTTGGGTATGTTGTCGACTATTGGATGGAAACCCAACTCTCTCTGAGGAGACTTCATTCGGGAGTTTCATGGAGCTTCAGGGATATTGGATTGAGGATCATTCAGATCCTCAATTGGTGCTTCATTGATTTCCAGTTGATTCAGTGGCAGTTGTTTCCGAAGGGAGAGTGCAGCGATTCAGTTTTGGGAGGCCAGCGCAGTATTATAGCAGATCCTTGAAGCCAGTTCTATTTCATTTATCTCAGGTATTTCTCATTTCATCACGTAACCCCAATTATATTATAATAAAGATGATTTATTTCCTGCATTATGGTGTTATGGATTTTCATGTACTTGTATGGTTTATTTTACATGGAAATATTATGTTAAATGCATGATAATTTAATGGAGAAATTTTGGTTGAGTTAATTTTTAGGAAAAAAATTATAAAATATCTCGAAAGGGATATTACAGTGTTTCACAGTGTCAACTTTCTTGTTGTTTTCAAAGGTTATGTGCATACTCTCTTATGTTATTCATTGTATCTAAGGAAAACCTTTGAGTTATGATGGTCGGGCTAATACTCCAAATGGAGCTCCTACTCCAAACGGTGTGAGGTCTAATTGGGACTTCACATCGGGGAGACTCCTTTGGTTAACGGATTTCTAGCACCGTCAACAATGAGCTTAGAAAATGTCTCAACTTCTATATATTAAAAGCAACCGTGGGATTAGTGTAAAGTGGCGAAGAATATTTGTATGCATTGAATTTGATTTCTATCCTACTATATACCTCCCTTCTTTACATTCTGTACATTCAATCTCACTTACAAGAATTTGCAAAATAATACACAATCAATCACACATGTGTGGATGTTTTCATAACCTAAGCCTAGCTTAGTGTTTTTCACTTTATATTCTCTTTTTTTGTTTGAAATGTGGAGTCATATGGTAACAACATCTGTAACAATGCCAATAACTCATCAACACTCTCATTTGTCCAACCAAGTATTGCTTGTAGGTTAAGAATTAGAAGAATTATTGTCAAAATACTTAAGTTGCAAGTACCATACATAGGTTTTGAAACATCCTCCATCCACTATTTCCATTCATCCTTGTAGAAAACCTCATTAAACATTATATCAACTTCAATCCCTTCATCGAAGGTTATTGACTCTTAATTTTTGTTTTTTTCCTCTTCATGTATGTTTGGTGCATCTACATCTCTCATGCTATGCAATTATATCCTATATGGATAACCACTTTGAGGGAAAGGGGTTATACCACTATGACAATATTTTATCATATGTTGAAAAATCACACTTATTTTTCTCATATTCCCACCACGACAATCATTGCAAGGACATGCATATTTAAGCAAGCTCTTATTGTCAACTATTTTCTCATCATGTGCACGGTATTTATCCATTGTCATAATTGGGTGTTGTCTCATATTAAATTTTCTTCATTCAATTATGAAAACGATATGTTAACTCTTTACTTTTAGTTCTTTTCAAGACAGTGGTAATAAAAGAGAAGTTTCAGATCCCAATTGACTACAAATATCATATTTGGGTAAACTCTCTAGAAAAAACATATAGGAAGAGAAGACTAACACATTTTTTAATAGTGTGAAGACACCCCTACACAATGAAACAACAAAACAAAGTCACATTTGTTGTTCTTTCATGCAATCCATTTTTGTTGGTGTTTATGTAGTATTGGTCAAAATTAATAAATTTTATGGACCTAAGACAAATAACATATCCTACACCTACATCCCATCATTGGGTATTGAACCTAAATATTGATGTGTTCTTCCTCGTGGTTAGTTTCTATATTGTTGGGAATTTCAACACTTAAACTCTGCCATTAAAATTTGTTTTCAATATCTTTAACTAATGTGCATTGTCATATGTTAAGTAATACTAAGTTCCCGAGCTTAAATGCTATGAATTTATGGGCCATAAACCATTGTATATTACTGTGAACCTCTCCATTTTGGTCACTGATTTCTGACAGTAATTAAAACCTTGCGTCAAGAATAAGACTTTCGGGTACAGGGACTTGTCACGTGAGTGTTGGTTTCCATAATTATTACAGTAAATTATTTCAAACTTTTAGCTCTATAACTAGTTGAGGGGACCATGTTCCTAGTGGTGAGTGTGCTTTGTTGTGACAGCAAAAAAACATCTTAAATTCTGCAATTTATTCCTTTAATTATTAATAAAAAATATTTGTGTGAACAAAAAAATAGGCTATAAGGACACCCACCTCTAACACTAAATTAATGGCATTAAAATCTATGACAACTTAAAACCAATATAACTTTTGAATTAGAAATAAAAGAGAAATCGAAACATGAGAAAAGGGTTCCACGATATTTGAAAATTTTGGTATTATTCCACTTATATGTTGAGTTTTTTTTTTGTTTTTTTTTTTTTTTTTTAAATTTGCTTTTTCAAATATTTTTTCTTCTGCTAAGAACAGTGTATGCAGTAGTAGGTTTTTTGAAGTTTAACCACAAATTTATCTATGCTTCATTATGTTACAAACAATACTTGAAGTTAAATTAAGAACTTTAATAGGCACTTCATTATTTTCAAATAATTTACTCACAACTTTTTTATTTATAGTTTCATTTACTTTTTCTTTTTCGATGTCTAAATTTTAAATTCAATCTGTTCAAGTGAGAAATCCATGTTTTGTCTAATCTTTCTTCCTTCCCTTTTAGTTATTGAAAAGGTTGCAACCTCCCAAAAAAGGTTGACCTGACTAAGGTTATTACTCTCTAAGAATAAATCTGTATTGCACCTAATAGTGATTACCTCCAAATAGTTAATACAAAATGAAGTTTGATAGATTTCCTTGGCATTGATTCCCTTCAACCAAGAATTTTCTCCAAAAATACAACAACACCATTTAATAGAAGATCAAATCATTGTTTGGCTTATTTGTACAGCTTTTTTCATGTTTTAAACCACAACTCTCTCAAATTGGTATTATGTAGTTTAAAGCCATGGATTTATTTCATATCTACAATAATTTCCTTTCTTCACAAAATTGTTTACTGGTATCTTTTTAGACTTTCCCAAGTTTTGAATAGTTTCCCTAGTTGAATCAAAGATTTAGATTCTTTTACCTTGGTGTATTTTAGTTTGGTCACAATGAGATCAACAAATTGAAGAGTGTTAATAGCAGCCTAGTTACATGATAAAGAAAGGGTGTTTAATACCCCTATAAAGGTTCAAATCCTTACCAAAACGCATTTTCCTTCTCAAGGAAACACATCAAGTGGTTGGGGCTAGACGCAAGTCCCTAGGGTTACTTTGGTAAGATAGATATTCCTAAAAATTATTCCAAAGAAATATTCCTAAAGAATTTAAGAAGGAAAAATGATATGCCAAGTCTCTTATCTACAAAGATAGATAAATCTAAATCTAAAATTTCTAAGTGGGAATGAGTTAGTTCCATTATAGGATTTGGAAAATTGGTAGCGTGATAATTCAAAATAGGAAAGAGATCTTCCAGACAACTGGAAAGATGAAAAAAAAAATAGGAAATACATGTTTACTTTAAGGTTGGATAAGTAAAAGCTTGATTAGAGCTATTGATTTCTATTTTTTGTCAAGCAACTCAAATCAAGACATTGATATGGGTTTTTCCAGAAAAGGACATTATTATTATGTCTATTTCTCTTCTATCCATGGAAAAGACCTCCAAATACCCTCTGAAAACAAAAATAATCCTCCCCGTGAAATGCAAAAAATGGCACCCAAAATTCACTTAATAGTGGGAGTAAACCAACAATAGTGGTTGTAAACACAATGGTTAGTCACTATAATGACCCTTGATTTTTCAATCATGAGAAGCTAGTCACTAAAATGAACCTTGATTTTTTAGATGAGCTGGCTTCAGTCATGATCAGGTGTCTAGGCATGATGAACATTGATTTTTTAGTCACTATGAGCAATGATTTGTTATTGTTTTATAAATTATTATTTCTGTTGTGGGAAATTATTCATTTAGGTTGAAGAATTTGGAAATTATTTTTTATTAGTTATTGATTTAGTAATAATTTTTCTAGTAACTATTGACTTAGGTTGATGCAAGGGCATTAGGCTCAAGAAAATACTTTGTATTTTAATAGACATAGGGGTCTTGTGTTTTTAAAAATAATATTGGTTTCTTATGTAATTATTAATGTTTTTGAGTGATTTTGATGAGAGATATTAATATTGTGAGGAATTTGTAAATGTTCCTGAATGATTGGAGAACATGAGAGAATTAGGATAGTTTAGATTTCATAGGGAATGAGAGATTGTGAATTGATTGTAATTCCTAAAGTAGAATCAGTTCCATGATTTTATGAGTTGAAAGGATTTTTAGGGATAAAAGATAGACTTGAGGATTTTGAGGAATTTGTTGAGGATCTAAACCTAAATTAGTTCAAAATATTCTGTATAAAAATAACAAGCCTCAAAGGCAAAAAAACAATAACAGTAGACACAGATAGTGGAGTAGATTTGAGGAAGTAAGGTTTGGATTGTAAGCCTTCGGGAAAAATTAGGGAAGAAGGCCACTGATATAGAAGATCAGGCCAGAGAAATCCTATGTAAATATTGGTTTTAATACAGGAAAACTCAATTACTGAGTTTGTGTTCGAGTCATATGATGTGCAAATGAAATTGGATTAACTAGTGTATGAGACTGTGTGTGTGTTAATTTGGGGTTAAGAAATTGTGTGAATCGATCACTGAATGGATCGATTCCATTAAAGAAATTACTTGGATGTCTAATTTGAGGTGTAAAATGGGCCTGGATATATTTAAAAATAGGGCTGACTTCATATAAAACATTTTATGGAGAATTTAGGCATTATGTGGTGAATACACAGTACAGCGAGAATTATGTTTTGATAATGGCTCGGGATCATCAAAGAAGATCCAGTGATGAAGTGAATGTCGGATGAATTCCAGAGAAGGGGTTCGATTACACATTATTGTGCTTACACAGTGAAGAAAGATTCGGAATTGAAGTCAAATTTGAGGTTCATTATATTTATAAAGTTGTATTATAACCCACAGGTAACGAACGCTGGAGAGGGGTTGAGGTTTGATGAAACCCTGGTCTTGTTCAAATCGGGAGTTGAACAAAGAGGAATTGAAATAGAGTGAAATGGAACCTAAGGTTTGTTTAAAACGTGGAGGTGTCATATTGAGGAAAGTTAGTGGAACCTTGAGTGAAAGCGCAGAGAAAGCAGCGGAACTATGAACAGTGAACAGCAAAGGCGGGTTTGAGAAAACCATAAATGGTTTTCGCGCGGATCCTGAATGGTAAGTGGTTTTATCCCTTTCGAACGCGATAGTAGTCAGCAATTGACACATAGCATGAGCGGTATTTGAAAACCGTTTGTTTCGCATGGGTTTTCTGCGATAGACCCCAGAGGAAAAATGAATGCGATATCCGTCGGATATGCACCCAAATTAGATTTGGAGCGCGATGAAGGATCGACCGTCAGATCACAAGTGAAGCTGCTGGGGAGTTAATAGAAAGGTAAGTTGGTTGTTAATTATTGTGGACCTGAACAATATTATGGTGATAGGGTTTTAAACTAAAGTATGGAATGTTGATATAATCGAGTATATATTTATGGTGAGTTGAATGTTGTGGATCGGTTATCATATTATATCGGGAATTGATGTTATTATAACCAAAGTTGAACCTTTGGCATGAAACGATAAGTTATGGACGGATTATTGTTATGATGATTGGTGAGTGTGGGCCATAGATATATGTCTATGTGGTGATACTTTGGTTTATGTTAGCCAAAGTCGAGATTGATATGAAATGAATGTTGAGTAAAGGGCACCATATATGTGATGTTGGTGAATGGTTTATAACCGAATATACATTAATGCATGTGAGAGATGAGGTTTATTTATTGGGTTTTATTCCAAAGACATATATTGATTCCATTCCAAAAGCGGGTTTTATTCTATGGTTTTAACCATAGGTCTAGAAAGGTAGCTTTCGCATATGAAGTTGTAAAGGTGGGGTTTATAATAATGCTTTGATCAGAGATCAAAAAGAAAAGCTTCCGCATTATTGAGAATGCCAATATGGCATTAATTTGGTTTTTAAATGGACCATGCATTTCTATATGCATATAAAGTAGAGAATGTGGGTATTAGCAGCTTTGGTTGCTATCATAGGTGGTGGGAAATTCCATTAAAAAAAAAAAAACATCTGTTTATTCATATTAATGCAAAGGTGTAATTTATATCATCTAATGTATACTACATATGCTTCACATGTATGGCATGATATTCTAATATATGCAACATCTAATGTTTGGTAAATATCAAAATCCCCATAGGATTCAAAAAAAATCATAAGAGTATAGTACTATTATGTTCATAATGTACATTCAAACTAGATAAACAAATTGATATGCAGTTGAAAAATAGTATCCTAAGTTTAGCAGTAAGTTATGCACCGAACTTACTTGCGGATACTGGTTTACTATACTGTTTATATTAGCTCATACTTGACTATGAAGTCTACTTAACTCGATGCTACATGATGGCATACTTAGTAAAATTTAACATGTAATTTTTCTACTTAATGAAAGATTACGAATTTTTCCTTTGTGAAAAAAAGTATCCTAAGTTTATTAATGGTTATGACCTTGATAATCAAATATATATATGCATGAAAAGTTAAGTCTTAAACTAAACTAAATGTCTCCTCTAATAATTAAGCAACACTTCTCCTTGCAAATATTCTTCATAATGTATTTGACCTTGTAAGCCCACTCCCAATTTGGATAATCTGCTAGTCTTTGAATTTAATACCCTATGAATGTGATCAAAGTATATAACCTTGAATATTCTAATCAACTCCATAACTCTATCCATTGATCTAACAAAGAATTTTTTAAGGAAGTATAAACTTTCAACCAATCTATAACAGTGTTTGAATCCCATATCACTTGTATGTTTAGATTGTTGAAGTGAAACAATTAAAATGACTAACATAAATGACTAGTTTGTATTATTGTAGTACTTGTTAGGTAGTCATATTTTTGTTCCTATACTAAATTAGTCATCCAAGTAAGTAATTTTTTAATTTTATTACTAATTATCTAGTTGTATATTTTAACCTAGGACTAAATTAGTCATTTATGTTACTCGTTTTTAGTTGATCACCTAAGATTACTCATTTTTTGTAGTATTTCACTTGGAAAAGTTGTGGTGATTAACTTTTTTAGTCACCTAGTCACTAATTTCATCATTTTCTATTGGTGTAGATGTTCATCTTAGGGCTCTAGTGTCCTACATAACTAACCTAACATAGTGGATAAATTATGAAAAAAATTATGGGACAATGGTGTTAAAAATATGCAATTGCAGTCGACTTCCACTTTGGACAGCTCACTTGATGGATATAATTATTGTGTTGAATTAATATTTTCAAGAGGACAAAATTCGTCCTAAATATCACTCAAATTGGATAATGGAAAGTGTATTTGTGAATAAAACCCACATGTGCATATTTTATAAGGTTGGCCCTAAGGCAAAGTGGACCCTATTGGAAGGCTATAAATAAAAGTGACCTCTACCTCATTTGGACACAATCATGAGACACTCTTATATCTTGGTTTTGGCTTGCATGAATCTAAGGCTCGTTCACAAAGGAATAAGTTCATTCTGAGGTGAAATTACAGGGTATGAAGCTCACATTTCATATCTAGGGTTTTGGGTCATAGTCATTGGCACAGCACAGAAGGATTTCTACCATATTCGCTCGCACAGATGCTCATGTGTGCGACTGGGGCCTTCCAATCACATGTACAACTCACTGTGCATGCGACCAGGAGTTATGGTTTCTACAGTCCAAATATGACCCCAGTCGCTCACTTGTCAGGCTTAATGGACTGACTGGGGAAGCCATAGTCACTCACATGTCTCCTCCTCCATGTGATCGGGACTCAAAATATGAAATCTTGATTTTCTGAAGATTTCACTCAGTGACAGCAGGGTTCGGCAGTTGACTGCAGACATTCATAGTTCATTACAGTCTTCAGAATCATAGTTTTTAGTATATACATCGTTGGGTGCATTTCATGGATGTTGTAGTTGTTTTGCTTATTAGTTGCATAGATGAAGATATGGATCATTGTACTCTCTTTTATTGAATATTTTATTAATATATAATAAGAAGAATAATTTGAAAGGGTTTTTCCCATAGAGGGTTTTTCCCTGGTCTCCAACCAATCTTGGTGTCTCTATGTGTGAATGCTTTTCTTCTGTTGTTCCTTTATGTTTTGCTGCATTGATGATGATGATATTGTTCTTTCTACATAGTTGCATATGTTTTTGAATAATGATGCAACTCTAAAAAATGTTATTATGTTATGGGGTGAATGTAATGTGTTAATGAAGAAATTAAATTATCAAAGCAAAGAAAAATATAGCCCTAAGAAAACTTAAGAAATGGAAATGATAGCAAAAATGGTAGTGAGGGAGGAGTAGCCATTAATCGAGCATATCCGGGAATATTTACAAAATCTCAGAGCATACCTAAGGGATGGCATCATTATCCAACATAATCAAAGGTACAATTTCAACATTTTTTAGCAATGGTGTTAACGATAAAATATCAAGACTCTGAAAAACCTTAAAATTCCAACAATTTCCGAGCATGATGTTAAAGATAAAATATCACGTCTCTGAAAAATCTTAAAATTTCATTACTAGGAATATTGTATAATTTGTCTAAATATGATGTTTTATATTTAGACAAATTATATGACTAAAAAAACTTTAAAAATGAACACCTGAATGAAAGAGTCATTATTCCAAGAGTAATTTTTATTTTAAAGGCTAAAAGTATAGCTCTTTTCAAATCTTAGCCTAAGACAACTTATCCCATTGCAACAAAAACTTAAAAATCAATGATAAAAACAAAGTATCCCCTTTTAATGGGGCATAAAAATTGCAACATGTTTTTTAACTACGGTACAATGATAACAATAAATAATATCATAACAATATCACTATACAATTTAAAAATTCAACATTAATTTCTAATATTGTTTACTTTTAATCAAAATATCAATACTGGTAGATTGAATGAACAATAATTATTTCTCAAAGTTATTGTTGCATTGTAGATATTCTAACAAATTAATTCTTCATAATTAAAACATATAATCCAAAAAACATAGAAATTACTCATAACTTCACGTAAGATCATATGGAAGTTAAAATAGTTATTTCAAGTTATCATACAAACATCATTTACATAACATGTCTTAGACAATTATTCAAAACAACTCATAGGTTTTGGAACACCATCATAATTTATGGCAACTTCAGATGAATGACTAGGTGCAGATGAAGATGGCTCATATTCTTCTCTTTCATTAATCAATGCCCCATCGAGTCAACATGCATGCCCACCATTTAAGGTTTTAAAAGTCTTCTATATCTATGACTAGGTTCGTGATCAAGGTGGATATCGGTGGCCACCCACCTATTCCATTTGGACCGGCACCATCAATTCTTGTAGCTTTTCACATTTAGCACAACTTACTATTTTTAGCAGGTTTTCGGGTCCTGCACTCTCGGAGCCATTTTAGGGCCTTAATGATCTAGGTGGATATTGGTGGCCACCCACCTATTCCACTTGAACCCCAACCATCAGTTTTTTCAGTTTTTAAGTTGCAGCATAACTTACTATTTTTAGTAGTTTTTCAGGTCTTGAACTTCCGGAGCTATTTTAAGGCCCTAAACGACGTTTTTTGGGAAAACCGAGAGTAAGATGGTCCACATTGAAAGTTCTACTCCTCGAATAGATGGTTAAATTGAGCTATTGAGCGTGTCAAACGGAGATCAAATGCCAAAGTTACATCCCCGGGAACTTGAAACACCAATTTACCCAAACGGGACCCACAATTTTGGCGCTTCATCTCCTAGTGTTAGGTTTTTGGACATTTCAGTTTTTTCATTGTTTCTCAATAATAAATAGGCCCTCGAGCCTTATTTTAACACAGTTCATAGGTTTGTAGCCGCCACATCTCTTCTCAGAGATACGCTACCAGCACCCTAGCTAGTTTATTTCCATTATGTTTGTAAGCATATTTTAGTCATTCTTTTATTAATAAAATGAAGCATTATTTCCGCTGCATCTCTGTGTTTATGGTTATATCTATATTCTATTGTGTTCCACCATATACCATCGGGTGTCTTCACCCAGGGAGAGATATCCGCATCCGCCAATAGTGCTGCCTTCCATACAGCATCAAGTCATTCACGGATGAGGTATTATGTGATGTTGCTCCTCTTGATGTAGTTGATGTATTATTGGGCCAACCATACTTGTGGAGGTGACATGTTGTGTATGATTCTAGGCCTCGTGTTGTTATTCTTACTTTGGGAAATAACTTGTACAGGATACCAGAGGTAGTACCACCTCCTGTCATCTCTTTGACTACTGCAAAACAACGAAGTAAGATTGTTTCCCAAACCAAGAAATTTATTTCCTTACAACTCGCTCAAAGGGAAAGAAGAATATTGTGGCCAAAACCTTGAAACAGGGCTCCCCTGCACGGCTGCAGCAGATGGACAAAGTCATGGAGGAATACGAGGACATTTTCTCCTCATTCACAGAGGTTCCTCTACACCGTCAGGACAAGCACTCCATTGTTCTAACCCCTGACGCACCGCCACCTGATGTTGCAATACCTCCTGCAACTACACATACATAATCCACACATGTATTTTCTGAGGCTGATAAAGAAACCAAAATTACTAAACGCATCCAACATGTGCGCCCACAGGTCTATGACATCTTCGACAAATCTAATACCCAGTTCAACAGAATTTGTCTCAACTCATGGAGGATCTCAATGCAATGAGGACCATTGCTTCCTAAGTAGGGAGGAATTATCCAGGTGGATATCGGTGGCCACCCACCTATTCCATTTGGACCGGCACCATCAATTCTTGCAGCTTTTCACATTCAGCACAACTTACTATTTTTAGCATGTTTTCGAGTCTTGCACTCCCGGAGCTGTTTTGGGGCCTTAATGATCCAGGTGGATATTGTTGGCCACCCACCTATTCCATTTGAACCCCCACCATCAGTTCTTTCAGTTTTTAACTTGTAGCACAACTTACTATTTTTAGCAGTTTTTCGGGTCCTGAACTTCCGAAGCCATTTTGAGGCCCTAAACGACGTTTTTTGGGAAAACCGGGAGTGACATGGGTATATGGACCATTTTTTCTCACATCAAAAGTTGTACTCCTCGGATAGATATTTCTAACGAGCTATTGAGCATGTAAAATGAAGATCGGATTCCAAAGTTACGTCCCTGGGAAGTTGAAACACTAATTTACCCAAACGGGACCCACAGTTTTGGCGCTTCATCTCCTAGAGTTAGGTTTTTGGACGTTTCAGTTTTTCCATTATTTCTCAATAATAAATAGGCCCTCGAGCCTCATTGTAGCACATTTCAAAGGTCTGTAGCCACCACATCTCTTCTCAAAGATACACTACCAGCACCCTAGCTAGTTTATTTCCATTATGTCTGTAAGCATATTTCAGTCATTCTTTTATTAATAAAATGAAGCATTATTTCCGCTACATCTCTATGTTTATGGTTATATCTGTATTATATTGCATTCCTACATAAATATGGATCAGTTACTGATCCGTATTTATGGAGGAACGCAATAAAATACTGAAATAGACATAAACACATAGATGCAGCGGAAACAATACCTCATTTTATTTAAATCAGATGACTGAAATATGCTTACAGACATAATGGAAATAAAAATAGCTAGGGTGTTGGTAGCGTATCTCTGAGAAGAGATGTGGTGACTACAGACCTCTAAACTGAGTTAAGTTGAGGCTCGAGGGCCTATTTATTATTTAGAAACAATGGAAAACCCTAAACATCCAAAACCCTAACCCTAGGAGATGAAGTGCCAAAACTATGGGCCCCGTTTGGGTAAATTGGTGTTTCAACTTCCCGGGGACGTAACCTTTGCATACTATCTCCGTTTGACGCGAACCATACCTCGTTAGAAAGATCTATTCGAGGACTACTATATTTGATGTGAGCAACGTGGGCACATGGACCCATGTTACTCTCGGTTTTCCAAAAAAATGTCATTTAGGGCCTCAAAATGGCTTCGGAAGTTCAAGACCCAAAAAAATGCCAAAAATAGTAAGTTGTGCCGAAACTAAAAAACTGAAAGAGACAATGGTGGGGCCCCAAGTGGAATAGGAAGGTGGCCACCAATATCCACCTAGATCATTCCTCCCCCCTTAGGAAGCAATGGCCCAAATTGCATTGAGTTCCTCCATGAGATGAGGAAACTTCTGCTGAACTTGGTCCCTGGTGAACCACTTGCCTTGGTGCAAGAGTTAGCCAGCTTTGACAACCCGATACAATTGGATCTTCTGTTGGCGAGTGTTCTTGATTTGCATGTCCATGATATAATCTGTGGTGGTCTGTTCCATGCATTCTGGGCTTAACTCTTTTGATGTGAGTTCTTCTCCAATGTCAGAGGTGTCCAGTAGAGGTGGGAAGTAGGGATGAAGGCAGTCTACATTGAATACTGGGTCCAGACCAAGGAATGGTGGAATATTGAGCTCGAAGTCATTGTTCCCTACAGCCTTGGTGATGGTGTACGGCCCATATCGAAGCGGGCAAAGCTTGCGATGGGGTCCAATGAGGCGCTTCTTCTGCAAATATAGCCACACTTTGTCGCCCACCTGGAATTGTGTGGCACCTGATGTTGATCATGTCGTTGCTTGTACTTAGCATTGGATCTGTCCAATATGTCATGAACCTATTGGAAGATGTGTTGAATGTGCTCGATGAGGTTGTTCGCTTTGTTACCTTCAGACTGGACATGAGCCGAATCGGCCTGAG
Organism: Pinus albicaulis; assembly: GCA_034641835.2. Lineage (NCBI taxonomy): Eukaryota > Viridiplantae > Streptophyta > Pinopsida > Pinales > Pinaceae > Pinus > Pinus albicaulis. The sequence continues at coordinate 1,130,378,069 of CM076583.1, read as the reverse complement.
TAGCCGCAAATGGCATGGCTACGTCAATGGGACATAATGGCTGGAATCCCAAGCCCACCTTAAAGGGGTTGTGGCCGGTTGAGCTGTGCAGAGCCCGGTTATAACTGTTTTGTACATAGGGGAGACTCTCATCCCATGTGTGTGGATTCTTTGAATTGTACATGCACATAATGTGTACAATCATCCTGTTGACGACCTCTGTCTGGCCATCAGTTTGGGGATGGAAATCTATGGACTTGGTGAGCTTGGTGTCCAACATTGACCAGAGGTTGGACCAAAATGTGTTGAGGAACCTGTTGTCTTGATCTGATATGATAGACTGTGGGATCCCAAAGTGCACCCACACTCGTTCAAAGAAGAGTTTAGCAGTGACTTCTGCTGTGATATTCTTCTTACAGGCCGCCATAATGACCATCTTCGAGAATCTGTCAACGACCATGAAAACACAGTCATTTCCATGCTTAGTAGAAGGAAGGCCCGACATGTAATCCATGGAGATGGATTCCCAAGGTCAACTAGGGGTAGGTAGCGGAGTATAGAGGCCTTGCTTCTTGATGGTCGGTTTGGCAATGGCGCAAGCAGTGTAGGATCTGATGTACTTCCCGACATCTTGTCGAAGGTTCGGCCAACAGAAATACTTCTGCAGTACTGCCACTGTTTTCTCGACCCCAAAATGCCCAGCAGCTCGACTGTAGTGTGCTTCCCATATCATCTTGGCACGCTCGCTTGAAGGAACACAAAGGTGTCCCAGATGACATAACAGTGCATCTTGGAGGTGAAAATTTGGAACTTGTGTACCCCCCAAGAGTGCCTTGTATGTGTGGCTGAATTCTGGATTGCTCTTATAGAGAAGCAGCCAATCAGAAGTCTTAGGCCCACAAAAGTTGAGAACAGTGGTTATGGCCACGATCGGTGGTCAGCTGAGGCAGTCTGCAACATTAATGGTGCTACCCTTCTTGTACTTGATGTTCAAATGAAATTGTTGCAGATATGTGGACCACTTCTGATGGCGATTGTTCTGCAACTTCCCTTGTGTCTGTATGAACTGCAAGGGTCGGTGGTCTGTGTGGATGATTGTTTCCTTCCCCAAAATTTAATGCTTCCATTGTCGACAAGCATACACAATGGAATACATTTCTTTGTCATAAGTGGGATACTTGTGAACTGTGTCGGACAATGTCTCACTGTGATATGCCACTGGATGCCACTGTTGAGTAAGAACTGCCCCAATAGCATAGTCAGAGGCATATGTCTCGATCTCAAATGGTTGTTGCAAGTCTGGTAATGTGAGCACTAGGGTAGAACAGAGGTGATGTTTCAATTCTACGAATGCCTTCTGTTGAGATTCCGACCAAAATAATTTTGCTTTCACTCCTCCCTTGGTGACTTGACTCAAGGGCCAAGTGATATGTGTTAGGAATCTGTAATCAGCAAGATTGGCAAAGTCTGATCATAGAAACAACATCGTTTCAACCAAATTTGGGATTCTAGGATCTAGCCCTCCTAAATCCGGAGAGGGATCTCTCCAATAAGTGCAAAGATGGATTTGTCTTTGAAGTTTGGGTAATGATTTTAGGCTAGTTATGAGGGCCAAGGGTTTTGTTTTTTTTTTTATGGTTGAGCATGAATATTGTTTGAGGGGAAAGTCCTAAGTGCAAAGAGTTTCAAAGGTGAGAAGTTGCAAGCGAGTAGAACATATTTGGCTAAAAAGATAGATATAACGTTGGTTTTTAATCCATTGGGCTATGGAGTCATAACAAGGCTTTAATTGAACAACAACATCAAGAATGATACAAGGGGCAAGTCATCTACACCACAAGATTATTGAGATTTAAATGATGGAATGAGAACAATAAAGTGTTGGAGGGGTGGAAACTGATAATAATTTCACAAGGGATTTATAGTCAGTCCAAACAAGAAAAAGCCTCTTAAGTAACTGTTTAAAACCAACCAAGTGCAGGGCTAACCATTGACTTCTTGAGTAAGTTTGTATTAAAGCATCTTAATTGAATCCACATAATTACCTTCAGAAAGTATGAAAACATATAAGAGGAAACAAAGTGTAACTTAAGATCAGATAAAGTACTTTAAAACCTAGTCTGCTTTTAGCCAACACCAAGGGAAACTTTCAGAATCTGCCTTTGGAGAATAGAAGCTAGAAACCGGGCAAACCATCACTTTCTAGTCTAACTTTAATAAGCGAATAAGGAAAATAAATTTCAAGAACAATGTTTAAAGCCAACAGTAGGACGAGGGAACTCTAGCATTCCTAACTTCTTAAACTGTATTGAATCATTCTTAAATAAACAATTTGGAGGAAAACATTGAGATAAATATTTTTCAATTAGAGAAGGGAACTGATAAACAGTAGATCCTAACTCTGTAAATTTTGTTCTTTATAAGAGAATCATGAACAATATGGCATACATAGAAGGAAAACAATAACAAAGAAAGGGCACTTCACCAGTAATATAGACCAGGATCCCAAGAAACAGCTTGTTTATTGATGTCAAACCAGTTACAATACTCAGATCCAATGTTTCAGTTCAGCAATCATCTTCACTATCCAGCCTAACAAAACTAACACAAACAGAGCTCCAAGGGCCAGTGAACATTATTTACAGTCAGAAATTTTAAGCTCAGATGTATTTAAAAGTTCTACAACCAACAGATTCTCATCTTCTACAGAAGTATTTATAGAAGGATGAGGAGGTGAGATCTGATAAAAGATCTCTCAAGGCAGTTAATACAGATTCAAGAATTCTTGGCCTTTTGAGGGCCTCGATGAAGAAGTTTACAGGTGGTTCACTGTATTAACTGTTTTACAATTAATATCAAAGCTCGATGGGAGTTTTATTTGACTTTGAGGCTCAGCGTAAATGTTTGGAGTAACTCTGTAGATATTTCTGCATTTATTTCTTTGTAGAAGTAACTCCCTGGCTGCGCTGAGGCAAAATATCTGATTCTCCAAATGATTTCATCCTCTGTTTGAATTCTTTGAGGCAACATGTGGCGTTTATGGTAGCTGAGGAATCAATTCGCCTCAAAATGTAGCGGTGGAGGCCTCTTTGTCTGAAAGATCTTTTTGGATTTTCTTTTAATTCTGTTTTAATTTGGGGGATTAGGCTTTTGATATTCAATCTTAGCTGTAATCCCCAAATCTGTCTTCAATCTTCATTCTGACGCGCTCTATCTTCAGAAAACTGATACTCTTTTTAAATGTGTTTTAAACACAGTGTCTTGTCGATGTGCAGGGCCGCGCAGGGCTCTTTATGGTATCAACGCTCATAAATCATTGAGAAAACAATGGAATAGAGCCCGCAAATGGTTCTCTTTAATAGCACAAAATCACAGGAAGCATCTTTCCCGGCCTTCGGCCTTTCTCTTCAATACAATGGAAAACCATTAAAAAGACCTGCAAAACACAGAAATAATTAAAAAATCCTGTGAAATGGGTTAAACTACTTCAGAAGGCGGGAGAGGAGCGTAGCCGTTGGATTTGTACACGTGGACAGTCCAGATCTAATCGGCGAGAGGGGAAAAAGGGGTGCGATGAAAAAACTCCGATGCGATTGCGCGATCGAACGGGCCGAGGCGATTAAGCGATGGTCGTTGATCAAAGGACGAGATCAACGGTGGAGAATGAATCGGGGGACTGACCGATCGGAGGGACAAACAAAAAGCGTGCGATTAAACATTGCGATGCGATTGAAATCGGCGATGCGACGGAGCGATGGCCGTTTGATCGTCGTTCGATCAATGGCGGGGATTAGTTCTGGAGTGGACCAGCGGAAAAAAATTTATAACATATGAAACCCAAAGTTTTCAACAAAAAAAACAAAGGTTTTTAATGGATCTGGATATAAATATATGATAGGCACCCGACTACGGGGCCTGTGGTCTTTACGGAATGTAATATTCCCGGTCATATTAAAACAAGGCTCAATCGTAATCGGGCCATCAGGCCTGGTCTTTGTAATTTACCCATTCTGAAAATTTTGCGATGCAATTGGCGCCTAGGACCTTTAACACTTGGTCCCGGGGATAGTCATATGAAATGAAAAGGCGGGGGAAGTTTATATGTATAAGGCGTGATCGCATCGGAAAGTTTGATGCGGCCTTTTCAATCGACCCATTGTGTTTTCTCCGATTGCGATTGCGCGATCGGTCTTTCAATCTACCCATTAAAATATTTCAACACGTGACTTGGGTTTTTAAGTTAAAAACTTTGGAAAAGTGGGTTTTAAGACTTTACAAAGGAAAAGCACGATTGGGAATAAAATATCACAAGGTATTAAGCGTCGAAGGTGGGCCCACAGGATATATATATAAAAAATGATGCGATCGGGAGTTTTTATAATACAAAGGATTAATCGCATCGGGGTTTTTCAATCCAAAGCATGATCGCAATCGGAACTTTTGAATAGAGCACAAGTCTCGCGCATTTGGATATTGCCGATGCAATTAGCGCTCGGGGTAATAACTCTTGTTTTTTTCAAAAGAAACATGAGATCTGGAGTTATATCAAAGGGAGTTGATCACATCGGGATTTTTTGTATTTACAAAACATATGCGCTCGTTTGATTTATTCTGATGCGATAAACGCCGATGGGAATAGTGCCTAGTTCCGGGGAAGGGGCATGTGGGGGAAGTGGTTAGGACTTAGCCCAAGGGGGCTTAAGTCCATAGTCAAAATACTTTGTTTTTTATGAATTTTCTCATGGTTTTCAAAGGAATCGAGGGTTTCGGAACAGTCAAAAAAATGAGTTTTTAACTATGGAAAAGTGATTTTCATGAAGAGAAGAAGAGAAATCATGAAAACAAAGGAGTTTTTATGGATAAAAAGGGGAGAAAATGAAAGTTAGTTTTGAAATAGGGGAAGGGGAAAAATGATGATTTTTGCAGCAGTTTCTTCTCATGATTTCAGCAGAATTTCGAAGTATAAAATGGGAACAGCAATGAAGATTTTGGACAGAGACATGAGGCCTTCTAGAGTCTTCAAGAGCCAACCATTTTTACCAATGAAATTTGTTCCTTGAAGGCTCAAAAAGTATTAGCCACCTCTTGCTATAACAAATATTATAGGTGGCTAACAGTGGCTCCACTTGGGGATGGTGCCTTCTTGAAGGCATCAAGAACTTCAAACTTGCATTCTCTGGGAGGCTGATCAGTTTGTCTAATCCAATAGGCTGCCCTTCCTTTGCTGGGATGATCTTGCTCTGAGAACATATTAGCAGCCATGAAGACAATGGATTTTCATCTACAAGCTTTCTACCTACCCAATCCTACTGATCTAACATTTTTTCTTCATTAGAGTGCACTTGGATTGGCAAACTCTTTACAACATTTTATTCTTTTGAAAACAGGAAATCTAATCTATTTCTACTCCTTATTTCTCCACAAACTCAGATTAAACAGTTGAGTCCATAAAATTCTCTACCTAATCTACCATCTGTTGGGATTGAACTATCCAACAGATTTTATTCTCTAATATCTACAACAGAAATTAAAAAGCATACAAGTTAGGATTGAACAGTCTAACTTGATGCTAATCCATGGCATAAAAACAAGTTGCACATAGTTTATTATTTGCAAAAAAATTAAAACAAAATGATGAAGGCTTAAGATCTGAAAATTCAAAGTAATTCCTTCATATTTTTTCACAGCTCTGTTTTGACTTTGTTTGAGATGTTCTTTCTTTTTCTCTGGTTCAGATTTTGAGTTAATTAGAACCAGATTTTTATATATTCTTGACTCAGAAAAAATAAAACAGATTTGAGTCATTTTCTTTTTGAAACCTTAGGTTCAGATTTTGATCTTGTTTGAACCTTTAATTTATATCCTAAACTATCTACTGATAAGCCAAGATTAAAAAGTTTGGCAAATCGAATTCACTATCCTATCAGCAGAAAATTTTAAGCTAACTAGTCAAGGTTAAGTTGTTTGACTAACAAGAAGTGTGTTTTTCAGGAGTGGCATTTAAGCTTGCACACTTTCAGAATTTGTTTCTCTTTTTTGGTATGGGGTTGTACCTTTATTGTTTTGTCAATCTGCCCTCTTTTCATTCTTTCTTTGTTTTTGTATTTTTTATTTTTCTAACTTTGAATGCAATGGTGGATGAAATATTTATAATGAAAAAAGATTAAAAAAGGCTTCAAAACATAGCATTTATCAAGAAAAGTAATGCTTAAGCATCCTGCCATTGACAGGACCACCAAACAATTCAGATCCATTCAACTCCTGCAAGAAAAATGCATTGTTACCAGCAGCTGAATGAATAGAGAAAGGGCCAAGCCATAAGTTGTCAAATTTTCCATGCTTGCCCTTGTCTTCCCTTCTTGAATCCCATTTTAAAACTTTATCCCCAATCTTGAAATTGGTGGCCTTTGTTCTTCGGTCAAAAAGATTTTTAATGCTGTCCTGCTTCTGCAATGCTTTGTTATAAACTTCCTCTCTGGTTTGCTGGAGATGAATGGTCTGGTTTATTCTTCTGATCATGTCATTTTCTTCAATTTGTAACTCTTGAATCAACTTCGTTACTGGTACACCAAGGCTATTTGGAAAAATTGCATCAGTACCATACACAAGCTGGAAAGGAGACATACCAATAGATTTCTTCAAAGTCAATCTGTCAGCCCAAAGTGCATGAACCAGCTTTGTGTGCCAAGACTTCTTGTTGTCTTCCAACAGTTTCTTGATTATATTCACTAAGATTTTGTTTGAGGATTATGCAAGTCCATTACCTTGAGGGTAATAGGCCGTGGAATGCCCCAATGTTATGCGATATCTATGACAGAACTCAACCATCTTCTTTGATCCAAATGTTGTTGCATTATCAGTGATAATCTTGGTAGGACAGCCAAATCTAGAGAGAATATTAGTCTCCATGAATTTTATAATAACTGAATCATTGGCTTGTCTACAGGGTATGGCTTCTATCCACTTAGTGAAATATTATGTGGCAGTGAGAATTCATCTATTTTGGGCAGAAGATGGGGGATGGATTTCTCCTATGAAGTCAATTCCCCACTGTTGAAATGGGGCTTCAACAGTGATTGGATGCAGAGGCAGTGGCAGGAGTTTTCTTTTGCCTTCAAAAAGTTGACATTTATGACAGGCTATGATCATATTGTGGATATCAGGAAAAAGAATAGGCCAATAGAAACCAGCCCTCAAAATTTTGTTGGCTGTTGTCTTCCAGTATAAATGACCTCCACACTCTCCTTCATGGAACTCGTGCTTAACCTTCTCTGAATCAAACTCGGGCACACATTTAAGCAATAGACCACTTGCATTTTTCCAATAAAGGCATTGATCAATAATACAATAGTTTACAGCTTTCAATTTAAGGAATCTTGCCTTTGTCTTTGTCAAACCATGAGGTGTATTCAAATTAAGCAAAACATAAATAATATCAGCATACCAAGGAGAATTCATAAAATGGTTTTCAACAATAGGAGTTGAGATTTCTTCTTGGTCATCCAAAACATTAATCATATTAATATCAAGAATTTCAAAATTGGATTCAGCCATTAATCTAGCTAGACCTTGGCCTTTGATGAGTTTAGTGGGTTTTATCTCTAGATCATATTCAAGAATAATAGCAATCCACTTACCTCTCTTACCATCTGGGTCCTGTGTTAAAATGTCTTTAACGACTGAATTTGGGACAAAGGCAATGATGTGTGAGGGAAGGATGTATACTCTGAAGTCTTTCAACGCTTTAACCAAAGCAAAAGCTTGATTTTCCATAATTTTATACTTCAAAGTGGCATCCCTCAATGCCTTGCTAAAGAATGCAATAGGTTGCTCTTGTCCTTGTGGATTTTTCTCTAAAAGGACAGCAGCTATGGTATGTTCTGATGCAAATGAAAAGATATAAAAATATTTTGAGAAATCAGAACTTATAAGAACCAGTGTTTTGGTTAAGGCTTGTTTCACCAGCTCAAAGGACTTCTTTTCTTCCAAGGTCCATTTCACCCCTTGCTCCTTCTTCAACATGTTTGTGATATTCCTAAGGAGCTCAGCCAAGTTAGGGATGAACCTTCTCAAAAAGTTAATCTTTCCAATGAAATATTGCAACTCTTTGATGTTTCAAGGATGAGAGATTTGAAATATAGCCTCAATCCTCTTTGGATCTATATTTATACCCTCTTCAGAAATAATGTGCCCAAGAATTTTACCTTCTTGGTGACCAAATAGTGTCTTCTTAGGGTTTAAGGATATTCCAAACTTTCTGCATTTCTCGAAAAATTTTCTTAAATGTTCTAAATGTTCTTCATCTGTTTTTGAAAACACAGTAACATAATCAAGATAGATAATTATGAAGTAGCCCAGTTCTTCCGAGAAATCTATGTCCATGGCTCTTTGAAAAGTTGCTCCAGCATTCATTAAAACAAAAGGCATTTTCACATACATGAAAGTGCCCCATGGTGTAGTAAAGGCGGTCTTTAATTGATCAGCCGGGTGAACTAAGATCTGATTGTACCCTGAATAACCATCCAGCAAAGAAATTCTTTTAGACCCTACCACCCTTTGCAAAATATGATCCATCTTGGGCAAAGGGTAGTTGTCCTTTAATGAAGCTTTGTTTAAGTCTCTAAAGTCTATACAAAGCCTGATCTCTCCAGTTTTCTTCCTAACAGACACCAGATTAGATACCCATTCAGAATATATAACAGGGACAATAATACCAACATCATACATTTTCATGATCTCCTTCTGAACCAATGGTAACTGGACAGGGTTTATTCTGCGCAGTTTCTGTTTGAAAGGTTTTTGGTTTTCTTTGAGGGGAATTTTGTGTTGTATTATTTCAGTTTCATAGGATTTAAGATCTTCGTAACTCCATGCAAAAACATCATAGAACTCTTTAAACAGCTCAATATATTTAAGTTTAATATGAGCTGGTAAAGTTTTGGACAGTTTAATCATTTTTTGTTTAAGTTCGCTGCCAATATTACACTCTTCCACTTCGGTCTCTACAAGTTCCAGTTTTGGTTTATTCGCCACATCGTTAAAATCAAACAACTCTTCTAAAGGGGTCAGACCTTTAGGCAAACCTTCATCTTTAGAGTGTAGATTTTCTAACTCCTCTGTGTCGAACTCTGCATTCATTTATGTTTCGCTTTCAAGTTTGCTAGATAATAGGTTTATATTAGCAAGTTCAGGCGACGGTTCTCCTTCATCAAAAAAAATTTCTTCCTTGCAATCTGTTTCATAGTCTAAGTCCAAACTGTTTATTTCAAATTCATTTCTGAATTGCATGAAGTCTTCTATTTGTTTGTCATTGTCAAACACCTGCCAATACTTCTCATTATCTGGCACAGCTGGTCTGAATTTTATCTGAGTTGTACAATCTTTGGTGTTATACGGCGTCAAGCATGTTCTAGCTGCGTAGGCTAGGCTGTGGGCAGCAATGTTCTTCTTTCTTGGGACAAAAATCAATTGGGATTCTTCAAAAGTTTCCAAAAGGTCCACGACATCGTTTCGGTAGGCTCGAAGTCTGGGATGATGAGCGTTATATTCCCCATTGACTTGCCTAATGACTAACTCTGAATCTCCGTGAACTTTAATTCTTTTGGGTCCTATATTTTTCAACAAACGTAAGCCTATGAGAAGGGACTCATATTCTGCTATGTTATTGGAACATTGAAAGTTTAGTTTGCAGGAAATGTTTTCTACGTGATTGTTTTCAGTGTTATTAATCCAAACCCCTGCGCCTGCGTTAGTTTTAGTGCAGGATCCATCAAAAAACATACTCCATAGAGGATTGTTCTTGGTTTCAGTCTGGTTACCGTCCTCTTCAACTAACGTGCTCGACAATTGTGGAATGTCAGCACTTGGTCGTACCTGTTTCGATTCCTCAGGATTTGTGTTCATTGGAGGTTCGTTTTCTTTAGTGTCCAGGTTCAAAAGTGAAAGACGTATGACCTGTAGTTCAAGACTTTTGTTTAGTTTGCTAACGTCTTCCAACGCAGCAAACTGTTTTGTCAGTTTTGTGGTATTTACCTCCTCCTCTCTATCAGCCATTAACTCTGTTAAAGTTACTTTTTCATCTAATGTTTCTTCGTTAAAAAGGATAAATGAATCAAGGCCGGTATCTACAGAGTATAAAGGGGAGTTTTGTGGTCTGTCTTGACTTGTAACCATGTATTGCATATGAGACTCCCTGTAAAGTCTTCTATTCTGATTGAAAACGGGGATAGTCGCGTAGGTCATGTCCATTTGCATAGTCCCCTGTAACTTAGCCCCCCAAGACCTTGATAATAAAATTCCATACTTGGGGGGGACATCAGCCACAACAATATCCATAACTAGGCATTTGGCTGGAATCTGTGCTAAGTTAACACAGAGGTCTTTGATTTAATCCTAAACACCTTACTCTGCTGGAATCAAAGGAATACAGGTCTTTATACGGTCTGGTAATTTCCAAACCAAGGCTCTCCATCACAGCTTTAGGCATTAAATTATGAGAAGCCCTGGAATCATGCATAGCGTTGTGAAAAATTTTGTCATGAACGTTTAAACTCACATAAAAGGGAGGAACAGGTCCCTCTTGATATTTGCCTTCAATCTTTGGACCGAAGATAAGCTATGGCTGGTCATCATTAAGATTGACTGTATCCCCATTCTCTTCTATATTTAAAGCCTTTAAAATTTGGGTCCTATATACATGTTGGGCAGCTAACTCAGTGAGGGGAACAAAGATTTTGATCTTTGAAATTTCCTGCTCTAGCCTGAAAGGAATTTGGCTTTTTAAAGTACTGGTTTCGGTCTTATTAACTGCTATTCTATCAGCAATATCAGCTTGCTGATTTTTTTTATTTACACGTGACAAAATAGTTTTAACATGAGTACTAGCTGAAGTGTTAGTACTACTAATGTCTGCACTCTGTTTTTCATTGTTTAGAGTGATTTTCCCTTTATCTTTATCAGAATTTACAGCCACTTTTTTATCCTTTTTTTTTACAACTTTAGGCTTGGTTGTAGTGTTTTTTTGTGAAGATTTTTCAGAGGTTTTGGTGTTGGGAGTTTGTTGACTAGTTTTGCTTCTAAGGTCATAGTCTCTTTGAGGCTCTATGATGACATTTTCCATGTCTTGATAAGAATTTTCATCATCCTCTCTTTTGTCATCATAAGGTGTATATATACCTTGTTTTTTATCATAGTGAATCTCAAAGTCATCATTATCTACGCTCAGCATGTTGATACCATCTTCCTCTGTTATCTCATCAGTTTCCTCAACCTCACTTACATAGTTTTGATGAAAGGGCGGAGTGATCTACTGATCATCTTCCCTAGATCTGTTTGGAGGTTGGTTCCTTCTAAAATTCTGATTCTGGTTTTGATTTCTATTTTGAGGAGCAGTTTGGGTTTGGCTTGCTTGTGCTCTCTTAATTATGCTCATCTCTTTCATCATTTCTTCCATCATTCTCTCCATATTTGAGTTGGAAGTAGAAGGTGTGGATTCTTCTCTGAAGGAAACTCTCTTTTCAGTTTTCATTCTTGCTCTCTTCTCCATTAAGTTGACTTCTACATAAAGAGCACCTTTTTTCATATCTTCAAGAGTTGCAAAATCTCTCTCTCTCAGCTCATAGGTCATGTCAGAGTCAAACCCTTCAGGGAATTTGTTTAAAGCTGAGCCCTGTGGAGGTTTTAGTTCTGGTGAAAGTGCAATGTACACACTATTGAATCTAGTGCAGTAAGCTTGCACACTTTCCCCAGGGTTTCTATGGAGGTTCTTGTAGTCAGAAAGGACTTGAAGAGGGTTTTTCTTTACTTCCCATTTGTTTAATAATTTTTGATGGAAGGCTTGGAGATCATTAATACTATGGGGGGCTAAGCCTTTGAACCATTTTCTTGCTTCTCCCCCTAAGCTCTGAGAAAATAACCTAAGCTTGACAGAATCATCATCAATTTCATTTCTGTCAAAGTAGTCATTCATTTTATCCACATGTTGTGATGCAGTTGTAGCATTGTTAGCATCATACAATGGAATTTTGGACTGATAGTCCTGTGGAAGATTGACTAATGGTATAGGAAGGACTAGGGGAGCATACCATGCTTCCATGATAGGTGGTGGGGGAGGATTTACGAGGAGTGGATTAATAACAGGAATAGTGGGCTAAAGTGGAGTGGTTTGAATAGTGGATGTAGGGTGAGCAGAAGTGGATGGACCAGGAATAGACTGTTGAGCTGATCTTGGATGAGAGACACCTAAGTTGTGAAGGAAATGTAAATCGGGAGGTGTTGTTTCTTTGCTACCAAGAGCTTCACTTGTTTCAAGAGATGATAGTGAAGACTCAGAATCTAACTGATCTAAATCACCAAGAGACCTAGTTCTAAACGGGTTTACTAAGTCAACTTGAGATTGTTGTAGAGCTGAAATATTTTCAGGAACTAAATTAGCTCTCAAGGGTGATCTGAAAACAGTTGATAATTTAATCTTAGGAGACTTCCTAAGGATACCTTTTGGGTTATCAACTACTTCAGGCGGATCAGGGTCAGGATGGGCTCTAGTGTGAATCTTTCTAGGAGCCACTATGTTGTGTTTTTGAGACCCAAATAAACAAGACAAGTTCAACCAGGTATGACAATCTTTGAATGGTCAACCAATCTGTTTACACAAGTTTTAATCCTACAGTCTTCTGACTGAGTTTGAAAGATAATATAATGATAAGGGTTCTTCCCAGTGGAGTCTTAAGGTCTGTTCAGGATTGTGGAGTCGCCAAGTGGAAGGTTTTAGCCCCTAAGGAGGTAAAAGGTTTTATGGTCCACCACCATGTTTATTTGGATACCAATCTGAAATATTTTTAGGTTTTTTTTATTTATCTTTCAGTAGTATGGTGTTTAATAATATCCTAACTCTGTGTCAAAACTTAGCTACGGTTATGAGACAAAGACAGTTTACTCTTATGGCTAAACCAGCTGATCTTTCAAGGTCAGATAAATTCTTAAAAGAATCCTAGGTTTCACCTAGATTGTCACTGATTCAGACAAGTTCTAACATGTTTACCGTTCTTTGGTAGTGCTTGAAAAGGCTGCTTTTAACTCACAAGGTTTTATAAAAATGAAAATGATTATGGGCTTGAGTTCCCCAGTGGAGTCGCCAGAAATGTTAGGAATCTGTAATCAGAAAGATTGGCAAAGTCCGATCACAGAGACAACATCGTTTCAACCAAATTTGGGATTCTAGGATCTAGCCCTTCTGAATCCGGAGAGGGATCTCTCCAATAAGTGCAAAGATGGAATTGTCTTTGAAGTTTGGGTAATGATTTTAGGCTAGTTATGAGGGCCAAGGGTTTTGTTTGTTTTTGGATGGTTGAGCATGAATATTGTTTGAGGGGAAAGTCCTAAGTGCAAAGAGTTTCAAAGGTGAGAAGTTGCAAGCGTGTAGAACAGCTTTTGCTATAAAGATAGATATAACGCTGGTTTTTAATCCATTGGGCTATGGAGTCATAACAGGGATTTAATTGAACAACAACATTAAGAATGATCCAAGGGGCAAGTCATCTACACCACAAGATTATTGAGATTTAAATGATGGAATGGGAACAATAAAGTGTTGGAGGGGTGGAAACTGATAATAATTTCACAAGGGATTTATAGTCAGACCAAACAAGAAAAAGCCTCTTAAGTAACTGTTTAAAACCAACCAAGTGCAGGGCTAACCATTGACTTCTTGAGTAAGTTTGTATTAAAGCAGCTTAATTGACAAAAAATCCAGTAATCCACATAATTACCTTCAGAAAGTATGAAAACATATAAGAGGAAACAAAGTGTAACTTAAGATCAGATAAAGCACTTTAAAACCTAGTTTGCTTTCAGCCAACACCAAGGGAAACTTTCAGAATCTGCCTTTGGAGAATAGAAGCTAGAAACCGGGCAAACCATCACTTTCTAGTCTAACTTTAATAAGCAAATAAGGAAAATAACTTTCAAGAACAATGTTTAAATCCAATAGTAGGACAAGGGAACTCTAGCATTCCTAACTTCTTAAACTGTATTGAATCATTCTTAAATAAACAATTTGGAGGAAAACATTGAGATAAATATTTTTCAGTTAGAGAAGGGAACTGATAAACAGTAGATCCTAAATCTGTAAATGTTTTTCTTTATAAGAGAATCATGAACAATATGGCATACATAGAAGGAAAACAATAACAAAGAAAGAGCACTTCACCAGTAATATAGACCAGGATCCCAAGAAACAGCTTGTTTATTGATGTCAAACCAGTTACAGTACTCAGATCCAATGTTTCAGTTCAGCAATCATCTTCACTATCCAGCCTAACAAAACTAACACAAACAGAGCTCCAAGGGCCAGTGAACACTATTTACAGTCAGAAAGTTTAAGCTCAAATGTATTTCAAAGTTCTACAACCAACAGATTCTCATCTTCTACAGAAGTATTTATAGAAGGATGAGGAGGTGAGATCTGATAAAATATCTCTCAAGGAAGTTAATACAGATTCAAGAATTCTTGGCCTTTTGAGGGGCTCGATGAAGAAGTTTACAGGTGGTTCACTATATTAACTGTTTTACAATTAATATCAAAGCTCGATGGGAGTTTTATTTGACTTTGAGGCTCAGTGTAAATGTTTGGAGTAACTCTGCAGATATTTCTGCATTTATTTCTTTGTAGAAGTAACTCCCTGGCTATGCTGAGGGAAAATATCTGATTCTGCAAATGATTTCAGCCTCTATTTGAATGCTTTGAGGCAACAGGTGGCATTTATGGTAGCTGAGGAATCAATTCGCCTCAAAATGCAGCAGTGGAGGCCTCTTTGTCTGAAAGATATTTTTGGATTTTCTTTTAATTTTTTTTTAATTTGGGGGATTAGGCTTTTGATATTCAATCTTAGCCGTAATCCCCAAATCTATCTTCAATCTTCATTCTGCCGCGCTCTGTCTTCAGAAAACTAATACTCTTTTTAAATGTGTTTTAAACACAATGTCTTGTCGATGTGCAGGGCCGCGCAGGGCTCTTTATGGTATCAACGCTCATAAATCATTGAGAAAACAATGGAAAAGAGCCCACGAATGGTTCTCTTTAATAGCTCAAAAGCGCAAGAAACATCTTTCCCGGCCTTCGGCCTTTCTCTTCAATACAATGGAAAACCATTAAAAAGACCTGCAAAACACAGAAATAATTAAAAAATCCTGCGAAATGGGTTAAACTTCTTCAGAAGGTGGGAGAGGAGCGTAGCCGTTGGATCTGGACACGTGGACGGTCCATATCTAATTGAGATATTGCAATCGGCGGGAGGAGAAAAAGGGGTGTGATGAAAAAACTCCGATGCGATTGCGCGATCGAACTGGGCGAGGCGATTAAGCGATGGTCGTTGATCAAAGGACAAGATCAACGGTGGAGAATGAATCGAGGGACTAACCGATCAGAGGGACAAACAAAAAGTGTGCGATTAAACATTGTGATGTGATTTAAATCGCCGATGCGACGGAGCGATGGCCGTTTGATCATCGTACGATCAACGGCGGGGATTAGTTCTGGAGTGGACCCGCGGAAAAAACTTTATAACATATGAAACCCAAAGTTTTCAACAACAAAAACAAAGGTTTTTAATGGATTTGGATATACATATATGATAGGCACCCGACTACGGGGCCTGTGGTCTTTACGGAATGTAATATGCCCAGTCGTATTAAAACAAGGGTCAATCACAATCGGGCCATCGGGCCTAGTCTTTTTAATTTACCCATTCTGAAAACTTTGCGATGCGATTAGCGCCCGGGACCTTTAACACTTGGTCCCGGGGATAGTAATATGAAATGAAAAGGCGGGGGAAGTTTATATGTATAAGGTGTGATCGCATCGGAAAGTTTTATGCGGCCTTTTCAATCGACCCATTGTGTTTTCTCCGATTGCGATTGCACGATCTGTCTTTCAATCTACCCATTAAAATATTTCAACACGTGACTTGGGTTTTTAAGTTAAAGACTTTGGAAAAGTGGGTTTTAAGACTTTACAAAGGAAAATCATGATCAGGAATGAAATATCACAAGGTATTAAGCGCCGGAGGCGAGCCCACAGGATATATATATATAAAATGATGCGATCGGGAGTTTTTATAATACAAAGGATTAATCGCATCGGGGTTTTTCAATCCAAAGCATGATCGCAATCGGAACTTTTGAATAGAGCACAAGTCTCGCGCATTTGGATATTTCCGATGCGATTAGCGCTCGGGGTAATAACTCTTGGTTTTTTCAAAAGAAACATGAGATCTGGAGTTATATCAAAGGGAGCTGATCGCATCAGGATTTTTTGTATTTACAAAACATATGCGCTCATTTGATTTATTCCGATGCGATAAACGCCGATGGGACTAGCGCCTGGTTCCGGGGAAGGGGCATGTGGGGGAAGTGGTTAGGACTTATCCCAAGGGGGCTTAAGTCCATAGTCAAAATACTTTGTTTTTTATGAATTTTCTCATGGTTTTCAAAGGAATCAGGGGTTTCAGAACAGTTTAAAAAATGAGTTTTTAACTATGGAAAAGTGATTTTCATGAAGAGAAGAAGAGAAATCATGAAAACAAAGGAGTTTTTATGGAGAAAAAGGGGAGAAGATGAAAGTTAGTTTTGAAAGAGGAGAAGGGGAAAAATGATGATTTTTGCAGCATTTTCTTCTCATGATTTCAGCAGAATTTCTAAGTATAAAATGGGAACAACAATGAAGATTTTGGACAGAGACATGAGGACTTATAGAGTATTCAAGAGCCAACCATTTTTCGCAATGAAATTTGTTCCTTGAAGGCTCAAAAAGTCTTAGCCACCTCTTTCTAAAACAAATATTATAGGTGGCTAACAATATGAGAGAATCCCAACACGAACCTGCGGTAGAAATTAGAAAGACCCAGAAAGCTGTGAAGATTTGTTAAAGTGGTTGGGGCTGGCCAATCCTAAATGACTTGGATCTTGTCTGGATCCACATGCACCCCCCTTTCATCAATAATTTATCCCAGATATTGAACCTGGGTCATGCCAAAAGTGTACTTCTCCAAATTGGCACACAACTTGTGTTGTCGTAGTGTTTGGAGGACTTCTAGAATGTGGTGGAGGTGCTCTTCCCAAGCCTGGCTGAAGATCAGAATGTCATCCAAGTACACCACTACAAATGAGTTGGTTAATGGACGCAAGATGTCATCCATCAACCTCATGAAGGTTGCAGGAGCATTCGTCAACCTGAAAGGCATGACGAGCCATTCGGAAAGGCCCTCCTTGGATTTGAAGGCATTCTTCCACACATCAGAGGGTTCGATTGGTACCTGGTGATACCCAGACTTCAAGTTGATCTGGCTGAAATATTTTTCCCCTTTGAGTTGGTCCAGAAGGTCATCAATCCGTGGGATTGGGTACCTATTTCAGACAGTGATCTTGTTCAGCGCCCGATATTATATACAGAGTCTCCACGTCCCAACCTTCTTCTGTACCAACACGATCGGGCTCCCATAGGGCGATGAACTTGGCCGGATGTGACCTTTCTGCAGCAACTCCTGAATCTGCCTCTTGCTTTCATCGTTCTCCAGAACAGAGCACCTATAGATCAGTCCATTGGGTAGCAGCGCACCTGGGGTCAGGTCAATGGGGTGCTCAATGGGGTGCTTGACCTGACAGTGCAAAGGCACCCCTGTGGGTGAGGTGAAGATTTCCCTGTACTCCTCCACAACCTTGTCCATTTTTCATTGTCGTGCAGAGGAGCCATGCCTAGAGGTCGTGGCCATAATCTTCTTCTTGACCTGGGGGCAGATCATTAAGAAAAAAAATTTCTTTGTTTGGGAAATGAGCTTACTGCATTGTTTTGCAGTAACGAAAGAGATAGTGGAAGGTGGTGGTACCTCTAGTATCATGTACAACTTGTTTCCCAAAGTAACAATAACAGTGCGAGGTCGGGACTCATACATAGCATGTCACTTCCACAAGTATGGTTGGCCTAATAATACATCAGAAACATCAATAGGAGCAGTGTCACACAATACCTCATCTGTGAAGGGCTTGATTCTATAGGGAAGGCGGCATTGCTGGCTGACGCGGAGATCTCGTCCTTGGTGAAGCCACCCGATGGTGTATGGTTGTGGGTGTGTTGTGATCGGCAAGCCCAACCGTTTCACGAAATTTGCTGAAATGAGGTTCTTTTGGCTCCCATTGTCAACAATGAACTGTAGCAGGGAACCCTTTACCCACATCTGGGAGTGGAAGAGACGCTCTACCTCCTCTGGATCTTCTGATTCCTCCTTCTGTATCTTCGCAGTGGCAATAGTGGTGTTGGGCTCTGCATCAATAATTTTCTTTCCCTTTTTCATTCCCCTTGTCAGGTTCTAATTCAGAGTTGGAATATGCATCTAATTCAAAATCCCTCATCTCGGCCACTAGCGACTGCTTGGCCCGACACTCATTTTTGTGTTAAGTGGAGCTCTTATGGAACTCACACCACTTTCCCGTGTCCTTATTTGGCTTCGTGGTGTTTTTCTTTTCTTGTGGCTTTGGCAGGTTGTCTTGGGCCGCCATGCCTTGGCTTTGTCCTTTGTTTTGTAGTTTGGGGGTACATTTCCCTTACTTTTCATTCGCAGATCCAAAGTCTCGTTTCTTCTGTTTGAATTTCTGCTCAATCTTGGCAGCATACCATTATGTTGTACCAAGCGAGGAGATGTCGAGGAACTCCAGTTCCTCTTGAATGTATCTGTGTAGACAACTGTGATACTTTAGCACCAAATGTTTCTTTGAATCTTTGATACTCGCCTTTGTGCGCAGGGTATGGAACAGATTCGTCAGCTCATGCACATCTTGATCCCTTTGTTGCTGCAGCATGGTCCATTGTATGTACTTGTCCTCATAGCTCCCCATGGGATATTATTGTTCCTTGATGGCATCTCGGAAATAATTCCAAGTGGGTACGGCTGAGAACAGAGAGTGTTTTGTCTCATCATTTTGCTCACAGTAGGTTTCCCACCAATCCATGACATGGGGGGTAGCTTTGAGGAGTGCAAAAATAATCTTCTCCCGGTCGGAAAAATCATGAACTGAGAAGTATCCTTCTAATAGATTCAACCATCTATCTACGACATCTGCATCTATTTTACCCTCAAATATGGGAATGTCAAAGTTTACTTGTACCTTAAAGGGAGTAGCGCCTCTAGAGTGGTTTTTGGATGCATATGCGCCGCCGGTGGGCAGTCGTTGAAGGATCTAGGAAAAGTTACCCATAATCGCATTCCTTTGTTTTTCGACGGCCTCCTCGAGAAATATTTTTATAGGATCTCCTGCTCCCTCACCTTTCTTTTCGTCCCCCATGGGCGGCCGTCGAGGTTTGCGAGGTTGATCTTGCAAAGGTTCAAACAGATCGAGCCCTAACTCCTTATACCCCGACCTCGTTGGGGACATGCAAGGAACAATCGAGAAAAATAAAACCGCTCTGATAAGCTACTGCGTAGATAGATGGTTAAATTTTCTGGAAGGGTATTTCTCGGTCCATGATTTCTCCGACCCAGAAAATATTTTTTTGCACTCCTCAAAGTTTCTCCCCATGTCAAAGACTGGTGGGAAACCTACTGTGAGCAAGAGGACGAAGGGGAACCCTCTCTGTTCTCGGCCACACCCACTTGGAATTCGTTCCAAGATAGCATCAAGGAACAATATTACCCCATGGGGAGCTATGAGGACAAATACATCCAATGGACCACGTTGCAGCAGCAAAGGGATCAAGATGTGCATGAACTAATGAATTTGTTCCATACCATGCGCACAAAGTTGGGTATTAAATATTCAGAGAAACATTTGGTGCTCAAGTACTGAAATTTTTCTTCACAAACACATTTAGGAGGAAATGGAGTTCCTCGACACTACATCGCTTGGCATGGCAGATCGCTATGCCGCCAAGAACGAGCAGAAATTTAAGCAGAAGAAGCGAGACTTTGGATCTGTGAATCCGAAGCCAAGGAAAGGTGCCCCTGAACTGCACAACAAGGGGAAAGGCCAAAGCGGGGCGACTCAAAACAACACCACAAATCCAAAGAAGGACACGGGGAAGTGGTGTGAATTTCATAACAAACCCACTCATAGCACAAACGAGTGTCGGGCCAAATAGTGATTGGTGGCTGAACTAAAGGCACCCGAATCAGATGCATTTTTTGATCCTGAGTCAGAACCATACAAAGGCAATGACAAAGGGAAGAAAATCATTGATGCGGATCCCAGTACCATTGTTGCCACCACCAAGATCCAGAGGGAGGATACCAAGGATCTAGAGGAGGGGGAGCGCCTCTTCCATTCGCAGATGTGGGTGAAGGGTTCTCCACTGCAATTCCTTGTCGATAGTAGAAGAAAAAAGAACCTCATTTCACCAAAGGTCATGAAGTGGCTCAGCTTGCCGACCATAGCACACTCGCAACCGTATACCATTGGGTGGCTTCACCCAGGGAGAGATATCTGCATCCGCCAACAGTGTCTCCTTTCGTACAGCATCAAGTCATTTGCGGATGAGGTATTATGTGATATTGCTCCTCTTGATGTAGCTGATATATTATTGGACCAACCATACTTGTGGAGGTGACATGCTATGTATGATTCTAGGCCTCATGTTGTTATTATTACTTTGGGAAATAACTTGTACAGGATACCGGAGGTAGTACCGCCTCTTGTCATCTCTTTGACTACTGCAAAACAACGCAGTAAGATTGTTTCCCAAACCAGGATTTTTATTTTCCTTACAACTCGCTCACAGGGAAAGAAGAATATTGTGGCCACAACCTCGAAACAGGGCTCCCCTGCACGGCTGCATCAGATGGACAAATTCATGGAGGAATACGAGGACATTTTCTCCTCACTCACAGAGGTTCCTCCACACTATCAGGACAAGCACTCCATTGATCTGACCCCCAACGCACCATTGCCTAATGTTGCCATACCTCCTGCAAATACACATACAGAATCCACACATGTACTGTCTGAGGCTGATAAAGAAACCAAAATTACTAAATGCATCCAGCATGTCCACCCGCAAGTCCATGACATATTCGACAAATCTAATACCCAGTTCAACAGCATTTGCCTCATCTCATGGAGGATATCAATGCAATGAGGACCATTGCTTCCAAAGGAGGGAGGAATGATCCAGGTGGATATCGGTGGCCACCCACCTATTCCATTTGGACCGGCACCATCAATTGTTGCATTTTTTCACATTCAGCAACACTTACT
The DNA here is from genome assembly GCA_034641835.2 of Pinus albicaulis. NCBI lineage: Eukaryota > Viridiplantae > Streptophyta > Pinopsida > Pinales > Pinaceae > Pinus > Pinus albicaulis. The sequence goes on along the minus strand of CM076583.1, from coordinate 1,130,356,853 downwards.
ATTTTTAGCAGGTTTTCGGGTCCAGCACTCCCAGAGCCATTTTGGGGCCTTAATGATCCAGATGGATATTGGTGGCCTCCCACCTATTCCATTTGAACCCCCACCATCAATTCGTTCATTTTTTAAGTTGCAGCGCAACTTACTATTTTTAGTAGTTTTTCGGGTCCTAAACTTTTGGAGCCGTTTTGAGGCCCTAAACGACGTTTTTTGGGAAAACTGGGAGTAACATGGGTTCAAGGACCAATGTTGCTCACATCGAAAGTTTTACTCCTCGGATATATCTTTCTAACGAGATATTGAGCATGTCAAACGGAGATCAGATGCCAAAGTTACGTCCCCGAGAAGTTGAAACACTAATTTACCCAAACGGGACCCACAGTTTTGGCGCTTCATCTCCTTGGGTTAGGTTTTTTGACGTTTCGGTTTTTCCATTGTTTCTCAATAATAAATAGGCCCTCGAGCCTCATTGTAGCACAGTTTATAGGTTTGTAGTCGCCACATCTCTTCTCAGAGATACACTACCAGCACCCTAGCTATTATTTCCATTATGTCTGTAAGCATATTTCAGTCTTTCTTTAATTAATAAAATGAAGCATTTTTTCCGCTGAATCTCTGTGTTTATGGTTATATCTGTATTCTATTGCGTTCCTGCATAAATCCGGATCAGTTCAATAGACGCCCATCTTAACACTAATTCTTCTGGTAGCAACCTCTTGAAAATATATAAGGTCCTGAAGAAAAGAGTTCCTCTCTTTATTAAATTGAAGTCATAAAACGGTATCTCAGAATCCTCCAATTTTATGAGGTTTGTGCGACGACAATTTATATTTATATCCTTTATATTTATCTTTATGTTAATTTTTTTATCAACTACCATCTTTGGCTTGTACACACCATTGAATGGGTGTGTATTTTTTGCATACCAATGTACTTCAACTATTGTAACATCTTCATTTTCTTTAATGACCTTTATAACCTTCGCAACACATAATGGATAACCATGTGGATCTCCATCTGCTAACACTGCGATCATGCAATCCTCATTAACATCTTGCAAAAAACCCATGTAAACGTATTCCATGGCTTCATGTTGTGCACATGATATTCTAGAACCGATATACATTTATCGTTCCTATACCTATAAAGAATTAATAATACCTTAAATTTTTTGTTGTTCAATAATTTTTCTTTCCTCATGTTCATTTGGCATATTTTTTGGCAAAATAAATGGATTCTCTAAAATTATATCTTCATTACTTGATCTTGAAATGATATCACTTTGATTATTGAAAAAATAGTCCCACCAAACTGAATCAACAATATCAAAGTAATCATATATTTCTAATATATTTTTTTAATGTATTACAAGCATTCAGAATAATTTATATATTTCTTATGCTTTCGTGCATTAAGTATTTCAGGAATAGATTATAATAAAAATATATTGGATGATCTAGAATGAACTTCAAAAATGTTAAACTTGATGACAGGCCCCATTTTGCAGCATTTAAATACTTCATACCCCATATAAGTGTTTTCACATCAATTTTTTTATACTAAATTGATTTTGAAATATAATGTCATTAAGTTGTTCAATTCATTTCTCCTCACCGTGTGATTCCAAAATAAACCTTCGTGTGTCAATAGTTTCTTCCAACACGTGAAAAATAGGCTATGGAATGTATCATTCCGTAATAGATTCAATTAATGATGGCAGGCTCCCAACATCCTCCCTCCTCATTGTTACTGAAAAATGATTGAACATCTAATCAATATGGTCATGAGTGTGCCCAGCAAGAAGGAAACCAGCCTTTACCTTTTGAAAATTTCTCAATTCAACAAGCATGTTTAGATATCCAAAAACAATTTGATTTTTGTTTTCACGATTAGTGTTGTCTAATTACAAATACAAAACTTGAGGAAGATTATTAGACCAATAAGAAAGCACATCATGAATTATGGTTATGGTCATATTTGCATCACTATGAATATCCAGAGTTGTGAAGTAAACCCTTAACCACATTTTCCCATTAAAGGCCACACAACCGATCAAGTGAAACTGAATAAACTTTTCCTCCTGTAAAATTTTTAGTGTGCAAACAAAATGTGGTAGAAGTGTTTTCTTCTGGTCCATACCATCAATTATCAAACCTAAATATTTATTTGGATTATCATAACACTTCTTTGAATGCTTATACAATTTTTTCCTTTCACTTTTTTGTTGATTGTGATGCTCTTGAAATGTTTTGACAATAGAATCTGCACATAACATAAAAGGAACCTATTAATAAATTCATTTTCATAAACCTATTTATAAATTCATTTTCATGGTTGATAACTATCCAATTTTTATAAATAATGTTATGAATGCATAACTCTTTCTGCCCCTTGACATTTATCCATTTTTTATTTAAGAGAAGCACACATACTGCAAACCCCCATCCTTGTCTTCTTAGGAATACGTATATTATTGAATTATTTCCTCCATATCCTCATAAAATATGAATATGTAATAAAATTACCATCTCCTTCAACACCTTCTACATATTCTTTGTATAATTTTTAGATTTCTCATCTTGAGAAATTATCTGGAATATGTATTGTGTTTTTATTTGGCATACACTCTCCATGCTTTGAAAATAAGTCTTGCATCCGTCACATTGCAGTATTTTTTAATGACCCAATCTCTCATATATAACGTAATTTTGAACAAAATGTGAGACTTTTTTTCAATCTTGCTTGGATTCTTGACATATGAAAAATACCAATTAAATAAAAAAATTTGTAAGTCTTTCTACATAGCAATAAATTCCCATATGATAATCATAACCTACCAATGTATATTGCATGCACCCCATTAAATATGAATTTTCCATGCTTTTATTCATTGAAAATATATATCTTCTTTTTCTCTAATGCAAACTTGAAATCCATATGTTTCAAGCAATCTTTTTGACAATATTCACTTGAATTCAGATCGCTGATATAAATTCTTCCTGTGAAATATTTTGTTATATACCTTGTATAACTTAAATATCTTGGATCGATGTGAAAAGGTTAGTCCTACTCCTAAATACAATATTTTCTTGCAACATATCCATCATTTTATTATCCTCTCTATAAGAATTTTCATTATCATTAGGAGGAATATTATCCTCGCTATGATAATTTTGAACATAGTTAGGAAATTTGACACCATAATTGTTTGGAAAATACTCATTACCATCCTCACTTGCAGGAAATTCTTCACTATCATCATTTGTGCTTTTGAAATACTCGCTTGAAGGAAATTCTTCACCATCTTCATCCATGATTTTGAAATTTTTTCTCGGGATAAATTCTTCACCATATTCATCTCTTCTATTGAAATCCTCGCTCAGAATAAATCCTTCATTATCATCATTTGTGCTTTTATAATTCTCACTAGGATGAAATCCATCATCATCGTTGGTGCTTTTAAAATCTTCGCTCGGAGGAAATTCTTCACCATCCTCATTTCTTCCATTGAAATACTCAATCGAAGGAAACCCTTCACCATCATCATCTATGTTTTTGAAATCCTCGCTTGAAGGAAATTCATCATAATCATCATCAGTTCTTTAGAAATCCTCGCTCAGGGGGGGGATTCTTCACCATCCTTGTTTCTTCCATTGAAATCCTTGCTCCAAATAAATCCTTCACCATCATTTTCTGTGCTTTTTAAATCCTCACTTGGAGGAAATTCATCATCATCATCATCATCATCAATTATTTTGAAATCCTCACTCAAGGGAAATTCTTCACCATCCTCATTTCTTCCATTGAAATCCTCGCTCAGAGGAAATCCCTCGCCATAGTCATTTGTGCTTTTGAAATCCTTTCTTGGAGGAAATTCATCATCATTGTTTATGCTTTTGAAATTATTTTTTAGTTGAAAATTGTTAGAGGTGACTCTGCAAAAATTAATGTGTATTAGATGGAGATTGTGTGTGTACTTATACATGGAGGTGAGGCTATTGGGATTCACTTCCTATTGACTCTTGGCCTTCCTTATTTACTAAATTACAATAATATACAATATCACCCAACCCCTTAGGATTAGGTGTCAACATTCCCCCCTTTAATCTAAAGGGATATTGGTGAGTCCAAGCATTGTTCTGAACTTTTCAAACTTTTCTCTTCCAAGTGCTTTGGTGAAGATGTTTACGATCTACTCATTTGTGGAAAAATGATGTAGGTGGATGGTTTTGGCCTGAACATGATGTCGAATCAGATGGTATTTTGTATTGATGTGCTTTGTTCGATCATGGAACTTTGGGTTCTTGGAAAACTTTATTGCAGAAGTCTTGTCGATCATGAGTGGTGTTGAATGCATTTGTTTCATCTGCAAATCTTCTAGGATTTTCCTGAGCCACAAAATTTCCTTTGTTGCTTCAGGTGCTGCCACATATTCTGCCTCGGTTGTGGAATCTGCTGGAACTAACTGTTTGCGTGATCTCCATGAGACAGCACCTGATCCAAGTCTCATGGTATAACCTGAAGTAGACACCCTAGTTTCTTTGTCCCCATCAAAGTCTGAATCAGAGTATCCGATCAAGCTGAAATCGCCTACTCGTGTATATTTGAGTCCAAAGTCTTGAGTCCCCTTCAAGTACTTTAGAACTCTTTTTACAGCAGACCAATGTCCTTCACAAGGTTTTTGCATAAACCTGGAGAGGATTCCAACAGCAAATGAGATGTTTGGTCTGGTGGTAGACAGGTAGATAAGACTTCCTACAAGTTGTCTATACTTCGTTGCATCCTCGAATTCCTTCCCTTCAATGGATGTGAGCTTCAAGTTTTGTTCCATTAGAGTTGTTAAGGGATTGCATTCATCCATGCCAAACTTGTTCAAAAGATCTCCAATGTACTTCTTTTGAGAAAGAAATATAAATTTAGGATGTTGAGTTACTTCAATACCCAGATAGTAATGAACATAACCCAAATCATTCATTTCAAAACCTTTCTTCAATTATTTCTTTATGGATGCAATATAACTCTCATTGTTCCCTGTCATCAAAAGATCATCTACATACACCACAAGATATACAACTGTTTTTCCAACTTTCTTAACAAACAAAGTTGCATCATCAAGATAAAAATGTTTGAAGTCAAGTTTCAGAAGATGCTCAGTTAATTTCTCATACCATGCTCGTGGTGCTTGCTTGAGGCCATACAAGGATTTTATAAGCTTGCATACTTTGAGTTCTTGGCCCTTCACAACAAATCCTTCTGGCTAGGACATAAAACTTTCTCCTTTAGATCTCCATTCAAAAAGGCGTTTATATCCATCCGAAGGTATTATTGCCTAAATCACCCCAAACATGAAAAGGCATAGTTCGGTAATAATAAACCATATGCCCACCGGGGTAAAGGCCCTACTGCACGTAGGCTCTCTCCGGTCAAATCTCAAATAAAAATAGTCAACAGAAGCTTGAGATGACTGAAATAAAAGCTAATTTTTTGTGCTAGGTATATAAGTAAAGGAGTTTGATTGTGTTTTGGGGTTTTTGTTGGATCAAAGGGAAAGGTAGTTTTAAAAGTGATTGTGCTCAGTTTTTAGTAGTTCGATTGGGGCAATGAAGGAAATTGTTTTGATGCTTTAGATTGAATGAATGGATGGATCAAACGGAGGAGCTGAAGATGGCAAGAGGGTCTCGAAGAGTCCTCCTCAAACAGATGAACATGAAAATTAAACAAACTAAATACCGAATTCCACCTTTATCACTCATTTGTTTAATTTTAGAAGAAAGGAGAAGGGGAATGATACACATAAACATCAATAAACTTACAATTACATAGAGAAAAACACCATCAAAACACATAGCCACATGGATCCCAAAGAGTGCTGCAAACCCTGGTCTATTCCTTTGCCAAAATTGCAAAGATGAAATGTACAATGAAGTGCCAAGCAATCCCAAATGTCCAACCCTGAAAATGACTGAATAAATACATGATATAGACAAGCCTAACTCATTCCCATGCCTCTAGGGGTCGAGCTCATCATTCTAGGAGCTATTTCAACCATATCCAAACTAAGGACTGAAAAATAGGCAATGAAACAACTTGCCTCTATATGATAGGAAACTGATTCATTCCCTTACATTTCACTTTTTGGTGAATGAATCTACTAAGATAAGTAAAAATGTGCCAAAAATACATCATGGTCATCAAATTACATCAAGTTACATCAAGAGTTACATGAAAAAGTCAAACTAGCCAAAACTAGGCGAAAATCTGAGCTGTTGAGTGAAAAATAGGCCAAATTTCTCTATGCGTCGTGCCTGAAATCTCTATGTGTAGCACAAGTTTGAGGCTGATTTTGAGAGCCTTCCCGAAGTCCAAATTGAGCACAGGATAGCTCGTTGGAAATGCCTACATGTCTACTTTTCAACCCAAGTGGAATTTCTGGATTTGGTTTCCATTTTCCCCTCCAAAAATCAAATCTCCCAACACTACTTCCTGCGTGTACAAAAAGTGGCAGAAAGGCCATTTTAGGGTGTTTTTGACCCTTTAGGCAATCCAGAACTTGATGAAATCCTTAGGTAATCCATAGGCATGCATAAATTTTGATGAAAAATCCAGAAATGCAAATTTTTCCTCTTGAAGAGCTACCAATTATAAGTGCACGCCAAGTGGCGCTACGTGTCGGGCAGGAAAATCTGTTTTGAGACCAAAAAATTCAAAATTGACAAAAATTTTCCCAAATTTCTTGAAATTTGGGCTGAAGGTCCCTCATCAAGCACTATGCTGGGCCAAAGAATCTTCGGCCAAAATTTGGAGCCTATCATGCCTTTTGTGATGCTTTAGTGCCCTCCTGGTGCATGTAGCTCAGTGGTAGAATCACTATCTCTGTCATATGATGTATCAGTGTCTGTCTCAATGGTACTCAAGGTTAATGCAAGGTGTATGTTGGCTTGAATTAGATGAAAATGAGAATTTGGGTGTTTTTTGTTTTAATGCCAAATATGTGTCAAAGGGGAGGGACTGTGGGAAAAATAGGACAGTAGGAACACTGAAGTCTTGTCAAGTGGTATTTTTCCTTTTGAAAGCTTTTGATTTGACAAACTTGGGGATAAGGGACAGCCACTTGATTGTTTGGGAAACTTGGGGTTTTGGAAATTTTACAAGTGAGATGGGAAAGTGTAAATGATAGGGAATGAAATGACTTGGGATAGGGAAATGGGGATGAGATGGTATGAATGGGTTTAGGGATTCAAGGGAGATAAGGGAAAGGACTGTAGTGATGATATTACAATGAGGGGGAGGAATAAAAAGTGAGTAATGAACAATTTTGGCACCAAAACAAATTTTAAAACTTCAACTTCAAAACCCTAAGGAGGCACTTTAACAAGAGGATAGGGTTTATAGTTTTGGCATTCAAATTTTTCAAAATCAATACCAAACACTTGTCATGGAAATTACAAGGTCGCATGGACTTACTTGGAGCAAGAGAGACCAATTTGATTTGGATTTTTTGAAGAAATGGCAAAAAATTTGTGTTCTGGCCCAATGCGCCGCGCACCAACCCAATGCGTAGCGCCACAACCCAATGCGTAGCACCACAACCCAATGCGTAGTGCCTTTTTGCAGGAGGCTTTTGTAGGCCTTCCTGGTGTCCAAATTAGGCGTTGTATAGCTCATTGGAAAGCTTATTGAGTCTACTTTCCAACCCAACTGGAATTTTTCAATTTTGAGTTCATTTGCCTTGTCAAAAATCAAATCTCCCAAGAATGGTCAAAATGTGCAAAATGAGGCTGCCTCAAGGCAGAGTGTTGTTGCAGTCAACTTTTGAAGGTCTTCCTCAACTCCAAATTGAGCTCCTGATAGCTCATTGGAAATATATTTGTGTCTAGCTATCATTTTAATCATCAAGAAATTCATTTGGCCAACCCATCTAGGATAAAGCTTGATTTTCCCAAGGTCACTTCAGAGGTACATCAATTCTCCTGAGGCAACTGTATTTTTGAAATTTCTCTAAAACCATGACACCCGTGTAAAATTGAAGGATTTTTTTCTTCCTTGGCCTATTTTGGACAAAAAATTCTCATTTTTCCCAAATTCATCTTTTATTTCTCGGAAAAATCATTGGAGTAAAACCTATCCCGATATGTGGAACAAGGGATTTGTCGAAATGAAGCGAAATGAAGGGGATAAGGGGCTTCTAAATTCTTGGGAAAATTTTGGGAAGTAGGGAGGGATGTTAGGAAGTAGGGGAAAGTGGAATTTCAGAGATTGAGTGAGGGGAAGGGGTCAAAAAGGGAAAAACACAGGCCTAGCCTAGAAAATTGCCAAGTTGTAGCAAGAAACTAGGGTTTGTGCAAAAATGAGGAATTTGGGGGATCTCAGTGATGGGAAGTGTTTAATAACGTACATTAAGGATAGGGGAAAGTGTATGAACATCAGGATACAAGTTTTTCTGATGATTTGACCATCCAAGAGAAATTACCTCCAAAACCCTAGGAGAGGGAAATGAACCTTACCTAGGCACAACTGAAGCATGAAAAAGGTGTAAAATGACCCAGTGGAACTTGAAATGATGATGAAAACCATATGAATGATGGTACACTCAGTTGAATGGTGACATGGACCGACATTTGGACAACTTTGACAGGAGTAAAAGCAAACCCTAGACCTAATACCTAGTGACCAAATTTTTCTTGAAGACTCACTGAAATGACAAAATTTGACCTTGACACCTTAAAATCACCTTGTAAGAGCATGTTTGATCACTGGAGGAAGGCTACAAAGGCTGACACTAACATTGGCTCCAATGGGGATGGTAGCTCCTTGGAGGTGCCAAGAACTACAGATCTTTAGAAAGCAGACAGTGCATTCATCCATTGGGCTATGGAGTCCATAACTTTGACAAATCAACACAAGACTCTTGACTCATTTATTGACTCAAACTGACTCAATTTTGAAACTGAAATGACTGAAAAACCTGACTCGACAAAATCAAACCAAAGCTGAAATCAATCTTCATAATTATAGCCTTCACTTCGGACCCCAAACTGAAGAAAAGATCACAGCACACACTTGCAATGAAACTTAAACAAATACTGGAAACTGAAATGTTGCCTTTGGCAGCTTATTTATTTACAAATTTTACCCTACTTTGCTGCAGAGCCAATAGATCAAGTAACGTTGTAATGCCAGATCAACCAATCAAGTAACTGTGACCAGGAAGCTACTTGAAAGTGTTTCAACCAGGACCCAAATGTAAATGCTGATAGCTATACATGCGCATAACGAGTCTGGTTATGTAAAAGAAAATTTGATTTGTCATTCAAACTAAAAAAAATTTCCATGTACGTTGCAATAGGATCACAGAAACTAGACTCTGTTTGCTGCCCCAACTCCACAATACATGCTTCCAGCTGCAAACTGTCAATGCAAACATCTACGGGCAGCTCTATTGTTTCTTGTTTTGAAGGAGGGAGAGTTTCCAAGAACTTTTTGGGATCTCGGAATTCATATGATTGGATCTGATCATTCAAATATTGAATCTCCTCAAATATTTCAACAACTAACTCAAAGAAACGAGTTTTAGCTTTAAGAGGAAACTTCGGAGATCTCAAAAATTGAAGCACGGCAATGAAAAATACTTCATCAATTTCAATATCCACTAACTGATCTCTAACTTATTTTAAAACTTCACAAAGAGCAGGGTCTGCCAAATACCCTACCATTTTATTTTAGTGCATGAATGGATCAGTGAGCACTGGAACCTCTGGATTGAGTTGGAGTCGCCAGGCGAATGTTTCAGCCCTCATATGTGTCTGACTGTTGTCCACCATCAGTGATCAGATCTACAACTTGAATGATCTTTCCCGGAGAAGATCTGTCACTTCTTCCCCATTTTAATGTACTGGGGAAATTCACAAGTCAAGTGTCACGTTCACAAGCTAGACCGAAGATTGACTGAAGCAGCGTTTATCTACTTTCGCTAATGCAAAGCAAAAGCGTTTTGAAGGCTACCTGGCATAACTTTAGGATCCGTCTGTAGCTTATAAAACAAATAACACCAGCAAGAAAACCATTTTCTTCCTGAGTATGGTCGCCACTATGTTATTGCCTAAATCTACCTCAGTCTGAAAAAGGCAGAGTTCAGGGTAACATCAAACCACGCTCAGTCTGGTAGCTAGCCCTACCAGAACAGGAGAGGGCTCTCTCTGGGTCAATCTCAGCAAAAATAGTCAATAGGGCTTGAGATGACTGAAATAAAAGCTAATTTTAGGCTAGGTATATAAGTAAAGGAGTTTGATTGTGTTTTTGGGGGTTTTTACTGGATCAAAGGGAAAGGCAGTTTTGGGTGCGGGGATTAGGCCTAGTTTTTGTAGAGTTCTGATTGGGGAAAGGAAGGCAATTGTTTTGATGCTATATATTGAATGAATGGATGGATTAGACCAGTGAGGAGCTGAAGAGGGAAAGAAGGTCTCAAGAGTCCTCCTCAAACAGATGAAAACATGGAAAATTAAACAAACTAAAGGCAGAGCAAAGCAAGCTACTGAATTCCACCTTTAAAGACTGATTTGTTTAATTTAAGAAGAAAGAGAAGGGAAAATTATACACATAAAAATCAGTGAACTTACAAGTACATAGAGAAAAACACCATCAAAACACAGAGCCACATGGATCCCAAAGAGTGCTGCAAACCCTGTTCTATTCCTTTGCCAAAAGTGCAGAGATGAAATGTACAATGAAGTGCCAAGCAATCCCAAATGTCCAACCCTAAAAATGATTGAAGAAGTACATGATATAGACAAGCATAACTCATTCCCATGCCTCTAGGGGTCGAGCTCATCATTCTAGGAGCTGTTTCAACCATATCTAAACTAGGAACTGAAAAATAGGCAATGAAACAACTTGCCTCTATATGATAGGAAATTGATTCATTCACTTACATTTGAATCTACTAGAATGAGTAAAAATGTGCCAAAATTACATCATGTTCATGAAATTACATCAAGAGTTACATGAAAAAGTCAAACTGGCCAAAACTAGGCGAAATTCTGAGCTGCTGAGTGAAAAATTGGCCAAATTTCTCTATGCGCCGCGCCTGAAATCTCTATGCGTAGCACAAGTTTGAGACTGATTTTGAGGGCCTTCCCGAAGTCTAAATTGAGTGCAGGATAGCTCGTTGGAAAGCCCTTCCTGTCTACTTTCCAACCCAAGCGGAATTTCTAGATTTGGTTGCCATTTTCCCCTCAAAAAATCAAATCTCCCAACACTACTTCCTGTGTGTGCAAAAAGTAGCAGAAAGGTCATTTTTGAGGTGTTTTTGACCCTTTAGGCAACCCAGAACTTGATGAAATCCTTAGGTAATCCATAGGCATGCATAAATTTTGATGAAAAATCCAGAAATGCAAATTTTTCCTTCTGAAGAGCTGCCAATTATAAGCGCGTGCCAAGTGGCGCTACGCGTCGAGCAGGAAAATCTGTTTTGAGACCAAAAAATTCAAAATTGACAAGGTCCCTCATCAAGCACTATGCTGGGCCAAAGAAGCTTCGGCCAAAATTTGGAGCCTATCATGCCTTTTGCGACGCTTTAGTGCCCTCCTGGTGCATGTATCTCAGTGGTAGAATCACTATCTCTGTCATATGATGTATCAGTGTCTGTCTCCATGGTACTCAAGGTTAATGCAAGGTGTATGTTGGCTTGAATGAGATGAAAATGAGAATTTGGGTGTTTTTTGTTTTAATGCCAAATATGTGTCAAAGGGGAGGGACTGTGGGAAAAATAGGATAGTAGGAACACTGAAGTCTTTTCAAGTGGTATTTTGCCTTTTGAAAGCTTTTTATTTGAAAAACTTGGGGATAAGGGACAGCCACTTGACTGTTTGGGAAACTTGGGGTTTTGGAAATTTTACAAGTGAGATGGGAAAGTGTAAATGATAGGGAATGAAATGACTTGGGATAGGGAAATGGGGATGAGATGGTATGAATGGGTTTAGGGATTCAAGGGAGATAGGGGAAAGGACTGTAGTGATGATATTACAATGAGGGGGAGGAACAAATAGTGAGGAATGAACAAGTTTGGCACCAAAACAAATTTTAAAACTTCAACTTCAAAACCCTAAGGAGGCACTTTAACAAGAGGATAGGGTTTATAGTTTTGGCATTCAAATTTTCCAGAATCAATACCAAACACTTGTCATGGAAATTACAAGGTCGCATGGACTTACTTGGAGCAAGGGAGACCAAGTCGATTTGGATTTTTTGAAGAAATGGCAAAAAATTTGTGTTCTGGCCCAATGCGCCGCGCACCAACCCAATGCGTAGCGCCACAACCCAATGTGTAGCGCCTTTTTGCAGGAGACTTTTGTAGGCCTTCCTGGTGTCCAAATTAGGCGTGGGATAGCTCGTTGGAAATATTATTGAGTATACGTTCCAACCCAATTGGAATTTTGCAATTTTGAGTTCATTTGCCTTGTCAAAAATCAAATCTCCCAAGACTGGTCAAAATGTGCAAAATGAGGCTGCCTCAAGGCAGAGTGATGTTGCAGTCAACTTTTGAAGGTCTTCCTCAACTCCAAATTGAGCTCCTGATAGCTCATTGAAAATATATTTGTGTCTAGTTATCATTTGACTCATCAGGCAAGTCATTTGGCCAACCCAGCTAGGATAAATCTTGATTTTCCCAAGGTCACTTCAGAGGTGCATCAATTCTCCTGAGGCAACTATATTTTTGACATTTCTCTAAAACCATGACACCTGTGTAAAAATTGAAGGAATTTTTTCTTCCTTGGCCTATTTTGGACAAAAAACTCTATCATTTTTCCCAAATTCATCTTTTATTTCTCGGAAACATCATTGGAGTAAAACCTATCCCGATGTGTGGAACAAGGGATTTGTCGAAATGAAGCGAAATGAAGGGGATAAGGGGCTTCTAAATTCTTGAGAAAATTTGGGAAGTAGGGAGGGATGTTAGGAAGCAGGGGAAAGTGGAATCTCAGAAATTGAGTGAGGGGAAGGGGTCCAAAAGGGAAAAACACAGGCCTAGCCTAGAAAATTGCCAAGTTGTAGCAAGAAACTAGGGTTTGTGTGAAAATGAGGAATTTGGGGGATCTCAGTGATGGGAAGTGTTTAATAAGGTAAATTAAGGATAGGGGAAGGTGTATGAACATCAGGATACAAGTTTGGCTGATGATTTGACCATCCAAGAGAAATTACCTCCAAAACCCTAGGAGAGGGAAATGAACCTTACCTAGGCACAACTGAAGCATGAACAAGGTATAAAATGACCCAGTGGAACTTGACATGATGATGAAAACCCTCTGAATGATGGTACACTCAGCTGAATGGTGACATGGACCAACATTTCGACAACTTTGACGGGAGTAAAATCAAACCCTAGACCTAATACCTAGTGACCAAATTTTTCTTGAAGACTCACTGAAATGACAAAATTTGACCTTGACACCTTAAAATCACCTTGTAAGAGCATGTTTGATCACTAGAGGAAGGCTGCAAAGGCTGACACTAACATGATGGAATTTCCATCCCTTCTGAGCTGCTAGGGCAAATAGTGTCCATATGGTGGCCCATTTTTCTATGGGAGCAAAATTTTCTTCATAATCAACCCCTTCTTTCTGTGCAAAACCTTTTGCCACAAACCTGGCTTTGTGCTTGTCAAGTGAGCCATCTGCTTTGTATTGGTTCTTGTAGACCCACTTACAGCCAATTGGTTTGGTTCCCAAAGGAGGATCAACCAGCTTCGAAGTGCCATTCTTTATCAAGGCATCATACTCCTTTTGCATCGCTTCATTCCATTCATCACGAGAAGCGGCTTCTTTGAACGAAGTTGGTTCATGATCTGTAGAAAAAATCAATTCACAGTTATAAGCAATTTCCATATCAACAGGTGAATCAGAATTATCTACATCACCTTCGTTTTGTCTAGTGGAACTTCTTGTTCCTTTCTTTCCAACCTCATCAAGATGAACGTTTTCTAGTGTCTTTGTCAGCCATTTGGGGGGACCTTTCTGAGATGGCCCAGGCTGCTCATTTGACCAAGTTGGAATTGAATCAAGATTCAATCTCTCAATTCTGTCAATCACATCGTTCAAGGTGTCATCCGTGGTTGGTTCTTCATGTGGGGGAGAGAGTGCTTTGGTAAATGATTCCACAGATTGATTCAGTATAGGAATCCCCCCTTCAAGATGTGGAATCTGATTATCAAATTCTTGAAAATACTTTGAATGTGTGAATCTATCCAGGCGATCGAGTTTCCGCTCAATAACATTGTCAGTCTTGGAATATTCAAGGAATATGACATCTCTTGCTATTACAAATTTCTTATTGACTTCATCATAGAGACGATATCCGTTGGAGGTATTGGAATACCCAAAGAAGATACATTTTCGACTTCTAACACCAAGTTTATTCCTTTGTACCTTGGGTATCAAAGCATAACAGGTGGAACCAAAGATCCTGAAATGATTTACTGGAGGAATGTGGCCATGCCACATTTCATAAGGAGTTTTGTTTCTGATTGAATTTGAAGGACACATATTCTTTATGTATTGTTGGAACGGGGTCTCCTAACAAGCTGCGAAATCGGTCCATTTTGATTATTTTTTATTATATTTACTCTAGCGCAGGGGTTTTGGGGTGGGTCAAAGCCCCGAACGCATTGTAATGGATCAAAGGATAAACTAGGGGTCCGAAAACCATGGGTTGCGGACCATAGGAAAGTCGAGGCTAGATTATTAAAAATAGAGATGTATTTTGTATTGTAAAGGATAAGAAAATGATGAGCTATTGATGCCAATTTTGGTTTAAGCTATCTGTTTGGGTTTTAGGGAACGGACTCCTACTAGCTGTGTGCACGAAGATCCAAGTCCAGCTGTGTACGGACCCTGCTGCTGTGTGCGCAGGTTGGGAAGGGAATTGGAATTGTAAGAAAGAATTGATGAATGAATGAATGTGAAAGATTGTTAGAGAACTAAATCTGTACTGTTATATGAATTACTGGTAATTGTTGTATTGTGTGTTTTCTGTCCTTAAGCTGCGAAAGATCTGTGTACTGTGTTCTTGGATCTAGATCTGTTATGTTCTATTTATGTATTGTTGTGTTGATGATATAAAAAGCATATAATTATAGCTCTAGTGCACGTGGACGCAAATAGAGACTTAATTAACTCTACGTAGAATAAGGTAATCGGGGATTACAGGATCTAGCACTGCTCTACTTGCTTTACCCATCCTTTCTCAGGGTGCAGAAACCTGGTTCCAACACCCACCCATACTACTTCGGGTGAGACTTTGACCTACGAAAGCAGGTCACTGCCGAAAGGGCCAGTAGTATAGGGGTTTGTTGGCAAACCTTGCTTACCGAACCTGGGTCGGGACCCCTCGAGCCAACAAATGGTTCCAAAGCCGGGACCGGAAGAAGTCTGAGAGAGGAATCGAGTAATGACAAGAGAATACTAGAAACCTGAAAGAAAAGAGATCGAAGACTGGTTCGAAAGACAGATCCAGGAGTTCGTAGTAAAAGAAAAACGCAGTGAAAAATTAACGGCGGAAAGGTGTAAAAATAGGTACATTCTTACTGAAAGCTACAAAATATTCTTTGTAACCTTTGTGATTGAACTCCAGGAGTGGCTGGCCAGGCTTGTGGAATTCTAGAAGTGCTGGAAGGACAAGCGAGTCACTCAGTGGACCCTAGAGCTACTCGAGCAGCTGGAAAGAACTGATAATACTATCACGCATACGGTGGATCACTGGGTGGATAGTGTGTTGGGGGGATTTGTGATAGAATTTTCCATTGATCAGTTTGTGTCATACTTTGAGGCCGAATGACGATTCTTCAAAGGGTTCCGAGGCAAATTTCTGAGGACGTTACCGTTGCTGATCAAGAAATTACTGTGCGAAAAGAGTATTCTGTGTAGTCATAGTGACTGAATGACCTCCGATCTAGACGAGAGCGCAACATGCAGTGTTAAATACTATCGGACCAACCTTGACAAGGGAAATATGCCTACAATCCGTTACAGGAACCAGCTGCGCAAGATCCCCCAGCTACATCGCCACCTAGGCCACGCAAAGGTAAGAATTCGCCTATATCGCCACCCCCCCCCTAGACAGTGATATGGCTATGCATTTGAAACTACCTACATTCAAGGGGGTAGGAGATGAGGATATGGACCGATTTTGGTTCATTGCAGACTTTGTATGGACCGCGCAGAATGTGGCAAGTGATACGGTAAAAAGGGCACAGCTGTCATTGGCCTTCGAGGATAGGGCCTTGGACTGGTATATGCGATATATTTCCCAGCATGGGGGCACATCTATTCAAGATATCAAGGACGCTTTGAAGCACCAGTTCAGGAAGCCGAAATCGTATTCCCAGTTGGTAGCAGAAGTAAATAAATTCAAACAAGGTGCGTCTGAGTCAGTATAGGAGGCTGATCAGCGACTAAAGAAAGAAATCAAGGAAGGGGAATTCGAATATGATGATAGACAGCATACGGAATGGTTCATCGCTATGTTGTTACCTCACCTACTCATGCCAATGAGTCATCAGACCTTTGAGTCACAAGAAAAGGTTGTGGAAGTCGATATGAAACTGGAGGCTGCCCCCCGAGAGGATACGTCCGCAGGGGTACAACAGATCCAGGACCAACTTTGGGCTATGCATCTGGAGATACAAAACTTGCGAAAAGAGCGAGGAAAGGACATTTTTGTAGATCTCTGGTGCATACGATGCTAGGTGTCTAGCCATATGAAGGATCAGTTCCCTCTACTGACGGATTACATGCAAGCAGGAGGACCTAGTCCGGTACGCCCAAGGACAAGTAGGGAACCCATCCTATTACAACCAGGTTCAAGCAGACTTGCACTATGGTGTGATGATTGTCGGGTAGCAGCACTGCATGATACGAACCGTTGCCCTCGGCTAGGTATGTATGTCCCAGAACTAAAGCAACACTGGTGTCAATTCTGCCGATCAGTGGGACATGATGAGCAGAACTATCGTACTTATGATTTAATGATGGATCGTGGGAACTTATATAGGGTACAATCGGACCCTGCGTCGCCAAGAATTTATGCGCACTTTGGAGGATCACCGACCCGAGGTAGAGGAGGTCGGGGAGGAAGCGTAGGACGAGGACGTGGGAAGCTACTCTGTTATAACTGTGGGGAAATAGGGCACTTTGCCAAGGAATTCCAAATCCCACCAGGCCATCATGCAAATATTGTAGGAAACTGGACCATGAGGTAGAAGACTGCCCAATTTCAATAGCCAAGATGTAAGAAAAGCAGCCCACCCCTACGCAGAACGTACAAAGAGTCAAATCCGAGCTAAGAAAGGCGGATCCCTATGTAAAATTCATGACACGCAGCAGGCTGGCCACCCAGGGAGAAAAAGAGGAGCTTGCCTCTCGAAAAGGAGTGCCTTTCAAAGAACAAACAACACCAACAGTCCCCACGCCAACGCAACCTCAGATAGAGGAAGGGGTTGAGCCCTTTTTAAAGGCATGTCTGAAGCTGCTGCGAAATCCGTAGGCTGTAGGAAATCTCCAAGCACTACTGAATACCTGCGCGGTTCAGACCAATTTGATCCCTGAAACCAAGGATGTACACAAACTATACAGCTATAAGAAGCGCACCGGAAGAGACATGCGATTGACTGCGCAGATTGGTGACTACGAGATGCATCATGTTATCTTAGATCTGGGGTTAGATGCGAATGTATTACCAAAGAAGACATGGAAACGAATGGGGGAACCTAAATTAGAATGGTCCACCATCCAGCTGTGAATGGCCAATCAACAGAAAATCATCGCTCTAGGGAGATTACCAAAAGTCATGGTTGACACCGCAGGGGTAAGGGTCCTAGCTGACTTTGAAGTCATAGAAATTATGGAAGATGTGAATCCCTACCCTGCACTCCTTGGACTGGACTGGGTAATTGACATAGGGGGTGTCATCAATCTCAAGAAGCACAACATGGTGTTTGAAAGCAAAGGTACACGTGTAATAGTACCACTAGATCCAGCAGAAGGTGCGCGGTATACAGAGCTAGCCTATGAGGAGGGGGAATTAGATCACATTTATAAATTAACTGCACTGGATGAAGATTGGGTTAACCCCACGAATGAAGGAATGCTCTGCTGGGGAAAGGACAGTGAATGTTTTTTTGACTCTGATGAGGCACTGGAAAATTGGCAAGGCCGATTGCACGAAGTTTCGGCGCTCCGATGTCTTCATACCGTCAGGAATTTTCGGTGCATCTCTATCGCAGAAAGGAACATGCCCTGCCAGGAGGACGCAGATGATAGTCAGAAGGCGGTTGAACCTAAGATTCCCACGGAACGCAGGCAAGGGGCACTATCACTAACATTGTGCGGATCACCTACGCAAGGACCGGTATTCTTCACTCAGGATAATTATTGGAGAAGGGTGATCCTGCGCATAGGGACCCGAGTGGCCAGATGGACTCTGAGGTCAGTCGACCTACGCGGACACTTGCTGACTTACAACACTCAAGGGTGCGATCAAGCCTTGCATGGATAAGCTTTCCAGGGTACCGCTAACCTAGGTATGCATCAGGTTACGGACCTGCCCACGTGTAATTTGAAGAATTTGCGAACGCCTCAAGAAATAAATGGCACGAGGACGCGTGACGCAGCCCTCTGGTGCAAGGACGTTCCGACCAAGGGCGAAGCGCATGGCTTGAAAAGACTAATGGCCAACATGCAGACACACCTCGCGTCGACCTTCATTCAGGGTACGCGAACGACATACAGGCATCATCCGTGGTCTGACACTCCGTGGAAACGACCTCAAGCACGCAGGACAACCGTCAGCAAATCTCGATTTAATAAAAAAGGGATCTTACAAGTACTCACAATCGGCGGCAGATCATCAATGCAGCCATTTATGGTAAAATTGATCTACCTGATCGATGGTCAATCTCACGAATGGGCTACTCCACCATTAAATATCTCAAGACGGTGTGCAGATGGCTGGATAATTACACACCAGGCTATTTATTCACCCTACAACATGCTCCTGCTATCTGCGTACTAGTTTTTTGCGCTCATTAACATTCTCTGGGTTGCCCGCTTTCGTGTTGCTAGGATGGACCCAACCAGAGAGCTAGGGAATGCTGAGTGTAGCCACCAGGGTGAGCACGGGCTCCCGATAGAAAGAATTGTCCGTGAACCACGCACAGATGAAACATTGTGATACAGGGACATGCTGCAGCTCCTCCGCAATTCTGGAATCCTGCCCAGCCGAAGAAATGTGTGTTCCCTCCCTCGAATTTCCCTCATCAATGCTCCTGATCCAACTACAGAGGACATCCAAATTGATTTAGCACAGCTATCTTGCACAGAGCTACAAGGACTGAACACCAGAGTGTTGCGCGAAGTTTGCCACCGTGACCAAGCCAGGCGACGATAGTATGACATACCTTAGGAAGTACGGGACCAGCAGATTGCAGTGGTCACAGAAGCAATGCATATTATTCAAGAACAGCTGACGCAAGGCGCACAATTGGTCGAAATAGCTACACAATTATGGAAGGCAGTGCAGCACCATTCCATGCTTCAGCATATCCAAACGGAATTACAGCAGGCAGAAACTGCTCTGGACCAAGTCAGAGCCTCCTCACCCTCCACCGTCTCCGCGCAGCGTCTAGCCATCTTGGACAGGATTGAGAACCTTCGCCACAACAAGCATGTCATTCGAAAATGGTTGAAACCACGGGCTGACGTTGCACTTCAACTCGCCGAAGACGCTCATTCTGCCATTGCGCGCCTCCACCGGCTGTTGGAACAGATTAACGCGGCTCTAGATGGCCCTACCTCCCTGACAATGGTCAAAATTGTGCAACGAGCTGCGGCCCAGAGTAAGGAAGTGCTCCCACTGCTCCTTTGCACTCTGGCTACCTTGTGCGCACAAATCGAAGCCGCACCACTGTAGTCACTCGAGACGAGTCACAAGATTGTGTTGGGGGACTGTTGGAACGGGGTCTCCTAACAAGCTGCGAAATCGGTCCATTTTTATTATTTTTTATTATATTTAGTCTAGCGCAGGGGTTTTGGGGCGGGTCAAAGCCCCGAACGCATTGTAATGGGTCAAAGGATAAACTAGGGGTCCGAAAACCATGGGTTGTGGACCATAGGAAAGTCGAGGCTAGATTATTATAAATAGAGATGTATTTTGTATTGTAAAGGATAAGAAAATGATGAGCTATTGATGTGAATTGTGGTTTAAGCTATTTGTTTGGGTTTTGGGGAACGGACTCCTGCTGGCTATGTGCGCAGAGATCCAAGTCCAGCTGTGTGCGGACCCTGCTGCTGCGTGTGAAGGTTGGGAAAGGAATTGGAATTGTAAGGAAGAATTGATGAATAAATGAATGCGAAAGATTGTTAGAGAACTGAATCTGTGAGTATTGTTATATGGAAAACTAGTAATTTTTGTATTGTGTGTTTTCTGTCCTTAAGCTACGAAAGATTTGTGTATTGTGTTCTTGGATCTAGATCTGTTATGTTCTGTTTATGTACTGTTGTTTTGATGATATAACAAGCATATAACTATAGATCTATTTCACGTGGATGCGAATAGAGACTTAATTAACTCTGTGTAGAATAAGGTAATCGGGGATTATAGGATCTAGCATTGCTCTTCTTGCTTTACCCATCCTTTCTCAGGGTGCGGAAACCTGGTTCCAGCACCCACCCATACTACTTCGGGTGAGATTTTGACCTGCGAAAGCAGGTCACTACCGAAAGGGCTAGTAGTATAGGGGTTTGTTGGCAAACCTTGCTTACCGAACCTGGGTCAGGACCCCTCAAGCCAACATGTATATAGCACATAGAACTGCATCAGCCCAAAACATCAATTTTACATTCTTAAAAAACATCATGGAGTGAACCATATTTAAAATTTTCCTGTTCATTCTTTCAACTACCCCGTTCTGTTGGGGATTATAGGGCACAATTGTTTGATGTTTGATCCCATGTTGAAGAAGTTAATTTTCAAATTAATTTGAAGTGTATTCTTTTCCATTATCAGTACGTAAAGAGCCAATATGAGTTTGTGCATCATTTTCAATCCATGCATGAAAATTCTTGAATGTTTGAAAAGCATCAGACTTGTTCTTCAATAAGTAAACTCAACACATTCTGGTGTAATCATCAATAAATGTCATCATATATTTATTTCTATTTGTAGAAGCAACAGGCATAGGGCCACATAAATCTGAATGAATAAGCTCAAGTTTTCTATGTGCTCTGGAATGTTAATCATGAAATGGTTGTTTGCTATGCTTTCCTAGAATACAAGAATCACATTGCTTAAGTTTCCTAGGAATTGTAGGCAGTCCATTAACACCATTTTTCTTCAAAAATCGAAGGCTGTCATAGTTTAAGTGTCCAAATCTAGCATGCCATAAAATACTTGATGGGAATGTACCTTCATCATGATGTGAACTGAATGCCAAGTTGTGTGCATGAGCAGAGGAACCTTGCAGCTTCAAGAGTCTTCCTTCTTCTATTCCCTCCATGAAAAGTGAGCATCTGATGCTTTTCTGACCTCAACCTTGCCATCAAACATGTGAATGGAGTGTCCTTGTTGGCAGATGTGGACCAAGGACAGCAAGTTTTTCCTCAAGTCAAGGAGGTAATAAACCTCATGTAGAAGATGATCTGGAAGACTAGGCAACTTAAGCCTAATTGTTCCAAGCCCTGATGGCTTGAGTTTGGATTTATCTGCGAAGTATACTGCTCCATCAACTTTGTCAGTAAATTCTTCAAAAAAATCTTTTCTAAATGTCATGTGACATGTTGCTCTTGAATCTAGCAACCAATCATTTCTCCAAGAAGTAAATGAAACATAAAACAAGTCTTCAGTTACTCCATTGTTACAATGTGCTACAACATAATGAGTGGATTCAAGTGCTTTACCTTTGTCTCTGTCATGAGTTCTACCTTTTTCTTGATTTATTTGCTGCTCAATTTTATCCCAAGGCAGCTTACATGTAGATGCATCATGCCAGTCTTTATTGCAGCGTATGCAATGAAGATCATATTTTTCAGTTTGAGTTTGTCTGCCCCCCCTTCCTCTGAAATTTTTTCTTCCTCTTCCTCTTCGGCTACCTCTTCCTCTGGAAGAATCTTGAGCATGACTCTTCTCTATATGTGCAAAGAGTACATCCTCTTCAGAAGACAGAGGGGTTGTCATCTTTCCAAAAACTTTCTCTCTTTCGGCAAACTTTTTCTCAAGGGACTCAAAAGTGGTTTTCATGAGGTTTCCACTTGCTTGCAATGACTTAAGATAATGTGAGTAAGTGGGATACAAAGCCTTAACAAATGCTATGAGAGATATGTCAACATCTACACCAATGCTCTAAATGTCATGCATGATAGATCTTACTTCTGAAGCTAAAGCAAGAGGATCATCATTTTTCAATTCCAGACTGAACAGCTTAATCATTAATTGAACAATTTCAAGTTCTGAATGTGAGTCATAGAGTTCTTTTAGCTTGCTCAAGGCTTCATAGGCATTTGAAAATGGTGTAATATGGTGACTCACCTCTTCAGTTACGGAAGCTACAATCAAGGCATAGGCCTTGCAGTTCTTGTTTTCCCAAATGGCGATCTCCTTGTCTGAAGTGGGCTTTGCTGGTGGAAGGTCTTCTTCTCCTTCACAAATTCCTCTCCATAGCTCATTAAAAATGAGAGTGTGCTTGATTTTTTGAGACCATTCAGGATAGTTCTCCTTGCCGAAGAGAACAACTCCTACAATAGATATGAGAGAATGCATTCTTTTGAAGGAAAAAAATACTTTGTTGTCAAGGTAAAAAAAACTCAATTCTGGTTTCAATTCTGCAAA
The DNA here is from genome assembly GCA_034641835.2 of Pinus albicaulis. Lineage (NCBI taxonomy): Eukaryota > Viridiplantae > Streptophyta > Pinopsida > Pinales > Pinaceae > Pinus > Pinus albicaulis. The sequence continues at coordinate 1,130,333,984 of CM076583.1, read as the reverse complement.
AATATTTAAAAAAATTAAAAATAAAAACAAAATTGTTGTAAAAAAATTGGGGGAAAAAACAGAGGTATTATCTGAGGGAGGTTTTTTCTGGAGGAAGGTGATTACTGGGGAAGGTGTTTTCTGGGGGAGGTGATTACTAGGGGAGGTGATTACTGGGGAAGGTGTTTTCTGGGGGAGGTGATTACTAGGGGAGGCCAAACTATGTAAAAATAAAATTTATATTATGGCTGGGAAAAAGAAAAAAAAATTAAAAAAAAAACGCAGGGAGGGAGGTGCAGCAAAGGCCGCTAGAGTAGGAGCGTGGGGAGGGGAGGGAGCCCGCGTGGGGTGGGAGGGCGAGGTGGATGGGGGGAGGGGCTGGGTGAGGGAGGTGAGGGGGTGCGTGGGAAGGCCGAGAAGAGCCCGAGGGAGGGGAGAGAAAACTGTGGGGGCCATCGTGAGGAGCCGAAGGGATGGGGGAGGGCTGTGAGGGAGAGAGCAGAGCGGGGGGTGAGGGGGTGGGTGCTGTGAGAGAGTAGAGAGATGGGGCCGAGAGCTCGAGAGGAACTGTGAGGGAGTGGGTGGGGAAGAGAGGTGAGCGTGAGCGTGAGGGAGGCGAATGGCAATGAGTGTGAACAGTAAAAAAAAATTGTACAGTAAATTTAACTGTGCTCAAAATTTGAGCAGAAATTGCACAGTGGTATGCAAAAACAAAAGTAGGCAGAATGTGCAGGAAAAAAAAAAAAAATTGCAGAATTATTCCAGGAGTGCCAGAATGCCTGGAGCAGTAAAACAAAAAACTGAATGCACAATGACAGTCTGCAAAAATGCAGAACATGAGGGAGTTACACCAAAGGCAGGAATGCCAAAAATGGGACTAGCTCTTATACCATGTCAGGCCAGGAGGTAACTCTGCAAAACTCAATGTGTATTAGATGGAGATTGTGTGTATACTTATACATAGAGGTGAGGCTATTTGGATTCACTTCCCAATGACTCTTGGCCTTCCTTATTTACTAAATTACAATAATATACAATCTCACCCAACCCCTTAGGATTAGGTGTCAACAAAACTTTCACCATCCTCGTCTGTTCTTTTGAAATCCTCTCTTAGAAGAAATCCAACATCATCATTGGTGTTTTTTAAATCTTCGCTCAGAGGAAATTCTTCACCATCCTCATTTCTTCTATTGAAATCCTCACTCAGAATAAATCCTTCACCATCATCATTCGTGCTTTTGTAATCCTCACTTGGAGGAAATCCATCATCACCATCATTGATTTTTAAATCCTCGCTTGGAAGAAATTCATCATTATCATTTGTACCTTTCAAATCATTGCTTGGAATAAATCCTTCACCATCATCATATGTGCTTATGAAATCCTCGCTTGGAGTAAATTCATCATCATTGTTTCTTCCTTTCAAATCATTGCTTGGAGGAAATCCTTCACCATCATCATTTATTCTTATGAAATCCTCAGTTGAAGGAAATTCATCATCATCATTTATACCTTTCAAATCATTGCTTTGAGGAAATACTTCGCCATCATCATCTCTGCTTTTGAAATCATCTCTTGGAGGAAATTCATCATCATCAGTACCTTTCAAATCATTGCTTGGAGGAAACCCTTCACCATCCTCATTTATGCTTTTTAAATCTTCGCTTGGAGGAAATTCATTGTCACCATGAACCTCTTCGAAATCCTGACTCAGGGAAAACGCATTATCCTCATATGTACCTCTAAAATTACCATTTGGACGAAATTCTTCATCTTCTTGTTTGTCAGTGATGCTCCTCTCATAATTCTCAAGATTAAGACTAAGTGGAAAAATTGACTCTTTATTCATAGTGAAAAAATTAATGGTATATTCATCAATATGAATAGAGTTGTTACGTGAGGAAGATGTTGATGTTGCAGAAAGAGAAACTTCACTACCAGAAAAATCCATGACCTTTCACAGAATATGTTGAATGATACAAATTCACTCTCTCCCAATGACAATTTATAACTTAGAGAGTGAAAATTTCCTTCCAAATTTTCCCCCCGAAAATTTCACTGGAAAAAAATCACTACAAAATTCCACCCCTCCCCCCCCCCAAAAAAAAAAAAAAAATTGACCAAATAATTTCCTTCTAAAACATTTGTTTACACTATTTCCCTCCCAAATTTATTTAAAAACATTATAATAAAATTATGTATTGAAATTTTTTACCCTACTTTCTATTCGTATTTTCCACACAAATTTTCTTTTAAAGTTTTCCTTCAAAAATAAAATAGATATTTTACTTAAATTATCTAACATTAACTAGATAATTAAGTTAATTTTTATAATTTATTTTTTATTTTTTATCCCACATTTAACAAAAGTTAATCAAAACCTATAATATTAACTATATATTAAATTTTCCCAATTTTGATTTTAATCCCACATTTAAGAAACATTGAAGTAATCTCACAATCTTCGCTATTTCATTGTTTTTATTCCTTACATTAAATAAAAAAATTTGGAGCATTCGTTTCAAATCTTGGAGCAATTTTGCATTTCAATGTTAGTTTTCCTTCTATTTTTTAGGAAAATATGTTGTTTTATTGCTTTTATTTTGAAAAATAAAAATTAAAAAATTAGTATTTTCCTTTTTTCGATTAAAAATAATAATAATAATAATAATTAATATCGTATTTTAGGGGAATAACCACATAAAAAATATCACATTTTTTAGATCTTTATAGAAAAAATGCTAAAAAAAATCATATTCATAGGGTTTTTAGGAGAAAAAATAATAAAATTCATATTTTTAGGGTTTTGAAATGGAAAAACTTTTTTTCAATAAACTTATCTTATAGTTTTGTATTTTAGATTTTTGTTATTTTATTTTTATTTTTCTAATTGTTTAATGTTTATTTGTTAGTTTTTAATTTTTAGTTACATTAATGTTGTTGTTTTTTAATTGTATTTTTATGTTTTTTTAAGTTTTTGTTTTAGTTTTATTTTTTATGTTGTATTTATTTTTCGTTTTCTTTTTATTTGACGTTATAATGTTTTCTTTCTAACTTTACTTATATATATATATATAACATAATTAATTTTTTTTAATTCATGGTCTAAAGTATTTTTATTATAACAATAGTAGAATTTCCTGTGATAATAAAATATAAACTTGTATTTTTTTATTAAGAAAATGGCATTAAAGAAGGTATCTATGAATATTTCTAGATCAAGACCAACAATTATAGCATCTAAAGTTGTAGTTGGACCACCTATGAATATTTATGAATGAAACTGAACCGAGACACAAAGTAAAAGTCAAGCAATTATCTCCTCAAATTCATTGAAAATTGCTTCAAAATGGAATATGGCACGAGAAATAAATAAAATGAGATTCACATGGTATGTTAACGATAGACAAAGCAACGAAGCTGTACAAATATATCTATATTGTTGTCGGATTGAATATGGTGAAAATTATGAAGTGATGGGAAAAATAAGAGACATATGTTTGGTGTCAAATACAGATATTGTTTATGCTTGTAACGGATCCAAGCTAAAAGTTCATGTAATAAAAGTTAATGACGGAAAAAATAAGACCAAGGTTAAGGGACAATTATTCCAAGTTGAATGTTGGGAAAATATATCCTAGTGGGCATCACTGGATGTGTTTATGGCTAAGGGGAAATTGGAAAAGGCAATGGATAAGGAATTAAAAAAGCAAAAATAAATTTTGGCACATTTATTTATGAAAATAAAGGAAATTAGGAGAAAAAGAAGGTGAACGGTCACGTGTTGCATATGATGAGGAAAATGAAAGAAAATAATGGAAAATTGAAGAAATTAGAGGCACGAATGATAAAAAGACCTCAGAGCATCAGTTGGTAGCTTTTTTTCAGTTCATTTTCAGAATTGCACTCAGAGAGGAGAAGAGCACCAAGAGGAGAAAGAGATCAAGCAAGCAAAGGAAGAACAAGGAAAGGAAACATCAAGTAAGGAAGAGCAGGATCAAACAGCTTCAACAGGAATACTTGCAGGTTACAGTTTGCATGTATGATTTCCTAGTTGGTTTTGACATGCATGGTATGTGCATGTTGGTATTTGGTTCTTTTGTTGTCGTTGGCATGGTTTTTCCAAGTTTTGATAGTAGTATTCAGCCTTGCCTTGCCTTTTTCCAGATAGCCATGGAGTGATGGGATTATTCTCGATTTGAGATTTGGAATTTTTGAATGGTTCGAAATTCGCGGCAGAGGTGGTCTCAAGAACATTCCCAAAGGCCTAGGAATCCCTTGACTAGTTTTGGCGAGATACACGGTAAAGCCTGAGGCTGGTGTCTCGATAAGTTCCTAGTGATCCGATGTGGATTGCAGTAAAACCTAGAGATGAGGAGACAGAAAATTTCTCAATGATAGTGATGATATCCAAAGGCATTCCAAGCTCGGTTTGGTTTTTTGATCTCGGTGTTGGTTTAGGTGAGATCACAGTATGGTGAGAGTGAATGTGGTTTAACCTATAGACTCCCTTGGTTGTTTTTGGATTGGTTTATCCATGATATCCCACATCCATGCTTGGAATATCACATGGGGGTGACTGGTTGTAAGAAAGATTTGGTTCAGCCATGTCTATGGTCGAGTGGTACGTGGCAGTCTGAACCTGGTTGGCTCTTGCCTATGTTTAATGAAAGCTAAGTTTGCTTGTTTTTTACTTGTATTTATGTGGCTTTAATAGTTGTTATCTTATGGTTATATGTTGGTTATAAGCATGGTTATATTATTGGTTCTAGTCATGGTTCATTTCATGTTTCTACTTGTAACTGAAAGAATAATGGACGCAAGACCTAATTAATGTTAAGACAGCTAATGGGAGAGGGTGGTGATCCTTCTCGATAAATTTCATATGAATTTCCAGTCCCTTATGCTCAGTCTTGTATTCATGACCTGTAGATTACATTGTTTCCAAATGATTGACAGAATGTCAGTCCCAGTTGGTGATGGTCAGGCCTAGTCCTGGTGTCATTTTTTGGTTTACAAGCATTTTCCTTATGTAATTTATGATTTCTAAAAGTTACAGGGATTTCTAGGCAAAGGTATAACCCAAACCCTCGAATCTAGCCTTAAAATCTGCAGTTGTTGGCACACTACTGAGTAAAATAATCCACATTCACAATGATGCAAGCCTGTGGTAGCGACTGGGGATTTCCAGTCGCACTAATGCCTTGGAAAAGGAGCAAATTGAGGTAAAATTTAGAGAAAATTTAGGTTGGCTCAGAGGATGGACACCTGGAGGGGTTGGGTTACTCCTGGAGGCTCCTGTGACACCTGAGGGAAGTCATTAAGGTTTTTTTTTCAACTCCATTTCCTTAATGTTACCTAGGAGGTTGATTCTGGTCATAATTGCCCATAATCTCATGTTTATCCTGGGTAAGCCAGTGAAAGTGGGTAGATGTGAGGGGAGGTGTATGTTACAATTTTATTCTAAAACTACCCAAGAAACATGAGAAGGTTAGATAGCGTTTCTTAAATATCGAATATGACACTCCATAATATTCTATAAATATGTGTAATGCAATCACAATCGCATTGCAAATAACATTATTATTATTATTATTATGCAATTTTAAGGCCACAACCAAGCTAGACACAAAATTGGTGTATGAGACCCCCTTGTTTGTGGGACAAGGGACCCACCTCCGCGCAGCGATTTGACTTGAATGCTAATTATACGAAGGCATACATACTCTACCCCCCCTGGTTTTGAACCTGTGACCTCTTAAGAGGAAACACATTATCTTAGCCATTAGGCCCACTCAAGCTGAAGTTTGCTTATTTATATTTATTTGTTATGCATTATTGTAAATATCATTATATATTCTATAAATTATTTATCAACGACATATTATATTTGTTTGATAGGATTTTTCTAAGAGTATTTCAATTATGTTGGAGGGAATTTATTATACATATCCAAATATTATGAATGTGATCAACAGTTCCCACACAAAGATAGCAAAAGAAAAATGGAGAAAGAAGCAAGAAACAATAGTTCCTGAAACTACAAGAGTACATACAGGGGATCAGGAAAGAATGGCTAAAATGCATCAATCTAGAAAAGCTAAACATGTTAATTTGGAAGATGTGGAAGTTGTGGCTCAAAAATATGTTTCCATTACTGACAATGAGATTAGAACTCATGTTGAAAAGGAGAAAAGTTATAAAAGACAAAAAAAAAAAAAAAATCACATGGATGTCTCTTCCAGTTAATGATGAGGAGATTGTTTATTTGGAAGAAAATTTGTTAACTGATAGGAGGAAGAAATCAAAAGTTGGTCATTCTGAAAAAAATCATGGGTACCAATGAAAATCATAATGAAAGCTCTGAAGGCAGTAGGGAAATCATACCACCAGTTGCTCACTTAAAGGATGGCATTATTAAAACAAAATAAAATATCATTCGAAATTAGTTGACAAAGAGAAACTTCGTTGATGGCGGCCATACATTTCGTCTTAATGTTAGCCAATTCTATAAGCCGAATGAAGGACAATCTAAATATCAAATTAGAAAGCCATACCACCTAAACTTCATAACTTGAAAAAATTGATTAGGTACAATCCATATGCACATGTGGTCAACTATGTATATCTTGTTGATTCAATTGAAGTTCCCAACAAAGAGGCATTTGGTAGGTCAATATGTTTTGAATACAAATATTATTTAATTTTGGGGAACCATTCTGCAAAGGCTAGAAGACAATTAATGGAGGAACATCCCAATAACTTGCTTTTTGAAACAATGAAATGTATCATTTATTTCGGTTTAACATATACATAAGAAAATATATTGGTATAGGATTATAATACAGATAATGAGTATAGGATGTCTATGAATTTTGAGGAATGAAAACATTAAAATTTAGGGCATAAGAGTTGATCGCGCGAGGGATGGTGGTCGGCGACTATACTAGGGTTTACAGGTATGGCCACTCGGTTCACGCGGTGGTGGATCCTCAAGGCGGTGTATCATACGAGAAATATGCACCTGATATTACGGTTACTGGACTTGTTCATGCACTGGAATGGGGTAAGGTTTTGTGTCGAGGTCACCCTACACTTAATGCGGCATCCCCTCGTCCCCCCATTGCACAAATCGGCCACAAGCCTTGCTACGATGCGGTTGGCCCTTACCCTTGACAGAATCTTCAACCGAGTCTCTCCAGCACACGATTTCCCGCTCACGATGGGCATGAGGTGAATCAGTCACAGGGCCACAAAAGAGGAAAGAACAATACAGAACTGACGTCGGTGGCAGCAAGGAGGGGTTCGGGACATCTACTTCCTTGGGTTATTATGTGTGCACTAGTGCATTGTGGAAGCAGACCTCACAACACACAACGCTTTCTGCTTTTTCGAGGAGCCCTACCTCTCGCCACGGATCCCTATCAATCAACGAAACAGGGCACCGGCTGAACTCCATCAAAGAAACCAAAACAAAAGTCCAAAGAAGTCCACAAAAATGCTACTGTTAAAGAGCATCAGGTAAGCTCTGTTCATTTTCAAATATTCATTAAACCCCGTATAAGAAATATTATTTTACTATGGGTTCAGGACATAGATAGGATATCATACCTGAAGCAAACTATCAGGTTATCTTCAGGATACCTGAGCCACTTGCAATTGTTAATCCACAGTGGGAAATCATTACAAGGCCCCTACTCCATCAAGGATTATCTCATTAGACCTAGGTCTACCATATATATCAACCTGAGACTGAGAGGAGGCACAACAGAGTAGAACGAGACCCATGGACCCACTAGGGGAGCCAGCACCCTCCAAATTTGAAATCCCAAGAGGACCCTCATATAGGAATATTCTGCAGGGGAAAACAGAGCAGCAACACCAACTGAACCAACATAGAATACCCCCAAACCATACATTGTGGAGGAATTAAACAGTGTGCCCGAACTGAACATATATATTCCAGAGATAGATGAGCATCGCTCTATATTTGAATCCCAAGCTATAATTTGTAGATTTAACTGCTTTTGTCCCAAACCAATGGAGCTCTTTCATTGGATTTTTACCAACTGGACCATGGACTGTGAAATCCATCCTTGCTCCAAAGGATTTTTTATAGTCAAGTTTCCATCTTCGAAAGCCAGTGACAACATACTTAGGACTGGACCATGGTTCTGGGGATCCACCGGACTCTTCATCACACCATGGTTTCCGGATTTTGACGCAAACACTATGGAGGTTACTAGAATGTTATTTTGGGTCTGGTTGTACAACCTTCCACTTCACTTCTGGAATGAGTGTGTTTTAGAAGGCATTTGGAACATCATCAGGAAATACATAAAAACAGACACCCAATGCTTGGAGGAGTGCATATACACCTTCGCACGAATCTGTGTGGAATTGGACCTCAGCAAAGGGCTACCAAAGAGCATACAACTGGTTCATAAATAGAAAAAATGGATGCAACACCTCGACTATGAAAACACTGCATTCAAATGCAGAATATGCAGAAACACAAGACACTTACAAAACACATGCCCGGATGCAAAAGGAGTGTTACACAGCAATTTGTCACCGTCCCTGCAATTCCCCATCCCGCACAATTGGAGGGCTCATTCCGTGACCTGTGAGCAGTGACATGACTTGAAACAACTTTCATGACATCCCTTTGAACATGAGCTTTCATTGTCCTAAAGACAACCCCTTGTGAAAAACCCTAAAAACGCCCCTTTTTGCATTGGCGCGGGAAGCCAGTTCAGTACCCGCGCCAATGGGGGAAATCCTTCAAATAGGGCGCGCCAATTGGCGCTCTGTCTCAGATTCGCACTCGCGCCAGCCATTTTAAGGAGTGTTTTTTAAAAATAAATGGCGGAAGTTTCGTCCTAACCAATTCATAAACTGGTATCTAATTTGAGTTGGGAGGTTTGGCTCCGGATCTCCATGTAGAGGAAGTGATTTTCCACCTCTCATGGAAGCTTCCTTGAGGATAGGGCCAATCCCATGATCATAGGGATCTCAACTCCCCTTCCTCCATCTATAAAAGCTTGCTCATCTCTTTTGCAAGCTAGTTCCCAAGAGCCATCAGAGCCTTATGCTGCAAGAGCCTTGATTCATTCCCTTAAGGCCAAATCCAAGCAAGGAGATTATCGTCGAGACATCCGAAGAGAGAGGTTTGTCCCATCCCCGACAGGCTTTTTCGAGACGTGTTCCGTTGGCGACCCTCCGAAGGAGAATTCATCGTCAGAGCCAGGTTGTATCCTCCTTTGATTGATTAATGATAAGCGACTATTGGTTATGGTTCCACTCTTGTTTTTGATTATGATGATGAGTTATGTCTTCTCTGACTGACATATAGTTGCATATACTGGATTTTACGCTTGCGTTTTTTGTGTTTCTTGCGTGTGCAGGTGTCCGGTCACGGAGATCGTGAGGATCGTGATCTGCCAGAGCTAAGGAACGGGAGCGCTACTTTCTCTACAAGCGACAGCGTTGGATTCTTGGTAAGCCTTCATCGCTAGTTGGTTTATTTGCAATTAGGAACCTGCACTATAACGTGTGATGATTGTTGCTAGACCCGGTCTGGGCTAGTAGGGATCGCCTCTATCCACAGAGGGGATTTACCTCCACAACAAAGAGATAACATAAAAAATAAGAAGACAAATAAAGCAACCAAAGGATGGTAATTTCCTTCAGGTGGACCAGAGCAGGAGACAAAAGAAGAAGAGGATGGCCCCATCCCAAATGAGAGTAAACAGACAACAACAGATCCGGGAGTACAAGAACATGAAATGCAATATCCCTTTGACCTCACTTCCACGGTACAGCCAGAAATGGACCCTGGGGCACCGAACAACGGGGGAATCAAAATACAACACAATTCAGATACTTAGGATTCATATAAGGACAATGGAGCACTCACAGAAGATAACCAGCTCGCCCTTATTTCTTCCACACCAACACAAGGTGCTTGGCGAAAGGTTGAAAAGAAGAAAGAGAGAAAATCTTAGATTTCTCTCCATGTATTATAGGTTCTTATATGCAGATTATAGTTTGTCTTGATTGACAATTACCAACACATGCAACATGTAATTTTGTTTTCATTAATAAAATTACGATTTTTTCCTTGGAAAAAATGGACAAGATTTTCACCCCATGTATTATAGGTTCTTATATGCAGATTATAGGTTGTCTTTATTGACAATTACCAGCACATGCAACATGTAATTTTGTTTTCATTAATAAAATTACGATTTTTTCCTTGGAAAAAAGAATGTCCATGAATTTCATTCAAAGTATCAGATTTATTCATAGTGAATTTGAAAACATTTGTGGTGGGGATAAGGAAAATGTTACTATAAACTTTCAGAAGCAATATTGTATGGAAATAGGTTATCAAAATGAGGAAAAAAATCATTGAAAAAAGTGGAAAAGTAAATTCAGAATTATTCAGAGGTATAGATAACATTTCCCAGATGGAATTTAGAACTAGGGAGATATGGAATTTGATTGATGATATTTTCAACATGTGGGAAAATATTGGCATAAAAAATCATAAGGTTAAAAATTCTAAACCCTCAATATGTACCAGCAGTAAGATAGGTCCTGAAATTAAAAATATTTTAGATGATATGACTCTCACACCTTGGAGAGAAATGTAAGGAGTGAAGGATGACAGACTTATCAAATCAATATTATCTTGTGTAAAGTTGGATGAAATGTGCGAGGAGTTTCAAAAGTAAGTTTGTTGAATAAATTTTACTTATTTTTGGATTTTAATTTTCTTTTAAATATAACATATTGTTGTTGGTAGTATTTTCTATACATATCACTATATTAACATTTTTAACTTTATTTATTTGTTCATAAAGTTTATATGAAAATACAAGAATAGATGGTTAAAATGTTGAATGAAGAGAGTTGGGATGATTATAGTTTTTAAACTAACCACAAAAGTTGGGATGATGTTGTACGCAACTACCCAAATTCATGTTCTATAGCAACACTAAAGGATTTTATATCATGCATTCAAAAAGGTAGTAAACCATTTTTATTTTATTACTTATACATATATTTGTTTATTTCATTAAAGATGACGAAAAAGGATGCAGATGCAGTACCAAATAGTTTCAAAACCTCCATTGAAAAAAATAAGTTGGAAAGGCGGAGAAAGCAATGTCTCCAGAATGTTGAACTTGATCCTCATCTTAATCATTACATTTGGAATGGGCTCGACACTATCCAATATCAAATAGTACTAAGTGATTGTGAATGCATTGTAAATCTCATACCTAAAAGGAATATTCCATAGTTATTGTAGATATTCCTCATGGTTTCAACTTCTCAAACATTGAATATGATAGTGAGCCATATAGTTATCAAAATTTTAATAAAGTGGTTGTGGGATTTCAAGAAGTCACAAAATCACCATTTTGGAGATTTGTGACACTTCATTTGGACACACAATTTGAAATGATATTATCAAGCTTCAAGGAAAAAGCAAACTCAAGGATGCGGCTTACATGGTAAGACATTAAAATTGTATGTTTCATTAATGTTAAAAAAAATTATGTCCAATTTAATTGAATTTTTACTATGTCATGTTACAGGAAAAAGTCAAATCTTATTTGTTGCAGAGATCAACCAATTATTAGTGATTATGAGTTCATTCATGTTGAAGCTTGGACAAAAGAGGATAGTTATAAGACTTTTCTTTTGAATCTAGTAGATAGAAAGGGTCATAGCCAATTATGGGTTGATGATGTTGTTGTAAGAAAACTAACATATGAGGATAAAAATACAAAAGGAAAGATAATTAAGATTTATCAAAAACCACAGGTTTTATTAACCATCTTATAGAATTATGTTCAAATGAAAGAGATTGGGTTTTGGATTTATTCTCAGGTTCATGTAAGTTTTATTATATAAAATTGAATTTCAATATATTTTTTTTAATTTTTATGTTTTTATACTAATTTACTTAATTATTTATTTTGTACTTGATGATTAGGTACAACACTAGCATGTTTCCTACAAAAAGAATAAATTGCATAGTCATTGAAAAAGACTCACTACAATGCAATTTTATTCAACAAAATATTAATGCCATTAAATTTCTTTCAAATGCAATGCAAGAAGTTGGTTTGGAGAAATGAGATTTTAATGAATCACATGTAGCAAGAAAGGCAAAGGAACCTCAACCACCTTAAATGTAATGATTGAAAAGGGATACTTTGGGATATTTACAGACATCAAAGATCCATCAAAAGAGGAAAATGGCCAAACTAAAACACATAATACTATGGAAGAACACAATAATGAAGCTTTAGAAAATGATGAGCATGGATTATATGATATTTTTTATTAAATTTAAATTATGCTTGCAAATCAAGCTCAATTTTGAGAACTATACATTAGTTATATTTGTAATGTTTTGAATTTAAAATTTTATGATAAGAATAAGTATTCAATTATTGTTTATATGTTTAATATTCACATTATCTGATATTCACTTTAATTTTATGTGAATCGTTATCTTTTGAAAAAAAAATTGTGAATATTATTATTTTTTGACATAAAATTCATTAAAAAATTGTATCTTTTAAACTTTTTTTGTTAAAATTTTCTCATAAAAATCATTTATTTGATGTGTAATTTTTAGAAAAATATGTATTTTTTTATTATATTATATCCAAAATGTGTATTTTTTTGTCAAATGTTTAAAATTGTTATTTTTTTAGTGACAATTATTTGATATATAGTAATTAACGATACATAAGTATATAGAAAATCCTAACTTTGAAATATTGTTTTTTTTTTTTTAAGTACGAAAAAAAACAAAGATTTCATTACAAAAAAAAAAATGAAAAGAAAAACAAAAGTACACAAACCTGAAAAAACATTTTTTTTTTTTTAAAAAACATCACAGGAAAGTTCAGAAGAAGAAGACTACTTCAAAATTCTTGAATTTAAAAAATAATAATTCATACTTAATACATTAGAAAATTTAAATGTCAAAAATAAGCCCTCCAAAAAAAGGGATTGAAGTTTCAAAAATATGCTTCAAAAATAAAGGTGTATTTTGAATCAACAAATTTTCAAAATCGGATGAGTTTTCGCTATCTCTAAAAAAATGAGAACTTAGTCAAGTTTTTGTTTGTCTAGTAATTGTGTTATGCTTTATTTTCTATCAATGTGCCTCTTTTTTATCTTAAACCATCACCAAAACCTTGTACATATATTGTGGGTAGCTCAAGGTGTGAATTATATATTGACTAGTTCTCTTGCTATTGTCTTTGGATTAGAACTAAGAATGTCTGAGAGTACCATGGAAAAAAAATGTTTGAGAGTAGCCTTCATCTATATATATATAAAGAGAGAGATAGAGAGAGGAACTAACTCAAGTAAATGTAGAAATGCAGCCATTTACCAACAGATGTCATGTGATCAACTGCATGTTGGAAGTTGTGAGGAAGGGACATATGGCATCTAAAGTATTCACTCGCATATCATAAAAAGTGGAACAATATTGAATCAAGCTTAAACGAGGAATATGGTAAATACAGCGCTACAGGTAGCTTTCAATCATTGCATACCATGCCATGGGAGCCTACTTGATTCCATATAACACTCTTTAATCTACACACATGGGAATCCCTCCCATGCACCTCAAAAACCCTTTGGTTGTTCAATGTAAATATCTCCCTCAACCGCACCATTGAGGAAGGTCGTCTTTGTGTCGATATTGTGAATCCTCTAACCCATCATGGATAAGTATTTGGCTACTGGGGTGAAGGTCTCATCATAGTCAATCCCTCCCTTTTGTGAAAACCCTTTAGCCACAAATCAAGCCTTAAACTTTTCCACGCCACCATCTACAACATGTTTAATCTTGTAAATCCATCTAGAGCCAACCACATATTTTTCCTCTAGTCATAGCACAACCTCCCAAACATTATTATTCATGATGGAAATACTCTTCCACCATAGCATCCATCCATTCCTAATTCTTGGATGCCTCCTGGATGCTGGAAGGCTTGGCCTCAATTAGCTCACTCATTAACACCATATAGCTTGAATATTTATGTGGTGCTTTGCTCTGTTTGATAAAATATCTATGAGTTTCCACATACTCCTGAGCATCTCTCAATTTCTTTTCTGCCCACTTGGGTTTCTTCCTTTCTATGTTAGAATTCTTAGCCTGAGAGAAAGGAACACTTTGATCCTCGTCTTTCAACAATGTTACCGATGAAATAGGTAACCTGACCTCAAAACGGGAACTCTAGCCCACAAAGACTCAAAAAACATGAAAAAACACCCCAAAAACAAAAAAAAAGTGTATTCCAGAACACACTTGGTTTTTTTTTAAGGTCAAATTTCAACAATTTATAAAATTATGCTAAAAAAAAAATTGTTTCTTGAAAAAAGGATTGAAAAAACACCCTCAAAACAAAACCAGTTGATGCTGGAATAACAAAAAAAAAAATTGTGTCATATTTTTGACATTTTTAAAAATAGAAATAACATTTTTTAATTTTTAAAATTCAAACATTAAAATAAACCTAAAATTTAAGAAAAAAATAAATTTAAAAAATAAAAACATTTTAAAGCTTAAAATTTAAAAATATATAGGAATAAAAAAATAAAAATAAAAACAAAATAAAAATTTTAATTCAAAGATTTAAAAAAAAAAATTCCCAAAAAAAATTAAAGATTAAAATTTCAAAATATATAGAAAAATAAATAAATAAATATTAAAAATATATATATATATATATATATATATATATATATATATATATATATATATATAATAAAATATAGAAATTAAATTTAAAAAAGAAAAAGAAAATGTTTATATATATATATATATATATATATATATAATTTTAAATTAAAAATTATATTTAAAGAAATATATTAAATTTTAATAAATTTAAAACATTAAAATAAAAAATTTAAAAAAAAAATACATTATTTAAATTTAAAGTAAAAAAAATGAAAAATTAATTAAAAATAAAATACAATAAAAATGTTAAATTTAAAAAAATATATAATAATAAATAAATTTAAATTATAAAAAATAAAATATATATATATATATATATATATATATATATGAACTTAAATTAAAAGTATATATATTAGATTTTATTAAATTTTAAAAAAATGTTAATATTAAAATAACAAATTAAATTTAAAAAAGAAAAATATTAAATTTTAATAAATAAATGAATAAACAAATAAATTTTGAAAAAAAAAAAAAGAAAGAAGAAGAAAGAGCATTGTTAAAATAAAAAGTTAAAAAACTTTAAAAATCAATTAAAAATGAAAAATTGAAAAAAAAAAATTAAATAAAAATATATTAAATAAAAAATAAAATAAAAAACAAATTAATTTGAAAATATTAAGTTTAATTTTTTTATTTTTTATTTTTAAAAAACTAATTTTAAATACACAATTTTAATTGAAATAAAAATATATATAATAATTTTATGTAATTAAAAAAATAATAATAATAAAATAAAAAATTTAAAAAAATATATATTAAATTCAAATAAATTGAAAAAAAAATAAATAAATAAAATAAAATAAAATAAAATTTATTAAATTTAAAAAAATTAAATGAAAAAAAAAAAAATATATATATATATATATATTAAATAATTAATATATATATATATATATATATATATATATATATATATATTATTAACAAAATTTAGGGAAAAAAAAATTAAAACAAATTAAATTTCAAATATAAAAATTAAATTAAAAAAAAACTAATTTTAAATTTTTTGAATTTAAAAAATAAAAATAAAAATAAAAAAGGAATTTTTTGATCGTGGTGGCGCCGCCAATCGGCCTCCCGCCTAGGTGGCGACGGAGGTCGGTCGCTGGGTGGGCAGGGAGGCTGCATGCAACCCCCCGCCCGCCCAGCGGCCGGCTTCTGCCGCCACCGCGACGCGAGGCTGATTCCGGGAATCGCCTTCCCGCGGCGAGAGGCCGATTGCGTGACGCTGATTCCGGGAATTGCCCTCCCGCGATGGGAGGGCCGATTCCGAGAATCGCCCTCCCGCGGCGGGAGGCCGATTCCAGGAATCGGCCCTCCCATCGCGGGAGGGCAATTCCCGGAATCGGCCTCTCGCCGCGGGAGGGCGATTAGAATCGGCCTCACGCCACGGGAGGCCGATTCCAGGAATCGGCCCTCCCGTCGCGGGAGGGCAATTCCCGGAATCGGCCTCTCGCCGCGGGAAGGTGATTCCCGGAATCGGCCTCTCGCCGCGGGAGGGCGATTTCCGGAATCGGCCTCACGTCGCGGGAGGGTGATTCCCGGAATCGGCCTCCCACCGCGGGAGGGCGATTCTCGGAATCAGCCTCCCGCCCAAGTGGCGGCGGAGGCCAGCCGCAAGGCGGGATTCTGGCCTCCTGCCTAGGTGGCGGCGGAGGCCAGCCGCAAGGCGGGATTCTGGCCTCCCGCCCAGGTGGCGACGGAGGCCGGCTGCTAGGCGGGCGGGGGGTTGCATGCAGCCTCCCTGCCACCACCTGGGCGGGAGGCCGATTGGCGGCGCCACCACGATCAAAAAATTCTTTTTCTTTTTTTCTTTTTTTTTATTTTTTTTTAATTTGATTTTTTTTTTTTTAATTCAAAAAATTTGAAATTATTTTTTTTTAATTCAAAATTTTTATTTTAAATTTAAATTGTTTTATTTTTTTATTTTTATTTTTTTTAAATTTAATATTTTAGATTAATTATTTTTTAAAATTTAAAATTTATTTATTAAATTTTGATTTAATTAAAAAATTTTTTAATCTTTTAGTTTATTTAGTTTTTCATTTTTAAATTTTATAAATTGTTTCGTTTAAAATTAAAATTTAAAAAAAAAAAAGAAAAAAATGGATATTTGTTTTTTAATTATTTGCATGTGGTTTTTTTCATTTTTTTTTTGTTTTTTAATGATTTTTTTCTTTTTTTTTTCTTTTTCAATTTTATTTTTTTTTTTTTTTTTTAATTTAATTTTTTCTTTTTTGTATTTTATTTTTTTAATCTAAATTTTAATTTTATAATTTAAATTATTTTTAAATTTTCTATTTTAATTTTTTTTTTAATTATATTGTTTTTTTTAATAAGAAAAAAATGTTTTTGATGTTTTTTTTTTTTTTTTGGGTTAATTTTTTTTTTTTTTTGTTTTAAATTATGTGTTTTTTTTGTCCATTTTCTTTTAAATATAATTTTAAATTTTTTTTTTTTTTTTTTTTATATTTATTTTGTTTAATTTTTTTTTTGATAAAAATATTTTTTTACATTTTATTGGTTTTTTTATTGTTTTTATGCTATTTTTTGTAGTTTGTGTTTTATTACCAACATGAAAATCACCACTCTAAAAAAAGTTTATGCTGTAATCAATACGTTTCAAAATTAGCATGAAAATCACGCTCTAAAATGATTATAAATGTCATTTAAAATTAGCAGTAAAAATGCTAACATTTTAAAACAAATATTCATACTTCATAAATAAAAATATTAGAGTGTCAAAAATGTGCACAAAAAAAAAGGGGTGATTCTGCATCACCACTTTTCAAAATCGGGTGCTTTTTATGCTACCAAAAAAAAGTAGGTAACAGTGCAGTTACCTATTTCATCGGTAACAGTTTTTTTCTCCTCCTACTTGGCCTACTCATTTATCCCATCGGTAACAGTGTTTTTCTCCTCCTACTTGGCCTACTCATTTATCCCACCACTCTGTGACACAATAACATAAGGCGTCTTCCTTTAGTTTCCCTTGCTCTTGAACCTCCATTGTAGAGGAATTTGTACTACAAGACCTCCTAAGATCCCTCTACTCCTCAAAACTCACATCCCTACACAACATTGTTCCTAAGTGTTAGAATGTATATCTTGTAGGATTTTGAAGTTTCATTATACCCTACAAGAATTCACTTTTATGCAATAGGTTCTAACTTCGTTCTATTTTCTGATGGAACATGGAAGTATACTAAACAACCAAGGATAGGAATGTGACAAATATGGTTTCTTTCATGTAAAAGTCTCATGAGATGTCAACCTGCCTAAGACCTTATGTGAACTTTGGTTTTGCAAATAAACAGTAATGTTGCAAGCCTCTGCCCATAGAAAAATAGGAAACTCCTAGTCATATAACATAGTCTTGGCCACTCCAATAATAATGGCCCTATTATTTCGCTCTACAACCCCATTTTGCTTAGGTTTGTATGGAACTATCAGCTCTTGTTTATATCCTCACATGCACAAAAGTCATTTAAGACATTCAAAGTGTACTCACCTCCAACATTATAAACTATCAAATGGAAACAGTAAATTCAAAAGAAAATCTATAACAAAAAAAACATGAAAAACAACCCAAAAATGAAAAAGTGTTGTTGGGGCAAATTTTCAACAATTTTTAAAAATGGCAGTAAAATCCACTAAAAACCAAATTTTTTTGGTGTAAAAAACACCTTGAAAACGAAAAGTATTGATACTAGAATAATGTCTTTTTTTGAGATAAATTTTCAGTACTTTTTAGCAATGATGTTAAAGATAAAATATCATTACTTCAAAAAAACTTAAAATTTCAATGATTTTCAAGCATGATATTAAAGATAAATTATTACATCTTTGAAAAACCTTAAAAATTCTAACAACTTTCAACCATAGTGTTAAAGATAAAATATCATGACTCAAAAAAAAATTTAAAATTTTGACAATTTTTCAACCATGGTATCAAAACCAAAGATCATGACTACAAAAAACCAAGAGTAAATTTTTGTTTTAATGTTAAAAGTATAGCGATTTTAAAATCTTAGCTTAAGACAACTTGACACATTGCAACAAAAAATTTAAAAACCAAACATCAAATTGACTCGTAGTGTAGGCGAACTCAACCCATTGCAATGAAAAGTAAAAACCCAGGTTCAAGCGCTTGAGGGATCGCGGCCAAGCCAAGCGAAGCTTCGTGTAGCACTGCCTAGCCTGGTTGCGACCTCTCGGGCACTTAAGCTTGCCCAAATTGATTCCCAAAGTGGCTAGGCCTAGCCTGGCTACTTTCGAAAATCAACCTGGCCAACTTCAGGCGCCTGAGGGGTCGCGGCCAAGCGGAGCAAAGCTTTGTGTAGCATTACCCCACCTAGTTGCAGCCCCTCTAGCACTTAGGCCTACCCAAGCCGATTCCCAAAATCCACCTGGCTGCGACCACTATGGCGGTCGGGCCTGGGCCTAGCCTGGCCAATTCTTGGAATCGACCAGCACGGAAACTCATTTTTTTGTCTTTTTAACTTTTTTAATAATTTTTTTTTAATGTTCTTTATTTATTTTTTAATTTATTTTTTATATGTTTTTTTATTTTAAAACAGATATATATATGTGTGTGTGTGTGTGTGTGTGTGTGTTTTTAATTGTTTTTTATTTTTATTTTTTTTAATTTTTTTATTTATTTATATGTTAATTTTTTAATTTTAATGTTGTTTTTTAATTATCTATTTAATTTACTTGTATTTTTTATTCTTTATTTTTTTTCAATTGTATGTTTTAATTTGTTTTTTATTTGAAAAAAAAAAACATTTGTTTTTAATAGAAAATTCAGACAATTATTTTGTGTGTATTAAAATATTAATTAATGATGTATAATATATAAAAAAATCTTAACCTCAAAATATTACTTACAAAAAAAAATATTATAAAAAATATTAAAGAAAAAACAAAAAGCACACATTAGAAAACATTAAAAAAAAAACAAATATCAAAAACAAGAAAAACAAGGGGAATAAGACAACTTGAAAAAAATAGTAATTTGAAACATCAAAAATATGCCTTCAAAAAAAAGTTGTCGCTTTGAAAGTCAAAAGTCTACATTAGCGCGCATGAAAATCACCAACATTTAAAAAAAAAAAAAAAAAACTTTTCAAAATCAAATGACTTTTGTTACCTCAAAAAAACGGGTAGTCATATTAGTTCTTGTTTGATAGTTTACTTTGTTCTCCATTATCAAGAGATAAGTGTCTTGATTTATCTCCCTATCTAGTTCTCTACAAGGGCTTTGGACTCCTTGAAACAACAAAAAATCTCATCCTTCCATTTCAAGAAGTATATCCAAATCTTCCTAGAGAAGTCATCTATGAAAGTCACATAATAGTCGTATCCACTTAAGGACATTGCTAACATGGTCCCACACACATTTGAATGTGTTAGTTCCAATATGCCCTTAGTCCTAGTATTGCTACTCGAAAACGTGGTCTTGGCATACTTTCCCATTGCGCAACCCTTCCACACATCAAGTTGTTTGACGTTGAACTCAAGCAATCATGTCACAATCTCCTTGAGCACATTGAGTACTCCATGGTGCAAATGAGCCATCCTCCTGTGCCATAATTCACCCAACTATTGGTTGTCACTTAGTAATGCTTGGCTTGGTTCAAACTGAAGCCTGAACACGTTACCATTTCTGACTCCTATCACATTGGTTGTTCTGGAATCCTTATGTTGAATCTCAATTAAGAATTATTAAAGCCTTAATTAAGAAAAGGCCCTGGATTATTCGTGCAAAAACCCTCCAAAGGATAATAGCTCTCTTTAGCCAACTCTACTTACTATGTCTCTAGCTTTGCTCTCTTCACTGCTCCATCTACATCCTCAATGGTTATAATGTAACCCTTGTCATCCAAGGTAGCAACAAAAAACATTTTTTGGGTCATTCCCAAAACATACAGCACATCTTCCACCAAACTCCCTCTAAGACTTGATAATGCCAACTCCAACTTCTTCGTACTTGGCATTGTCCCTAAGTTCTATGTAGAAGTCAATTTCTTTCTCCTTCAGGTTAGTGGAACACTGCTTCACTCTCATCATGTGGGTCGAATCTCAGTTGTCAATATACCACACACTAGTGGCTACTAAACTTGAGAAGGATGCACCAAGGGCTTCTGAATTAAAGAAGCTAGTTGTCTCAATAAGAGGAGCCCAAAGTAGTTTAACGGTTCAAAGTAGTTTCGTCATAGGGAATGTTGGGAAGTTCCATGCATCACAATAACCAAGTTCCACCTTTACCAAGCCTTTTAGTGCTCCCTAATATTTGAAGGAAAATCCAACCTCCGCCTTTTGACATAAAGTATTATCTAAATAAACTAAAGCATGCCTCATTATTAAATTATTAAATATCATGTGCATAGAAAGAAGTGTTTTAATTTCTAGGAGTCAAAGGTTATCACCAAACCCATGCAACTAAATCTCAGTTAATACAAAATAGGAACGCTAGAAGAGTAAAATGTGATGGTCTATGATAGTCTTATGTGATGAATCCCCCTTGCAAATAGATTTTATCAATATCCGATTATTTATATTATCATGGAGCCTCCCATTCATTAGGCCTTATAAGGACCTATATTTCTTTAATTCTAAAAGGGGTTAATGCCTAGGGATGGTCAAAGATTTGGTGATAGGAATGGTGCAGATCCCAATAAAATTTTGTAATGATGGATGTAGTAATTGCAAATGTTCCCTGACAAGCAATGTTTGAAAACTCATTTTTGAATCTGACAAGAAATTCACCTACTTCAATTGTAGCAGCGACATTTTTCTTTTGATTGCCGTTTTTTTAGTTAGGGCATTTACTAGCAAAATGTCTTGGTTGTTGGCAAGCAAAACACTTATTAAGGTCCTTTTCTTCTCTCCCTTAGAAGCCAACCCACTACTTGGCCCTTTCTTTACCTTCAACTCACCCTTACCAACTAGGGCAAGATTCTCTTCTTCCTCAAGTTTATTTTCTCGATCACCCCATTGAGCTCCTTCTCTGATATCTTCTTAAATGAAATCATCCCACCTTCTTTCCCAAGTGGGAAGGTTGCTCTCAAAACCTAAAATACATTTGACAAACCCATACCATTGTATCATAAAGCCATCCAAGGCTATATGCACTAGTTCTAGTTTAGGGATAATTTCTCCTACAACCGCCTCTCATCTCATAGCTAAATGATCATGGTCAAATAGATAGTTATGCCCTCACCCTTGGACATCCTTGTGTTGTGTAGCTAGTGCCTCAGTAACAAGATTTACATTACCAAAGCAACCATATCTTCATTATTTGTTAACTTTTAATGTTTGAAGTTGTGATTGGCTCTTCGATGACAATTAATCACTATAGTCAATGAGAAAACTAGAAAGAGTGTGAGATCACATCTTGTTGCAATTTGGACAATTTAAGTATTGTCTTCCCACTACATGGAGATTCAAAACTACCATCCTTTTGGCAAGCCTACATTGAATTATACTTTGTATTAATTTATAAAAATACTATTTGGCGAACAACCCACTAATACCTCAATAGTAATATATTATACTTTGTATTAATCTATAAAAATAATATTTGGCAAACAACCCACTTATACCTAAATATATTTGAGACATTAAATAAAAACAATTAAGTATATTATTTTTAAAATCAATTAAAATTATAACCCAATGAAATATTTTGTGTCAGAACATGCCCTTCTCACTCCAATAGGGTAGAGATGTTGTATTGTAATGTAATATCTTCTAAATATTTTGACTAGATCAAAATAAAATAAAATATAATTATAATATTAAAATTAATAATTATATTTATAATTAATTATAATTAGCCTAGATCTACCAAGTGTAGAGAGGGATCAAATTTTCAAAGTGCAAACCCTTTTTTGAGTGAAAATAGATTTTATCCCTCTCAACACTTGGTAGAACCAGAGTTAAGATTAAGATGAATCTAGGCTGATTACTACACCAACAAAAAAATGTTTCTAGTATATCAACTTCACAACCATTTATTTTATAGATAAGTAGGGAAGTATAAAAAGCCGAAAAAGCTTCATGACTCAATCTCATTATAACCATGCTTAAGTATGATATTAAACAATTCTATATTTAAAGGGTTACATTACAAAAAAACATATATATATTGTCAATCAAGTTTATAATCACAAATATACCTATCAACCAATATTCTACAAAATTCTATATTTAAAGGGTTACATTACAAAAAGGCAGGATATATATTGTCAAGCAAGTTTATAACCACAAATATACCTATCAACCAATATTCTACAAAATTTTCTATATGGCGTCCAAACCATTCAATGATGTCAAGGAACATTCTAGCAATGGTCTTAACCAATTTGAAGCATCCTTCAACTAGAATGTCTTCACCTATATATCAATGTTCATCCTTCAACTAGAATGTCTTCACCTAAATATCAAAGTTCATCCTTCAACTAGAATGTCTTTACCTATATATCAATGTTCATTGAATGAACCAACTAAAATACAAAATTCAATAATTAAACTCACCAAACCTAACCATTACTTTGCATGGACTTCAATATAACACAAACACTCTAAACACAATTTTATACTCAGGTTTCTAGTAGATAATAACTAGAGCGAGCATAATATCTTTGACACAATTAAAATAAAATTTTATACTCAAGTTCTAGTAAATAATAACTTCAACTAGAATGTCTTCACTTATATAATGTCTTCACTTATATATCAATGTTCATTGAGTGAACCAACTAAAATACACAATTCAATAATTAAACTCACTAACCCTATATTGAAGTTTCTAGTAGATAATATCCTGAGCGTAATATCTTTAACACAAATAGAATAAAATTTTATACTCAAGTTTCTAGTAAATAATAACTATAGCATAAAATGAGAAATATGTTAACATTATTTTATTCTCTTGTTTTATTGAATCTATTATCAAATATTATTGAAAATAAATAATAAATAATAATATAAAATTGCTCTAGCCCACAAAGGATTGTAATCAAACATATCAATCGCATTGTTGAAGATTATAGGAATGTTATAATATTGATTAATGACAAATTGGTCACAACATTGGTTTTAGGTTTATTAACATTTAGTACCTATTTGTTGAGGTTTGTGTTAATTCATCCATTAATTAACGGACAACTTAACCAGTATCACTATCAAGTTTCATTATTATGGTATCAATTATTCTTTAAATCAATTGAATCCTCACCGCACCCAATATGCAAGCGCCCAATATGTAACTGAATGAGAAGCCAACCACACAATGAATACAACTTAACCAGTATCACTATCAAGTTTCATTATTATGGTATCAATTATTCTTTAAATCAATTGAATCCTCACCGCACCCAATATGCAAGCACCCAATATGTAACTGAATGAGAAGCCAACCACACAATGGATACATAGTTGTGGATTCATAATGAGAAGGATGCTTTAAAGTTTAGTTAAAATTCTATCTTCATTAATGCGGCAAGCATTCACATTATTCCTACCGTGAAGACCTACTTATTTTATTTGTGTTTTCATTTTTACTCTTGTAAAAGTGACAGACATCTCACCCATATATCTATTAGAAAATCAAGTTCTACTTATTTTATTTGTGTTTTCATCTTTACTCTTGTAAAAGTGACAGACATCTCACCCATATATCTATTAGAAACTGTGTGTGGAAAAAAGAAAAAAGAAAAATGAAAAAGAAGTGCCCGATACGAACCAAACAAACCTCCAAATAAAGTGTCTTCAAGCTTGTTCAAACAAACAATGCATTGGACTCTTGAGCTAATAAGTTGGAGACAACAGAAAATAGCGTTCTAGAAGTCACGTTTGGTCACTCGCTTTTTAAAAAGCTTTTGGGAAGAATATGAAACGGAGACATTCCGCCCATATGCCAATATATTGCAGGAGAAACTAACTCCTTCCAACTTTAACTCGTCCTTCTGCACTGTTTTCTCACAGCTATTCTGAGCATTCATAAATGGCATTCTTAACTGAAAGTAATCCTCATCATCATGAATATATAATAACCTAAACATCACGACAGAAAAGCTATAAAATTTGGAAATGTGTCAGAAGCTAAAATAATAAATTATGCCTCATACAATCAACCGGATTCCCTCATAAGGCTTTAGCCTCTTTGTTGGATCCACAAATTAACCGCCTTGACCAATGTTAAAAAATAGTTGCCTGCCAGCAGGAAAACATTTTACAACATGAGGCCAAAACTGAGCTGCAAAACATACATAACCCAAGAATTTTGGACAAACAATTCAGCAATTTTAGGAGCAATTCTCTTTTAAGTTCCAGCAACGGGTGCAGCCCATGCAATCACCGATATATATAAACTCAAGGATTGAATTCAAATGGTTGTGGTGGTTGCGGTTCTCCATCCTCAACAGCTGATGCAGGCAACTGAGCATTCGAGACACTTCCTGTTGATGGAGATGATGCAGGTGCATCACTCGAAACAAGTACTTCTGGTTCAGATGGCTGTGTGTCCCTTAATAAAACAAAACCTGAGCGTGCTGGCCTAATTGGCATATATCTGCTCCCTTCAAAAAACTTGATATACTTTTCTTGTGCTGGTACAACCCTAGCTGGATTTGTAAGAACCTCTGAAGATGATTCCACTTCAGCTTTCTTGTCAGATGTACTATCAACCTGCAAGAATAACCAATAAACCAAGACCGATAAATGTAATGTAGAGTGATAAGTGAGTGTGAGTGTGTGTGCGTCCACATAGACAGAACAGTGAATAAAATTGTTATTAAGTACACGATATTGGTTAGATCTTAGATATACACGCAGCACAAAATTTACCATGATTTCTTGAGCACTCCAAGTCCCCACACACCCAAATGAGGCAGACTGATAGTAAGGAAGGCATGAACAAGAGAGTTGGAGATATGGGTTAAGAGAGGGGGTACAGGTGGTTTGAATGCCATCTGTATGAGACACTGTGTATTGATATTTGACTTGTAGGGGCAACCATACCATGAGTAAAGATGGGTTGACAACTTGACATTGATACTGCCTAAAAGCACTAGCTACTTCATCTGCAGTAACGTACAAGTCACCAGAATATTTAAGGGGAAAAAATCTGGGATAACTTCTGCATTAGACGAATCACATTTTCAGCCTCTTTCTATCAATAATAATTTCCAAATTGGGATCCACGGGACCCTTAATACCTCAGAAGCTGAAGGACATTACTATTTACAAAATAACAAGAAAAATAGTGAATAGAGAAACAAATAAACACAAATCACCATTCTCGTCAGTATTGTTATAATTACCTGCATTGGTTCACCATCCTTATCACTAGAGTTTGAGCCCTTTCCATTAGCAGATACAGATGTATTACCATCATCACCAGATAACTTTTCAACTGTACTTTTATTATCTGTTTCTTTTTTTCCTCTCGTTTTAGCCCTTGCTGATGTTGACAAAACAGCTGTTGGCAACTTCACAGTTGAGGTGGTTGTTGGAGGTGCCATTGGGCGAGGATACTCAAACAATGAAGGTTTTGCATCAGATATAAATTCAAACTTTGGTGTCTTCAAGTCATAGTTAAGCCCAATAAAAGCAGTTGGTGCAAAAGACAGGCTCAAAAAATAGATAAGCGGATACCAATACCAAAACTGTGTGAAGACAGCCATTCCTATAACAGCAGTCATTCTATCATGCTTAGACCTGGAAAGCACTTTAATAGTTACATTCCTGCCACCTGCATCTAAAATACCAGAAGCCAAAATTGCACCCATCTTACTCATGGTATCCTCATGCTTATCAAGAATTATTTTCTCCAGTTGACGCCTAAAACAATATCAAGAAAACATTTTAGTTTATTGAAAATTGAAATAAATGTATATACCAACATTTTGAAAACAATTTGGTGAGCCATGGGAATATTTTCTTTTAAAATTTGAACTTCCATGTACTCCAAAGCCATTGTAAAGTCCAGGGGACAACATACCTGAAGTTACCTACACGTGGTTCACGTGATTCATTTGTCTGAACAAGAACCATAGCCATTGCTATTAGAGCTCCTTGACGAACAAAATCGACTACATCTGATGTCAGAGGCTCTAGTAGTGAAATGGCTTCACTCAATCCTGTACCAGCACAAGAAATACCCACTGCTATAGCTGCACCATACCTAACATGCGGATTGTAAGACTCGGAAAGCAAAGATACAACCCGTGGTGTCTGTGAAAATACAAGGAAATTTGTCAAATCAACACAGAAATAGAAACAGCAGTAATGCTTCCTACATATTTATGCAAAATCATTCCAATTATGATTCTGACCAGAGAAACATAATTCTGTCAAGAGGCTTTAGATTTTGAAATCAATAAGAAAGCACAGAATCGGGAACATAGAAAGAAAACTAACCTGCTCGGGTTCTGAGTATAAAACAAACCCAAGGGCCAACACTGCAGTTCTTCTAACATCATCACTGACATCTGAGACAGCAAAGTGTAGAAGGCGTCGGATAGCCTTGTTATTTGCTGTTCCACAGTATGCAAGAGCAAGTGCATACATTCCACCATATCGCAAAATAGGATCTTGATCCCGTGTCATTTGTTCAATAAGTGTATCTGCCTCTTCTTCTCTTCCATAAACAGTAAGTGCTATACCAAGTGCCAAACCCCTGCATGTCATTTCTAAATTGGAATCATGTCTTCCAGGTAGACCAATGCAAAATAAGAAAATTTAACAGCTTCAAGGAAAACTGTTTAAAAGTAGAGTTCTTTGTTACTTAACAAACAATTATTACCTGATAATCTTCTCATGCTGTGTGTCATGTGCATATGCAAGCATTTCACTAGCTTTTTCACTTGCAGTCCCAACCATAAGGAGACCCATGCTAATACCTGCAGCTTCCCCAGCAACTGCACTATCTAAATAGAGAATATTCTTGATATCCTCGTAAATTTCTTCATCGGCAGTTCCTAAAGCAGCCAAACCCAAGCCCAAGCATGCACCATGTTGAATTACCTGTATAAATTACAGCACACATCTGTAATGGCTCCCTTCAGAGCAAAACATGCTGGAAAAATAGGATAAATCAACTTTTTATTATAAAATAGTGCATATATGCAACCAAATGAGATACTTACTTCAAGATTTGCACTGCGTAAGCTTTCACGAAGAAACTGCTTGATCCCTTCTCCATGATTTGCATGTATAAGTCCCAAGGCATACAGAGCTCCACCCTCAGAAAATGGGCTTCCACCACCACTAGCACCATTCTGAGGAAGATAAGGAGCCATCAAAGAACGGCCTTGTTGAAGATGACCCCTATGAATGACTCCCAAGCCAGCCGTAGCACTGAATTTTGCCCAGTTTGTGGCTCTGCTCAGCCATTCCTAGTAACACAGCAGATCAAAACCATAAAATACAACAATAAAAAACAAAATTCCCTAAGAAACACAGCTAAATGTGCACACGGACTTAATGTAAATATAAAAGCACATATGTATCACCAGATTTTCCCGGAGGAAAGTGTCTGCAGTTGTTCCAGCATGCATCAAAGCATTGGCATAAATGGTCGCACTGTGGCATACACTATTGCGCATTTCAACAGACTGTTTTATGGTTTTCAGTATGAGGAGATCTGACCTGCACAGAATAAATATGATTTGGGTTAGAAAAACTCCCGAATTTAAAATTAACGTTGACATATCTAGACTTTCATTTTTTATTTTTAATTTAATTTATAAAAATAAAATAAAATAAAGCCAAACAGTGGTAAAAACAGCAACCTATCCATCATCAGCCCATCCCTTGGAAAAAGAAAATTACAAAACTAATTGGAGTGTTGCCAATACCGAGGTATTTAAACAACAATAAATTATATTATATGAGTTACAAAATAAAATTGATACATCAAGGCCAACAAGGATAAAATATTTTGATGGGGTCTTGAAGTAAATGGGCTTGTTATTAAATAGCTGGTCACTTTAATCGAGAAGATGAAGTTCCCAACATAACACAAGTACTTAAGTAAGTAGGGTCTCAAGTTCCCAACATAACACATACTTAAAGTAAGTAGCATCTCTCTTGTGTTGGCCTACAAGCGCTTCTAAGGGCTAAGGACCACATTGAGTTGCTGGCCTCTCTTATCTCTCATATAAATAGAGGAAAGAGAGTTATCCATTAAAATATGCTAATTTTCTCTCGTGCACACTGCGCGGTAACTTCTTTATCTCTCTGTAGAGTCTTCACATGTGATCTCTCTCTCTTTCTCAGCAGTAGGGCTTTCTGGAGCAACTTGGAGGTCTAGTGTTAAGGTTTATCCCTTGGAGATTGGAGATTAGAGTTTTGTGATAAAACCTTAGGGTGGAAATGTGAAAAAGAGAAGGAAGAGAGGAACTCTTGATTTGGAGGATGTGTTAGAGTGATTCTTGCATATTGGAACTTCTTGATTGCTAGGATTTTGTCAATTCGCCCTAGCTAGAATTTGGACCGCAGATTGGATTTGTACCAGACTTGAGAGAAAACCATAGTGTGTACATGTACTTCATCTTGAGCATATTAATTAAATTTGCAGCTGTCCAAAACTTGTGCAATTTCCAAATTTGATTTTCAGTTACATGTGTTCTTTATGTATTGTTATTTACATCCATATATGTCTTGCTGATTTGACACAAGGAAAGGCACAACTGTGAAGTTATTTGACATCTAAGTGAAGAATATAAGCTGCTTATTTTACTTTTGTCATACTGCCATTATTACTGTTGTGAAAGGGTATCTTCAGATTTGGTTATGTAATATCCCAAAAGGGAGAATGCAGTAATACTAAAACACAATATAAGAACTGCAGCAAAGTAAACAATAAATCTTAAGACAACATCAGAATCTACAGAGAAGCTGAGCCATTTTATTATATTGGAGAAGATTCAGTTACACAGTGTACAAAATATGAGGGGATCTAGCCAAAGGGATGACCTAGAATCACCCTGCAATGATATCCCAAAAGGGACTGCGTAACTGCTACTCTGCTGGAAGGTAAACTGCGCTGTCCCTGCTGCAACTATAGGGACTGCAACTGCCTGTAAGATAGAAAGTCAAATCTAGGCAGAATGGGAGCTCCGATGATGCTGAAATTGTAGATCTGGGCTCTATGATGGATTCCCAAGATAACCCAGGAGGGATTTCTCAGATCTGAAAGTCTAAGACAACCTTCCCCTTAGGGCTTCACATATATGCTGCTGGGAATGCAGATCTAAAGCTAGAGCTGATAATAAGATGGCTGCAATGATGTACAATCAAATCTATGCAAGAAGGGTTGATCCCTTCACTAGATCCTTGGGCTAAAAGCTCAAGATCTAGCTCCTCAAATCTCCTCCATTGAAAATAGTTGCTAAATGAACAACAGCTTCAGAGGGAGGCTCAATAGCCTGCTGCTAGATATGTCAAATCAGCTCCTAGATGATGGAAACAATAGATCCAATGTGAGGAGGTTATCCCTCACAGGATTTCATCCACATAAGGAAAGCTTCCTCCATTTGCTGCAATGTGTCATACATGTTTGGTTCCAAAGTTGTCTCTCAAGAGAGGATAGAATGACCTCCAACTGTGTTGTTAGATGCCCTCCTGTCATCATGAAGTACCAAGTGACAACCATATGATGTCCAACATCATCATCATTACACGAGATACATAAAATAAAGTGGCTGTTTCCACAAAGGAAAAGCTCCATCTGACAATACATCTCTCCATCCCATGCTCTATGAATGAGCATTGATATGCTCTCATCCTTAGCCCTGTTGGCCTTGTTGGATCCAAGCATCATTCCAAAGTTATGCAAAAGAAGAAGGAAAGGAGCTATATGGGTAAACAAAGATGTCAAACCATATTCTCCTAATAGTAACCACCAGAGTAGGGCCCTTTGCTGCCATCCTCCATCTCCTCCATGTAAGATGGGCAAGCCAAACTCCCCCAAAAGCAACCAAAGCAACAAGAGATCTTTGTTGCTTTCTCTCCTCCTCATGTGCATCATGAAGCAAAAACATACTAATGGATATATGGAATGTCACATCATCCCAATACAAAGAAACATCGTCAATGCATATCATGAGAGCATCATGCCAAGCTTTACCCAATACAAAACACATAGACATAGGAGATGTCATGTGGTGGCCAATCTCTCTCAAGGGAAACCAAAATGAACATGCCTTCTTTTGCTGCATTCTATCATTGATACATAAGACATGAATCAGAAAAATATGTGCTATTGGGTGGTAACCATACTCACCCAAGAGCAGCCAGCGCAGCCATGCCTCCTTCATTTCATAAGTGTTCTTCAAGGCATGGATCAAAGAAATAGGAGCCTTTGGGAAGTGACAAAATTCTCACAAGGGCAACCAACGTAACCAAGCTTGCTGGCCCATGTCATAAATCTGCAAGTGGTCATGCAAACCCTTGCTTATCATCCTCACCCACTCACCCCAATATGGATGATGAGTGATGTGCTGCATAATCATGGTATCCTCCCTTTGTAGAATACCATCTCCCCCAAACTGATGAAGAAATTTGCACTTCATGAAATGTTGAAGTGCACCTCCAGTGAGATCTCTTAATGAGATTCTCTTTTCACCAAAGGCCCTCCAAAACCAATGAAGTTTTGGATCTGTTGCAGGTAGAAGTTTCTCTTTGAGCTGTGAGATGCTCATTGAGAATGGGTCATCTAGAAAGGAGAAAAGGTTTCTCATCTCAAGATGTCTACCATTTATCATCTTTACCTCCATTGCTTCACGAGTGAAGCTACCTCCAGAATGCTCCAAGAATGATGGAACCTCCTCATCTTCACAGCTACTAAGTGACAGCGCTGTAGATCCACATGATAATATATGTGTTGTCTCAAAGCAAGGGATAACACTGATCTCATAACCAATTATTGTACACAGGATTATGCTCATCCCATTTTCTAAAACTCTACACTTCAACTCAAAGGGTTGAATGTAGCTCAAAAATGATGAACTGGGATAGTTCTTAACCTCCTCCTTGATTAGATCAAGGGTCCTCTGCGCTGTGATATGTTGTTGCTTCAAATCAGCACTATGTTCTAACCCTTCGTTATGCATTGGCCCTAAAGGCATGTCCTCATAAGTTTCAATAAGATCTACTGAAACAAATATGTGATGAAAGTTCATGCATACCTTGGATCAACTGATGTGTGGGAACCACTTGCCAGAACACAAGAGTTCCTCCAACCGAAACAATAGTGTCTCCAACTGTTGGTAAGAGTGATGGCTTCTTTTCTCCAAGTGTACCAGCACTAGAATCTTCCTCCTTCTCCTCATGCATGGGTATCTATGTGTCAAGAGCTCAAGACTATCTTGCAAAGTTGCAAGTGTCTTTTCTCCGGATGCAAGTACTTCTGCAGCTGGTGATGAATGTAGTGACTTCTTGTCCAGAGTGACAAGATTGATATCCTCCTACTTAGGAAATGTCACTTTGTGACACATCTCTGGTTTTCTCCCATCAAATTCCTTCCTCAACTTGTGAAAGAAATCTGAATATTTAGTCACCTTTGCATGCTCCATGTGACCAAACCACCAATCATTGGCTTCACCTAAAAGATAATGTGTTGCAATTTGAACAACCTCTCTTTCAGCTACAGGATGTAGCCTAAAAAATGCATCTAACTCTCTCCTCCAAGCCTTAACAGTGCTTGAGGAAGATCCATCAAATGTATGCAAATAAAATCTATTATGCCTCTTTCTTCTAATACTGCTATAGGATCCTCTTTCTTCTTTGATTTTGAAGAATTGTTGGAGAGTTAGCTTCTCCTTGAATGCTCTAGACTGTGCTTTGTACTCTTCAAGATATACACTGAGAGTCTCATGAGTCTCAGGGATCCTCTTTCTTCATTTCTACACCTTTCACCTTCTCCAAAGAAAGTGGGCATAGTGGATCTATGAGGAGATTTAGAATTCTCCGGTTTTCTTCTTTGCTGATAGGAAGTGCTTGGACCTTCCTCATCACATTTTCTTCTTGGATCTTCTTTCTGTCCTTCCTTCTTCATTGGATTGACCTCCTTGGAGAGATCTTGCATGGATCTAAAGAAAGGAGTGGCAAAATTATCATCCTCCATGATAGATCTCATCTATCTGCTTATTCTTTTGATGTAAAAGATGAAATGTCCACAAGTTGAGCCAAAGATCATGCTCTGATACCACTGTAATATCCCAAAAGGGAGAATGCAGTAATACTAAAACACAATATAAGAACTGCAACAAAGTAAACAATAAATCTTAAGACAACATCAGAATCTACAGAGAAGCTGAGCCATTTCTACATCTATTTAAACTCAACGACCGGATCTGATCTCTCACCTAGTCCCCATGATGAACCACACTGGTTGGTTCGAAACGCGTCGACATTGTTCATTGTAATGTGATTATTACCGAAAGATTTCTTCATAATCTACAGAGAAGCTGAGCCATTTTATTATATTGGAGAAGATTCAGTTACACAGTGTACAAAATATGAGGGGATCTAGCCAAAGGGATGACCTAGAATCACCCTGCAATGATATCCCAAAAGGGACTGCGTAACTGCTGCTCTGCTAGAAGGTAAACTGCATTGTCCCTGCTGCAACTGCCTGTAAGATAGAAAGTCAGATCTAGGCAGAATGGGAGCTCCGATGATGCTGAAATTGTAGATCTGGGCTCTATGATGGATTCCCAAGATAACCCAGGAGGGATGTCTCAGATCTGTAAGTCCAAGACAACCTTCCCCTTAGGGCTTCACATATATGCTACTGGGAATGCAAATCTGAAGCTAGATCTGATAATAAGATGGCTGCAATGATGTACAATCAGATCTATGCAAGAAGGGTTGATCCCTTCACTAGATCCTTGGGCTAAAAGCTCAAGATCTAGCTCCTCCAATCTCCTCCACTGAAAATAGCTACTGAATGAACAACAGCTTCAGAGAGAGGCTCAATAGCCTGCTGCTAGATATGTCAAATTAGCTCCTAGATGATGGAAACAATAGATCCAACGTGAGGAGGTTATCGCTCACAAGATTTCCAGCTGAAATACTAGAAACTTTCTTCCTCCAATAGATCTACAAGACTGGACTGCGCAATCCTTGAAGGGACTGCTGATGCATGGAGGTAAAACCCAATGGCCTGAATGTTGGATGTAGATCTGCTGCTCCTGAAAGGCTGAATCTGAAGAACAAGGTGGTAGGATGAATCCTCCACTGGTTTCCTAGCTGAATGTTAGAAACAACCTCTTGAAGATGGCACCAATGCCTGATATAGAATGAAGAACAATCATCTTTCCAGAGCTACTCAAAGAAAGAGGTGGGATTCCTGCTCGGGAACACCCTGCAAACTCTACTAAACATCCCAAGTCTGCATAGAAATGTCCTCAGACAAATCTAGATCTAAACAGATCAAGAAATGAATTATCCAAATCATGCCTTCCCTTGTGCCTTCACCTTCATTATATGCATGAGCCTTCCATATAGCCTGGGCCCACTCCAAATCTGAGTTGTACATGTGGACAAAGTCTCCGTGTTTGACTGTGCTGTTGATTTGGTCAATGTTGACTGAATCAACATGATCCATGTCCTCCATCATGTTCATATGGGGTGATCACCCTCTCCATCATGCATGCATTAAATGCATCACTTCCTCCACTATCTCATCATAAGTGCTTAATGATCTTCTTTGAATGCATTATGATCTCAGTTGACCATATCAAAGATCCTTATGATTTTATATTTAATATCCATGATCTTATTTGACTGTTTCATCCTCCATAATCTATCTCACAAATGAGACATGATCTCCATTAATA
This sequence comes from Pinus albicaulis, assembly GCA_034641835.2. NCBI lineage: Eukaryota > Viridiplantae > Streptophyta > Pinopsida > Pinales > Pinaceae > Pinus > Pinus albicaulis. Next base: position 1,130,299,361 of record CM076583.1, on the reverse strand, counting down.
GAGCTGCTCCACTACTCCATGTTTTAGATTTAGATCTAGAATATCCACGTTCACACATTAAAAGTGGATTTTATTCATCTTTGAGGTTTGTGGGTCCCTCCACCCTTTTATTTACTTAATTTATTAAGAAAATCAAGGACTCTAATATTCGAAATACGATGTGGAAATTTGGGAATATTACAGGTTATTAGCAGATAAGTTACCCTAAAATGGAATGAAACTTTAACCCTTTGATTTGGAAACTTTTCTCCTTGAATTGCCAAGAAGTTTGGGCTGTTCAGAAGTGAAACATTGTACTCCTTCCATTGCTGTTTCATGTATTGCTTTACAACAGCCCTAAGACTAAAAATAAACAGGGCTGAGATCCGCGAAACCTTCTAGGATGAAGATGAAATTTCTGTTTTACATTGAGTTTTGTATTCTGAGAAATTTCCAATCTCCAAATTGAGGTCCAAGTAATGTGGATGTACAATCTGTAGACGTCCTCTCTGATGGCCCAATTCAGTTCCTGTCTAGTCGGCAAGGCATGGCTTGTCACATCTAGAGAGTACCTGAAGTGGGAAAGGTACTGTAGGCAAGGTCATCCACTGGAGAAGTCAAGAGGCCTTTAAAACCAATCTCTGGGACTTAAATTATTGTAGATACCAATAAAGGACACCAATCTGTCCAAAATCATAGGATTAGGATAATAAAAAGGTGTCAATTCACCGTCTAGAAACTTTCAAGTATTGATATCAGACATGTGCTGAGAAACACAAAGATGAGATTATCTGAATTCTACAGCAGGTAAAATAATGCCCTCAGATTCATATAGAAGTTGTATCTCTGGGTCTGTTAAACATCAAGACAAGAATATATCAATGTTTGATGGAGCATCCGGAAGGAATCCGGACCCTTCTAAATCTGGAGTGATTTTTGATACAGAAGAATCCAAGCGTAAATTTGCATGAAATATAAGTATTCAGTCAAGTAACATGGCAGAAGCTCTGACAGCCATAAAAGGGCTTTAATTGGCAACTGTTTACACGCAAGCAAAATCAACAGGATAATAGTACAATACCATTCTGTCCAAAATCACAAGATCAACAGGATAATACAGATGTGCAGATTCACCATGGAGAAATTTTCAAACACTAAGTTAAAAATTTGATAAGACGCATAACAAAAAGGTTCATGGGATCACAAATGAGGTCATTGCTCCAGTGAGAGAACTAGATATCTATTTGCCTGACAATGATGTCAACGTCTCAGTCCCAAGTATTCCCTAGTACCATAGCAAAACCAAATGCTTTTCAAACAGAGATTGGACAATGGACATGTGATGAGAAAGCATATCAAAGAGGCCGACGGGATGGAAAATGAGGCCATCCCTATGCCAATGGGAAAACTAGAGATCCATTTGCACCAGTGAGATCAATGTCTCAGTTCCAATCATTCCTTAGTACCACAACCAAGACAAATGATTTACAGTACATATCTTGTTACCAGCTGTATATGTATGCAATCCCAGCATTTCCAACATCTACAGCTTCTGAATTCTCAGCTGTTAGGTTGATTAGCTTTCATTTTTCTCAGAAGCTTAATGACCAAGGGAAGCATGGATATTTGGCTATAGAGTTCTATCTTTGTTTCTCGGTTGTACAGTTTAATAGCATAATTTTTCATGTACAAATCAGGAAAGGATGCTTCATGCTGCCCGCAGCTTATATATATGTGATCTCATTGTCTCGAGTTCCAGTACTAATATAAATCTGTCGCTGTTAAGAGAAAAACAATAGAAGAACTGCTACCATTTGAATTTGATGCCTAATCTCCCCACTCTGTGCCCAGTCATCTCTGTAATGATGCCTTTGAACAAAATCCAAATATAATATACTCACAACATTCATTGATAGAACTTAAAAGAGTATTGTCTTGTCATTGTTTTAACATGGTTGCATACTAGTTTAATTAAAAATACAACAGCGAGTTAAAGCACACCAAAGTCACAAATGCAGATCAGGGAATACTATATCAAATTGCAAAAAAACAAAAAACAAAATATTGACATCCAAAAACAGTGCACGAGATGAGTATTCAGACCTGTTGTGACTGTACAAAAACTGCAATATCAGATGTATAGCCGTTTCACCAGACAAAATTCCTTTAATCTTTACTAGTCTTTCTGCATAAACAACTTCTACTGCATCCAATTCATTATCAGCTCCGTTGGGAACAGTAGCACCATCAATCATTTGGACATCGTCAGATGTATCCATTGCAACAGGTGTTTGAGCCAAAGCATTGTTGCCATTATTAGAAACATCACCCGGAACAGCTGAAGATTGTCCGACATCTGCATTTCTAGTGCCCTGCTGCTTGGGCTCAGGAAGTTGGTTTCTAACATTTATCAGGAAAGCCTGATCCTCATTTTCAAACAAATCAAATGCTATCTGAAAGGCCAACAATGCATCATCCTACAAAAATGGGAGCAAAAAATTTAGTTGCAATTCAAAAAAGTAAACACGCAACAAAGTATCAGTTTAAGTTCATCCATTATCAAAATTTCCTTAAACAGAGAAACATGCAACCAAGTATCAATTTAAGCTTAACCACTATCAAGATTTCCAAAAAAGTTACCTTGTCCCCTTTTAGAAGTTTCTCCAATATACTAGCAACAGTGCCAGGCTCCTTCAAAAACATGAGGCACTGACATATGCTTAAATAATCAGGTGAGGGTAGTTTTTGATAAATTTTAACAAGGAGTGCGAGAATCTGCAAAACCAACATATATTTTTTATGTCAAAAAAACATGATGCATGTCCAATAATGTAGTTATCTGAATCCAGGTAGTTAGGGGCAATTAAATCCAGGTAGTTAGGGGCAATTAGAACATTATATTGAATTAATGTACATGAGTCCCAAAACAGAATAACTTTAGATGATGAACATCAAAGGTAAAGAAAGTGAATCTGCAGTGGCTAAGATTGAAATTATAACAGAAAATCCAGGCATGTTGATTCCTTCTGAACATGGCTTGTAATTTACCAATACAAAACCATAGATTTAAAATATGGTGCCATAGATTTTTGAACGTACCACCTTTCCCTGTTTTTATAAATAAAGTTCATCAGCTAATTACCATAGGAAAACCGTGCAAATGACATGGCAACTTCCCAATGCAGAAAATGCCAATAATTGACTAGGCATATTCATTTATAGGTACTACCTTAAACTGTTTTTACAAATAAAGTTCATTTGCTAATTACCATAGGAGAGTCATGCAAATGAGATCACTTGCAACAACAGAAAATGACAATAATTCATTTCTTGAAAAATAGATACATGAAATGTTTAAAGACACTTAGAATTCTCTCTTAGTACTTTTCTTCTACAACATATTTAAGAAACAATAATACAGTAAGAAAGAACTACAGTGACTTATAGCTTTTTAAGACTGCCTCTTCCAATTTTAACCAATATCTGGAGTATTCAACAATGCTCGTAAAAGTGTGTGTCCTAAATTCCTAATTACAAGTAAAGTCCCATGCAAATGATTATAGATTAGTGGAAAAACACTAGAAGGTTAAACAGTCAACTAAGAAAACATATTTCTTCATAGATGCACAAAACTGTTAGATATCTTTACCTCATGTCGATACTCTCTTCTACCAACAAATCCATGAGAAACATTAATGCAGTATGAAAGCATTCCAGCAACATTATCACTTTTTAAGATCGCCTCTTCTAACTTATCAAGTCTTCGGCACTCCAAAGCAATTCCCAAAGCCTGCTGAAACTTGCCATCTAGTATGCACCTGCATATGCTTTTAACTTTTATACAAATAAAAGAGGAAACATTTCCATGTTCCACTAACAAGCAATATGCAAATTAAAATACCAAACAAATGACAGCATATTTACTATAAGGTACGTACTTGTCAAGCATTCTTTCTACTATTTCCTCCAGTCTAGGATCTATCTCCACTGAATCTTTACCCGACTCTGCAGCTTTCATGTGAAGAGTGGAGTACTCATCTATGGCTTTAGCTGAAAGAGCAATGGGACAACCAAATTATTAAAACTTTACAAAAGTGCATTTGATAAGCAACTTTGAGTCACCTTTCTATGCTGATGCATAACAGACTTGAAAAGCAAGAAATTACAAATGCTTAACATCCAATGGCCAGAAGGATTCCTACCAAGCAAAGCATGCACGTAATCTGAATCCTCTGACACATTAAACAAAGGTCCAGCACCTAGGGCATATGACAAGGAGTCATTGAGCTCACCAAGGTAATAAAAAACCTATCAAAAAACAACAGAAGCGACATATAAGCCCCATAGTAAGAGTGGGGCCAGGAAATTAACTTTAAGTTACTGCACCAGCAATTACAAACATTCTGAACAATAAAATTGACCTTTGATGCCACCAGTCCAGCAAGCTGTCGTTGACCAAAAGTTTCATCCTCATACAAGCTTTCTCTGCAGCAATGGATAGAAGTGTAGGTGAACACAGATCAATATTCACTGAAGGTCAATATTATAAGTTTGAAAAAAAATAACAACTAATGGACTTTCACGAAATTTTTGTGAGGTTGGCAAGAATCTAAATGCTCCATTTCACAGAAAAAAGTGAAATTTTAACTTTGACCTAACTTGGAATAGACAATGGAAGTTATTCACTTTGGAAGTAAAACGCTGGAATTCAAAAGCACTAGAATCATTTTCACAAGTTAACTCAGCATGCCAGTCAACCAAGGCTGACTCCTCCCAATCAACTTCAGCTTTTAATACATGGAAGCATTTTTATAAACAACTTTTTCTGTTAAAAAATGTTGGGTCGACGAAACATGATAAATAAATTTTAATTTTGACAACTTAATGAGAACACTTAATAGTTCCAATTATGAATTTTTTCCGTCTTGTAAAAGTCACTGATCCATTCACACTCTTTATGCTTAACAATACCATGCATCAAACGGTTCAATATGTGATCCAAACACCCATATCAAAAGATGTGAACAAGCACATGCTCAATGATTATTCCTAATTCCATACAGTTGGCTACATTATCAACGATTACTTGAATCACATTGAATAGACTAACATCAATAATGGTTGTTCAATAGGAACCTTGAAATGTTTTCAAAAGATGAGGTAATTGATGAGAGGTCATGCACAGAAAGAAACACGACACCACTAACCAACACACCAAGAACATTTAACTTTCAGTTTCTAACATTTGTACAAACATGAGATGCAACGGTCACCTCACTATCCACTCGCTCATCAGTAAACATCCATACGGTGTTTAATTCACATCCATGATCAACATGCTACCCTTTCCGCAAGTTGAATTTGGACCAGAACAAATTACTTCAAATATTTGCCAACATTGTCCCTCTAGTGAAGAGCAGGGTAATATTTCTGCAATTTGGAATGGAGTGTACAGGATTCTCTATTTGATTGTAGAGTACACCAGTCACAACCTTTTATATTAACAATTATACACAGTTCATGTTAAAACCTGGTTTTAACAATAATGTTAGATATAAAAATTAAACCTTTGATCTCATCGCCAATGGGGGTAGTGATCCAGCGGTGAAGAAAGTGGCCACTGACCAAGGTTCTAACCCTAAAATTCAAACGAGAGACAAGAATAGCATTCAAATCTACATGGAATTAGAGCCCTAAATTCTTCAAAAAAACATACCATTGCAATTGACTCAAAATCTATACATATAGAAATAATAAAAGCCAATGTTTTCGGTTCCAAGCATGAAATGCATAAGAGACAAAGCTCCTACTCAAGCTACAATCCGTATTGAAACCCTAAAAAACAAATATTTCACTAATAAGCCCAAAAGCAGAAAACAAAAAACTAAAGACAAAAAAAATCAGACATACATAACCGTAAATAATAATAGCATACATTATAGAGACGCTGGTTGATATCTCCGGCCAAAAATTGTCTACAAGTCTGTCGAGATTCGTCAGCGCGTGAAGTTTGAGCTTCGGATGTTGTTCGTTGAGCATTGCCAGTAGCCCACTAGCTGAGCTGATGCAAGCCGCCATGATTAAAGATCAAACACCTTCAACGGGATTCGTTCAAGTCGAAATTGAAAGGAACTAAAATCTTCCCTGCGGCCCGAAACCCTGAAAAATGTGATTCTTTGAATTGATGTCGGAAGTTTCGCTATTTGTGGAAAACGTCGAAAATGCAAGATATATTCAATGTATATACTCCCTGCTTCTCCGGATTTATGTTCGGCCGTGGGCCTGAAAGAGGAATATGATGCTAAAAGAACTGCGGAAGATATAGGAATGAGAAGGAGAAAGTTGGAGCAACGAAAAGTGAATTTATATTGAGATGATGACGGTGGGGTGGGGCAACGGTTGCAAGTGACCACGATTAGTTTAAAGCTCTTCTTTTGTGGAGTCACTATATCGTGGAAAAAATAATACAAAACCGTTTATAAATTATAACTTATATTTATGATTTTACAGTGACAAACTTCTTACCATCCACTGAAGCATCTTCGTAATTTAATTTATTTGTGTTATATTTTATTTATAATTTTAAATAATTTGTTTATTTTTTTAATAGAATTAGGAAATTATGGTATATAGTTTATAGACGAGAGATAGTTGTTTATATTTATTTTAAAAAAATAATAATGAATTTATTTAGTGTAATAAATTTGCTTTTTAATAAAATATCTATAATAAAATTGTGAAGTATTAAATATATCTATATTGTAATTAATCAATACTTATGTTTATTCTCAATTTCAGTAAATTTATTATTAGCATTTACATACGGCTGTACAATTTAGTAATAAACAAATTATGAAATCTAAAGTATACCCACACCAAAAAGATATCTTTAATATAGAATCTCGGCTTAATATAAAGTTGTGGAAGAGCCTCATTGAATAGACTCTTGAATCCTTAAGTTATTTTACTTTCACTTATTATTAATATTATTATATTAATATAGATGTACTCAATTATATAGTTTATTTTATTTAATATTTAATACTGGTTCAAATGAGGTATTATGTTCTTGTATGTGGTTTTGGTTTTTGTGTTTTTTAAAGAAATGTGTTTTGAAATTTAATAAGAAAATGTGTATTTAATTTATTTTTTATTGAAAAAATTACATAATAAATTGTAATTTTATCTCATAATAATTTATATCACTTAACTAAGTCAAAGAAAGTTTGAGTTAGTTCAAGAATTTTTAGTTGAAGGTTAAAGGTGAGGCATATAGAGTGATTTTATTATTTTGGGGTCCAGTTATATTTAATGTAATAGTGTGGTGTGAGTGTAATTAATTTAATTAGTTCTAACTAAGTGATGACTTAGTGAGAGATTTAGTGAATTAAATTAGATTTAATTCACAAGTAGTAATCAATCAAATAATTGATAATTGGCTATTATTAGTTGCATGCATGTCAATTATGAAGAAAATCCAATTGAGACAAAGGTTAAAGGGAAGATAACTATTAGTTGTATTATTAGCAAATTGTCTGAGTGCACTTATAAAGCCATAGGAAACCCATGATGGATTGTGCAATCAAGGAAAGTTGGAATTCCTATGTAATAGGAATTTATTTGCTTAGAAAGGCAGGTTAGAGGAAGACAAGAAATTGACTATGTGTTTGTTCAATTTAAAATAATAAAATTTAAGAAATTGATTATATGTTTATCTAATTTTAAAAAAATAATAAATTGGTTAATAACATTTGTTAATATTTTATTTATGAAAACTAACAACTTAATTCTAAATAGAATAATATTATAAAATTTACAATTTCAATAAATACATCTCTTTAAAAACCTTGTCTTGATAATATTAAATAATAAGTGAATACTCTTTAGTATCCTAAATTTAAAATAAATCAATAAACAACCAACTCAAATAAAATCAATGAATAAAACCATAAAATACCAATTCAAAACCTTGTAGGTCTTTCTCCTAACAATGTATAGCAACAATGCTTACCTAACCAGTCTACCTTTAGGGCCTACACATCCATTTTACAATCGTTAACTAAAATACTTCTGTTAAATGTTTTGTTGCGTGCTAAATAAGAAAAGTAATACCAAAAAGGATGGCTACATTTACTTGCGTGCTAAGTAAGAATAACAACTTTAAACGCATGCTTTCAAAACCAAAAGAAATGTCCTTACAACTTTGAGCTGACGGAACATACAAAAAGTAAAAGGAACGATAATTTTAAATTGTCGAATTTATAAGGGTTCAAAAGGTTTAAGGGAAAAAAATGTTAAAAATTTTGAAAATGAAAGATAAAAGTTTTAGAAAAAAAAATTTAATGGGTTAGAAAATAAGTTAATAATTTAAGATAAAAAAAATATTGGGTAAAATTGAAAAAAAAAAAAATAATAAATATATATATATATAGAGAGAGAATTTTTGTTCTTGCATGTAAGAAAATAAATTAATGATTTCAAAATTATATATATATATATATATATATATTTAGTGTTTTTTTTAATAATAAATAGTAATAACATGTTGAAATATCATGTTGTATAATCATCATCAACAGCTTAGAGGCAATACAAGGTCTCAGAAGACAAAAAAAAAAGCATAAATGACTACACCTAAAATCTGTATAATCAATATTGACCACAGATCATCAAGCTAAAGCAAGACTAGGAATATCGAGCTAGAGTCCTTCAATGAAGGGCTTATAATAAAATTTGGTGATTATGTTATTCAACTGCATATTGATTTTCCATACTCCCAAAGCCTATGCAACACCCGTTTTAGAGAGTGTGTCTCCTTCATTGTTTTGTTCCCTATAAATATGTTGACAAGAAATCTTACTATAAGACTATTTGAGATGTAAAACCTCCTTAAGAATAGGGCTTAATGTGTGAATGTGACATCTCTACTACTCGTTAAACCAATTTATTATAACCATCGAATTACCAAGAATCTACAATGAATAATGTATTTTTCAATAGCGAACAGAAGGAATAGTTTAAGGCTGAGAAGTTCTACATAATTATTTGTACCCCTCCCCAACCACTTTGAAGTTTAAAATAATGATTTTCTTGAATGAAAAGGACTACCCCTCCACCACAATTGCCATTTTCGAAAGTTGCACCGTCGAAATAAGCCCAGGGGATTGATCTATCCACCTCCTTCGCAACAATAACCCATGGGATATACGTGACTTCATCTACAAGAAGTAATTCAAAATATATGATTTCCATGGCCGTCACTCGCTCCAAAGCAAAGAATTTATCCTTAAAGATTGGTTTGTTCCTGGCATTCCAAATACCCCAACATACGAGAGGAGGCATGTTCCATAATTGTTTTGGATTTACCTCCTCCCACCAATCCATCCAACCATCCAAAAAAGTTGCCCCATGCCATCTCATGATACCTCCCATTCAATCACTAATAGCATTCCAGACTACCTCTGAGAAAGGGAAAAAAATAAAGAGATGATCAGATGTCTCTTCTGAATTTTAACACAAAGTGTAGGTTTTAACCCTGTACAGAAATTATCTACAAACGAATCTTAAAAACAGAAAATAAACAATAGCGATAGCATAAAACATAGAACAAATATACACAAAGATTTTCCCCTGGATCCCAAATCGAGACGAACAGCTTGATTTTTCATTATATTCCATTTCATGTTATAACACATATATATACATGTCGAAGCATACATAAACTCCAATCTATTAACCCTGGATTAGAACATAACCGTAGTTCCCTTGACTAGATCTACAAAATGCCAGGGGCCGAAAACCACCATGCCCCAAATCCATGTGCAAACCCATGCACAAAACCATGGGCAGGTCCGCCCACCGAAAAATAGGGTCCAAAAAAAATTTGTTGGGGCGTTGCCCCGGACCCGAATAGGGGGGGGCTACTGCGCCCAGCGCAACGTACAGGGGGGCCTATCGCCCCCCCCACATGACTAGTCATGGAAAGAATATAACACAAAGCACACCAACCTAGGCCATGTATACATCATTTTTGGAGTTGATCCCATGTCGGTGTTTTGTTTTCTAATAGGAACTATAGGAAAAGATAGGTTTTAGGAGGACTATTTAATTTCTAGATCTTTTTCCACCACCAGGCGACTGCATTCGACTATTGGTTTTTGTAGATATACGTATAGCCTACTTTCAAAGTATATTCCCCCTATGAGGAATGAACCCAATGAAGTCTATCAACCTCCTCTTCTCTGGTAATCACATGTGTAGTGTTTAAGGCCAAAGTGTAGTTATTCCATTGGTCCATAAATTCATAGGGTAAGTTAAGATGTTGGGCATTGATCCGTCCCTGAGCCCATATGGTGGTGTTAAGAGGATAAACTACCTTATTCAAAGTATACCTTCCATGTTCATTGAAAAATTGAATCATGTCTTCTGGAAGGCAAAATTATTATCCACAACATACCCACGGATCTTTACCAATCTTCAGCTTCTCTCCATTACCAACTTTCCATGCCAAACCTTCTTCAATAGTTGAAAAGGATGAGAGAACAAATTTCCAAATTATGGATATATTTAGTCCTTTTTTTATTATTCTTCAAGGGAGCTTAGGTAAATACATTTCTGAATAGAAATTGTCTTCTAAAGACTTTACGTAGAAAGCAATCTCTAGCCCAATTTGGCAACCATAACCTTTGTAGAATAAGGAAATCTTTTTAGACCCCATCCTCCCCAATCTTTGGGCAATGAAATTTTATCATGTTTGACCCAAGATAAATTTCTTCCATATTTACCCCCCATCCACAAAAACATGTTGTGTAGCTTGCGAATGGAATTTAGGACCCCCGCTTAAATCCAAGACAAAGACATCCAAAATATTGATATAGCTTTAAGAATTTGCTTGATGAGGACTAATCTCCCTTCTCTGAACAACCATATAAAACACTAAGGTTTTATTATTTTTTCAATATTTGTTATAAGCGAGTGCCAATCAACTCTCTGATAAGCATTTGGTTTTAAAAAGAAACCTAGATATTTTAGACCAACTTCAAAGTCCAAAGTCTAAAATGGGAATTGATTTTGTGCATAAGAGACTTCATCCGTCGACATGCCAATAGGGGAGATGGATGATTTTTCCTTGTTTACCAACATTCATATATTATTTAATTTTTGTTTGTTGGGAATTAACCTTTACATCTCTATTATATATATTTCTGATTTGATTCGAGCTATCCTTCCTCGTCTTGATGATGAACCTCAATAAGTGGTTTGAAACACGTCAACCATAAAAACTATATGTGATTGATCCAGAAGAAACTCAACATTTGATTATGAATCATAAAAGCCTACGTTCAAAGACTTTTGTAGCCTTCTGAAATAGACTCACGATCACCTTAACAGAGGCCGTATCCCTACAAGTGGCATCACAGAACAAAAACACACCATTTAAAAACAACAAATAAGTTACAGTCAAATACTCGTCTACCAATACACCATGCAGATCACCCCTTCTTTTTGCTTTCATTAATAATCTACTTAGTCCCTTAGCAACCAATAGAAAAAGAAAAGGTGAAAGAGGGCTCCGAAAACTTTGAGCTTGGAATAATCTAGATGTTGAACCGTTAATAAGAAATGCAAATGACATGGATGTTAAACAACTCATAACCCAGTTTATGAGTTGCAGATCAAACCCCAAATGAGTGAGTAGAATCCTGATATAAATCCAACTTACTCAATCATATTCTTTGGATAAATCTAACTTAATTGCCATCCCCTTTTTCTTCCAAGTTTTTAGACTATGAAGGATTTCTTGAGCGACCCCAAACGCTTCATGTATCTTTCTATCCTCCAAAAAGGAAAACCACTCACTAGATATATTGCTTGATAGGACTCGCCTCAACCTATTTACAATTATCTTTGCAATGATTTTATACATACATTTACAAAGAGAGATGGGTCAAAATTCATTGAAGGATCGAGGCTCATTTGATTTGGGAATTAAGGAAATAAATGTTGAATTGAAGGAAGGGATTGTTGATCAGCGGTTGTCAGTGATGTCAACCCAAGCAGCACCAGGGGCTACCCAAATATTGCATGGGAATTTTGAGCTACCAAATTAATATATTCTGGGTCAAGAATGATTTTGATGGTTTCTACTTGTCAAGATGTTTCCGTTGATATATGACATGCCACGTAATTCTTCACGGTTTGAGAGATATTCATGTTTGAAGTTTGTACCCCAATTAGTGGGTTAAAACCCCATGTGGTTGTGGCATGGGTCATTGAAAAGTCATAATTAATATTTTTTAAGCTCCTAAAATCCCTCCCACGTTCACTTGTTGAAGCCCCTCTCAACCTAAGCATTTATATAAATTGTGATTCTCATCTCCTCCTTATGCAAGGGATTTCGCCATATGAAACAGGTCATTATGGAATTTTCGCTCTAACTTTTTTTCTAAGAAGGTTCAGAAGCTGAAATTTTTATGAGGTGAAGCCGAAATCCTAAGAAATCTCCTGTAAAAATGTCAGATCAAGGTGCACAATATTTTGGGAGATGTGATCTGTGGAAGTCAGTGTTTCTGCAGGGTCCTGAAATTCATCTCAAAGAAGCGACCTTGGGAAAATCTTCATAACTCTCTCTCTCTCTGAGTATCGGATTGGAATTATGTAAAACGTGTCAAATATTGCACGAACTGCAGTTTTTTCTCTATCAATTTCAGAGCCGAATGAAGAAACAGTGGCACGCCGTACAAGTTCACTCTTCTGAAAAAAGTCCAAAATTAGGGCATTGTGAGAGATTGGGCATAACTCTCCCTTGAAGAATCCAAATTGGGTCTGGCCTGTGGCATTGGAAAGAAGACTCAGAGGACTACTACAGGACCGAAAATCACACATTGGGGATCTGAAATAACAGAGATACACCAGATTCAATATCGAGCTCCTAGAAGGCAAGAAAAAGCTAGATCATGTGTTGTCAACGGTTGCGAAGGACCAGACTTTCTAGGGCAGCAAAGCAAAGCCAGAGGGTAGCATGACAAGAGCAGCAACCAAGGTGTAGAACAACAGCAAGAAGTTCATCACATGAAGTCTTCAAGTGGGCAGCACTGCATACAGTCACTGTAAAGGTATCATTGTACTAAGTCATTGTAAATACATTATTGTAAAAATTGTACTAGTGTCTATCTGCCAAGAGTTGAAGAGGCAATGTCGAGAGGTCTAGGATCATCATTAGGTGATTGTGTCATAGTTGGGGTTATGGTCTAGTGTGTCTTCTTCTTCTACATCATTCTATATCATTGTAAAGTGGACCATTTTCCCTGGTACGGGAGTCCATTCTTCTTTTATTCTTCTATAGGGTGGTAGGATGGTGCTAGGGTGAGTTGTAGCTCATTGGGTGTTGGGGCATCCGTTCAGTTGAATACTGAAGAATCTCGGGAGTTGGACCATCCATCCAGTGGGAGCTGGAGAAGAATGCTTTTCTAGATTCTAGGAAGTTGGAGCTTTATTTTCAATTGAAGTTGAATATTAAAGAATTATTAGAAAAGCATTAAGTGTTTTTTGTCCTAGAGTGGGTTTCCACCTTAAAAACTATGTGCATTTGTGTTCCTTTTATTTACTGCTATCATTGTACAAACACTGATAATAATTGAAGATTAACTAATGCTCTAATTGAAAGGAATATTGATTCACCCCCCCCCCCCTCTCAGTATTTCCAACAGGGATGATCCACTCATATATGTGAGATTCTTCAAAAACATCAAGGAGATCACCCTTCATCATTTTAGAAGACTAGAAATAAATCCAGAGTCTAACCATCAAGGGCAGAACTTTTATATTTTTGAAGCCCATGGAGAACCTTTTGAAACTTCGACTCTGATACAGGATCCATAAGATCCCTATTTTCTTCAAGGCCTACAAAAAATTAAATTCTTGGGTAGTTCGAATTATCTCAGCTATAATCACTTCCCTCGGGGCCTTGAGCAAATTATTGAAATTGTTGAAATAGCACCAAGAAATGGCACCCAAAGAGAACTTCTAATTTAATTTTCCCTTAATTAAATTGGAAGAGAAATTGTGATTTCATCTCATGACAACTTGTATTAGTTAAATGAGTCAGGAAGACTTAGTTAGATTAGGAAATTCGAGTTGGAGGTCAAAAAGGAGGCATGTAGAGTTATCCCATGATTCTAGGGGCTCTGGTTACAATTACTTGTGAGTTATAATTAGTTAACTTAATTAATTGAGTTAAAATCAATTTAACTATTTCTAACTAAGAGATGAGCTAGTGATAGGTTCAGTGAATTAAATATGATTTAATTCACAAGTAGTGATCAGTCAGTTAACTGATAATTCACTATAAATAGTTGTTTCATGTCAATTCTAAGGAAGGCCCAGTTGAGTTTGAGGTTAAAGGGAAGATAACTATCAATTGTATATTTAGAAACTTGTACATGTCATGTATAGAGTCATCAGGAAGCCTTGGATGCATTACGTAATCAATTCTTGGTAATTTCCTATTTAATAGGGAGAAAATTCCTCCAAGAATGTGTGAGCAAGGCTAGTAAGATAGAGGCCGAGAATTAGTTAAGTATTTGATTGATTTTGCCTAGATCAGAGTGAGACAATCAGCAGAGTGCATAGTTTTCTCAGTGAGAGAAGAGCATTGTATTGTTTCATGGTCTTGAATTTATACAATATACAAATAGCGTGGTTTTTAGTGGTTTCTTTCCCCAGATACATCTTGTGTTGTGCAATTGATTATTTCTTTCTCTTACTTGTTGTGTGATTGTGCGATCGTATTTGGTTTCCGCAAATTGTAGAAGGGTTCAGTGTTTTGTTTTAGTACATTACAAGATCTGATTGAATCTCGTGAATAGATTTTCTACATGGTGTCAGAGCATGAGGAATCACAATAGAAGAGAAGAACCAGAGTTTGTTTTGAACAAGTACATCGAATTTGTATATTTATTCTTCAGAACCCAACAACAGATCAAAATGTATTTCAATGGCTTGAGACTCGAATATTCCCTTGAGGGAAATTTGAATTACATAGCATGGAAGGACAGGATGGAGGTAGTGCTTGAAGACAACGAACTGAAGGAATTCATAGATAGTGATGTTCCCAACCCGCAACAACAGATGCTCAACAACTTAATGCATGGAAGAAGAATGTAGCAAAGGCGAGAAGGATCTTGTTAGAGGGAGTTTGAGATCATATTTTCTGGAGTCTCCATGGAAAGGAGACTCCATAAGCTATGTGGAAGGTCTTGATAGATCTGTTTCAGAATAGAAGTGACCACAAGAAGTTGGCATTGAAAACAAGCTCAGAAAGATCAAGATGGATAAGGGCGACACGATCCAAAAATACTTAACAAAGTTCACTCAATGTCAAGATGAGCTTGGAAGTGTTGGGATAACAGTTGCCTAGGATGATTTGGTAAGCCTTGCTCTTCTAGGCCTTCCCAAGAGCTGGCATAGCTACCAGGACTCTGTGAATGGGAGGGAGAAGTTACCAGACTGGGAGCGACTTTGGTCTGACTTAGTACAAGAAGAGATTCGACGAAGCACCAGAGATGGATCCTCATCAAAGACTGATGATGAGGAGAATTGTGCCTTGGATGGAAAGGCAAAGAAAGGAAAAGGGAAGGCGTCCCATTCCAAATTAGAGTCCGGAAAGGCAGGCAAGAAGCGAGGCTTGTCAAAGGTGAAATGTTTTCACTATCATGAGCATGGACACTATGCCACAAATTTTCCACAAAAGAAGACCAACAAGAAGGCCTCAGGAGGAGCAACAGGTGAAGCACTTGCTTCACAGTTTGAGTTGGATTTCACTCTCATCACATGCATGGTGTCATCGGTGATGGGTTTTATGTGGTACTTAGATAGTGGAGCTTCGTTCCATATGACCGAAAACAAAGAATTCTTCAGTGGCTTGGAGGAGAAGGATATCTAGATACACATCGATATGGGTGACGACGGGAGGTAATATCACTATCGGTGTAGGTACAATTACCTTTCAGAGGGAGTCAGGTAATCCACTCACATTAAAAGATGTCATGTGTGTTCCTGGTTTAAAGAAGAATTTTGTTTATGTTGCTATGTTGGAATATCGTGGCTATGATGTGATCTTTAGTGAAGGAAAGGCGTTCCTTCATCACAAAGCCACGGGACAGGTGAAAAAGATTGGGGTTTGAGTAAATAACCTCTACAAATTGGATGTAGAAGACTGTGTTGCCTTGTGCACGAAAGCAAAGAAGGTGGAGAGTCGAGACATCGGTGAGTTATGGCACAGGAGATTAGATCATATACACCACAACACTTTGAAGACCATGCAACAAATTTCTACAGAACTTCCAAAGGGTGCACTTACGCAGAGAGATACATGCAAAGGGTGTACATTGGGGAAGTATACCAAAGAAACCATTACTGATAAGGAAAGTCGAGCCAAGGCAATCCTTTAGAGAGTTGACTCATATGTGTGTAGACCGTTCTTGACAACTTCCACAACAAAACACAGGTATTATGTGATTTTTGTTGATTATTTTTCAAGAAGGTGTTGTATTTTCTTCATGCAGAAGAAATATTAGACGTTCTACAAGTTTTGTGAGTTCAAGGCACTTGTTGAGAAAGATCCACGGAAGAAGGTGAAGGCTCTAAGGAGCGACAATGGTGGAGAATACATCTCTAACGAATTCAAGAACTTATGTGATTCAGAAGGATTTTGAAGAGAATTGATAGTACCTCATATCCCACATCATAATGGGTTGTAGAAAGAAAGAACAGAACTATTGTGGGAGAAACACAAGCTATGTTGCATGATCAGGACCTATCGTTACTTTTGTGGGTGGAAGCATGCAATACAACAGTATTTTTGTAGAACAGAAGTCCTCATCAGATACTTGGGATGAGTACACCAAAGGAATATTTTTCAGGTAAGAGACCAGATGTGTCACATTTTAAAATTTTTGGTTCATCTATTTATTTCCATGTAACCAAAGATGTCAAGAAGAAGCTAGACCAAACAATGGAGTCGGGGATATTTGCGGGGTATAATGATGTTGTGAAGATAAATCCCCTCTGTAGACAAAGGCAATCTCTCTAGCCCTGGAGTGGGTCTAGCAACTTAAGAGACTATCTAATGCAAACTTTCTTAGCTAATATCCAAAACAAGATGAGAAATGGAATAGGCCTACTTCTTCCCAATGATATGCTCTAATCCTTTGATGATGGCCTTGATCCACAGTCCCTCAGGCTCGCTCGTCGCTACTAGTGGTGTACGATTACCTGCAAGAGATCAAGGGACAACAACAAACACAATCCAATATAAAACATACATTGAATATCCGCTATCTAATAGATCAAGGAACATTAGACTATTTGCACAAATGATTAGACAAATATAGAAATCAAACACGAGATGTTTTATTAATAAATATGAAAGAGAGATCTTACAACCATGGCCTTGATGTTGGAGGCCTCCCTTTGGTGATGTCCAAGTCCTTCACCGAAGCTCTTAAAGAACTCCTTCTCCTAGATAGCTTAGGCATTATCACAATACAGGGATGCAAGGAAAATGAATGATCATACCAGCCCAACAATGACCAACCAGTAGTGGAAGGATGGGGATCAATTTATAGGAAGGGAGAGAGAGTTAGGATCCCATTAAAGAAGGAGGAAGGTCCACTTTTCAAGGAATAATCCCCCATTGAAAAGATCAAAAGCTCTAAATTAGAGAGCTCGACCCTATCTCCACTGAATTACATCAAGCTTGTCGTCCTAGAAAATTTTAGAGGTCAAAGCTTCTCCTCCATTCGAGGAAACACTGCCAGAAAGGGTTCAACACAGTTTTCTCAGTCAAAAGAGCGCTGACAGTGCTAAGGTAGAACTGTCAACCTGCCACCAGCACGAGCATGTAACTGGAGAAAAGTGTTGACCCAAAAATTTAGGGTTTTAGCTAAGTTTCTTCAATGATACTTTAAGGCAACTTTCTTTGAGTATTTAGAGGATGTCTTTGTGTATTTTTTCCAGGTGTAAATACTGCACAGGATTTGTCAAAGGGAACTTGAGGATCAGGGACAGGAAGTGAGCAGAGTGACAAATTACTGTGTAACAGATGCCCCCTAAAGCATGAAGGCAGAACAAGGAGTGATGGGTGAAATTCTTTACAAACCAAGGCAAAGAACTCAAAACACCGCCAGGAAACCTGCCAAATCAAACATAATACAATATAGGAAATCTCTGATATGAATATGCCTAACAACATGTATGTGGACTAGACATCAAATAACACATGAACCCATGGCATGGACGCAGCCATCCGCCTGAAAGAGATCATGGAAATAGATCCACGACATGGACGCAACCATCCGTTTAGACAGGATCATGTGTACAATCATGAATACTCAATAACTCCATGCATCCTAGATAATGACAAATGTGATCCAAGGTCTTCGTCTCAATCCCAATCTACCCAATGTACGAATCTAGCCATGTGAATAGATGATCTAATGTCAAACATGGTAGAAACCACCTGATTATCAGTCAATGATGAAAACCATTAACAGGCACGAGAAAAACCACCAATAATGACAATGGCTCTCAAGGTACAACATCACAAACTACAAGTATGAATAAATGTGTTGAGGTCGAATACTTGCAGAATCTTAGATCTAAGACTTTTGTGATCCACAATGTAGATAAATGTCTTTCGGATTAATCAAATTATCAGGATTTGGTCGATGTTTCGAACCAACTAATGTGGTTCATCCTCAGGACAAGGTGAAGAAAGAAACTAATCTCTTTGAATAAATAGTAAAGATGCGCCATTGCTCAGTAATAGCGGTTAAAACTAGTCGTTATTTGACTAGTTAGTTAATAAGATGTAATATTAAAAGTTTTTAAGATTTTAAGAAAAATTATTAAAGAATCATTTATAATTTAATAATTTAAAAAAAATGATTAAATTCAGTTAATATAATAAGGGCAGGGGTAATTAAAAAAGGGGGGAATTATATTAAAATCTGTTATTTGACTAGTTAGTTAATAATATATAGTATTAAAAGTTTAAGATTTTAAGAGCAATTATTAAAAATAATTTAGAATTTAATAATTAATTAAAATGATTAAATTCTAGTTGTTAAAGTGAGGGAAGGGGTTCGATCAAAGGCCAATGAGGTGAACCTATTGTCACCCGCGAAGAATTTGCATTCAAGCATGCAAGCTCCAAGGTACTAAATAGGATTTTCTAAACCATCTTCCGAGATAATGAGTTGAAGTCGACAGGAATTGATTGATTGAAGGAGGGCCATAATGATTCCCTCATCGAAATGAAACAATGGATATCTCAAGATGATAGGAGTGATCTAGTATTGTGACATAGAAGGTAAAATAGACAGAGGATGTTTGATTTTGACATAAAAGGACTTCTCTTAAACATGTTGGCGACACGACTCCGGAGTGTGGCAGCATTTGACTCAAATGGGATCAGAGGTCATGATAACAAAAAATGATGATCAAATAAGAGGAAAATGGATTTCCAAAACCCAAGAGGCAAAAATGATGAATGAAGGATATCTCCAACCCGACACGAACTGCAAATGAGTGTCATGTTCAAGAGCGAAAAGCTTCCCAAAACACATAAGATGTTCCACTTTCAATTTTCCCACAATATTGCTAACGAGTACCTCTTTATTTTTGATAGCCAACGTGAAGAGGATAGCATATACTGAGCATGTAAGTTCATTCTTCGAATGAATCCATCCAAGTAATTTTAACGAACCCTAGGAAGGAGGAACTCGATCCTGTCATGGTGACAAGTATTTTGCCGTTTAATTTTTAACGAGTCCGATGGAAGGGGAACTTGGTTTCTTTTTCATGTTTAGGGAGTTTGAAAAATAAATAGACAAGAAACTCCATCATGTCCCTTTTCATAAATCATCTCTCGAATCCAGTTTGTGGGGTCTTGGTTAAATGGTGACGCTGCTGCCAGTTATAGCACTCATCACAGGTTCAATTGCCTTCCCCGATCGGGGTGATGTATTTGGGCATGTTAATGAAAAGAAAATGGAGTTAAAAAAAAAGAAGAGAGAGAGAGAAAAAAAAAAGAGAAAAATGAAAGGTACTACCAAACTTACAAAAAAAAAAATCGTCTCCCAATTCCGAAAAGGTAGAAAATAATATCTAAGATAACCTCCTGACCATGCTCGATCAAGGTATTCATTTTTCTTAAATAGTTAATCTTAGCCCGAAAAAGGGGTAAACGTATATTGAGACCACGTCAATTCACTTACTTTAACAAGTTCGAAAAGACAAGTACTCGGCAATCTAATCCTTTTTTAGAGTAAAAAAAGAGCTAAAAGATTACTCTAGGGGAGTTCCTTTTTCATTTATTTTTACCAAGTCAGAAAAATGGATAACATAAAACTCGTTGCATCAGAAATAATCATTGTTAGTATAATGAAACCTATTGCTGCACAAAAAGCGATAAACATCACTGATATCGAGGAAAAATAATAAAATAATGGTCAAAATATCTTCAAAAACCTATAAATAGAAAAAAAGTAATTCATTTTAACCATTTTATTTGGAGCAAATTGTGAAAGTGAATTTTACCCCTTTCTCCTTTGAACTTCAGATCAGTGGTGGGGCAGATCCAGAACACCGTTCAGCAATTCGTCAGCTTCAGGTAAGAGCCCAAACTTTTCTCTTCATTGTAATTCCATTCTTAAGTAATTTAGTTTAGTTGTTGTGATTGAGGGGAGAATTTCAAAATTCATTTTCGCTAGTGATCAACGTGGATCTAAGCATCAGATCTGTGTTGGTCACTCTTAGCCAAAAAGGTGACCGCGCCGCAGCGCCCTTTCAATTTTTACAGACACGCTAACCGCGGGGAAGAATTTAAAACAATGAATTATCTTATTTTCAATGGTTCATTTCAAAAACTACTCTAATGAAAGCTCCTAAAATGTCAATTAAACATGTTTTGCAAGTGTTTTCAATGAAGATGGTGATCAAATGGAAGGAAAGAGGCCATGAGGTGGAAGACCACCAATCTCTCCAAGAACCAAATTGCATAAATGCTTTGAGGAATTGTGGATTGCTAAAATTTTTCCAAACTTCAGGGTTGAGAGCTCAGTTGGAGCTACTTGAGTATTTGATCAGACTATGGAATGTGGATCATAAAATTTTCATAATTGGGGATCAAGAACTTGAGATAGAAGTCATGGACATCTAATTCATTACAGGGTTATCCAGGAGAGGGGAGATAATCCAACTCTCTGGGGCCCGCGCTGGAGGGGAGAGCACTGGCATGCTCATCCAAAGACATTGTCCTGGGGCCAGAAAGACTCAGAGTGGAAAGGAGGAAATATCGCGAATCATGGATCTATATTTGCGTACAATATTACATTGTATGGCCGCCCAGTTGTTAGTGTGAATTCTAATTGCAAGCGTACGAAAAAAGCCCACTTTAGCTATGCATAACAAACAACTCTCACATCAAATATGGCTGCCAATTTCTTTAGATCTGCAGTTATTTTGCCAAGAAAAATGCTGCAAAATCCAGATCTATGCAGTTAAAGACATTAAACAACAAATAAAAGCAAGAGTTTCTCCATGCATCCAATAGACAAGACAATAATATTTTTTAAAGAATTTTGTATTTATGACACCTAAGAATGGAACATAGAAAGGTGTTACCAGTCCCCCTCAATGGAATGGGTTCTTGTATGTCCTTAGCGCTTCAGATCTAAGAGCTCTCTCTCTTGATAGTGTAGAAAACCCAGACAAAAAATGGAACTCTAGGGGAGTTCACAAGCAAAAAGATAGAAAAACATGACAATGATGGAGGATCAGAGTCAGAGCAAAAGTATAGATCCAGAGTGATCTTTAGGCAACAAAATGTAGTGAAGGAAAGGAAAAACCCTTCTATTTATAACAAAATATTGAGTTAGTCTAGATATTGGTGCATAATTAAAATATTATTAACCAAATCTAGATCCAACTTTTATGGAATATTTTATTATATTTGTTGAAGGGAAAAAGAATTTGAATTTGGTCAAATCTATTTTTTCGTAAATAATAAATAAATAAATGATTTATTTATTATTTTAAGAGTGTGGTTGAGTAATAATTAAATAAATAGTGATTTATTCAATTATTTATAAATGATTTAGTCAAATTTAACAAGGAATATTATTTAAATAATGTTTAAATAATTATTCCTAGAAAATAATAAGATAAATAGTGATTTATCTAATTAGTTTTCCTGTTTTGGGTTAAATATGACCAGGAATATTAATTAAATTGCCATTTAATTAATTATCCATTGAGGAAAATCAAACAAATATGGATTTATTCAATATTTTCTCATGGGGTTTCCTGTTTAGACCATAAACAACTTAAGAAATTACGGAGTACTAAGTTATTTTTCATAGTGAAAGAAATTTTACTTAGGGTAAAATTGGTCTTACATGGTGTACTTTGGTCCATCTAATAGTAACAGGTTAGATGACCAAAAATTGGTGTAACATATTTCCCCCTAGCGTGCGAGCGTTAGGAGCTAATCGTATGACCGAAGTACGTTGTAAGAACTCAATCATCAGACACCGAAGGGGGAGTCAGAGAGAGAGATATATAAGGTAGAATAAAGCGCTAGAGGACAAGACCCTAAGGAGGCGAGACTTACAGGTGCAACAAGTCTCTTTTATGAGTGAGTACATGTTCTACAAGAGGCGGGGGAGCCATACCTATGCCCGCCAAGATAACAAAGTACAAAGAATAATGCATCCAGTAAACAAGGGACTGAACTATATAGTACATTCTAGCATAAACATGGGCTAGATAAAAACATGATAATGGATCCCACATACATATTGTACCTAGGTCAACAGCCATGACTTATACAATAATATCTGAGAGATATAAGTACAACCAAAGAGGCCCTGTAAAACAGGTCAGGGCTTTGAAAATCTGAATGATACATGCAAACTAAAAGGCTCTGCAAGCAGCTAAGGCCGAAACCATCAAATCTATGGAGTTGCATCCAAGGTTGTAATAGAGTGGTCATCCGGGCATGTGGGAGGCTACTTGAAGGGCCACCTCCTCATGAGGTCTGAAACATCTCACACACACCCAGGAATCACCGGTACAATCTGTTGCATCACTGAACCATCAAGTATATAGATCTTAATCATGTCGTAAGGAGCAGGAGTTGAGAAACAATCAAGTCAAAGGGCAATAAAGAGTCCCTTTGCCTGATCTGAGGCACCGAACAAGAGTGGATGCTGGAGGCAAGGTACACAGCCCTCTAGATTTGTCTTCTGGAATGAATAAGATGATGTCAACAGAAGGAGGTCCGCCATAGGTGAGGCAATAAGGGATCCTCACCTAAGGCACGAGAGATAATAGTAAAGCGACTGATAGACTGACACCAGGGATGATGGTGGAAAGGGGGTACTGAGTAGCGGGCTAACGACTTCCCTTGTTAGAGCATGAAGGGCATGGATGACCTGGCAACAACTGACACAATACCAAAGGGGATAGGGGACAATATGACTGAAGGCCACAATCTGTGACACGAGAGAGGAACCAAGCAATGAAGGATGGAGGACTATAGCGGGATACAAAGGGACTCAGGATAGACTCCATGGATGCGATGATGACTCAACTCGAATGCTCTAAAAAAGGGCGACTCGATGATGTTGCCACACAAAAAAGGTCTAGTGGGGACCATAAAAGCATGAGTACAAGATGGTTACTCACGACGAAGATCGACACGAGCATAGACAAGTATGGAGCCAAAGTGGTGCCCCAAGTACAAGTTTTGCAAGTGAAGAAATTCAATTTTGAGGAGTGGTGAAGTGACCCTTCTTGGAAAAAATGTGTCCGAGTGAAGTATCAAATCACAAAAAACTAAATGATACCCATTTGAGAGCTCGGTGAGAGCTTTCCAACGATGCTGACAGTTTGTCAAACGGAGCTACGGTTTGGTAGCAGTTGACGAAAGAAAAATATGGGGTTTTTCTTTTAATAAGGCATTTTCCCTCCAATTAAATTCATTTGAAAGTGTAGTTGTTGTGAATGTAGAGAGGAGAAAAGGCCCTAAATCTTGCGACAATTGTAGTAGACAAACCGACCATTGGAATCGAGATCTGTTAGTTGCAGGTAGGAGGCCTAACCATACTCTTTCATTTCAGTGGATTGAAAGTTCAGTTTATGCACCCAGAGCTTAGGAACAGACCCCTGCTCTTCGTCATAGCCAGGTCGCACTTTTTGGGGCAATTTCTACGACCTGGGTAGCAGGTTTTGGGCAGAAAACTGAGACCTGTCCTAGGATTTGCCTGAAAAGTGATACTTGTCAAAGAAGGGGATTTTGGTGTTGCTTCTTGGTTGAGAGTTGGGTTTTTATGGTTGAACGTAGTCTGTCTTTTTTGTACACTGAAAAATGTGATGGTCTTGTGTAGATATGGCAGAATTGAGGATCAACTAGAGAGAGAGAGAGACTTGGACACATTACGGTCGGAGATCTGAGAGGATCATGGTGTCCGCAGTGCATTGGTCAGGTTTGGGGTTCTGAAGTTTGCGGAGAACCCTTTGATGAGAGTTGGGGAGCCCTTGTTAGTCCATATTGTCAGCTATTGGGATCCAGATCACAAGATCTTTATAGTGCAGGGGCACCGGATCGAGTTGACTGTCCAGGATATATATTTCCTGACTGGTATCCCACCACTTGGGATGGTGGGGAATACGCAGTCAGTGTTACCGCGAGGGCAGAACATCGTGGAGTTTGTAGAGCGCCATTTCCGATTAGGTCTCCATGTGAAGGGGACACGGATACCGATCGGGGATCCAGAGAGGCTAGAGATCCGTACTGTGGCCGCAACGGTTCTATGGACCTTGGGCAACCAGGCACTCCACCACATCACTTGGGGTCAAATGATGCTTGTTAAGAGTGTGTTGAGTGGGACCTACTATGAGTGGGACCAAATGATGCTGTCATCATTGAAATGACAGTTGTCGCTATGCAAGCGACAAGTGAACCATGATTGCGCATATGGCACAGTGTTGTGCTTGCTCTTCTTTGAGAAGATCCTGACACTTCGACCCCGCATACAGATCCAAGATGGGGGCCCAAGGGAGCCCAGGATGCGCCGCTGGTGGCAGCTACTGTGCAAAGGAGGAGGTGGGGTAGTCGGATGGGTGTTCCGACCCAAGTTCTTTGCTCATTGGGATCAGATGCCACTGTACATAGATGACTATCCCTATAGTGGGATGAGTTATCGTGGGGACCCAGACTTGCCACTACCGCGTGGTCGAGTATGGGGGCCCGATGGTGAGTGACAAGTTGCTAATATTTTATGTGCATTTTAAAGTTTTAGAAGATTGTATGTGGTACTGATTCATTCACTTTTGGTATGCAGATACAGCACCGGTGAAACCGGTCAGGTACATGTGGCGACCTGCAGTAGCAGGAGCTGCAGGACCTAGTGAGATGAGAGCACCACAAAATGAGGATGTAGTGGCCCTCCTGGAGGACATCCTTCGTAGATGTGAGAGGCTTCTGACCGGCATTTCAGAGCGTGGGTAGCAAGACTTGGATGACCAGTACATAGAGCCATGTATTGGTCTACCCTCTGAGTGGCGAGGGGTCATGTGGCGCATGGCAATGGCTGGATAGGGGATGCGTGATCTACGAGCTGCAGGAGCAGAGCCATTGGTCCAAGATCCTCTAGATAGTGATTAGGTGTAGGGGCATGTGGTGCCCCCAATTATGAGTTTTTGTAACATGTTATGGGCATGTCAAAGGTATCAGGGTTGATGGACTCTAAAACATTTTGAACGACACATATAATGGATATGCAACGTCTTTATGGTTTATGTTATTGTCTTGTGTTAAATGCGTGTGATAAGTACCAATTTAGAATATTGTTTGCAATCCTATCTACATAGTGATTTTCTGCTCTAGGTACATGACTGCATGTAATAATTTCAAATTCACGCATCAAAAGCTTCACTCGTAAATATCTTCTAAAAATGACAGGATTATGCACATGATAGACATTATTCAATTGCATGACAAGAAGCAGGGAATCTAAACGAACATGAAGGTGAAGGATGCGATGGGAAAGGGAATCGGCTAATAAACCTCGTACTGCATCATATTCAGTCTGGTTATTGGTGGCAGTAATAATGCATATGTCGTTCGAGAGAACAAGCGAATGTAAGGGGGTAAAAATGGCCCAACCTGCCGAGACTAGATTCCGGGAGTAGCGGCTTGCACCATCGGCATAACTGATATAAGGTGTGAACGAGGGGTCCATCTGAAAGGTGTCACAAGACAAAAAATGAGAGGATGATGAACAATGTTGGCAACTCGAACGCAAGGTAGAAATCAAACAAACACTACGAGAGGGAGTGCTCTGGGTAGAATGTCTATCACCCACACATCGACGGGTAGGTGGTGTGTGGGGACTGCCTTGGGGGCATCTTGTGCTCAGGTCGCGAAAGTCACCATAGACACGGATGGTGCCATTCCTCTTATGGGTTTTATCAGCTAATTAGGGAACAATGCTTCAGTACCATACGCCAACTCAAATGGTGACTTTCCAGTTGATCTTCTAGTAGTTACTAAAATTTCCCAGAGAGAAAACTTCAGTTTTGAATCCCAATCTTTCTTATTCTATGCTATTGTCTTCTTGGAAATCCTTACCAATGTCTTATTTGAATATTCTGCTAACCCCTTCCCTTGAGGATGGTAAGCAGTTGAATGTGATAAAATAACATTGTATTTATGGAAAAAATCAACCAGTTTAGCAGATTTAAGCACTCTGGCATTATCAGTTACTAACTTCTTTGGAAAACCAAATCTACTGAAAATATTTTCTTCTAGAAATTTCATCACCACCAAGTCATTTTCCTTTCTTGTTGGCACTGCTTCAACCCACTTTGTAAAGTAATTTGTCCCTGTCATAATCCACCTGCAATGATCACTAGATGGTGGGTTAATTTCTCCAACAAAATCTAGTCCCCATTGCCCGAAAGGCTCTTCCATAAACATATGAATTAAAGAAGTGGAGCCAACTTCTTCTTCTCAACAAAAGTTTGGCATTTTTGGCAATTCTTCACTGATTTATAAACATATCAAAATAAAGAAGGCCAGTAAAAACCATCTTTCAAAAATTTATGAGGTGTAATCTTCCAACTATAATGACCTCCACACAGGCTATCATGGTATTCTTTGATTATCTAAACAACTTCTCCCTCTGTCAGACAAAGCGGTAAAATACCCACAAGATCTCTCCAATATAACTTTCCCTCTACAGTCACATACTTTTGAGCTTTTACTTTCGAAGCCTTGTATTTAGTTTTGTTCATGGTAGGATGACAACAAAGAAAACACAAGTAATGCACAATATCTTTGTATCATTCAGAACACAAGAATTTATATTGAATTTTATCACCTGATTCACACATTGTTTGTTTTCTAACATCTTCTTTCTCTTCAACTTCAGCCAACAGATTAATCCCAAAAGCTTGAAAATTTGTTTCTGCCAGAATTTTAGCAAAACCTTGACCCTTTATTAGCTTTGTTGGTTTTATGTCTAAATCATATTCCTGTATCCTGGCTATCGACTTACCTATTTTACCTTCTACATCACTTTGAACCAAAACAACCTTAACAACAGTATTTGGCACAAATGCAACCACCTCGGGCTGAAGAACATAAACTCTGAAAGCTTTGAGGGCTTTAACCAAGGCATAAGCATGCTTTTCCAAAATATTATATTTCAGCTCTGCATCTCTCAACATTTTAATGAAAAAGGCTACAGGTTGTTCTCTTTGCTCCTCATTCTTCTGCAAAAGTACAACTGTAATAGTACAGTCATAAGCAAAAGAAATAATATGAAAAGACTTTTCATAATTAGGACTTATCAACACTTAAGCTTCTTGCAAAGCTACTTTAATTCATGAAAAGCAATACCTTGCAGATGCAGTCCACTTCACTTCCGCCCCTTGCTTCAGCATATCAGTGATTTCTTTGACAATTTCAGCATAATTTGGAACAAACCTTGTGAAGAAGTTAATTCTTCCCAGAAAACTCTGAATCTCTTTCTTGCTTCTTGGAAAAGGTATCTTACTTATTACTTCCACTCTCGTAGGGTCTATCTTCACTCCTTTTGAAACAACATGTCCCAACAACTTTCCTTCTTTCAAAGCAAAGTGAGATTTCTTTGGGTTTAAAGATAAACCATACCTCCTACACTTCTTAAAGGTCTATTGTAGATGTTCCAAATGTTCTTCATCTGATTTAGATAAATCACCACAAACTTATCCCTTTCTCCTACAAATTCTATATCCATAACTCTCTGGAATGTGGCACCAACATTCATCAATGTATCTTGAAGGGACCATACCAAGGAGTTTTAAATGTTGTTTTCTTATGATCCTCCTTCTCTACTGCAATCTAATTGTATCTAGGGAAGCCATTAATCATGGAAAATCTATATGAACATGTTACTTTTTAAAATGAGGTCCATCTTGGGCAAAGGATAATTATCCTTCAAAGATGTCCTGTTCAAATTCATGAAATCCAAACATAACCTTATTTCACCATATTTTTCCTCACTGGTACAATATTTTCCACCTAATCTATATACCTTAAAGGAATAATTATTTTAGCTTGTAATAATTTCTTAACTTCTTTCTCGATTGAAGGCAACATCAAGGGATTGATCTGCCTTAGCTTTTGTTTAAAAGCTTTGACTCGAAGCTTCAAAGGGATTTTGTGTTGGATGATATTAGTGTCATATGTCTTCAAGTCTTCATATGACCATGCAAAAACATCAACAAACTTCTTAAATAGGCTTATATATCTTTGTTTAAAATTTTCAATCACACCTTTAAATATTCTCACCATCTTGGGTTGTTGATATGTACCCAAATTAAAATCTTCTAAATCCTCTTCAAGGTCTATTTTCTTTGGATTATTAGCAACATCATCAAAATTAAATAATTTTTCCAGAGGTACCAATCATTTTGGTATTATATTATCTTTGAGTTGTAAAATATTCTGATTACCAATTGAATCTTTGAAAGAAATTGCTCCCTCCTGCTTCTTTCCAATATCTTCATCTTGGCCAATTTATAAATTAGAAAATTCTCCTATCATCTCCAAAAACTCCTTAATTTGTTCTTCATCTTCAAAAACCCGCCAATGCTTCACATTATCAGGAATTGAAGGCCTGTGTCTGATTTCTACTTCATATCTAAGCCTTAGATTTAGAGGGGGTTTAAAAGTGTTGGTTGCAACTGTGAGAGAATCTGCCAGCCTATTTCCTTCCCTAGGGACAAATTTTATATTAAAAGAAAGAAATAAATTCTCCACTAAATCCCATACTTCATTCATATAAGTTATTAATTTTGGATGTCTTGCCTGGCAACGATTTTTAATATGTTTGAACACTAGTTAATAATCTCCAAAAACATATGTATTGTGTGCTCCTAATTGTTTAGCAGTTTGCAACCCAAGAATTAGAGCTTCATATTCTGAGGTAGTGTTTGTAGAATCAAATTCTAATTTATATGAAAAATGAATTAAATGACCTTTTGGAGTGATTAAAAGAATACATGCTCCGGTACCATCTTTCGAAAAAGCACCATCAAAATAAAGTTTCCAGGCTCCATTTTCTGTCAGCTCTTTATTCTCAACTGCTGAAGGGAGTTGAACTTGAGTATCTTAATCAATTTCTGCAACTTCTTGCAGCATAAAACATGAAAAATCATCTTTTTCCTCGTTGTACATAGGAGAATTACTGGAATTCTCCACAGCAATAGTCTTTACAAACCTGATTTCTCT
This sequence comes from Pinus albicaulis, assembly GCA_034641835.2. Lineage (NCBI taxonomy): Eukaryota > Viridiplantae > Streptophyta > Pinopsida > Pinales > Pinaceae > Pinus > Pinus albicaulis. The sequence continues at coordinate 1,130,269,537 of CM076583.1, read as the reverse complement.
GTATAATCTTCTCTCTTCTCCCCCAAAAACTGGTATTATGGCATAAGCGAAATCCAATCTCAAAACACCTCCCAACTTAGCCCCCCAAGATCTGGAAAGAAGCATCCAAAAACGAGCTGGGATATCTGCCACCACCACAATATCCATCACAAGGTTCGTGGTTGGAATTTGAGCTAGTGGCACAACCATATCTTTAATCAACCCTACACACTTAACCTTTTTGGAATCAAATAAGTAAATATCCTTATAAGGTTTGGTGATTTGTAAATTCAACTGCTTCATTACAGATAATGGCATTAAATTATGAGAAGCTCCCGAATCCAACATACAATTGTGTAACATGAAAGAATGCACCAATAAATAAATGTTAAAAGGTGGAGTGGATGAATCTACCTCTTCCACGTGAGGATCAAACATCACTACTGGTCTATCTTCTTGCAAATTCACGGTGTCTGCCACATTTTCTCCTTGAGAAAGATTAATAAGATCTGAAAACTGCTTCTTATACATAGGAGTCTTAACCAACTCAGTCAAGGGAATTGGTATCTTTATCTTCCCCAATTCTTTGGTCAAATGAAAAGGATTGTTTGGTTTTATTAACTTCTCGGGATCTTTATTGTTCTTATTCAAATGTGAAATGTGTTTAGATGAAACAACAATTTTGTTTAAATTCTCACCTTTCGATTTCCTTTGTGAACTCTCCCCTTGTTGAAAAGTAATTTTTGTTACTGAATTAATTCGCTGCTTCCATCTATCAAGTTGTTTTACTAGTTGTCGTGGAGTCACCATCTGTTGAGGTGTTGGATCTTCTGACACCTCATCATTATTCAATGATCTAGATCTCTTCCTTGATCTCAGATCATATTGTTTGTGTAATTCAACCTGCATATGGTCAGTCAATTTTTTATGGTATCATTCAATTTATTTTTCAGTCAAGGATCCCTCTGCTTCAACATTAACTTGCTCATTATCATCATCTTCTACTTCACCTGCATATAATGATGATATTTCATTGTCTTGCTCCTTTGCATTTTCTTCTTCTGCCTCCTGATTTCCATATTCTATATACAAAGGAGGTTGGATTGCATCTTGATCTTTATTTTCCCTTTGTAGGATCTGCAAGGGATGTTTTCTAAATTATGGATTGAAATTTTGATTTTGGGCTTGCTACCCTTGTTTGGGAGGGTTTTCATTTTCTAGTTCCAGTTTTACTAATTTATTTGATAAATTTTTTATGACCTTAGTCATATCTTCCAATCTTTGGTCATGAGAAACTTCTTTCTTTCCTTTCCCCTTCTCTTGTGTTTGTTTCTTTCCTTTAGATTTTCCTGTTGCAGACAGATTTGCCTCAATCTCCAAGGCATATGTTTGAATTTGATCTAAAGTGGGAGACCTCCTCTCCTTCAGAGTGAAACCAAAGTTTGATTCAAAAGCTCCAGCAAAAACAAACTTCGCTCTAGCTAGTGGGGGTTTTATTTCTACTAGAAGGCTATTATATAATTTATTAAACCTTTTAATAAAATCAATGACATTTTCATCTTGTTTTCTTTTGATAGCATTGAATTCAGTTAATAAATATCCATGATCTTTCTTTTTACCCCATATTTGAGTGAAGTTGTTCTCCATTTCTTTCCAATTATTAATTGAATTGGCTTGAAGTGCCTTGAACCATTTTCTAGCCTCTCCATCTAAATATTGCACAAATAAACTTAAACCAACATCAAGATACTCAGCATTCAAATTCTCTGCAAAGGCACAAAAAGAAGCATATGTTTCTTTCCTGAGATATCATCTTCCCCTGTGAAAGGAGGCAACAACTTAAGGTAACCTTGTGGCATTGCATTCATCTATTGGGCCAAATTTAATGGAGCATATATATTCAGAAGAAAATCATGAATAACCATATTGGGGTTTTGATTAATCCCCACTTGAAAAACAAATGGTGGAGGAGGTAATACTGATATAGGGACAAGATGACTTATTGTAGAGACAGACTATTGTGGAGTTCCAAAATGAAGTGTTGTGACTTATTGAAAATCAGGGAATGTAAAATAAACTGACTCAAAATATTTTTGTTCCAAAGTAGGTTCAGAAAAGATTGAATGAGAGGACACATGTCCCTCTTCCAAGAATTAAAGGTTTCTGGCTACTTCTTATGAGTGGAAAATTGGAGTATGTATATTAGAACTGCTTCTTGGAGCAGAAAGGCTAGGAGTGGGAGTAATTAGGGATTTGGATTTCCAAACCCTTCTTGATACTAGTTTTTCTGGGTCCAATAAGATTGGAAACTTCTACTGCGAGGTATTTGACCTCATGTGTGGTATTCTGGAAGCCAGGTCTACGTTGATGAAAAACACAGCCAAATTAATTTCTTTGTTCACCAATCAAAGAAATGATTTCTGAAACAGAACGCAGGGAAAAATGGCTTCGTGTCTTCATTCCTCAGCAACAACGCCAAAAATTTTGTTCCTTGGGAGACAATCTCTGGCTATAAGGAGATCAATGCCTAAGACATTCACTGTCACTTGAAAATAAAATTGATGATTGTCCCTTCATGTGGTAACCCCATAATTATATCTTAAAACACTTTAATCTTTACTGATAACACAAATATTTAAAGTGCCTTTAAATGATAAATGTGCATGAACAAGAGAAGATGAAATGATAATGAAAAAACATTAACAATTTTATGTAAATCACAAAAACTATTATCTCTGGTTTTAGAAGAAAATGGTTGCAAGAAACGACTTCAGAATAAAGGAGCGCATTATTAAGGAAATTTACTCTAACTCACAGATGTAAATTAGACACCAGCAACTTCATTACTTTATTCCAACATAAGAGACAGACATAAGATGGAAAAGGAGGAACTCAACACATTCATCAATTGCTGGAAAATTCTTTGAAAAGATTTATTAATTTCATAAAGACAAAGTAAAAAATTGCCAAAACTTCTGAGGCCCAAAGTCTGGAACCCCATTTCTTTCTTGAAAGAGTCTTAAATACATTATTACAAAATGGACAGTTATGGAACTGTTAATTTCCCAAACTGTTTTCTTCGATCATTACAATAAAAAGTAGAAAATTAAAACATTTGCAGTAAAAAAAATTAAAGTAAATTTGAAATATAATTTGATCATGAGGTGGCAACGACCTGAGATCCTGGAATGGAAGAAGTTCCTACATCTTCATCATTAGCTTGCGGAGACATCCATTCCTTGCATTTTCTCCACAAGTCTACCTTCAGGCTGGGACAGTTAGCAAGCTTGACATGAACCATTCTGAAACATGTAATCCTTGAATATAAGGGTCTTTCTGAAAACAAGGGTTTCATCATCCATAATAGCTGAAACTCTTTATGCAGGAAATTCACAATAGTGGCTCCCTTCAAGATAACAATATTTTCATGCGTGTTTCCAATTTTACTCTTTGCCTCAACCAACAATGTTTCAAATGTCTCCCAAGGGAGAAGATTTCCTTGCTGATCCCAACAAGATGGAAAACCAGCTCTGGGTCTTCTATCAAATGTCACATTAAATCTCAACACTGCTTCTTTGACTTCCTTTAGCTTTTTCTCTATAGTCTTCCTATATGAATTCTTACTGATCATCTTGTTGAACTCCAGCACACATCGAGTCCTGTCTTCAATTATGAAATCCTTCAGTTCTTGAGTAGTTTTAGAATTAATAAAATCAATCAATCTCTTGGCATATAAGGCCATGTTTTGCAACTTCTCTTTATTAGAAACAATGACATTTTCCAGGTCCCTCACAATACTCTTTTCTTCTCCAACAATGATCAGTAAATCCCATATGTTCTTGACAACATCAATGATGTCATTCCAAATAATCTCCCTAGCTTGTATAAGGGACAAATTTCCCTTCACTTTTTCTTTCACCTCTTTGATCTCCTGATATGCATTATGACAATCCTGCCTATACTTTTCTTCATTATCCTTAGTCATATGTAAATCATAATTTGTAACCTTGATCACTTTATAAGCTGCTGCAAAATCCCTCTGATTTTTATTTAAATCAATTTCTGTCAATCTTAACTCAGTTGAGACTTGAGTTAATTGGGCAGCAGGGTCTTCTGAATTTGATGAAATAGCTATTGTACAAACATGAGAATCAATTCTTTTCTGCAACATCTCACATGTCTCTTTCAGTTTAGCTATTTCTTGATCCTTGGCCAGAAGATCTTGCAACAACTGCTCTTTCTTTGTCTCCACTTGGGCTACTTCAGTAGCCATAGGATGCTGACCTGTTGGAAACTTAAGATTCTTCTTTAAACTCTGAATTTCAGATTCAGCTGCTGCAATAGTTTCTGAATTGATGATATGTCTTCAGGATCAACACTGACTTTAACAATTATTTTTTTCAATTCCTCATTATGTGTGGAATAAGCTCTTGAGTTAGCTTTTTCCAACTTCGACTGTTTGATCACTTTGCTCAACACGTTTTCAGCTTTGGCAACAGCTGAAGTGGTCTTATTCAAATCATTAAAAATTAACTGTCTTGTTTTCATATGTAAATTAATCTTATCAGGAAGAGGAATTTCTTAGCATCCACTGGTAAGTTAACAATTTTGAAAGAAGAATTAGAAGTCACATTCATAGCTAAGGATGAGAGAAAGCTATCTTCAGCTGATCCTTTTCGAAGTCCATTGCTGCCAATAATCTTGTTTGCTTAAGGGAAATTTGAGCTTCAGATCGAGACTCAGTGTTTTCTCTTATCCTCTTATTTATTTCTTCAATCTGTGAGAAAACTTGCTTAATGTTTGATAGAGAGTCATGACTTGTACCCTCTGGAAGAGGAGATGAGGGAGTGCAAGAGCTATCTCCCAATTGCAAGGAATATGCAGGAAAAGCTGAAGAGTTGCCCTCCTCCATGGCCTTTACCTTATTAGCTTCACTTCCTGTATCACTTTCCAAATCAATTACTTCCTCTCTTCCTCTTTTAATTCCCTTTTCAGTGGGGTGAGGGGTTTCCACCTCCATCTGCTCAGACACAGAAGTTTTGTCCTCCATTTTCCAGCTTCTCCATCTCTAGCCTTGATTCATGAACAAATGAGGAATAACCATTCTCCACTCTGCAGTTTGAAATCACATGGTATGGGTCATAAGCCCATTTCCACTCCAATGGAAAATGCATGTCAGTCATCATTTTGTGAGCAGCTTCCAGGGCTTGTCTGGTGTTTACAATGAATGACCCTAGTGTCCCAGGTAGTTTAAACATATGACCTTTCTTCACTGGTACATAATGGACTTGGTCAACATTAAGACCTTGCCTGATGAACTCCAAGGCAAACAAACTCATAGGAAAAATTACAAGAATTCTAAAAGGCTCTATATCAGCTCCAGATAATCTAATTTCAGTATGATCTTCATGAGAAAACCAATCTCCATATCTCACATCTTTACTTAACTTCAAAAAGGACTGCACTTCAGGAAATAATCTTGGTGCAGACACTCCATTTAAAATTGCATATAGTATAGGAAGGAAAGAGGAGGTAAATTCAAACAATCCTTCATTTCCCACCTCCTTTCTCACCAGGTCTGTCCAAAAGACCATTGACTGCTTATTCTTATTTACATCAACAATATTCAAACCCAATTGAGAAAAGCTATCCACATTACTATAAAGAAACAAATAGGTGACCAAAGAAGGAAACCTGAAACTGCCAATGATTGACAAACTCATAAATTGGTTATTGATAACATTCTCGAGATAAGTGGGAATATCCAAAACTACTCTAGGCCTCATCATTAAAGCAAATATTCCCAGAATTGAGTTATCTACCACCATGGCATCTTCCTCCCTAAGACTTTGGCCAAAATTTGAAGAATTGGTCGTACATCTTCGGCAAAGGTACTTAAAGGAAAATTGTCTAACTCCAAGGAGAACTTTGCCTTTTTAGGCATGCAATAAAATACAATTTGGGTAAACTTAGGCCCTGACAATTCTTGAAAATATGTAGACATGGATTCATTAGTAAAACTCACATATGACTCCGAAGAGGGGTAACAAAATGATTACATTATCAACTTTGCTGACACCTAGAAGACATTTTCCCCCAATTGGTTTAAGAAAAAACATTTATGAGGGTACATGGTAGAAACTAACTAATGGATAAACTCTGGAAACAAGTAGGTTTGTGGAACAAACACTGACAAGACTCCAGAATTAATCAAAGAAAAGTAAATTGGGGACCTTGCTTGGTTTAGAACGACATGTTGATAAAAGAGAGGATGGTATACTATGCAGACAGTATCCATAATGTTTGTTTCTTTATCCATTAGTTGGATATGAGTGGAAGACCCGACAATGACAAATTTCTTCATCATTCTGAACAATTTTACAAGAATCGTTACACAGATTACCGGGTTGTGTCGAAGTGGCTGCTGATTTGGACACTGGTAAGAAAATTAGAAGACTTTAGCGACTCAGGAGGTAGACGTGGATGCAAATGAGGACAAACATCCTTTTTATAGTGAAAGAAAATGAATGGGCGAAAGAATATCATACATAAACAAATTAAACGATGAAGTGATTGACAAATAGTTGGGGGTGATGTGGAGGATGACGTGGAATGTTGACCTAGCTCGCTTGTTGTCGTCATGGAGTCTGTCGGCTGTCGTCACTGCGGGGGGACTCAACAGTACGGGCTTGATCACAGAGTAGTGCCCCCACAAATGATCTGGGTCACTCATTTCGGTCAACTAGCGGGGGTCAAAGATTCCAGCGGAGGCACCCCGTCGATTAACCTCCGATCACTTTGTGACTCCGCTCACATTCCATCGCGGGAAAGATTTTCAATTGGTGGCATCCAAGAAGTGAATGGCTCGACTTTTAACCCAATGCACCAAAGTGGTCCCGCTATCTGATACATTAACTTCAAATACCACTTAGTGCCTTTTTTTTCAAAAATTCATTTTGTGCGTATATATATTTTTTAGAATTATCAAAGTACATAATCTCCTATGTACAACATACAAGAAATTGTAAACTAGCCACAATAATGTCTATGTCGTGATTTACAATGACATTGAGTCATAATTATGATTAGAAACTAGGAGAAAACAAGTTGTTACACACTATGGCGGAGGTTGATCCAGGTGGATATTGGTGGCCACCCACCTATTCTACTTGGGGCCCCACCATTGTCTCTTTCAGTTTTTCAGTTTCGGCACAACTTACTATTTTTAATGGTTTTTCGGGTCTTGAACTTCCAGAGCTGTTTTGAGGCCCTAAACGACGTTTTTTGGGAAAACTGGGAGCAACATGGGACCATGGACTGATGTTGCTCACATCAAAAGTTGTAGTCCTCAGATAGATCTTTCTAACGATGTATGGTGCGCGTCAAACGAAGATCGTATGCCAAAGTTACGTCCCCGGGAAGTTGAAACACCAATTTACCCAAACAGGGCCCATAGTTTTGGCGCTTCATCTCCTAGGGTTAGGGTTTTGGATTTTTAGGGTTTTCCATTATTTCTAAATAATAAATAGGCCCTGGAGCCTCATTGTAACACAGTTCAGAGGCCTATAGCTGCCAGAACTCTTCTCAAAGATAAGCTACCAGTGCCCTAGCTTGTTTATTTCCATTTTGTCTGTAAGCAAATTTCAGTTCTTTGATATTAATGAAATGAAGTGTTATTTCTGTTGCATCTCTGTATTTATGGTTATATATGTATTATGTTGCATTCCTGCATAAATCCGGATCATAGGTGATGTGGAATCTAGAAATCTAAAATTTTGGTATTTAAAAAAAAAAATGGGATTTGTTGGTATTTCAAGATCTGGATTTATGAAAAGTTGACTCGCTGATTGTAGCAAGCATTAGGAAGAAAGGACACCAGACACAACAAGAGAAAAAGGAATATCAGTTTTGAATGAATTAGAAAAATTTGGAATTCCTTGACGAATCTGGAAAAGTTAGAAATCCACACAATTGGAGATCCAAAACTTTTAATAAAGGTAGTCTCTCAAACTCTAGATGCGAGCTAGCAGGATGAAACGACCTTATGTAATGACGACACGTGGCTAGAGGGCTATCATGTGTAAGACACATATTAGCTGATGTGCCATTATACAATGACAACAAGTGAGAAGAACATTGTCATGTGTAAGACACATGTTAATTGATGTGCCGTTATACAATGGCAACAAGTGGGAAGAACACTGTCATGTGTTAATGGTACGGATGCTCACCTGGCTCTAAGAGGGGTGAATCTTCAGAGGGCCATAAATTTAGATCTAGAGCTTGGAATTTTATGTAATTTATATCGTTAGAAAGTTCTCAATGAGCTGAAGACAATGGTGATCTAATAAAAAAAGAAGTTTAAGGCAGTTAAGAGAAGAGGAAATTTAATAACTCCATCTCCATAAAGTAGCCCTAACACTTGGTTCTGTACACTCCATACCCCAAAAAATCATTGAGGGAACTAGATGTGTTATAAAAGAGTTGCAATTTACGATCTTGGTTGGCTCTTGTATTTGGATCACAAAAAAATGAGCATCTAAGAGAGATTTTCTTAGTTGGAATATGATGAATTTGTGGTTTAAGGGTGTTTGAGGATGGGGGGGACAAACATGTCTTATGTAGCCTCCCTGTTCTTTTGCTTTTATGTTGGGTGATTCTTGGTAGAAGTAATGGATAGGGTAGTTCTCTTGGCCTATTAGCCCTTCTTCTTCTAGCATGAAGGATTGAATCTTCTTTGGGGTTCCACTGGTGGTGCCTTTAATTCTAAGTAAGAGTGCCTTTCTTTGTTCCTAGTTTTATTGGGTTTCAAATTTATGCAGTGTGTTAAATTTAAAAGTGGTGGGAGACAAGTCTTAATAGTTTCAAGGCTCTAGCTAGGAAAAGCGAATGGATCATGGGTATGTGGACATTGTCCACTCTATGAGACCATTAATCTTTGATGGGTGCTCATGTGCCAGGAGGTGCATATCGTTAGGAATAAATCTACAATCACCTCTATTGTTAACCACGTGCAGAAACAAGAATCTAATTGAGATAGTGAAGTGGCTTTGTTGATGGAAAATTTACATTAATAAATACAACAAATTGTATTTATTAATGACAATACAACAACAACCAAAATACATAGAATAGAACTTGGCCACATTGAACCAAGAAGGTTGAAGAAAATGAATAGCTAGGCCTTAAACAATAATTATTCATGTTTTTCAAATTTTATTTATTATTAGGTGTTTGTGTTAGGATATATGCATATAGTAAAATGCAGAGGTACTTTTAAAAAAGAATTCTTATAGACATAGATTGTCAAATTCAAGTTTTGGATTCATTCATAACAACTTTACTAGAGAATTCTAATATATGTATTAGCATCTTGTAAAGTGCAATTGCAACATTTTTATTATCCAAATATTAATTATTTCTATTATGCTAATCATGAAAAAATTGATTTGATGAAAATACAATATCCTTATTTGTTTCTTAATCTTAATGATAGCACGATGTGTATATTCCTCTAGCTTCCAATGATAACAATGATGTTACATGATGAAATGTGATGCTATAAGGGAGAATTTTCTTTATTTATTCGAATTTTCTATTTTTTTCTCTCATCTCCTTCCACATTGGTTGAGGCTTAGCTTACCATAATATAATGAACCAAATATAGCATGACCATTATGCAAATAGGACATCCAAATTAATACCAACCCACAAGAACAATAAAGAAAATTCAATAACCTACTTGACCTCCCATGGCGCATCCCATAAAGATAACAATGCAAATCATATACCACTCCAACCACATTATGGTGAATGGTGATAGATAATGTGAAGTTAGGAGAAACATTCATTGAACAACTTTATGGAGGACTTCACAAGCTATTGTTGAATAACTTTATGGAGGACATGAGTTACCAGATGGCATAGACTTTGCCTCTTGACAAATTGCTTTTGTAAAACTCAATATTAACTAAGACAAGTCTTTCTTCAAATCCAAATCTAAGCCGGGTATGTAAAACTTATTGGACAACTTCGACTCCATTGTTACAAAAAATTGTTGGGATGTACTTGATTCAAATGTCACTTTACATGTCCACTTTGCATCAAGTCAACAAATGAACTCTCTTTCCAATCTTCCTAAATCATTCAAATATCACTCTCAATGATATCTATTTATAGGTAGCCTAATTATTTGATGATACCAATTTTGGTGAGATTGTGATTTTTTTATTTTTTAAAATGTATTTTAAAAAAAGGTATAAATAAATTCAAAGTGTCTAAAATTTTTAAACACTCAAATTATGTAGATTAATTTGAGATTTCACTATTCAAACTTGTGATGGTTCAAATCCCTACCAAATTTTAGACAAAATTGACTTGAAAAAACATAATATAATTCAATCTATCTCCCATTCTCGCCAAATGCCAAGCTCATTGTATAAATCTAAAAATCCGTTTTCAGATTTGGCTTTAGCCTTTATCTCTTAATCCCTGCTAAACTACCATCCAAGATTTTATCAAGTTTGATGAGTCAGAGGATTCACAGAACAAACTAGAAAAATCGAAGTATCTGGTTGAGCAAATCAGTTAGAGATTGAAAAGGGTTCCATATTTTTTTTAAATGACGGTTCGGTGCAGAGAACTTGTTTTTCAGTTGGAGAGTTGGACATGAGTATGCAGTTTAATTGTGAAGTGGTTCAATCACTAAATGCATGTCTCAAGATTCATCCTTGTCAACTCCATTCTTGCAGGATTCAGGGTTCATCCTTTTCAATTGTATTCTTGCTGTAGTTGGGGTCGAAGTTGTCTGACCATATAGAGTCTTAACTATCTTCTGATGTCCAATGTCTTGAAGATAGTTTCCAATTTGCAGGGGAATTTTGTAATGGTGCAGATACAACAAAATATATGGTACATAATATGCCAGCGATAGCATACATTTTGTTTGAACATCAGAGTCTGACAGTGTACAAAGAATTTAATGCAATTCCAATGGGAATTTTGAAAAGAATAAGGTCATCAATGTAATCTACACTTCAGCCTCCCAATCTTTTATGGAAAGTCTACCTTGACCTTAATGGGTTAATATTTTAGGAGCAACCCTTCTACCAGATCAAAAGACTAGCAGTTTTTAGTCAGGACCTTACTGCCCATTCGAAAGCACCAACCCAACCCAGTAAAACTTTTTAGTGAAGCCATTACACCCGCCATGAAAGGAGCAGACCACTCTGGTCAGACCTCTCATGCAGCACCTTACCACACCAAGAAGAATCGACCTTTCAGTCATGATCAACCTTGTAAGGCCGGCCTTTCAATACCCTTTGACGGGTTGACCTTAGGGACCTTACCTGTAAGTTGCAAGAGGTTTGAATCTTATGAGAAGCAAGAGGAAAGCTTGTTATATGATTCAGTGAAATCTGCTAGGTACACTAAGAATGCGATGGAAGCGGACGATCACACATAATTTTACAAACTACTTCTTGCCACAGTCAACTCTGTATAGGGTTGGCGTTGAAGTTTAAGAAGGACCTCTGTTTTCACTGCATCCCTCTTCACTTTACCAGTTGTGGTTCTCGGAAACGGTTGTCTCTGGGGAAAGAAGATCCTGGGAACCTTGAACCTGTTAACATAAAGGGGCGCCATTCAATAATTTTAACTGCAAATCACAATATTCTGGCACAATATCACTGTGAACAACGGATGGCAGAAAAAACCTAAAAGAATCGAAGCTGCCTTAAAACAGCACCCCATATTCGAGCTAGAAAACTCAAAAATTCTCTTCATCCTACAGAAAGTCAAGTATAAATATATGCTTTTCATACCCGGATAGTCCTTTCTGCTTGCAATATAGTTGTAGCAGCCTTGGTGACAATATGTTGTGTGCTTGACTCTGCATTGCCAGGTTCTCGTCTTTCCATTGCCAACTGCTGTGTAGCTGGATATTTGCAGTAACGAGTTCATTCAGCCTAGAATCGGGGATTCCAACAACCACAACAGCCAGAATCCCTGGATGGTTCAATAAAATCTCCTCTACCTGGAGCAATTGAATGTTATTAAGTGCCACATGAAATAGCTGAACGTTATCTTGGCTACCTCAAAAAAATTGACTCTAACAAGTCAACTTCATATTTTCATACTTGAAACTTCAGAAATAAAAGGTCCTAAAAAACGCTTAATCTTATTTTGGAGTGCATTATAATTTATAGGTGAGCCTCATGCTTATATATATATATATAAGTGATGCAATTGTCATCCCTTCAAACCGTACACGTTAAGCTATTATATTGAGTATATTTACCTCAGAAGGATAAACATTTTCCCCACCACTTTTAATCATGTCATTGGAACGACCAAGAAGCCATAATCTGCCCTCTTTGTCAATCCAACCAGCATCCCCTGTATTCAGCCATCGATTTTCTCTAAATGCAGCTGCAGTGGCTTCCTCTTGGCCCCAATACTTTTGCATCACATGAGGACCCTTTGTTAATATATTTCCCACATTATATACCTCATTCTCATATAAAAATGTATTGCTTGGTTCAATCTGAATTTCCACATGAGGGGCTGGCTTTCCCACACAAACTCCTACACTGTGATCTCTGGAAACATCTGGATTGTGTAATGCCATGGTTAATTTCTGTGTGATTCTAGCCGTGTCTTCTCCGATCATTGGATCATAGGAAACCATAAAAGTCATTGAAGAGCAAGCCTCTGTCATACCTTTATAGTCATCAACAAGTTACCAGAAGGGAAATGAGATCAGACGGCAAGATTGCAATATTATGTAGAAATGGATGATGGCACTAGAATGATTGCGAGAGAAAGGTTGGCAATAATTTTAATTTGTTTCTTTGACAACAGTAACTAAGATGGTATACTAACCATAAGCTGAAAAAAATTGAGCTCGTGGAAAAAGTTCAATGGCACTCTTGAGAAGTTGTGGCGATAGGCTTCCTGCTCCATTAAGTGTCTTTTTAACAGTTGGAAAACATAGCTCCAATCCTCCGTCCTTGCTTCTATAGCACAAATACAGAAAGATAATAACATATATGCCACAGAATACACACAATAAAATTTTATATTATCAACAAAACCAAATTCAAGAATAATAACTATGTTATGATCATTTGGAATTCAAACAACCCAACAAGAAAACACAGGCTACACTACAAGAAAGAAAGTAATAATTTGCATATAGGAATTGTAGATTCGATATGAATACAAATTCTTGCACAACTTTTCCAAAGGTCTTGAGATATTAGATGGAATGTAGTATCAAAGCTTGTTTCCCCAGTTATATGAAAGTTGAATTGCTAACGGAACCATAAACTGATTTACTAGACTTCCTAAAGTGGCTGATTGCATTCATGATTCCAAATTCTTCTTCTTTATCTACTTGTTTCATATCATCAAGGATGTTTAGACGTTGAAGTTCACAATTTCTTTATTTCTCAAATCTGCATGTGCTATTAAAGCTTCTCCTGAATTGCCAATTTTTATGATTTTTTTGGCAAAACATAAGGCTGGATTGCTTCATTTAGTACTTCAACAACAAAGGCCAAATGTTCATCCATCCTAAAATGTTTTAATTTCAAAGAAAATCTTGAGGGATGGGGATGTGTGGGAAACCCAAAAGATGCTTCCTCACATTTGTGGAAACTCTAGTAAACCTATCAATCATTGGTGATATCTGGTTGAGCTAACTCCTTGGACTCTTAAATGGTCTTATCCTTCCTATTGACACAAAAATTTACCAGGAACAAACCAAATTAAGCACCTTAACTATCTGTAAAATCTTAAGCTTGCTATGATATTAGATAGACAGAACCATATAAACACGATTTAAATTTGCTTTTAGAGAAATTAATGCAAGATTTTCTAACCATTTAATAGCTGCTACATCAAGATTTGTTTTGTTTTATTTTTTATGATGCAAATTCTTGCAGCCAGGAGAGGCCATCTAAGGGTCATCGCAGATCCCAATTTTGAAATCCAAGGAGATAGTCAACTTACCGTCAGCAATGGATGTCGATTCAGCTTTGTAGACCTAGGAAGATAACCTGTAATAAATAGAAATTTCACCTAGAAACAAAGATTTCCCATCTCATCTGAAAGAATGCCTGATTGGCATGAGAAGGTTGAAGAAACAAAGTAGATTCAAGAAGGTGGGATGGATCAGAAATCAGACGGTTGGTGCCGCAATTTCAATGAAACTAGTTTCATTAATTGAAACAAATTTATTGACGTATTGAAGGATTGAAAGGTTCCATGTAATAGCAAATTAGAAGAGGCCTTGCCTGGGCCCTTGAGTTGATTGTGTACTGACCTAAATTTGATCACTTGAATCTAATCACAAATTTATGGGGACCTTGACCTAATTCTGTACTGGAATATATTAACCCTAAGGGGAAGCCAGTGTGCACTGTGCACCAGGGTGTATCACATTTCCTGATTAATATTTTTGTTGAATGACTTGGGTTTCAAATCTGGGCAGTTTTTGTGCTAAGTGGAAAGGCTGTGTCAACAACCCCTTCTTGAGTGGAAAGAAACCTTTGTTTGGATTTCCAATGTCCATGGAGAAGGGCTACAAAAATGTAATACATACAGGACCAAGGCAACTTGTTCGAAGCCAGCTGGACCATTTTGAGATGATAAGATGGCCTTGCCAGGCTATAAATGAGCAGGGGAGTTGGGTGGTCCTGGATAAGATGTCTTAGCTGCATAGGTCTTTCTCAGCCCACCTTGCTTCCTAGGATCTGTTGATGGCAGTAGGGTTAGGGATCTTAAAACATTGGTATTTCATGGTCTACACAATGCACTCACTGAAGTGTAACTTTCTAGGGTTTATTCAGCTTGTCTCTACAGCTGCGTTTGATATGTGATAATTGGTGCGATATACCATTTAATGGAGTTTATATCAGTTATATTGGATCGGATAGTAAAAGTTTGGCTTTGCATGAGCTATTGAAACCATTTGGGGTTGCACTCTTATCCTATTTATAATCATTTTCAATACAGAAATAGCTGTGTGAGTAGTACACACTTCTGTATTGCGCATGTTTTTTTTGTCTATTTCTTACATAATTGTCAAATCTTCTATGTATTTCAATTTTCTAGTACATGGCTTTAACGGGGTATGTGAATATTAAGGTACCTTGAGTGGTTGCAGTATGCAACTATATCAGCCAGCATAGTTGGTACAGTGATCATTGCTGTTACAGAGTGTTTCTGTATCGCATTCATAGTAGAAGCCGCTTCAAACTTGGGTACGAAGACATGGCATCCTCCTGCCATTACAAGGGCCAATGCTGAAGAGATTCCCCCAATATGGCAGAGTGGAGATGTGTGGAGATAAACCTGCCAAGCACGACAACATCAACGAATATGGGAATCCTTTGAATTGTTTTTTAATTTCAACTTGGACATGAACTTGTTAGGCTAATCCATGTAGTGCTCATCTCTATCGCTACTACTTCTAGGATGGGTAGATTTTCTCCTTCACGACCATGGAAAGGTTTGTGAGAAGCTTAGAATGAGCAGTCACAAGTTAAATAATTACTTCTAATCTTCTCATTTCAAGTACGAATATGTAAGGGTCTTACATCATTGCAGTTGTAGCCAATAAGGGCAATTTTGGTGAGTGATTGAACGATAAGTGCACTATGGCTAAGGGCTACTCCCTTTGGCTTCCCAGTGGTACCTAGACAATACAAGTTAGAGGGCATTCATATACCAAGTACATAGAGGAGCCAAACCACAATATTATGGCAGTAAAAGAGGGCCATGTTAATATACCTGATGTGAAGCAAATCAATGCAGTTGAATCGGGTGCCCAGCGAAAATTCAGCTCTTCAAATCCTCCTGCATATTGTCCAACAGACTCTGCAGTAATCACTAACCAAATAAAAAAAAACCAAAGATCAGTACAATTTAAAATTGTCAAAGTACTTTTGTGGTTTCCATCAATGGAATATATCATATGATTAATCCCAACAAACTCAGTGAAATAATTTCCACAAAATCAGGTTACAATACTTAATTACCTTCCCACCATCGGAAAAATGCAGTTGAACAAGAATGAACAATCAACTAACTGTAAGGGCCCGTGCCAACAGAGATGACATAATCACTTTTATTTTGAATTGGGCAGACTCAAGGTTCAAACATCTGTTAACATTCCATTTCTAGGGACGTACATTGACCACTTAAAGCCCTGTGTAGGGTTCTAGTAGCCCAGGTGACCCGAGAAGTTCTCCAATTGATATCCCAAAAAAGATGACACCCAGATGGGTTTTTTAAGACGTAGATTTTTACCATTGTTCATGAGAATCATATTATTTATATTAAATGTCAATATTTTGAGTGAACACTTCACTTATTCACTTATTTTCAGGGATAATAAAGTTTTAAAAAAACTAAAAAATATGAAACAAAAATACTGAAATTTGAATTTATAAACAAGATTTAAAAGCCAATGAAAGAAAGATTGAGTTATAATTCAAATAGGAATTTTCAATAGCTTGGAATTTTCAAAATGAACTGTTCAGTAAATTAAATAAAATAAACAGATAATCTATGTAGAATTAACCATTTGGACCCTGAGCTTAGTCAGCTAAAAATCAAAATTATACAACCTAAATTGTAAACACTAGATTAGTTTCAAACCATGGGTGATTTGCAATCCATTGTAATTCTTTTGCATCTAGATATAACCAAAATGTGCATCTTAATCCAGAGGCTAATCTACATTGGGTGTTCAAACCGTCCACTTGCGTTCCCAGGAAGACATGAAAGCGCAGACTTGGAATTCTGTTCATAAATCCACTGGACCAAGCCAAACAGAAGTTGTCCATAACCAACATAACAGGATTTACTTGCTCAACTGCCGAACAAGCTTCTTCAAAGCTCTGAGATTAAATATATAACCACCCAAGTCAGTAAATGCACTCAAGAACTAACTACATAAGGAACAATACCAAGTATAAAATCTTACTGTGTTTTCACAGAAAGTCTTGCATTGAACAAATTGAACAGAGAACCTTACCCAACGGTAGTTCAAGGGAGCCGCTATACATCCCGCACAGATGATAGCCAGTAACCACTCCAGATATAAATCACTGACAGAAAGGAATAATAATTTCAGAGCCAACCCAAGGAGGATTAAAGACTTCAATTGACTAACAGACAGAACAATTCAATTCAATGATATTTATAAAATTTCAGATTACTCTGAAAAACCTGTTCAGTGCAGCAATGGCTACAACGTCCCCTTCCTTCAAACCCAACTGCACCAATCCATTTGTGTGGGCTGCAACTCTGTCTAAGAATTGCTTGCCAGTTTTATGTGCAGTTCCACATATTGTCACTGGAAGACATGCCCGTAACGCTACTATTAAGCTCAGAGAATGACCCACATGGCTTCTTCCATGACCCATTGAGACACTATCAGAACTATTCTGCATTGCATTTCACTGCTTTGCTCCATTGACCATATTCCCCCTCGGAGCTTTAAAAGTCCGTTAACTTTTTGTGAGCACTGATCTATAATCTTAGTGTTGTCCAATCATCTTTCGCGAGCAATTATCGTTATCTTGAGAGAGAGAAATGATTGGAAATATGGTGTAGATTTAAATTGAGATTTAAATATAGTTCGTAGTCCAGTTTAAATAAGTCATGGAAGTAGTATATTGCTATGTGGACTAAGATAAGGAGGAAGGTTGCTTACTCTAGACGTCCTCTTGACCTTTGCATGGTTAAGTTTTCTTTCAAATTTAGTTAAAATTTAAAAAAAAAATAAAAAAATATTTAGTTTATATAATTTTAATTAAATTGAAAAAAAACTTAACCATATATATTATTTCATTCATAATTATATAATTGAATTTAAATAATAAGTATAAATAAAAAAATATAAATTTATTTTAAAAATCTAAATTAAATATATGAGATTCTATTCCAATTATATCATTTTTATATATTTTTTCGAACTTTTCACAATTAAAATAAATCTTTATATTGTATATCAATTTTAAGAATAAATTTAATGTATATTAAATTTAAATTTATTTGTAAATTTAGGCTTTAAAATAAAAAAAATTATATTATTTTATTTAAATATGTTTATATTTATTTATTACGGTGGAATTTTAACTTTCACTATTATACAAAGGGATTTAAAATTTATCCATGTTAGGAATTTGGCTTCTGTGATCCATAAAATACGTGTAAAATTTTTTTCGTGAAAAATTTATCCATGCTGTCATATAATGGATATAATTAATTTTTAATATAAAATTATACTTTAAATTAAAAATAAGGTTGACTTTTTTGTTATTAAAATTAAAACTAATTATTATTATTATTAATATTCACAATTATAACTCTGGATTGGGATGGAAGCCCAAGAGTGTTGGAGGAAGTAATAAATAATTTAAATGGATTTAAGGTAGAAATAGGTATGGATTTAGAGTGGCCACCTCAAGTAATTATTGGTGGTAGTGTGATGACACTTGCCACAAGTTGCATTGACCATGTAAGGTCACTAACCTTGCATGCCCATTCACAATGATTGTCTAGTGCTTAATTCCATTGTATCATAGAATTCATTTGGAAGCTTTTGTTAATTTGGCAATAGGAATTATTTTGGTTATGTTGAGTTGTGCCAAGAAAGAGTGCGACAACCTCTCTCTGGAAGACTGTGATTCACCCAGTCTCACATTACCTCTTTGGTATTGTTGTTTCCATTTTGATCGAAGGGGTAGGCCATGATCTTCCTGGCTTGATCATCCCTTGCTTTGGGTCTCGAAGTCATCTTCACAAGTTTCCTCTATGTCTGATCCGACCAAGACCACTATATATATCTTCATTGATTGGGCTCCCTTATTGCACTCAAGAGCAAGTAGTAAAGGAAGCGTACGTAACCACCCTCCTACCACATTTACCCAAGTTAACTGGTCCGCTGAGGTAAACATGTGACAAGAGGCTACTATGATGTGATTCAACCCCCCATGTACATTTAAGGAAGTGGAATCGACAAAACACAACCGATATGTCCTTCTACACATGCTACAAAACCTTCAGGAGCCAACCAACCCTTCTAGGTGACGAACCCCTGAGGTAACTTGACATTTTACTCATTTGGACCCTCATCCGCTCCCATGATAAGCCATGCATGCGACTAAGGCCTTCTAGTCGCTCCCACAACAAGTCATGCAAGCGACTATGGATTTTTTCTAGCAGTTTTGAGCCAACGACCCTGGATTCTGAGCCACTTTTTTTCAGGGCTAGGTCTCAGGCCACTGCATAGAACTTCATGAAACTTCCAAAAATGATAAAAAACAATGGAATAAGACTACTAATGCAATCATTGGTACAAGTACTTGATCTGACCCCTACTAGCCATGACAAACATTTCGTCAAACATGTCACAAATATACAATCTACAGGTCATAACAACAGATATGAACATGGAGGTCTCATAGTTATCCGAGAATCGTTAAGAAGCATTGATGCCTTATCACAATACCTACAATATCATCTATTAGGTCATATATTCATTGTTCATTCATTTTCTAATCAAAACATGATGAGATCCATACATCAATTCTGTTATAAAACATCCTCATAACGAGCATATATTCAACATAAATAACAAATATATAACAACCATTAAAACCACATATGAACAAGGATATTTACCGATCAAATACAAGAGGAAAGGAGCTCGTATTAACATATACAAAATGCAATCAGGTCAGGGACTTCCATATACCACCTGACCATAAACTAGGCTAAACCGAATCTTTCTTTCATCCAACCACCCCCTTCCATATTCTAAGCATGAATGTGGGATCTCATGAAACAAATCAAACAAAACCAAACTACGACTTCCAAAGGCCAAACCACCTCAATCCTCAACCTGTGATTCCACCTCACGATCAAACATCACTACCCATCACTAGATTGGTCTCTACCCAAGCTTTCTAGGGCTCCAGAGCATTTGTTCCAACTAGGGCTTCCAGGACTAGTAACTCAAACCACGACTCTTGTAAGGCTTCCAGAGCGTTTGTCCAACTAGGGCTTCTAGGACTAGTAACTCAACCCATCAAGGGCTTCCAGAGCATTTGTCCAACCAAGGCTTCTAGGACTAGTAACTCAACCCAAGCTATTATAGGGCTTCGAGAAGGTTTGTCCAACTAAGGCTTCCAGGAACTAATAACTCAATGCACAACCAAAGGAACATGAGCACCAATTAGAAAACAAGAGGGAAAACCCACAACACCATGGCTATCCAGGAAATGGAAAGGCTAGGAAAAACCACTGTCAATCCAAGCAATCCTTCATGCCAACGACAAATCATAATAAAGAAACCACATGCATAGGCCATGCATGCCAAAACTAGCAAGGAAAGCATACATGCAACTCAGTACCTGCAAGAAAAACCCGTTGTAATTGTTGATCCCAATGTCCTCAGGTGATTTCCTGCTCTTCCTTTTCCTTCTTGCTCCAAATCCCAAGTATGTCACACTCCTCCAAGAGTGTTCTAAGAAAAATTTGTGTCCAAGAGTATGAGAGAGAGAGCGAATAGAATGAGAACACCAAAATTGAATTGACAAAAAGGTACCAACTGATCCTCAGAAGCCTTTTTATTAATGAGGCCTCTAATTTTTTCAATTTTCCCTTATTTTCCTTCATTCTCCTCCTCACATGAAACTTGTGACATTTCACCTTCATTTTCTCCTATTTTCCATTATTTTCATAAATAAAATGCCAATTAATGTTACATGCCTTTCCAAAGAATTTTATTTTTCCTTTGTCACTTTCCATAACCATTAATTAATTACAAGTGATCCCCATCATTATGTTTTTGCCCAACATTCAACTTGGAATACATGTCCCATGACCATGGTCTTATTTTACCTTTATTAACTTTATTACATGGATTTTTAACTAGCTTTGTTACAAAACCCTTCCCCTTGGGGGAACACTACCCTCGGTGTTTAATGCCACCTATAACCAACAAGACAACTGAAAGAAAAACATACTGCCCATGGAGATTTATAACTTAGTTCGTTGAAATATTTATAATGATCAACCTGCTAAGAAGCAAACCAACATGACAACATAACAACATGACAACCATAATGACATGACACCCATATTGCTTATTGGATATTTATAACGCAACTCATGGCGGTATTTACATGCATATACATATGTACATATACCAAAAAATCACACCAAAACATATGTCAACACATTTTATCAACCATCGAATATACAAGGATACATAGCTTGCATTTGATCCACCATCTCCCATGTAGCTTCATCAGGCCCAAAGTGCTTCCATTACACTTTAACCTGCTCGATTGCTCGGTTTCGGAGCATGAGCATATTTTTCGGCAATATATGCTAAGGTTCCAGCTGGAATTCTCCTTCTGGCTCCACCTACAATACGAACCAGTCAATCACATGATCAACATCTTTAACATACTTCTTAAGCAATGAAACATGGAAAACATCACGAAATTTCACTGTCGAAGGCAGTGCAAGTCAATCGGCTACTGGTCCAATCCTTTCAAGAATCTTGAAAGTTCCAAAATACCGAGATTCCAACTTGGCACATGATCCAATCCTCAAGGAGCTCTTCTTGGGCTTAATGCATAAGTACACCTTTTCCCCAACCTGAAACTCCTTAAACAACATGTTCTAATCTGCATAAATTTTCTACTTGTCTTGTGCTACCTTCAGATTCTTCTTGATTACCTGCATTTCTCGCTCCTTATCTACCAACATGTTCGGTCCTATCAACACCCTATTAACTGGATCAGTCCAACTAATGGGAGTATTACAACTCCTCCCATATAGTGCCTTGAACGGAATCATCCTCAGTGACTCTTGATACTCGTTTTTGTAAGAAAAATCATCCAACAGAAGGTACTCCTCCCATCTCTTATGTTGATGCATCACATACATCCTCAACATTTCCTCCAATATGATGTTGACCCTCTCTGTCTGTGTCTGTGGGTGATAAGTTGTGCTGAAGGCCAACTCGGTACCCAAACCTGCAAATAACTCTTTCCAGAACCTAGAAGTGAACTTAGCATCCATGTATGACACAATATTCTTCGGTACACCATGCAACCTCACCACATCTCTGATGAATACTCGTGCCACATCGCTAGCTGAATACATAGACTTCACTGGAATGAAGCGCACTACCTTTGTCAACATGTCCACTACAACCATAATAGAAACATGTTGTCTAGATGTCCTCAACAAACCTGTGATAAAATCTATAGAAAAGTTCTTCCACTTCCATTATGGAATCAGAATAGGATGTAGTAATCCACCTGGATGCTTACACTCTGATTTTACCCGTTGACAATCCAAGCATCTAGCCACAAAATCTACCACTTCCTTCTTAAAATTCGGCCAATAATAAAACTTCTTCACTGCTATCAATGGCTTATGATATCCTGGGTGACTTGAATATGGCTTAGCATGAAATCCCCTCAAGATAATCTTCTTAAGCTCACTATTGTTAGGCACATATATCTTGTCCCTAAACCTTACTAAGCCATCTGCTATGAGATGATAGTCCACATCCTGATCACCTGTATGCTGCTGTAACCTGTGCATAAGCTCCCTATACCTATCATTCTACTGACTTGCTTGTAAGATTCGGTCCTGTATATATGTCCCATAAGAACTCATAACTTATATATGATTTACCTATATCCGTCTGCTAAGAGCATGTGCAACCTTGTTCTCTTTACCTTTAATGTACCTGATCTCAAAGTCGAACTCATTGATCATGGCCAACCATATATCTTGTCTGACATTCAGATTTGATTGGTCAAATAGATACCTTAATCCACGTATGATCGCTCATCAATACAAACCTCTTGCCAAGAAAATAATGCCTCCACATCTTCAATGCATGAATGATCACTCCCAAATCAAGATCATGTGTAAGATAATTCTGCTCAAGCTCATTCAGTTTCCGTGATTCATAGCATAACACTTGTACTTCCTGCATAAGGACTCCACCAAGTCCTCTCTTTCAAGCATATGTGCACACTACAAACTCTTTTTCCATATATGCAATATTTAGAATTAGATAATTCTTCAACAATTGCTTCAACCATTCAAAGTTGGTTGCACATTCCTCGGTCCATTCAAATTTCTTACCTTTCCTATGCAACGATTTAATAGGATAAACAATCTGTGATAAGTTCTTGATGAACCTCTTGTAATAACCTGCTAGTCCCATGAATGATCTTACCTCATCGACATTCCTAAGAGCTTCCCATTCCATGATAGTCCTGATATTTTCCAGATCCACTACTATGCCTTCCTTGGATACCACATGTCCCAAGTAATTTACCTTTGTCTGAAAGAAACTACATTTATTGAGCTTAGCATACAACTGATGCTCTCTCAGCGATGCCAATATTGATGCTAAGTGTTTGACATGTTCTTCCTCATTCTTAGAATATACCAATATATCTTCAATGAATACAATAACAAACTTGTTGAGATAAGGACACAATGCACTATTCATCAAGCACATAAAAGTAACTAAGCATTAGTCAAACCGAAAGGAACTACAACAAAATCATAATGCCCATACCTGGTCCTAAAAGAAGTCTTGTAAATATCCTCTTCTTTGATGCGTACCTGATGGTATCCTGATCACAAATCAATCTTCGATAACACTATTTCTCCCTTCAACTGATAAGACAAGTCATCAATCCTCGACAACAGATACCCTTTCTTAATGGTTACCTTGTTCAACTGCCTATAATCGATACATAACCTGAGAGTACCATCCTTCTTCTTCACAAACAATACCGGTGCACCACAAGGTGATATAATTGGCCTAATGTATCCTTTGTCAAGCATTTCCTTTAATTGCAACTTTAACTCTACTAACTTTGGTGTGCTCATCATTGATGATGCCTTTGATGTTGGTGCTTCCCCTGGCACCAACTCAATAGAAAATTCCACTTCTCTATGAGGTGGTAACTATGAAACCTCTTCCTGGAACACATCCCGAAACTGTTGTAGAGCTGGGTACCTGCGCAAGACATATGCATATTCAACTTCCTTACCTTTATCACTGGAAATATGTATTGCGAACAACACACATACTTTTCTACGATTGCGCTTGTCCAACATAGTTGTCTCCATTCTTACTGATGTTGCCTTCTTCTTACCCTGTAAGATTCTTTGTTCCCCATTGTCATCCAAGCAATCAATGGCCTTGTCATAACAATCCACCTTGGTCCTATGAAGATACAACCAATCCATACCCAATAGCATACTATATGATCCCAACGACAGTGTATTCAAATGTGCTAATGTAGGCATACCATTTAGTTCAAATGCATAAGCTCTTACCCAGTGATGGAATTTTTTTTTAATACTTGTAGCCAACTACACTAATAGTACTATGCATGCACTTATTTATTCAAAGCACACTTATCCACGAGGTCAGGATTAACATAGCTATAATTGGATCCAAGGTCAATGAAAATAGAAACAACTTGATCACAAATCTTACCATCCATATCGATAATAGATGCTTGGTAACCTGCCTGCCTATTATCCAACGCTGTGTAAATTTGAGGAACACTCTATCCAACATCCCCCACAGTCTTTTCCTCTTGAGCACTGTAAATATGTGGTCTACTACCCTAATGTTGTGGAAAATCTCGCCTGTGATGATCCTTGCCACAAGTCCAACACTGTAAAGGCTTCTAATCCACACCTTTGTTCTGCTCCTTAGATTGGAATTCCTGTCCTCTATCAGATGCATTGAACTTCTTAGTTGGTGATAAATTCTCTTTGTTACTTGTGTCCTGAGGCCTTGTTCGATTCTTATCCCATTTTCCTTTGTTCTTTGCATTACCTCTCTAATCTCGCTAAGTCTCAGATCTACGCTTTGATTTCTCATAACATTGCTTTAACTTCTAGATGACCTCCTCCAATGATCTCGGCTCATCGAAATCAATCCATCCTTTGAATGTTATCAGCAAACCACTGATGAATCTCTGAATTTTCATTTTCTCTTCCTTCAAATAAGGAACATACCTCAATAGCTCCAAGAATCTACTAGTGTACTCCTCATCAGTCATAGATGTCAAGCTACACTCTTAATGAATATCTTTGAAATTCTTTACATCTTTCCACCAAATATCTTATTTACCTTTAAGACTGAATGTAGCTATTATGGCATTCAAGTTCTCTAAGTAATCATGCAACTGAAAGAACTTATTCAGTCCAAGAAAACAAGATTTTGCATCCCGTGACTTCTTCATTTCTCCATATAAGCGTAGGTGGATTTTATTTTCTGAACTCATTCGACAAATATCCCCTATCATTCCTTCTGTAAGGATGACAACGACAATGATCATGATACATGTTATCCATGTTTCCCCCTCATTTAAATTTTTGGTTTAATGCTCCTCATAAACCCTTTTAAATTAGCTATCGTGGCCATAAACCCTCATATTTTGTCTCCCGTTACCCTTCCCGCTCGCAAAAATACACTATACAAAGGCTCAAAACCCATAATTGAAAATTTATCGGGCCTAGCCCCTGAGATCTCAGCCCTCCCTGTTTTGGTTCCCATGTGACCCAGGTACAAGATCGTGTGCCAGACAGGCGGGAGCTTATCGCCTAATGTTTTCGGGCCGAACCGCAGCCGTCCGATTTCAATTAAATCAACGGCCCACAACCATATCACCCGTGGCGGCCCCCGCGCCCGAAAACCGGCTGTATCGTTCCGCACCACCTTTGCAGCGCTGGCGGTTTTCCGCAAAACACAGTGATTCCACAAGTCATGCGCCACGTGTCCCTCTGTACGTCCTGAAACCGCTTCCATTTTGCACGTTAATGTTCAGTCAAAGGTCGGGCAGTGGAATCATCGTCAACCGTCCGATCCTGCGTCCTCCATCCAACGGTGACTATTCTCCGGAGTTGCACGCATTTTAATCCACGTCCATCGTGTCCCTGGCCCACTTTGGATCGCCTTTCTGCTCGTATTAGCCGTCGATTTCATTCCTGATCGCATGGCCTGGAATCATTCACATGTCTTGTTGACCGCCCGAGCCTCTCACCACGTCATCTATTCCCTTTGGTTGTTCGTACGCCTACGTGTCATCACCCCCCGTGCCCATCATATTTCCATCCCCGTTGCCTATATATATGTGTTTCATTAATATTCATCGTTTTTATTCATACATCATGTTTAAACTGTCTTACGTGGAAAACTTACATCCTGTCTGTTTACCAAAACCTCTCTGTGATTCCGCCGTCACCCCGCATGATCTTGCCATGTAGCCATATCATCGACTCCACCATTGTCTCCACCTCCACTCCCCTTGCACCTGTGTCTGGTTTTTCTAATATATTTGCGGGTTTGTATTGAGAAGGAGCTGCCATAATGCATCGCCTCCGTTGCAGAGGCCAAGATCACCTCTAAGGACCATTCTTAACAATGAAATTTAAGAGGGAAGCTGAGGGTAGTTGCTGTGATATGACTTCATTAATGGAAGCAGAAGTAAACCCATTGAACCTTGCCGAGCAATTCAAAGGGGGCAGATTCTGGTAGCTGAAAGCATAAATGAGGTTATGAAGAATATCAACAGAAGATCGAAGAGCTCACTGTCCGGCATTGAAAAATACAAATTCTAGTTCGGGGCTCAAGGGGACAAGAGTACCATGCACAAATACAAGCAACCCCAGGGTTTTATTGCAGCAGATTTTTCTCTTCCCGCTAAGTACAGAACATGTGTATATTTTATTCTTTATGTCTTGTTCATGAGGAGATTTTCATCCTCAGCATTTATTTCATGAAGTAGTAGCAGAGTACTTGCACCAGTTCAGCACTGCCAAACATGCATAGGCGGGTTTTTCTTTCAAATTCGTTTTAAATAAGATCATTAAATGTATATCACCTACCTCATTCTCGAGAGTTTTCTCCTTCTCCTATAAAATCTAGAAAGAAAGACATTGTAAGGGTTCCAGATTTCTATCAGTAAACTATGCAGTGAGAAGTTCTTGTATACATCTTGTAAAGCTTTTGTGTGAAGGCTCAGAGCCCGTAGGGTCTCAGTGAGGAGGAGTTATAACTGTAATGAGGATTCTGGTCTTTGGTATCTCACAGTATGTAATTTTCTCTTATGTGTTAATATAAAATCTCATTCCATGCATTTATCTTCTTGTATCATGTTCTAGAATGCGAGTGGCTCACTGATCTTAAGTAAGGATTCATCTTAGTTGGTGCCCATACTTGGATTAGTCAAGCGCTTTAAATAGGCCTAGTCATGATATACTGTTCCATGTTCATGTCATTCATATTTTCTGCTATATTAGTTACTTGAGGAAGGTGCTTTTAAAACGCCATTGTCATGTATGGATTCTTAGTTGGATAAGCCTATATGTGGTTCTATTGTGTATCTAGGTATCAGCCTCATGTTAACTAGTATCTCCTTCATGTTTTCCTCACTGCATCCATTTTCTAATATTTGATTTCTGTGGCATACTATTTGAACTGGCCCTCTTTGTAGTAAGCTGTCTCTTAACTGTTTGATGCTTTTGTATTGGAGTTTTGCATGCTGTTCCTACATTATTCTTATCTTTGTATCAGCTTCTGAGAGAGTTTGGTTCCATTTAAACTAATTTCCTTGTTTTACAAGAGATAGTAAGAGAGCTTTTGGATTGACAACCCAAGCTATATTATGAGCTCCTTGCTATGTTAAAATGTCCTAGGAACTGGTCTATGGCAACTCTAGACTGTCTTTAGGGGATGACAAAATTGTCTACAACAATACCTTTCAAAACCATAACTATCTAATAGAACCTATGTCCATCACCTCTCTTCTCTTTTGTATCCATGAACCTACCATATTTGATCATTTCATCTATATTCGACCTGTTCCCACCATGAGACCTACTTCAATATGCCCCATTAGTCCTATCCTCCTGTCCATGACTTATTCTAAGCGGTCCCTGTCTCTACAAGTCTGAAATGCTTTGAAGGATAACTGCATTGACTTATGCTTGTTTCTCTTGTGCCCTAGCAAGTCTCTCTTGTGATTGAATGATTCTATCATTACCTACTTTGAAATTCCTTATTTATTCCATTAAACTTCTCAAAGTGTCTGTTATGTGAGGGGCGTACTCATCGCCATGCTGCTCATCTGATCCATAGGGAGAATCTCGTGAACTATAGTCTACCATTTTGCTAACCATATTTGTTCTTATCTTCCTATAAGGCGTACTATGTAAGCTAAACAAAATCATAAACAAACCAACTCACCTCAGTATAATTCAGGGAGGATATCTCATCTTCCAGAAAAACCATATTAACACAATAAATCTATAATAATAATAATAACAATACATATAAATCATCTCAATCCTCGTACATTTACCATTCTTACTGCTACAACCACACACCAACTAGACATAATGCATATATAACAACATATGTACGACACACACACATATACAATACATACAGACACTGATATACATAACTAGTGCATAACTGACATATATTGATGATAAACACATCCAACATCCACAGTATCAAATTTCACATGGAGACATATGTGCAACCATGACCACCACCATGCATTCACAACAAGCACCTATACCATAAGTGTTGTAGAGGTAAATCCCCTCTGCGGACAGAGGCGATCCCTACTAGCCCAGATCGAGTCTAGCAACAATCGTATCACACTAAGGTGCAAGTTCCTAATTGCAATAGACCAAATTGCGAAGAAGGCCTACCTCAAGTCCAACGCTGTTGTTTGTAGAGAAGATGACACTCCCGTTTCCTTGTTCCAGCAGATCACAATCCTCTCACTTGCCGCGATCGAACACCTGCACACACAAGAAACACGACAAACACAAGCGTAAAACCCGATATATGCAATTATGTATCACTCAGAGAAGACACAACCCATGATCATAATGAACAATACGAGTGGAACCATAACCAATAGTCGCTTATCATTAATTCATACAAAGGAAAATACAACCTGGCTCTGACGCTGAACCTTCCTTCGGCGGGTCGTCAACGGAATACGTCTTGGTAAATCTTGTCGGGAATGGGGACAAGCCTCTCTCTTCGATCGTCAATCTCCTTGCTACTGATTTGGCTCTATGAGGACTATTGTAGCATTCTTTAGGCTATGAAGGCTCTTGGAGGTTAGCTTGCAAAGGAAAATGGCAAGCTTATATAGATGGTGGAAGGGGAGTTGGGATACCTACAATCATGGGATTGGCCCTATCCTCAAGGAAGCTTCCATGAGAGGTGGAAAACTACTTCCTCTACATGGAGATCCGGAGCCAACCTCCCAACTCAAATTAGAGACCAGTTCAGGAGTTGGTTGGATTCAATCTTCCGCCATTTATTTTTTAAAAACACTCCTTATTAAGCCTGGCGCGGGTGCGACTCTGGGACAGAGCGCCAGTTGGCGTGCCCTCTTTGGTGGATTTCCCCCATTGGCGCGAGGGCTAAACTGTCTAGCCGTGCCAATGAAAAAAAGGCTATTTTTAGGGTTTTTCACAAGGAATTGTCTTCAGGGGAATGAATGTCCATGTTCAGGGGAATGCCATGAAAGTGGTTTTAGGTTGTGTCATTGCTCACAGGTCACAAAATGGGCCCTCCAATGTGCGGGACGGGGGATTGCAGGGACGGTGACAAATTGCTGTGTAACAAATGCCCCCTAAAGCATGAGGTCCGAAAGAGAGAGAGGGGTGAAATGCTTTACGAGAACGTGTCCAACTGAAAACACCGCCGTCGGAAAACCTGCGTAGAGAAGTACAACTGATATCTCAAATACATGATATATGTGGTATGGGCGCAACCATCCATAACAGAGTATACAATAATCCAGATCCAAGTTATGGACGCAGCCATCCAGTGAGGATCGATAAATAGACTCAGGTATGGTCGCAGCCATCCAATGAATGAGTCATGTAACTAATCATAATAATCCACAAAATCGCAGCTTGGATTCCAACAGACAAAATCCAGGGTCTTGCGCTCCATCTCGACCCGACCAGAGTACAAGTTCAAGCATGTGAATAAGTGAGCTGAAGTTGAACATGCAAGAACATCGTCTGATTACCAGCCAATGATGACAGCTGTTAACAGACGCGAGAGGTACCACTAATAATGACAATGGTCCTCAAGGTACTATAGGTACAATCTACGGCATGTGAATCAGTGAGCTGGCGTCGAACACCCGTAGAATCACTCGATCGGAGGCCAATGATGAAAACCTCACGTCAAACGCGAAGAGCCTGCCATTGAGGCATGCAGGCTCCAAGGTACCAGAAGGGAGTCTCTAGATCAACTTCCCGGATAATGAGCCGAAGTCGACAGGAAGTGATCTTGATGAAGGTGGGCCATAGTGTTTCCCACATCATCGACACGAGACAGAGGAACATAATGTCTTCATGAATTAGGATCAGATGAGAATCAGAGAAAGGTTGAAACTTGCAGAGGTCAACTTCTCTTGAACATATCGGCGGCACGAAAGTGGATTTGGCAGTATTTGACATCAAAAGATCAGAGGTCATGACGACGAGGAAAAGAGCAGATGAGAGGTCAAAAGGGATTACCCAAGCCCACAGAGGCAAGTGGAAAACGAGATGAGATGTCCCCAACCCGACACGAATGCAGACAAGTGCCATGTTCAAGAGCGACATACTACCGACACGACAATGATGTTGGTTCCATTTTTCCCCCACCATTTCTGGCGAGTACCTCTTTATTTTTACACAAGCTTGAAGAGGATACCATATGCTTGTCATATAAATTTTTCCTTCGGGCGAATCCATCCTAGTACATTTAACGAGCCCTAGGAAGGAGAAACTCGAATAACGTCATGATTGACAATTTCCGATGTCATTTAGGTTTAACGAGTCTGACAAAGGAAGAACTCGGCGTATTTTCATGTTTAGAGAGTTTGAAAAGACAACAGAAAAGTAAACTCCAACGGTCCCTTTTCGTAAATAGTTCCTCAGATCCGAAAAGGTAGAAAACAATGTCTGAGAAAGCCTCCTAGTCGCGATAGGCTAGGGTATTCCTTTTTCGTAAATAATATATCCCAGCCCGAAAAAGGGGTAAACGTATACTGGGTAGATGTTGTTTCGTAACCACTTTAACGAGATCAAAACAACAAGTAACTCGGCAATCTTTTCATGTTTAGAGAGTTAGAAAAGAGCTGAAAGATGACTCCTCCTGGAGGAACGAGTGGTATAAAGGGTAGCAACTGGTTCCGATAATGGTGGAACTGCTCAGAACAAGTAAAGGTCAAGAGGCTGGCTAACAAGACCACTCATTGCAGCGGTTCCTCAGGAACAGGTAAAACAACCAAGTGAAGGCATATGATCGGCCAAGCAGATAGTGACGATGGAGTGAGAAAAGCAAGGCTCATCTGAAAAAATAGGCTGACAAAATGGAAATCACAAGAGGTAAAATAGGAATGGTTTCATTTTTACACAAGCTTGAAATCAGAAAACTCTGCTTGAAGTTGGTTTCATTTTTACCCAAGCTTGAAACAAAAATAAACTATGCTTGAAAAAGTAAGCATGCCCCCCAGCATGGTGACTCAATTCGAGGTACATGCCCCCCAAGCCTCAATCCATATGAAAGATAGATGGACTGAAGGTTCAAGTTACGAGATTAAGGAAAAGACCCGATTGGTATTTTACGAGAACTTATCAAAGACTCGAATTGAACGGGAAAGTGTTTCATTGTTTTAACGAGGTTGACACATTAAAATAACTATCCTCAAGACACCTTGTTTCATGGTTTAAGGAGCTTGACACAAGAAAACGAACTATGCTTTGACCAGCTTGTTTCATTTTTTAAGGAGCTTGACACAAGAAAACGAACTGTGCTCCGGACACCTTGTTTCATTTTTTAAGGAGCTTGACACAAGACAAGGAACTCTGCTCCGACAACCTTGTTTCATTTTTTAAGGAGCTTGACACAAGAAAACGAACTCTGCTCCGATGACCTCATCATAATGAATATGAAGTCAGCGCTTATAAGAGTTGCCCTTCCGATGGAAGGAAAACATCTTGGAAGTCAGGACCCAATGCCCCCAGCACCTGATGCACAATGGCACTGTCACTGGGTACAGGCACAGGGTAGGTAGCCACATAGTTGACCTGCGGTGAGGCAGATACAACGGGTGGATAAAAAATAGGAAGGGATTATGGAGGGCCAGTTGCCACATCAGGACCAAAGAACGAAAGCTGATCGATGGTCACAATCCGTCCTTCATGTGGAAAACAGACCACACGAAAAATGGAGAAGACAAGCACTCCCATGGCATATGTGTAATCGCGCCCCAAAATCAGATTGAAGTCCAAGGGGCTTGGAACAACCATCACGTCCATATGGAAAGTTTTACCTCCCAAAGTGACAGGTAACCTTGGAAGGATCCCCAACGGTTGACTAGTTCTTCTGTTAAATGCCAACAGATTCTGCGTAACAGGCACAAGCGGTGGCAAACCGAAAGTTTTCCAGGTAGTCGAGGAAAAAATACTAACAGACGCACCTTCATATATAATGGTGCTGGGTACGACCAGACCAAAGGCTTGTACTGTTATCTAGAAAGGCACATAAGACGGAAGGCGGTATCCTGCAAATCGACTCCAATCGAAGGAAGCGACCAAACTACTTGGAGGGGCTACCATCGAACCAAGAAGGTCTTCCCCTGGTGTTACGATAGAAGAAGGAGCATCCTCCACGACCTCCATCTTGAAGGCGGGAGGAGTATCCTCAAGGACCTCCATCATGGGAGGCGGAGGAGCAGCTTCTTGAGGTATAGGGACAGGAAAATATTTCTCCAAGTCTGAAGAATCTGAAGAAACTAAAAGAACATGAGTGGTATGAGATCCACTCTCAATGGAAAAGACCTGGTGCACCGTAGACGGGGCCAGCTTAACCGATCCCACGACCAATGGTTGGTCGGGGACGGATTCCTGAATTTGAATTTCTAGGGGAGTGGGATCGACCAAGGATGACTCTTGACCAATCGGGGCATCAACTAGTGGAGGAATCAAAGAAAGATGTTTGTAACCAACCGGAAGGCACGGCGCAGAAATAGTTGAGTTGTCCAAAACTCGCTTGGCTTCATCCATATACGGACAAAGGTGAATGGAATGGTGCCCCCCATACAACTTACAGGGATTGGTAATCTTACCCTGCTTCCTAGGAGCCTTACCAACACCAGTTGAAGACGTGCCCCCAACTTGAATCCCAGAAGCCAAAGGCAACGGCGGACAACCGCTGGACCATTCTTCAAGCGCCTTGGGAATGCCAGGGTAGTCTCGAAGAAGATGGTCTCCCGTGCGCAACATGCAAGGGAACTTGACTTTCCACGAAGGGTTGGAAGGTTTATTAATAAGAGCAGTAGCTGCAAATTTAGCCTCTCGCTTATCAGACTTCTTCTTCTTTGTCTTCTTCTTCTTCTTCTTCTTAGCCACCTGGTTACTCGAATCCAGAATTTCATTAGGCGAAGTAGAAGAGGAGGACGCAGAAACAGGCGAAGAAGGGGAGAGGTCCACCTTGGAATCAACATGATGTTGTTTAGGCGGAGGAACTGATTGAACAGTAGTCGAGACATTCAGGACTACAGAGGTTGAAAACAACCAAACAGGCAACCCAACAGTTAACCCAGGAAGGGACAACGTTGCCATATAAGGAGCGCCAACATTTCCAAAAGGAGGAAAAGGACCAGGATTCCCATTGGAGGAGATTCCTTGGTTGGTGAACTCCGGAAAAGTTTCCATCGAAACAACTTAAAACCGCACACGGGATAAAAACCAAGGCACACAATCAAACGACCAACAAGAAAAATATAAAAGGGCGTGTGATCGAGGGTGATTTATTTTACGACATTGAAACTTAGAAACTTCACCGTTTCATGTTTTAAGAGTCGAGAAACGGATAAAAGGTGACTCTATCTCTTTCAGTTTTGAAGCAAGCGTGAAAGGACAAGCGCTTGATGATCTTTTCAAATTTAAGGAGTCAGATAAGATCAAAATGACTGCTCAGGAATTCTAGGCAAAGGGTGTACCAAATAACCGTGAACTGCAATATACCCCTTGGTTTCAAAATGAAAGAGAAATCAACCAAGGATTTAACGTACGTGCAAGCAATCTCCCCGAATGCTGTGTCCAGTGTATCAAGGGTATAGGGCGGCAGAATTGGCTTCCTACGGATAAAGGATAACAACCTAGTGGGGTCTCCCTTTATATACGTGACGGTATGGGGAGCACAAGTCTGTACTAGTGTTGTCTAAAGCCAAGAGGCAAACGACAACTACTAGGTTTAAAGACGCCGGAACACGTCTCTAGCCTAGACCTCTAAATATTTTGTTAATATTTCAATGTTGCCTCAGTGTAAATTGAATAAATTTTAAGGTTTATCTTCAATTATGTTTAAGTTTTTATGCCCTAGCGAGTGTCATATGACAATCTCCTATATGCAGCTATATGAGAAAGAAAATATTTTCAATTCGATGAATGCTATCTAGTTAAGGGAAGATTTTCAAACAATGATGCAACAAACAACAACACTGTAAACGATTTTTTTCCAAACTAGATGACTTTCACTATCAAAAAGTAATTTCAAACATTCAACGATGCGAATAATGCAATGTAATCTATGCAAAATCCTCTTCTTTTTTTTCCCGAAAACTATGCAATTGTAATCTATGCACAATTTCCCTTTCTTTTCAAATGATAAGAATGCACTCAATGCATTTTTCGATGAAATGAGAATCTACTTAATGCATGCTTTTAATAAAAGAGAATGCAATCAAAGCGATTTCTAGTTTTCAATCATTAAACAATGTAATCTAAGTTCAATGATGGATCTCAAAAATACTTTCCAATGCAATGTGATCTAATGCATTTTAACAAAAAGAACACTTTGAGACGAAAACTAAATAAACACAAATATCTTAATGGAAGGATGAATGCAAAAAGGATGTAATCAAACACTAAGAATGCAATCGTTGTTTCAAAACACTTTGTAACAAAATTCCTCAAAAGTTGACAAGACATATGAGGTCAAACACAAAGAGGACTTCCAAAGCATGAGATCAAAACAAGGCATTCATCCCCTTTTACATCAAACAATCATGGAAATAAGACATTCCAAACAATGAGCAATGTAATCTATGCTCATACAGGGAAAAGACCGGAAGGGAAAGACACACTGGTGAAGGATTTAGGGAAAAAGTCTCAATTTTCATACACCCTGAAATTGGCACAACTTTGGTAGGTGAAACTAGCGCCAACTGGCGCGACTTGCTCACTGACAACTAGCGCCAATGGCCAATTGGTGCGGGTTGCTAATTGACAACAAGCGCCAACGCATGAAAATGAAAAAACAAAGAATTTCTCCCAACCAAGACCAGACTCACCACTTTAAGCAGAATCTCCAAGACTCAAATGAACCATGTAATCTAGGCTCAAAGCGAGACAAAGAGGAATTTGAATGAAGAAGAAACCAATCACTCAAATAGCGCAATAAAATGATAGACAACCACCAAACGAATGCAGAGAAGCAATCACAAGGTTGGCTGAACAAATAGAAACTAAAAACTCCCAAGGGAGGCTCGACACACAATAGCACCTAGATGCCCTAGGGCTAGAATGTAAAATCGATAGAAACGGGCAAACAACCAAAGGATGAAGGTCACAGTTAGTCAAACAAGGCGCCAGAACACTCAGGTAGTCGAAAAAATGAAACCAAACACACAGATAAAGCTCAGAAAGCTCAAAACAGAGTAAACCCTGGCACCTTACAGAATTGGCGCGACTTTGAGGCAGAATCTAGCGCCAGAACAGGATTGGCGCGGGTAATACACTGGCAACATGCGCCAATTGGCGTGACTGTCAGTCTAATAAGCGCGTCAGTCGAGTTTACTGAGAAAAAATAAAAAAGAGTAATCCAAGGAATAGACTAGTGATGGTGAAGCTAAGAAAAATCCAAACACACAGAAAGAGCCAGCCAAAAGAGCTGATCAAGCAGGCAAAGTCAAGAATCGACCGAAAAAACAAGACAATACTCCAAGTGTTCAGTTCATAAACTAGACCAGAGATTGACTGAAGCAACATTCATCTACTTTCGCTAATGCGGAGCAAGAGCGTTTCGAAGGCTATCTAGCTAAATTCAGTCTCCGTCTGTAGTTTATAAAGAAAACAACAAGCTCCCCAGCAGAGTCGCCAATTTGTTGTAGAGGTAAATCCCCTCTGCGGACAGAGGCGATCCCTACTAGCCCAGATCGGGTCTAGCAACAATCGTATCATGCTAAGGCGCAAGTTCCTAATTGCAATAGACCAAATTGCGAAGAAAGCCTACCTCAAGTCCAACGCTATTGTTTGTAGAGAAGATGAAGCTCCCGTTTCCTTGTTCCAAAAGATCACAATCCTCTCGCTTGCCGTGATCGAACACCTGCACACACAAGAAACACGACAAACACAAGCGTAAAACCCGATATATGCAATTATGTATCAGTCAGAGAAGACACAACCCATGATCATAATGAACAATACGAGTGGAACCATAACCAATA
The DNA here is from genome assembly GCA_034641835.2 of Pinus albicaulis. Lineage (NCBI taxonomy): Eukaryota > Viridiplantae > Streptophyta > Pinopsida > Pinales > Pinaceae > Pinus > Pinus albicaulis. The sequence goes on along the minus strand of CM076583.1, from coordinate 1,130,232,929 downwards.
GTCACTTATCATTAATTCATACAAAGGAAAATACAACCTGGCTCTGACACTGAACCTTCCTTCGACAGGTCGTCAGCGGAATACGTCTCGGTAAATCTTGTCGAGAATGGGGACAAGCCTCTCTCTTCGATCGTCAATATCCTTGCTACTGATTTGGCTCTATGAGGACTATTGCAGCATTCTTTAGGCTATGAAGCCTCTTGGAGATTAGCTTGCAAAGGAAAATGGAAAGCTTATATAGATGGTGGAAGGGGAGTTGGGATCCCTACAATCATGGGATTTGCCCTATCCTCAAGGAAGCTTCCACGAGAGGTGGAAAACTACTTCCTCTACATGGAGATCTGGAGCCAACCTCCCAACTCAAATTAGAGACCAGTTTAGGAGTTGGTTGGAGTCAATCTTCCGCCATTTATTTTTAAAAACACTCCTTATTAAGCTTGACGCGGGTGCGACTCTGGGACAGAGCGCCAGTTGGAGCGCCCTCTTTGGTGGATTTCCCCCATTGGCGCGAGGGCTGAATTTTCTAGCCGCGCCAATGAAAAAAAGGCTATTTTTAGGGTTTTTCACAAGGAATTGTCTTCAGGGGAATGAATGTCCATGTTCAGGGGAATGCCATGAAATTGGTTTCAGGTTGTGTCACTGCTCACAGGTCACGGAATGGGCCCTCCAATGTGCGGGACGGGGGATTGCAGGGACGGTGACAAATTGCTGTGTAACAACAAGCATAAGGAACACACATGCCACCGACATGTATGCATGATCAACACACTACCCATCTTGTCCAAGGGGTGAACGATGCTCTAATACCACTCTGCAACCACCCTCCTCCCACATTTACCCAATTTAACCGGTTTGCTGGGGTAAACATGTGACAAGAGGATACTATGATGTGATTCAACTTCCCATGTATTGTTAAGGAAGTGAAACCAACAAAACACAACCAATATGACCTTCTACACATGCTACAAAACCTTCAGGAGCCAACCAACCCTTCCAGGTGACCAACCCTTGAGGTAAATTGACATTTTACTGATATAGACCCTCAGCCACTCCCATGAAAAGCCATGCATGCGACTAAGGCCTTCCAGTTGCTCCTACAGCAAGGCATGCCAACGAATGTGGACTTTTTCCAACAGTTTTGAGCCAATGACCCGAGATTCCGAGCCACCTTTTTTAGGGATAGGTCTTAGGTCACTGCTCAAAACTTTATGAAACTTCCAGAAATGATAAACAACAATGGAATAAGGCTACTAATGCAATAATTGGTACAAGTACTTGATCTAACCCCTACTAACCATGACATGCATTTCGTCAAACATGTCACAAGTATGCAATTTACAAGTCATAATAAAATATATGAGCATAGGGGTCCCATCCTTACTTGAGAATCGTTAAGAAGAATTGATTCCTTATCACAATAGCTGAAATATCATCTATGAGGTCATATAGTCACTGTTAATTCATTTTCTAATCAAAACATGATGAGAGCCATACATCAAGTATATCATAAAACATCCTCATAACCTTGAACATATATTCAACAGAAATAACAAAGATATAATAGCCATAAAGACCACATATGAGCAAGGATATCTACCCAAAAATTACAATAGGAAAGGAGCTCTTATTAACATATTAATAATGCAACTAGGTCTGGGACATCCACGTACCACCCAACCATAGACTAGGCTGAACCCAATCTTTCCTTCAACCAATCACCCCCGTGCCATATTCCAAGCATGAATGTGGGATCTCATGAAACAAATCAAACAAAACCAAACCAAGGCTTCCAGAGGAAAAACCACCTCAACCCTCAACCAATGATTCCACCTCACGATCATGTTAGGTAAACTTGACTCAGGATAGAGTCAATGTTGACTAGGGTAAATAGTAGTGGTTTTGGGGCACATGGTATTGTGCACTCATGGTTTTCAGCCCATGGTATTGCATGTAATGGAGCCTATAAAAGGCTAGGAAGACTTCATTGTAAGGTAGGCCTGGAGGTGAGCGGTGAAGGCTCGGCCGGATTTCCCAGGGTTTTGGCCAATGCTTAATGAAATTTCATTGGTTGGGTTTTGCCCCGGATTTGGGGTTTTCCCAGATAAACATCAATGTTTATGTTAATGATTTGTTGTTGGGTTTTTTATTTTTATTCCTCTCAGTAAATTGTTTATTATCTATGCCGAAATTCTAACAACTGGTATTAGAGTTGGTGTAATAATTTTATTGTGTCTATAATTGTCTACTTCTTTGCTAAACATGATCATGCATAGATCTATGTAAGAGGAGGACGTGTCTGTGAAAAATCTGGTTAGATCTGCTTATGAATACGTTTGATTTTATTAGATCTATTGCATTTGGCAAAAATTATGGACATAATCATATGGAAAAGATAGATATTTTTTCGAAGATGATCGTAGCGCTGGCCTATGGGCAGGAGATGTTTCTCTTCCACCTCGGATCTGTCGACCATATTGGAGCAGAGGGGCACTACAACTTGATCCTCCAGCTCATCATCTCTATCAGTTTGTTTTGCAAGTTGCTCGAGGTCAAGTTCCCGAGGAGTTTTCTAGTGGCAACAGTGGGCTCCGCTTCATTGATGGTACAGGGGGCGTGGGTTGTCAACAAGGGATTCATGCTCTGGATTGCAGCTCTCATCCCCGAGGGTTGTTAGATGGAGGGCACCGAGGGCCAAGATGTGGTTGAACGCGCAGGCCAGGAAGCAACGAAGTAATGCACGATGTGCGATGAAAGATTGTGTTGTGCACAAGTAGAGACTTTACAGACTGTGAGACATGGACAAGATGTGTATTTTCCTCTTGAAATTTCTCTACAAGTGAGCGATGATATTATTAAAAGGGAATCTCTTGTGAATGTTAATGAAATCTGGGCGCAAGATTGTTGGAATTGATCCATATATAGAAGTTGTGCAAATGATGGCGACTAGGAAGCCACAACGACATGTGGGATGCAATGTCTGAGGGCCAAGCCAGATTTTGTGACTCGTCTGATAGCGTTTTCGAGCCTGATAACCTCCAGGAGGTCTAGCCACCAGAAACGTAACCCAGTGGAAGATACCATTGTGATTATTGGGTTTCTGGGATCATGGATATATATCGGAGCCCAGGTCTTCTCATAGTGAGAAGATTCGATGAAGTTGGAAGTCATCCCAGGAATTTTGTCGAGAAAGATGATACCACTGCACTCTCATGAAGGTGATGAGATCAAGGGTGTAGCACTCGTGAGGTTTCTGGTAAGTAGCAGAAGTGATGCTAAAGAATGGTTGTGAAGTTATGCGACATTGTATGCTATGGATGGGGCAAAGGGTCAAGGTTTCGGTGATCATGGTGGTGGATGCTTCGATGGAGGCGACTACAACTATGGCTACGATGGATAGGACCACCCTCTTCGTCAAAAGTTTGACGACACCAATACCTTCACATATACAGATATAACTGACGTGTCACTCATTGAGGAAGTAGTCATGATGCTCATCCAAGGATCAGATTGGTTGAGTCGATCTGGGTTCTCTCGCTGCCAGAAGGTAGATATCTAAGTGTGAAGTGGCGTAGCTTATGCTTTTCCTAAATTTTTTTATCCATCTGATCGTTACATCTAGAATTGGCTGAGAGTTAAGATGGAGGACTGAAAAGTTCAGATTCGTGCCACAAAAATTGATGCAAGGGCAGATTCATGTACAACTATGATGTCCTCTTTGGGGAGGACATCATGAATGTAGAGAATGGTCATACAAAGAATAGCAACAATGAAACATTTTTTTTTAATTATAATAGAGTTAATTATTACGTGTAAATGGGCATACTATTGTAAGACCTGGTATGGCATGCGTACCCCTGGGTAATCACTGGTAAAGTCTGGGTTAGATCTAAGTGATAGGGGGGATGTCAAGTTAACAATTACCTTGGGTACAAATTTGAGGGGGGAAGAGCTAGAGTGAGCGGGGTTCTCTCACTTAGCAATTTTGGCCGGATTTAGTCAAGAAACCCCAAGTCAAGTTTAAGGGGGGAATTGTTAGGTAAAATTGATTCGGGATAAAGTCAATGTTGACTAGGGTAAATAGTAGTGGTTTTGGGGCACATGGTATTGTGCACTCATGGTTTTTAGCCCATGGTATTGCATGTAATGGAGCCTATAAAAGGTTGGGAAGACTTCATTGTAAGGTAGGCCTGGAGGTGAGCGGTGAAGGCTCACTTGGCCGGATTGGCCAGGGTTTTGGCCAATGCTTAATGAAATTTCATTGGTTGGGTTTTTCCCTAGATTTGGGGTTTTCCCGGATAAACATCTATGTTTATGTTAATGATTTTTTGTTGGGTTTTTTATGTTTATTCCTCTCGGTAAATTGATTATTATTTCTGCCGAAAATTCTAACAGATTAGACATCACTAACCATCTCCAGATTGGTCTCTACCCAAGTTGTCCAGGGCTCCAGAGTGTTTGTTCCAACTAGGGCTTATAGGAATAGTAACTCAACCCACAACTGTTGTCGGGCTTCCAGAGCATTTATCCAACTAGGGCTTCCAGGACTAGTAACTCAACCCACCAAGGGCTTCCAGAGTGTTTGTCCAACCAAGGCTTCTAGGACTGGTAACTCAACCCAAGCCGTTAAAGGGCTTCCATAGTGTTTTTCCAACCAAGGCTTCTAGGAACTAATAACTCAACCCACAACCAAAGCAAAATGAGCACCAATCAGAAAACAAAAGGGAAAACCCACAACACCATGACTATCAACGAAATGGAAAGGCTACGAAAAACTACTGTCAATCTAGGAAATCCTCAAGGCCAATGATAGATCATAACCACATGCATATTCCATGCATGCAAGAAATAGCAACGAAATCACACATGCAACTTGGCACCTGCAAGTAAAACATGTTGTAATTGTTGATCTCATTGTCCTCTTGTGCTTTCATTCTCTTCCTTTACCTTCTTTCTCCAAATCCCAAGTATGCCACACTCCTTCAAGAGTGCTTCAAGAAAAATCTAAGTGTCGAAGAGTATGAGAGAGAGAGAGAGAAAATAGAATGAAAGCTCCAAAACTATACCGATCAAAGGTACCAATTGATCCTTAGAAGCCTTTTTATTAATAAGGCCTCTATTTTCTTCAAATTTCCCTTATTTTCCTTCATTTTCCTCCTCACATGCAACTTGTGACCTTTCACCTTAATTTTCTCCTGTTTTCCATTATTTTCATAAATAAAATTCCAATCAATGCCTCCATTACAGAGAAAAGACCCTCTAGCGGAGGTTATAAATGAGGTTTTTAGTGCTATAAAATTGGCCAAAATTGTCAAAAAAACCTTTTCTACAACATCCATTTTCGGTAATGGGGGTTTTGGCGGAGCTTCTAACATAATTTCAACACAATTAAAAAAAATTGGGCTGTCAGAGGTTGTTACAGATGTTTTTTCTCATTGGTGCATGCATCAGGTGTGAACGCACCAATGCATTTTACCGTGAACGCACTGGTACTGTAAACATACCAAGCACCGGGATGGAAAACAAATTTCAGACACCCCTGGGTGTTTAGCAACATCCCGATGCGTGTCATCTAGCAAGATGCACCGGGCTGATGAAAGGTGCATGCACTGGGACATCTAGGTGCTAAAATGCACCAGGCTATTAAAGTTATAAAAACGCACCAACGCATTAAAGGCAAACCCTACCGATGCACGCAATGCCTATCAGACTACCTAGGTGGTAGTCGTCGATAAAGCACTCCGAACGTTCTAATTAGTATTGGTATTTGTGCGGTGCCCATAGGTCGTAGAAATGCACCGGTGCACATTATCATACAAACGCACCAATGCGTAGTAACTAACATACACCTCTGTTCATTTTGTATTTTTTAGAAACATCGACCTGTGGCAATGAAATTATTGTGATTTTTTAAAATTCATTATTCATCAAAAGTCGACACATATATTATAACAATATTCATATCAATTAAATTTTTATTAGTGAATTTGAATGTGATGTTTGGATTAATTTGTTATATCATATCATCAGATTTCACATCTCTTCATTATAATATTTAATCATCCATATATTTGTAACATTTCACAGTGACATTGGAGAATGCAATAGAATAAATTAAAACGCATATATATATATATATATATATATATATATATATATATATATATATATATATATATATATATATATATATATATATATATAAGACACTCTTTGTCATACAAAATGTGACATATATTGGTATTCCTCTGTCTTTCAATTAGGACACTATGTCCATTACATTAAACAAAGTATATGATTTCACAGACAAATATTTCAAAAAATACAATGCCTTGCTTTGATATCCAAACATATTGATCATCATTCTTCGTTGGAATTGCTGTCACTGCTTGAGCTACTTCCATGACTTTGGTTATTTTGAGGAATGTTTTTTTCATTGTGTTGATTGTTTTCTTCTTCTTCAATTTCCATCTACAAACATAAACATAAAGTGTAATGCGTGTATATACTTGGGTGAGAATAATGAAAATTGAAATATTAAATAATATAAATCAATGTAAATCGAAAATAAATGTACCATAGCAAGAATTGACTCATTTACTATACACATTCTTTCAAAACCAAATTTCATGCCATCTTTCAACAATTCATTTCTTGGTGCAGTTCCATACTTTGTTTCCTGCAAGTTTTATACCGCATAACAAATCATAGATTTAATATAAAAGAAATTTTTTTTTTCTATTAATTATAGACAGAGCTAAGTAAAACAAGATAGTTGCTTACAATTTTTTAGAAATTTAATACAAAATATGTATTGCCTGGATTCTCCTGATCTAACAATAATATGCTACTATTAAATACATAATCGCTTCTACAAAATCTTTGCGGAATTTGAACAACAATCGCCAATCACAATATCATGAAGAAAGATCAATCACACATAACACCGATAATTTTACTGGGAAAGCATAAAGCTAAAAACCCCACTATCTTCTATTATGTATATATCATGGATCATGAAAAAATTACATACAAAGCTCCAATCCAAGAGCTCTCAATACAATAGCTAACTATCTCACACTGTCATACAAAAATTGGCAGGTTCCTTAGCTAATTTACTGTCTCCAGAAAACCTGCCTCCACTACGCAATCCTTGATGGTAGAGAACCTCTGAATGAATGATTCTTGCTTGCCTTGACTTCACAATCCTCACAGGCACATCCTATGTGTGTGTGGTCGCATGTGTGCAACCACTAATGTCACAACTGATAGTCAATATATCCCTTTCACCTACATCTCAACTGGGTCTCCACTGGATCTGACATGCATGTAGTTAATAGTAGTAAATCTTCATGGGAGACCACTGATTGTGAATTAATTAATAATTAATTTACTTGATCTCTCACTAGTGTATTTTCAGTTACAACTATCACAACTGAGTTTAACTCACCTAATTGAGTTAAACTACTTTACGACTTTCATAACTAAACTTCCAACATTGTTACAACTTCGAATCACTCAATTACAACTAAGTCCACTTGCATGTCCCACCAACCAACCTCTTAACTCAAAATTCCTATAGCTAACTGATTTTCCAGGCTAGTTAACTATTTCCAAGTGCTCATTGAGAATAGATTATTGTTTTTTGTCCAACTATTAATAAGGGATAATAATAGTCGACATGCATCTATAAATAGACATGCAATCTATTAATAGAACTTGCACATACATCTATAAATAGACCTCATCTATAGATAGAATTTTCTTATGCATCTATAAATAGACATCCACCTAAAAATATCCTATGTGGGCCCCACCTAGTGTAGGTGATTAATTTTCACTAGGATCAAGGGTGTTGTTTCTGGATGCCAATTTCACTGTTTCTTGTTGCAATCTTCAAACAATGTCACAATTAATTTCTGATATGCCAACATATATTGACAACCCATATTTAACCCAATGTCAATAAATTCTTTTGATGGTTCTTCTTTGTATGTTAGCACCAGTTTGAAGACATTCAATGATGATTGTTATAAAACAAATTAAAATATACAAAAATGAAATCTAGTTAAGTTGTTATAAGGAAGTAACAATTACTCACACACATAGATATCAACCCTTTTCTTCCTTGTCGTCCTGTTTTATGTGTTGAATGGGTTCCATTTTCTTTTATTTTCTGAAAGAAAATACTTGAAAATTAATATTTAATACTAAATTGTTTATTTATTGTACCTAATCGAAAAATTCAATGATTACATATTACATTTGAAGCACGTTGTTGTTGATATGGCTCCTTTTGCGATGGAATTATGTCCATTTATTTGACCATCTCCTTGTACACCTTTTTGGACATTCCTACTGGCATATTTCTGATATCAACTCGTTCATCCTTTGAGATTTTCATAATCTCCCTGAAAATGTAACATGAAAATAAACTATTTAATTTTTATATTGATATATGAAAAGTAAATATAACAAAAGTGATATTTATAATGATTGCTTTCTAGTAATATATACATATAATTCTAGAAAAAACATTTAAAGGAATACTACTTTTTCATTCTTTCTTTTTTGTTGTTGTATGTTTTTGTTATTATAAGTCTGGCACGTCTCATTGACCAATTCTTTGGAAACTCATCCTGTAGTTTAAATAAAATTTGGTTCTTGGAATCATTGGATTGATTTTTGTATTGTAAGTGGAAAGAATGTCTATACATTCATTCCACTAGATCCCTCAAATTTTTGTAAAAGATTTCCCCCTTTCGTTAGCCTCCAACACCACTCGAGATGAGCTAAGGAGCAATTCATTTTCATTTGCATGTTCTATTTTTTTCTTTTCTTAGAACAACATTCATTTTCTTCGTTGTTGGTCCCTATAGAAAATTAAACATTTGTGAATTAATATATTGTTTGAAACATGTTATCTAATATTTTTAAGTATATTATTAATGAAAATTCAAAAAAGAAACTCATATTGGATCGATAGTATTTTTTCATTCACCTGATTCATCCTTTTTCAATTTTCCCATCAAGCTTTTACGCTCTTTTGGTATTAGATAAGAAATAATCTTATCGAGCTTCGTCATTTTGTAGCTCTGCAGGATACACAATAAAAAATACATATTAGTTAAACTTACATATAGTTCAAAAATAATAATTTTTGTAAAGAATTTACAATGAACTTTCTTTTTTTGCTTTTCTCGATGTGCTATTAGTGTTTTTGTTACTTGATCTATTGTCAACCATTTCTTTATCAATATGAAACCTGTACCATACCATTTATTAATATATTTTATAAATAAATCACATACTTTTCAGGCAAAAAAAAAACCAAGAAAACATTGCGCCTTTCAAAAAGTATGCACCGAAGGAGGTGCGGTAGGTTCTTATAAACGCACCGCCAAAACAGTAGAAACACCGTACGGTGCTCTCTGTCAACAAGAAGACCCACTGCGTTATATGTTAACCAGTGCACCGATTAACACAAACATAAATTAATAAAAAAATATTTTTATCAAACAATGTTTTTTTGTCAGTACGTGCTCGGTATACTACAATAGCGCAACGATGTGTTATTTTAAATGGGGTGCGCCAATTAAAAAATCTGTATTTTTTTTAAATCATGCAAGGGTCGACATAGATTGGGATCCGAATCTGCAAGTGGTCCCGCGAGTTAGATGTCACACACGCGCACACACACACACACACACACAACAATACAAACCCTATAAATCTAAAATGAAAAGCCCTAATTGTGAAGTCACATAAACAAGAAGAAGCAAGGGTTTAATGTAAGAATGTATTTTTTCTTTTTTTCTTTTTCTTTTTGAAAATGCACAATAAAATTTAAATTTTTTACTATGCATGTATTAAGTCCAACAGAAACTGTAGAAAAAACAATTATTACAGTAAAATTTAACAATTTTACTATACCATAGGATTTTTGTGCGAATCACCACATGTTTTAAATTCTGATTCTCTAAATAGTGCTGTTGTTTGAAAGTATTTTGCTACTCCACAGTGCTCTCGTGTTTTCTTTCTCCAGGTATGTCTCTCGTGCAAATCCCTCGAATTTTTTTACAAAAATAATGAAATAATGAAATAATGAATAGCTTTTACTATGTAAAGAACTTTTTTATGAAATTAGATTTCCGAAAATAATTTTCCGCCCATTTTTCAATTTACTGCTTTTTTTCACTTTAAAAAAATAACGTTGCACTTTTTTAATTTCTGGATATTCGGTGCATTTGTTAACTAACCGCACTGGTGCGTCAGTTAATAACACCGCACCGGTGCGTAGTAACTAAAATGCACCGGTGCAGTTAATTGTACATTAGCACCGATAATAATAAGTCCATTTTTAAGGCACCAAAATTACTTTTAAGTATGTACACCAAAATTTATTGTTGAATTTTCTCAATTGCAAGGAGAAAATATCATAACTATATCAAATAGACAATTCTTCAAAATACAACTCGTTCCATAATATATCTCAAAGTCCATCGCGAAGTTCTCCCTATCCATCTCCAGACGTAATTACTTCAGATTTTATTTATATTTTCATTATCTAATTGAATTAATTTTTTTTATCCATGTCAATCAGCTGAATAAAATTAATGTATACAAATTTGCAGGTTCATGCAGATTCATAATTGAATTCAGATGCACAAAATATTCAAACAACTCCAAAACGTTGGAATCTCTTATCAGGAGAAGCATACCGCAAGGCGCATTTGGTAAATGAAAATGGGCAGCCGCTTCACCAAGCCAATTGTAACATTGCATCTTCTAGCCACAATCCTGGGACAATGATGGTAATAATAATTGTTTGGTATATTAATGTAATTATTTCAACGTCAAACTGATTAATCATGCATTGTCGATGTGCTTACTAATTGATATCATTGATTTTGTACTAATCATGTTCAAATATATTTTTTGAAATTATTAGGATTCTAGTGATGATGAGCGACCTACCTATCATCTTCCATTGCACCCCACGAGAATGTAAAATCGAGAAGAGGCTGAATTAAGAGAAAAAATGGAGAGGAACGATACCAAGAATGGTTGAATCAACCACCTATTCAATTCCCACTACGTCCAGATTCACCAATTAGGAATTACTACAACAATAATAGTTCTTCACAAGCTGGCAATGGAGGCAATCAAATAGAGGTTGGTATGGATGATTACTTAAGGGATACGACTGCCATGGAGACAATGTTGTTATATGTATTCCATAACGATAATCAGTTAGGGGATGATGCTCATATCGCTGATACCTTTTTCGAAAGCCTTAAATTTTCTTCCACCACCCCTCTCTTTGGTGGCATTTAGTCAAAGTCTACCCAGTTGGGGACAACGATGTTACTGTACAACTAGAAAGAAAATTTTGGCTTGTCGAATGCATGTTTATCGGAAATTTTGAGGTAATTGACCATTAAGTCCTCCCTTATATTTTGAGAAATATAATCACACATTGAACATTACAAATGGTAAATTTTATGAACGTTAATAATTATATTGGCATTAATGTACATTTAATATTGTCCATGACCAAATACAGGTTATTCAAAGATAAGTTTCTTTCGAGTGATAATGTCTTGCCCGGTAGCTGTGAAGAGGCAAAGAAATGGTTGAAAATGTTGGGTGTTGAGTACATATCATATCATGCATGTCCAAATGATTTTATTCTATATAGGGGAAAATATGAAGACAAAGGGATATGTCCGAAGTGTGGGCATGACAAGTATGATAAATAAAAAAAGAAGGGTAAATCACGTGGTCCTCCTTTTAAGATATTGAGGCACATGCCTATAATCCCAAGGATTCAAAGGATCTTTCGTTGCAAAGAATTAGCTATGTTGCAAAGATGACATGCCTCACATAGAAGTGAGTTGGGAGTTATGCGAATCCCAACAAATTCAATAGCCATGAAGCATATAGAGGATACATTGCTCGAAAAATTCAAGGATGAAGTACGAAGTCTACGACTCATCATAGCCATGGATGGCGTCAACCCATATTCCCTCTAGAACACCAACTATTATGTTTGGCATGTAGTAGTGATTAATAAAAATATCCCCCCATGGTTGTCCATGAAGAATGCACATCTCATGTTGGCTCTCATAGTCCCTGGTAGAAGACAAGTGAAGAATACATATGTCTACTTACAACCTTTGGTAGATGAATTGAAGGAATTATGGGACGGGATAAATTTCTACGACGTATCAAGACCCATCACAACAAAGAGGAGTTTTACATTGTATGGCATATGTGCTTACAAGACACATGATTATCCAGGCTTAGGATTTTGCTCTGGTAAATTACATGTTTATTGAATTGTTTATATACATAACAATATTCTTTCACATATTAGTTATTTAATTTTTTGTAATTATTCTGATCTTCATGATATTCTTTAACGTGCCATGCATATTGTATACAATAATTTTGCAGGTCTTGTAATAAAAGGGTATTTTGGATGTAAATGTTGTGGACCTTCTCAGAAAGCTAGATGGTCCAATGACCTACGAAAGCCAGTGTATGACTGCTCCAGGGTATTCCTCCCAGAATAAAACCCTTATAGAAGAGAAACATCCACTTTCAATGGAAAACGAGAGAGAACCCAAAGGCCTCCAATAACGACACTAGTTGAATGGCTTAGATCATATGAGAGAGAGAAGTAGAAGGAGTTCATAGAAATTTTTGATTCAAATGGGGAGCCAATGTTCGATGATCCATAATTCTTCGACACTTATGTTGAGAAATTACCCATTGGGATGAAAATTAAATCTATCTTTTATAACCTCCCATATTGGGAGTATATTAAGATTACCCACTTATTATATCTCGTGCATATATTTAAAATTGTTTAATCTTCTTTATGGAGGCATATATCATCGGAAAAAAGTGACACATTGGCTGTTAGGAAAGATCTTATTACTTCACAAACTAAAAAGAAACATTGGCCAAGACGATTAGCAAGTACAGGATCAGAGTCAATTGGTCCCTCTAATTGGTATTTCAAAGAAGGTGATGCTCCATGGATTTTTAAAAAAGATGATCTTTCTTTGGCAAAGGAAGTTATAATGGGTGTGAGGGTGCCATCTTGACATGGGTCTTCACTACGACGCTGCTTCATCGTGGATGACCATTTTTCGGGGTTGAAATCACATGACCATTTGAATCTTCTAAGAGTACGTATAATGTCAAAAACATGATTCATTATTTTTTATACTAATATATTTTATCCCATGCAGGGATCATAAAACATAAATAATTTTGTATATTATTGCATGTGTTTATAACTTTGTAGTGTCATTGTCCTTTTTTCATGTGTGGGTGTGTGAAACGTGACTTCCCCCAAGACCTAGGATGTGCCATATCTAAATTATATGCATTTTTACATTGTAACACGTCAAAGGGGATTCATGTGGCTAACATTCCACGGTGGCGGCAAGAGATAGTTGAGATTGTTTGTATGTTTGAGAAGGAACTGCCGACGAGTTTCATGGACTTACTGGTTCATCTTCTAATCCACCTAGTAGATGAGGTTGAATTAGTTGGGGTGGTTTCTTGTCGTTGGATGTTCTTCTTAGAGAGGTACATGAAGAAATTGAAAGGTTTTGTTTGACAAAGGGAAAAACCCGAGGGGTCTATGAAAAAGGGGTACATATCGTATGATTCTTTCTATTATGCCAGTGAGTACATCAAGCAGATCGACAACATACCATGTGCGGTGATTTGGGACGACGAAAGGGATGAAGAGAAAAGAGAAGGGGAGCTTCTCCAAACGAATGGAAAAAGGCGCTTGATAAAGAGTAAGCGACTTATAATTTTTCAAATTTACACAAAGTAAATATTAATGTTGAATTTCGATATAACGTATATTTTGATCTCATATGTACTATATGTCAGTTTGATTTCATCAGCGAATGCATAAATTGAAGCATTCAATAAATTTGTTCTTTACAATTCCGAAGTGACACAACCATGAGTTGCATTGTACGAACAGAAGAGGATGAAATGGGATAGTGAAAGGAAAGAATTCAAATGGTTGAATGGAAGAAGTGTGCCTTATCCCGACCATTTAGAAGAAAATATGCCAATTATATGCCCCAACAGTTGGGGACCTGACCAAGTCAGAGATAAATATGGTGAAATTGGTCATTACCTACGTGCTGAGGATGATGTGCTAAACGTAGGGATTGGGTGCACCCACTCGATAATAATATATTTATGTACATTTTGAACTTAATAATGCACCTTTGAAATGCAATATCTATATTTAATATTTTAATAGTTGGGTTATTATAAGAAACATGATACTATGATTTTTTAACTTTTTTCTAGGTGAATTTGTTCCCGTCTATGTGGGCATATGGACACCATTTTCACACAAAAAATATCGATGATGGACATATGCCACAAGAATGTGTAGTGGAAGTCGAGTTCGATCAATATAGTTGAGCTAGCCACCATGATAAAAACCTAGTACGAGGGATGTTAGGTTACGTCGGAAAGATATAAGAGATCATTGAAGTGGATTTATCTTCTTTCCAATGTGTTATTTTTAGGTGCAAGTGGTGCGACACCATTGATCAGAATAATGTAAAGGAATATCATGATAGTATGCCGATATGTATAAACTCTAGAAAGATGTGGGATGAAGCTAAGGAGCCCTATGTTTTCCCCAAACACTGCAACCAAGTATTTTTTTACCCAGATGTGTTGGATAGGGATTGGTGGTTTGTATTGAGACATGACCCTAGAGCAAAAAATATTTTTTAGAAGAATAGTGTTATCATGCCACGCGAGCTAGAAGATAATGAGGGTGGTCATGAGAACCAAGAGTGATATGGTACATGTGTTATTTCATCATTTATACTTTTTAAGATGGGTTTTTATAAAGAAAAGGACTTAACCTTATAACTAAGACTCTTTTTTTCTTCGAAACATTGTAATATGTATTTTGAATGAATTGGTTTGCATCGAGTTAATGTTAAAATCATTTCACTTGATAATTTGAAATTATGTTGATCTCGAAAACAATGACGCACTGTATCAAGTTCTTTTTTTTTATAATGTCAATTCCTAAAATAATACAACTACTTGATTTCTTTAAATGTATGTGAATGATATCTTCAAAATGTATACTGTTATTTTTGGTAACTAAGATCATAATAAAATAATGATAATTCTAAACATTAATTTTTTTGCATTTTTTTCTAAACTTTATTATGTTACCAAAATTCATATTATTCTAGATTTATTATTTTACAATTATTTATATTCATGCAAATTTAAAAATATACAAATTTACAATTATGGTAATTTAACAATATTTATAGTATGCATTTTACTTGCGGTAATTATGGTTCAAAATTGAAAATTAATTTACAATTTTACAAATTTACAAAATTTAATAAAATTGAATGATGACAATACATACAATTACAATTACAATTTCACAATTTCACAATACAATTACAATTACAATTTTACATACAATTACAATTACAATTTTACAATTTTACATACAATTACAAGTACAATCATGTCATAATACAATTTATTTATTTATTTATTTTATTTATCTATATATATATATATATATATATATATTTTTTTTTTTTTTTAAATTTTAATTTTTTATTATTTAAATTTTAATTTTTATTATTTTAATTTTTAATTTTTAATTTTTTAATTTTAATTTTAATTTTTAATTTTTAATTTTTATTTATTTATTTATTTTTTCTGAATAAGACTAATTCTATTAAGTGAAAATATGGTACAAGATGAGATTACAATCCAGAGAGGCAGGAAGCGGGCCAACCGGAAATGATGAAATATCAACCTCGGTCCCAAAGAGAGTATAAGAGACAAGCACAAGAGCTATGAAGCATGACAAGAGAGCTAGACGAAAGAAGCTGGATTCTACCCAGAATGAGTAGAAGCCTCCATGAAAGTTTTTTTCCCTTATTTTTGTTGACTTTTACCCATCCAGCTTGGCGTGGATGAGAAAGAACCATTTGTAAACTGGTGTTGAATGTGTGAGGAGTCTTCTTATCTGTATCGGAAGAGGAGGGCTCATGAGTGCGTTTCTGAGAGATCGTCGTGTCTGGAGGATGTTCAGGGACGACAGAGGACAAGTCATTCTTCTGTTGAGCATGTTCCATTTCAACATCTGACTCTTCATCCTCTAAACTCGAAGATTCAGAGTCATCCATAGGTGGCAGACTGCAAGGTTTCCAACTTTTGGGTTTGGATTTTGAAATGTTTTCTTTTTTTTTGCAAGAAATGTGGGGCAGGAGTTCTGAAGATGCCTTGTTTGGTGGCAATGGCGGCAGCGGAAGGCAGTGTTCTCATAATCTAGGATCTGTGTCCATACAAAGTCGCCTATATTGAGATTAATTTGGTCAGGCATGCCTTTGCTTATGTCTATTTCCATACATACTCTGGCATATGTGTATAGTCCTTGACACTCCCAAGAGTAATCTGCAGTAAAAAAACGGCCCAGGGCATTTCCTATTTCACGATAGATTGAAAGGTGCATAGGTGGGCTGGTAAATTGGGGAGCTTGACCCAAATTGGAGTCCTGGTGATGACTATTGTAGCTGGGTCGAAATCTGGGAACCAGGGGGTGATGAATAGCTCCGCTTCTCCCCAAAACCATGGGCCTTCTGTTAGGGCCTGTTGATAATCCTTGTTATGGTCAAACAGAACTATGAAGAAACCTTTAGAGAAGAAGCTGAACTTGCAGTGGTGGGTCCAGTTGGCGTAGTTCCACTCGAAGAGTTCCTTTGTGCGAGGCTAAAGTCCATTGAATCTGTAGATGATGGCAGTTTCTGCAAATTTTTGGAGCTGTTATGCCAGATCTGGATGTGAGATCTCTATAGAGGGAACATCCTCTAATTTATCAACTAGAAAAGGCTTGGGGGCCTCTGGGGTTTGGGTAGATTTCTTGGGCTGTGCATGGAAAACATCCTTGTAGGAGAAAGCTGGAGCAGAAGAAGAATTTCCTGCGGCTCCTCCTCTCATACGAAGGGATAAAATTAAAGTAACATCTCTTTCAATGTTGTAAAATGAGAGGGGCAAAGAGGCATCAAGTTATTTACCTCCATAAAGAAGTCGTTGAAGAGCGGTGGGAATTCCCAACTTGTGCTTAATGGTGTGCAGGAGATTCTGAACTCTGTCTGATGGGTTGACCCATAGCAGCATGGATCTGCTCGAGAGAAGAGAGATTTGGATTTGAAAGGCAGGAGAGCTATCCCAGAATGCATGTCTACCTAGGGACTGTTGGTGAGGAGGTTTCGCCTTCAGTTCGTGTTTGGCGCAAAAAGGGGCAGAGAGATTTGTAGACCCTTACTTACCATTGTAGATATGAGATGAGATCGAACTGGATCTTTGGTATTTCAGCTCCTCCAGGTCTTGCTGAGTTGTGAAGGAGGTTGCAAGATAAGGATGGCTACCAGAAAATAGGGTATTTCCAGCCAATAAAGATTCCTCTGCACACCCAGCAAGTAGATCCGGAAGGCACAACTGCCACTGATCATAGGCAATGGCAGAGTCTATGTGTTTGGTTAATCCGACTGCTTCTTCCTTGTGAGGAATTGAAAAACCAAGTCGAAATAGAGTCGTGCTCTTGTAGCTGTGGGGAGCATCCGCCGGTGGTAATGCGTCGGCAGTAAATCTATTTGCGGCAGTGTATTTTCCCACAGATTTAGAGTCCGCGAAGCGTACATCCTCAGAACTAGCGGTGGCTGCATATTTTTGTGAAGATTTCAACCCAGGCAGGGGCATCACTTGGCTGAGGGCTGCGACTAGTGCAGTTACTGGTATCTTCACAACAGCTTTATCAGAATAGAGTGAATCAGGCTCTGGTGCAGGAGCTTCAGCGTCGGCAGTGGCAGCAGCTGATCGTAGTGAAACCCTAGCTCCGGCCATGTTTGCAGAAGAAGAAAATGCCGAAACCTCCATTTCACAATACAATTACAATTACAATTTTACAAATATTCTATATACAATTAAAATTAAAATTACAATTACAATTTTACATACAATTACAATTACAATCACGATGCATGCAATTACAATTAACTTTTAGAATTTTACAAATTTTAGAATTTTAATAAAAATGAATCATGACATGAATACATACAATTACAATTACAATTTTACAATTTCACAATACAATTACGTACAATTACAATTACAAGTTTACATACAATTAAAATTAAAATTTCAATTACAATCACGACATAATATTTAATAAATATCATGATTTAATATTAAAAATAAACATCGCGATCATGATAACCATCGTACAAACATCATATTCGACTAAAACACACATTCACATTCGCTAACATCATTTAATCATTGTGATCATGATCATCTAACAAAACACAAGCATTGTATAACATCATCACAACACAAACATCAATATACATCTAATGTCAAATAAATGCTATCACATACACATCTATTTGCAAGCACATTAAATGAACATATCTAAAACGACCTAACAATATACACATCATGATGAACACACTAGTAGAAAATGATGAAATTAGTGACTAGGTGACTAAAAAAGTTAGTCACTACAATTATTTCAAGTGAATTACTACTAAATTTGAGCAATTTTAAGTGACCAAACTAAAAATGACTACTTAAACGACTAATTTAGTCTAGGAATAAAATATACGACTAGATAATAAGTGAATAAACTAAAAACGACTAACTTAGATGACTAATTTAGTCTAGGAATAAAATATATGACTAGATAATAAGTGACTAAACCAAAAATGACTAACTTAAATGACTAACTTAATTTAGGGACTAAGGCAATTGTTTTCCTCTCCTAACCATAACATAACATAGAGAAATATTAATTTAGGGACTAAGGAAATTGTTTTCCTCTCCTAACCATAACATAGACACTAACTCCGATATGTGGTGAGAAATAATCCTATGGTGCTCATATCCCAACTTAAGAGCAAAGATTCCTTACAAAAATATCTATCTGGTTTTTAAGTCTGGCTCATTGCGCTTGACACTAACAAGCTTATTGTAAGGCCTAATGCCCTTGTTTACCTCCCCTACCCATGGTACATTCCTTAAATCCTATACATGGCATGAAAAAATTACTAATGTAATTGATATCCCACATATTCCTAAGATTATTTAGAGAGTTTCTATGTGGTTGTTCAATGCAAAATTCATGGCCCTTGAGCATGAGAAGCTTCATTTTAGAAATAAAAGCCCTTTTTACCTTCCCTCATACTAATGCTTATAATGCAAAGAATAATAACGATGCCCATATTCCTAGTCTAAGGCCCATTTCATGTCCATTGGTAGAGGCCTTGAGAGTTGTTCCTAGTGTGCAAAATGTGGTAATGTTGTGTACATATTAGTAAAGATAAAAGCCCCAATAGAAATTCCTCCATTGTTCATAACCTCTCATAATGCTAAATCTAGGCAATTGGCCTCATTGTGATAGGTGAAAGCTTCGGAAAAAAAAACAATAATTGTCAAATTTTAGGAGGTGACATGTTATCATAACTTTCTATGTCTATATTAAAACAAGAAAAAACCACATAATTTTAATTTTGAGTCTTTTAATTTTTCTCAATACATGAGAAATGATGACCACATAAACAACTAAAAATTCAAAAAAATTATACTCTTGACATACATAAATATCATTTCATAAAAATACTAATTATATTTGTAAGTTTTACATATTAAATAATTTACATACAACTTAATATATTATTGAATTTTTAATTTAATGCTATATATAATTTTTAATTTTAAATATTATTATTAATATTTAATTTTTATTTTAATTTGTTGTTTTAACTATTATTATTAATATTTAATATTTAATTATTAATTTAGATTAATTTCAATTCCCGCTCCCAATTCCCGCGTGCAAAAAATCTACCGGGAAGAAGATGTTTTTCCTTCTAAGGTTGTTGAAGATGCCACATGCTCAAATGAGTTGGAGACCAAAGAAGAGTAGTCTGGCGCCCTTGTTACAGAAGCTGGTTATTTGAACCAAGATGAAGAAAGAGATTATTCTGTTATGCAACCTTTGGATGATCATTCTAGACGTCATATGGAGTCAGATTAACATAATGTGTTTCCATTAGCTGTTACATAGGTAGCCTATGCACCTTATATGAAGAATCGCACACCTGATTTAAATGAAGAGGCTTTTGATTTTGCATCATCTACTCCTCAACTCACCGAGGCCTTAGTTTCCAGTATTGACGATGTTTCTATTTCAAGTTATTTACAGAAAGGTCACTTACTTTGTTCAAAGAACAACTCTATTACAGTTGAACCCTCTTTGGTAACTTTTTATGTGTCTTGCTCAGTGCTTGTTTTGTCAATGGGGTTTGAACATGGTCAGATGTCAATGTCATCTCAACATTGTGCATCAACATTGCCGAATCCGCAACTTGAGGTTTTATCAATTGGTCCTACATTTTGCTCAGTGGCTAGTTTTTCATTGGGATTTGAAAATGTTTATATTCTTGAAATTAATCAAAAGATGAAGGGAGTTGAGTCTGAACTTGCCATTAGGGAGCAGGTTTAGCCAGAAGAGGCATGCATGAAGGGACATATTCTATCTGCTGAGATTGAATCTATTGAGAAGGAAGTGATGCACCATGCTGTTATGTTTCATTCGCATCAAGATGTAAATTTGGTACCTATTTCGAATCCCCAACAAGAATTTGTGGTAGAAACAAGTAAGGAAATGTCCACTCCGGCCTACAACTTACAGGCTTTATCATGCTCGATTGGTAATTTCTCGATGGCTATGGCTATAGATCTTTTAGGTTTGTACATTTTTCTGTGTTAAATACATATAAGTAGCACTCACATAGTCTTGAATTTTTGGCCCCAAGTAGTTAGACACAATTAAGAAACGGATCTTCAGATGCACAGGAATTGTTTGCACTAGGATTTCAACAGTTCAATCAAGTAGGAGGCAATAAACAGGAGTTCCACTCAACATTTGGGTCACAAGAGTATGCTTAGGTTACAAGAACGCATAATATAATGATGGACAGACCTATTCAACAAAGTCCAATAGACATGCAGACATTTCCAAAATGCACATCTGGCCAAGATTTTAATCCCATTTCAGATGTTCACTCTACTAGCGGCATATTAGGCTCTTAGCAGTTTTCTTTTCATGGATTTCCATTTTCAGCTTCTATGGCTCCAAATATGCAAGTGGGGCCTACGATGGCATTTCAATAGATCAATCATGTAGAGGTTTGTAAGCAACAATTTCATTCCATAGCTAGAGTTATTCTGAGGCAAAAAAAATGCAGAAATTAATGATAAGAACACTTGTTGAACAAAGTCCTGTATCCATGCAGATATTTCCAAGACACTCATCTGGTCAACAGTTTGATCTTACTTCAATTCTTCAATCTGGTGTATCAAGCACTAAACGGTTTTTGATTCACTCATTGCCAGCCACGACAACTACCATTTTAGATAAACACAAGTTGTCTACAGTGGAGTTTTTCTCAGTTCCGGCACCATCTATTCCAAATGTGCAAGAGATGCCTACAATGGTATTTCAACATATCACTCAAATAGCAGATGGTGAAAATCAATCACATTCCAAAACTAGAGCTCAATAATATGCCCAAGAAAACAAAATGCAGGACCCGAGGATAGGTACATCTATTCAACAATATCTTATAGCCACGCAGACATTTCCAACATTCTCATCTGGCCACAGTTTAATTTGAATTATGAACTTCCATATTTTATTTATAAATCAAGTACTGAAAAGTTACCTATTGATTTATCGCCAACATTAGCTCCAGCAACTGCCATTTCAGATACACACAATGCATATACAATGGAGTTTCACCAACTTAATCAAATAGCAGTAGGTAGGCAGCAGTTTCATTCGACACTTGGGGCTCGAGAATGTTCTGGGGTGACACCAACAGAGAATTTAGTATTTAGTGAATCTGGTCAAGAAGTTCCCAAAGTAATGAGAGCAATCTTATTGAAGAAATCTCCAGAGCAAATTATTGAAACCAAAAAGAGGTCTAGATGCAGCTGGATTGGGATGAATAGGTAGATGTATACTTTTATTATGGGAGAAAGGTTATATATCTATCACATAAAATTTCTACAGAGTTGGAAAGATTGCTTGGGATGATGAAAGGTAGAGGGTATGCTTCTCACATGATTTTCACTAATCTTGTGAAGGAGAAGTCGAAGAAAAATATTATTTTCAACATGGTGAGAAGTCAACATTTGAAATTGGTCTTTTAAATGCAACCCCGGGACACCTATCTGGGTCATCATAAACTTTGAGTATGTGGTGATTTCCACTCTACCATATTGCAGAGAAAATTTTCAGTGTTAGGGTGCCAATCCTTTCCAACATTTCAAAGCTGGACAATGTTATTGTGGCAATTATTGGAAATAGTAAGTGAACTATGACATCCTCATATGCATCATTTTTCCTTGTTAGATAATGTTCATCTCGTATAATATTTTTGATATGGTGAGATAAATGTAACAAGCCAGTATATACAATGTGTATAAAAATCGTTGATTCATAGCTAGTTATACAAGTTCCTGCAAAATCTTTGGTGTATGTCATATTAGCTTACTCCTTTAAGCTAAAGAATCAGATGGGCATAAACAATGTTTGCAATGAATTCCATAGGTTTCGTTAATTTATTGTTAAACAATATTTGCATAAACCACTAATTAATTGGTGAGATATTCCTGAAACGAGTCATTGAGCCAAAAATACTCCCTTTTTCCAATGTAATACTCCTAAAATTAGCATGCAGCTAATTGGAATATTAGATCTTGATTTTTGCACCCAATAGATGAATAAATGGGAAAAAGGACCCATATTTAACTTGCATTGATATAAAATCCCTCTTGGTGTGAAAAGGGGATAACTTGGTGGCTGGATTTTTCACCTCCCATGTGTGAACAGGAAGAGGATCATGATGATTCAGTCAAAGTTGACCAAGTCAACAACGCTGCCTAAGAAGGAGTGGCTTGCTTGAGAAGACAGCGTATTTTTGGAGGGAATGCATTCACATGGTGTTGGGAACCCTAATAGGTGGGACCCAAGGTGAGGAGGCTTAAAAACATTATAAGGAGGAAGATGGTAGAATTTTGGGGTTAGCTTATGGATTACATTTTCATGTCTTCTTAGACACTTGAGCATTCTCCAGCTATTGAGCTGAGTATGCAGTGCTGTTCAGCACAAGGCATTCCTACTTAGGGATTCCTTCTCCTTCATTGAGAGATCACTTGGAGGAGTTCTGTTCTTCATTCTCCCATATCCAGGCTTGAGGCCTAGCACCTCCTATAGCTACAACGTTATTCTTGCAGTAGGAAACACTGTGTTGCTGGGTGTGCAGTGGGAGATTCACAACACCAGCTCTTGAGCTTATCTTCCAGAGGAGGGAGCTCCCCTTTCTTTGCAAGATCTGTACAGGAGGTCCCAGAGGTTATTTGACATCTTGTCAAGTGGTCAAATCAGTTCCCATCCTCATTTTTTCCAGAGCAGCAGTTGCAGGGTTTGATCCCTTGCTTGTGAGCTCATTCCTTGGAGAAAGGGCCAACCCTTCTCCCGGAAAGCTCTGTATTCCAATATTATTTTGTCACTTGTATATTTCAATCATATTTATTCAATACTACAATAAAATTGCATTTTTCAGATCCATATCTGCAGATCTGCATTTTTATACATTACACTCTCATGTAACCCTTGCCGGGTGATCTTATTTTGTATAAAAAGAAGGGAATCTCCATTTTCTCAGCCATTGGATGATTTCACACTCCTGATCTCCAATTTCTCATTATTTACTACATAAACCCTCATTAATATAATGCATTCCTTGCTTCATTACTTTCCGTATGAGCTAGGCTATGGGGTTTGGGCTTATTTGAGCTGCATTGAGATCTGTCTAAGTTGGCTAGAGTGATTTGTTTCACCTCTAATTCTGCATGTGGGTTTCATATCATGTATTCTAAGGGATCCAAGTCCCATTTCTCACTTGTATAGTGTTATTTTCTAAAGACAGTTGTTTGATGCCCTATATTGCTGTGTTTCCCCACTTGGGAAGGAGAATATAGGCCATCTTGTTGTTGAGGTTATTTCATCTGCTGGTATGATGTTATTTTACATCTAATGAGTTGCTCTACATTACCATTCTCATGATTTTTTGAAGCTGCACATTGGTAATAACTCAAAATATTTCCAATAGTGTAGCAGTTCCCATTTTGGGATATTACAGTGGTATCAAAGCTGCCATCTTGGCTTAGCCTATGTATTCCATATCCAATCAGAAGATAAGAAGGAGAGGAGAAAAAAATGATGGAGAGGATTAGATTACTCTCATCCATTTTCAGATCTAAGAAGAAAGAAGAGAAATGCATTGAAACTCCAAAAGGGTTTCAAGGAGGAGAGAGCTGCAGTGAGACCTCTAGAAGGTTTCAGGAGACAGAAGAAAATGCATACACTTCCTGTTCTCATATAGGAAGTGGAGAGCAATGAGACCATTTAGAGCATGAAATCCTGAGTGGTTATTTGACAGAATACAAGTGCCAACCTAGGGCTTTCAAAGAGACCCTAGATTTTCCTTAGTTTATTCAATTGAGAGAAGAAGAAAGACCCTACAACAAAGGAGAAATTAAAGGCAATAGATTCCTATTGTCTACATTTGATGAATCAACTACAACAAGAGCTTGGGCAAGGAAGCTTGAGGCATTCTTCCTACTACATCTAGTGGTAGAGAGGGAGGCAGTAGAAGTTGCAGCGTTGCACCTGGAGGGTGAAGCCAATGCTTGGTGGTTTAGTCACTTAAGCCATACAAGAGTTACTTCTTTTTCTGAGTTCACTCAAGGTTTGATTAGAACCTTTGAGGGAGAAATATTAGAGGAGAGAAGGCCCACACCACCTTGGGAGGAAACATGTACCAACACTGTCACAACCTTGGGAGAGCAACCTTCTACATCAACAGTTAGGGTAGCCATTACATTGGAGGGAGGAGCCTTTGTAGCACTACAAGAGGTTCCCGCATCTCACAACGGTATGGGAATATTTCCACTTTTATTTACTGTAGCAAATATTTCTAAATTTTTTGGAAATATGTCTTCATATGGCCCAAGATCAAACATTATTACTGAGGTAGAGCAGCAGGATTTCACTGCACTGTGCAAGATTGAATGGTTCAAGGAGCAAATGAACCATCATTCTCATGGACCCCTGTTGAGTTGCACACAACCCTTGAGGTTGGAGTGTGATATTTTGGAGGGAGTCATGAAATTTGAGATGGAGTATGAGGCAAAAACTATATCATGGAGGAAGGTTCCAACACTGTCAAATGGTAGCAGTGAGGAGATTTAACCTTCAGCTCACTGGGATCCCTATGGATTCAAGATGGCTATTAGTGTGAGATCTTTTTTAAGAGATCTCCAAGGAGTTGCATGTCAAAATCCCACTGAATGTAATGAGGAAAATATGATATGGAAGGATGGTAATCTTCTTTGGAGGAGTACCAAGATGGAGAATGGTAGGAGGCATCCATCGGTGGATAAGTGTATGTGGATAGAGAGCAAGAAGCTGGAGCGCTACTTGAAAATTTATGATACAGGGCAGCAAGAGGCAAAGATGCATTGGCTACTCTTGAGAGAGTTTGGCCATCATGAGACATATCCTTTTTCCAAGGGTATGTGGATGGAAGGGACTTGGCAGGGTACCTGCATCATGGAGCAGCAAGGAGTGTGGATGCATTATGATGATATGGTCATTATGTTTTCACTACATGAGTTGTATGATGGAGGTATGATGAGGCAGCAAAGACATTTGTTGCTTTGGAGGATTGGAAGAGAGCAAGGGTAGATTTTCTCTCACACTTGGCATGATGTTGCAGGAGGAGGGAATGGCACTATCATAGTGCAAGGAGGCTACTCCTTAGCCTTAGATGATCTGGAAGTACTTCCACCTTGGGAGGAACTTCTTGTATGCAACAGCATTATGGGAGAAGTCTTTGACATAGGGCATGTCAAAGAATGGACTTATGAGTTGGCAGGATCCTATTTGCATAGGCCAACAACGCTGTCACCTTGGAGCAGGGGCTTGTTGATGGAGTGTTCCCAAGATCAATTCATGATGGATGCACTTGGTGGGAATAAAGGAGGTGAGATTGGTAGAGGAGTGGATGGACTCATTTGTCATTATGGTATGTTCTCCTTGACTTGGGTTTCCAGGCATGAGGGGGAAGATTTTCATGCAACATGTGGTTCATTCCTCTTCATATGGGCATGTCATACCACTATGGAGGATCCATCTGTGGATTTTGTCACCATCCTGATTTCATTACATGGTAAGAATTCTATTTTTGCATTTATTGATTGTTCACCAGAATATTTGCATGCTCTTACCATTTCATTGAAGTGCATTGCTCTATGAAGGGGAAAGTCTTTCTTTAGGCTCCATGGACCATTTTTGGCCAGCTATTCTGATGGAGACAACCATCTACTACATGATCTGGGGCAAGTGTTTGGTCACTCCTTATATGCTTAGTTGATACACTCAACCATTTACTACTTGCTAGTAGATGTGGTGACTTACACAACTAGCCATCTAGCAAGAAACAACTTGCCATGCTATTGTCTGAAGCTGCAGTGGATAAGATTGCGCTGTGACCACTTGGGATACTGTTGGTACCCTCCAACACCACATAAAACCTTTAGTCTTTCTCTAATTATGATGTTGATCATGATCCTATTTGCTGATATTAATCTTGCCTTTATGAGTAGCATGATTGGAGGAGGAACACATGGGGTGGATGTGTTCTTTGGGGAGGAGGATCCCCACACTTTCTGCACTACATGTTCTAAGGGGAGCATGGGAAGAGACATGGTCTCTACAAAAAACTCTTTGTTTCTTCATGAAGAGGGCCATGAGATGGATGGGATGCCATATGATGGTGATTTCTTATCCATCATGTATGAGATGGCTTGGGCCATCTTGATACACAACACTGGGGAAGGGACCTTTGGAGGTCTAGTTTCCTTCTTGCCATTTGAGGAAAACATTATTGCAGTCTAGGATCAACAAATTCTCTACAATTATCTTGAGTGGAGAGGAAGACAATGTGGGGTAGGCTATCTTGTCTACCATGTTCAGATTTTTAGCCCACCTATTCTGCATGAGCCAAATGTGGAGGAGATTCTTCATGAGTTTCCAAGTTGGAGGGTGACTCATTTCATATGGATGATATCTTGGGGTTGGAGGTTTCACTTGGGAATGAGAATTTCCCATGCATTACATGATCCATGCCTTGAGAGGACCTCTAGATAGCACATAGTTGTCTCCTTGAGTATATTACCTCTGCATGATGATAGCCATTTGGGGTGTCCACCAAATGCTAACTTGTTTGCTTGGGAGAGGCACTATGAGGATTCATTGTTGAGACAACATATCTTACTTGGAAGAGATCATGATACATAGATGCTACAGGGACAGGAGGAGACATAACTCAGTCTATCCTTGCACTTGCTTGAGGACAAGCAATATTTGAGAGGGGAGGACTATAATATTCCTAAAATTAGCTTGCAGCTAATTGGAATATTATATGTTGATTTTTGCACCCAGTAGATGAATAAATTGGAAAAAGGACCCATATTTAACTTGCATTGACATAAAATCCCTCTTGGTGTGAAAAGGGGATAACTTGGTGGCTGGATTTTGCATCTCCCATGTGTGAACAGGAAGAGGATCATGATGATTCAGTCAAAGTTGACCAAGTCAACAATGCTTCCTAAGAAGGAGTGGCTTGCTTGAGAAGATAGCGTAGTTTTGGAGGGAATGCATTCACATGGTGTTGGGAACCCTAATAGGTGGGACCCAAGGTGAGGAGGCTCACAAACATTATAAGGAGGAAGATGGCAGAATTTTGGGGTTAGCTTATGGATTACATTTTCATGTCTGCTTAGACACTTGAGCATTCTCCAGCTGTTGAGTTGAGTATGCAGTGTTGTTCAGCACAAGGCATTCCTGCTTAGGGATTCCTTCTCCTTCATTGAGAGATCACTTGGTGGAGTTATGTTATTTGTTCTCCCATATCCAGGCTTTAGGCCTAGCACCTCCTATAGCTACAACGTTATTCTTACAGCAGGAAACACTGTGTTGCTGGGTGTGCAGTGGGAGATTCACAAGACCAACTCTTGAGCTTATCTTCCAGAGGAGGGAGCTCCCCTTTCTTTGCAAGATCTATACAGGAGGTCCCAAGGCTTATTTGAAATCTTGGAAAGTGGCCAAATTAGTTCCCGTCCAATACAACACAGTTTAATGGAGAAACTGCGTCATTTTTTCCAGAGCAGCAGTTGCAGGGTTTGATCCCTTGCTTGTGATCTCATTCCTTGGAGAAAGGGCCAACCCTTCTCCCGGAAAGCTCTGTATTCCATTCTTCTTCTGTCACTTGTATATTTCAGTCAAATTTATTTAGTGCTACAGTAAAACTACTTTTTTCAGATCCATATCTGCAGATATGCATTTTTATACATTGCACTCTCATGTAACCATTGCCGGGTGATCTTATTTTGTATAAAAAGAAGGGAATCTCCATTTTCTTAGCCATTGAATGATTGCACACTCCTGATATCTAATTTATCATTATTTACTACATAAAACCTCATTAAAATAATGTAGTCCTTGCTTCAGTACTTTCTGCATGAGCTAGGCTATGGGGTTTGGGCTTATTTGAGCTGCATTGACTTGGGGAGATCTGTTTAAGTTGTCTAGAGTGATTTGTTTCACCTCTAATTCTGCATGTGAGTTTAATATCATGTATTCTAAGGGATCCAAGTCCCATTTCTCACTTTTATAACGTTATTTTCTAAAGACAGTTGTTTTATGCCCTATATTGCTGCATTTCCCCACTTGGGAAGGATAATATAGGCCATCTTGTTGCTGAGGTTCTTTCATCTATTGGTATGATGTTATTTTACATATAATGAGCTACTCTACATTGCCATGCTCATGATTTTCTGAATCTCCACATTGGTAATAACTTAAAATATTCCCAATAGTGTAGCTGTTCCCATTTTGGGATATTACATCCAATTTTTAAAAAAATTTGGCGGGTGCAGCGAAAAAGTTAGATTTTTTTCTGTAGATTTTCTAGTTCATTTTTTGTATTGTTCAACTATTTTTTTTTGAGTTAGATTTTACATCCTCACTGATTTTTTCCAAATTTGTGTCACATAACACTGTTGTTAAGTGTAGTTAATGTCAAATTATTTTGAAGGAACTTTATATGAATTTTTGATGTCAGTGGATTTTATGAAAACTGTTTTTGTATTGATTTGTAAGGAATCGTTGAAGTTTTGGACTCTTTCGTAGACAAGTTTTGCAAACTGAAAACATATTCATGGTACTTAAGTCAATATATACCATCCTACCATATTCTGGAAATTGTTGAAATATCATGGAAAATGGTATTTTCCAGGACACAAAAGAAAGGAAGATGGGATAAAAAGTGGTGTTTTACAAAACCCTTAGACTGTTAAAACATGCAGTGGCACTCCCCATTTCCATTGAGTATAGCATGGCATCACTGAAGCACTTGGAAAATTCTTAGGAGATTCCCTGGAAATAGTGGGATATATCGGGGATGGAAAAATGTCTATCTCTTACATCCCAGTGATGCCTTGAGACTTCTCTGTTTCCCCTCCCTGGAGTGGAGGGATGCGGGAAATGCAGAGGACATGTCCCTACGTACTACTGATAAATGCAACTACATGTTGTGGCTATGATACTATTAATAGTGTATAAATTAAAACATTTGAATTCCTTAAGTTAAATCCTCATAGGTATACTTCTTTCAAAAAATGATATTTTGGCAAGAATTTTTCCCCTAATACGATAAGTATATATTGAGTTTACCATAAATATTCAACATGCATTGGAAAAACGACACGACACTAAATTGATAAGGATGATAGAAAAATAACACGGCCTTTGCAAGAGTTTCAATCATGAATCTAAAAAAGGTTCAGATTCTTTTTCAAAGAAAGGTTCAAGAATCAAATTATTTTCCAATCATGAATCCCTAAAAGGTCGAACTTTTTTACCAATGGGTGTATTAGCAATTTTCTTTCTGAATTGGGGCATGGGTGCGTGTATTGGAAATTTCCTTTCTGAATTGGGGCATACCCCACTCGGATGTTCACTAGGTATGTCCTTTTAGGAATATTCTTATCTTGGATTCCCATTCCTTAAAGAATATCAATCATCTATGACCACTCTTGTCTTGGATATCTATCCAATCCTCAAAGAGTGTCATTCCACTTCCTATTTTGGGTTTTCTCTCGTCAAGGAAATCATAGATGTTTATTCAATCTTCCATTCACCATTTTTCCTCCATGCCCTTCACTTAGATATATGGTTGTTAGTCATGTCTTAGTGCATGACACATGACGAGGATAATACAAATGTGATGTTTATCATTACTCCCTATAAACCAGAGAGGAGATCCCTATTCCCACTTGATTTAGGGTATAGATCCCTTCTCCTTCACAAATAATAAGGAGACTTCATACTCCCTCTAAAATATAGAGCAAATTCTCTGAGTCAACCAATTGTGGATATAGAGAAACGAAGTCCATATATTTATGAGAGGAAGGATCATCTCTTACTCTCAATGATTATTGGAAATGTCTGAATGCTTCTTTTTGAATATCATTTCGTCCATAAAGAATTTCCCTAGAGTTGTTCTTGATTTTTCAAATAGAATTTTGCATACAATCCGTGGAAGTCTAGTTGTGGAAATATATAGTATTCTTGTCCCCTTCATCAATCCACATTTGACGAATCTTCTGTTTCCATTCTTATGCTTGACACAAAAGTATTTATCTATTTTTTGTGCCCAATTTTGCTAATTTATATTTGGAAGCCCCCGAGAAGTAGTTTGTTGAATGTGGATCTTCGAAAGATTTAATATGTGCGTCGATTTGTATAATTTATCTACTCCTTTATTTTTTTAGTTGACAAGCCAAAAAACGAACTACCTGTTTTAGCTTTTCAACTTATAGAGAGATTGTCCATGGCCGAATTGCCAATACTCATATTGAATTTTTTCTAGAAGTCTTAGACCATTGAGGTGAATTCCAGGTCTTTCAACAAAAAATGGCTAAACTTAAAGGGAGTGGGATTCCCTTTTGAAATGTCTTTCCAGTCTAAAAAAAGAGGAAAATGATCATATATTTGCAAGGGAAGAACCCATGAGCTCAAATTGGTGAGATGGTTAGCTAGAACTTTCTTCAAAAAGAAGTGGTCTAGTATTTTTGAAATTCCATAAGATCCCCATCTACCATTCCTCCATGTCGGCCCAATTGTGTCAGGCTTAATATATATAAAAGAGTTTCTAAAAATAGGTCCTTGAAGTGTGTTGCGAGAGATTCTGGAATGTTTCAACCTCAATTTTAAAGATTATCTCCATGTTTAAAAATTTTAGTCCAGACTAAGATTTGCATAAACTAACTCCAATTTACAAGTTGAAATTTCTCCCATCATGCATATGCTTATCATTATGAGATGTGAGATGTACACACACTCTTGCCTACTTGTTGGATCATTCATTTGTCTCCAAAAAGAACACTTTCCCAAACGGTGAGGGGCAGCAATGGGAATACGAGTTGTTGGGCTCTAGGACCTCGATAAAGATCGATCTCATGCCTTGATAGAAATCTAGGGCTAGCGTCACTGTGTGGTTGAGAAAAGACAGATAGTTGGGCGTGGCACACTTGGGGCAAGGTTTTTCAACACTTTGTGCTCATGCCTAGGTTGTGAGCAATGGGCTCACCTCATGGCACTTGCAGTGGAGATTTTGATAGAACTTATATGTATGCATATAACAATTAGTTGGCTCTGTTTTTGGTGAGATGATCTTATCAAATATTCTATTCCTTCAGTGTAACTTTGCACCTTTAGGGGAAATTTCTAGTATATATATTAGCTTTATAAACATTGTTACAGTATACTATTATCAATGTAATTTTCTAAATCTTTTTATATTATTAAAAATATATTTATGCGATAAGCGTTTCCTCTTTGGGTTAGGAGGTAGTGGAAATAGAAGACATTCGTTTTCATCATCCTTGAAGCAATTGAAATTGGAGATGTGTGCTAGTGCACCCCACCAATAGGGGGCAATGCAGCACAACGAAGATCATATCTCTTTTTGTTATTATTCTTTCTTGTTGAGGAGGCGTAGACAAACATATTATTCTTGCTAGTTTTTTCTCATATCAATGGTGACATTAGGAAGAGGAAGGAGGCCAGTTTCAGATCAATCGGGTGTTTGAGTCCTTCAGAGAGATGGCAGGGGAGAATCCCAAGACATGCATTGTGTGGAATACAGTGAAGCTATTTGTCAAGGAGGAGCCTCTGCTATGCTCACCACGTGTGTGATCCAGCCTATGGACATGATCAAGGTGTGCATTCAGTTGGGTCAAGGTTCAAGTTATAATGTTGCAAAGAACATGCTAAGGGATGAGGGCTTTGGTGCTATTTATAAGGGGTTATCAGTTGGTTTGTTAATATAAACAACCTACACAACAACACGTCTTGGATCATTTAAAATATTGACAAACAAAGATATTGTTGATAATGATGGGAAACCACTATCTCTCTATTAAAATGCTCTTTGTGGATTGATAGCAGGAGATATTGGGGCATGTGTTGGAATTCCTGTAGATTTAGCTCTCATTCACATGCAGGCAGATGTAACTTTGCCTACTGTGCAACGCCAACATTAAAAAAATGCATTCCATGCATTATACCATATGATTGGTGATGAAGGGGTTCTAGCCCTATGGAAAGGGATGGGTCAAACATTTTTTTGAGTAATGGCCTTAAATATGGGCATGCTTGCTTCTTATGATCAGGTTGTAGAATTTTTTAAGGACACCATGGGCCTTTCTGAAGCTACAACTGTGGCTGGTGCAAGTGTTGTTTTTGGTTTTTTTTCATCTGCATGTAATATGCCCTTTGATTATGTGAAGACTCAGATACAAAATATGAAACTTAATGCCAGTGGGAAGTATCCATATTCAGGCTCCCTTGACTATTTTGTGAAAAAATCCAAAGCAAGGGGACCGTTTAATTTCTCTACTGAGTTTCCCGTTTATTGTGTTCAAATTAATCCCCATGTCATGATGACATGGATATTCTTATATTCATTCATTTTTGTCATCATCAAAGGCTATGCACAACCTCGAAATACTTCCTTGAATTCTTCGCCCACCCATCATTGGCACTCGAATGGCCGCGGGGTTTGGGTTTTCTTGAATCTATTTTCACTCTATGAATTTGCTTTTTGTTTTATTTCTATTTTCCTAGAAGATGTAGTTTTTTCAGTTAGCAAAATCTTGGTAACCGTCAATGAGTGTATAGAAAGGGAGGTTAGAGCATGTTAGGAGGACAATTTCGTTACACGTTCTGCTTTTTCTGGTCACCGGATTAATGGAAACCACCTTGTCAAATTGAAAATTTTACTAGACAAAATACATACCACATTGACTTTGAAGTGGCTGTGGTGGTGTAGAAGTAGTGCCAGGGATGCACTGAGATTGAACCCTGAGGCCAATTTTCCAAGTTGGAGTGATTAGACAAGGCCTAAAGAAGAAGTGCATTCCAAGAAAAACCCAAATAAATTTTTGGGATCTAAAAATAATAAATTAGCCAGGTTAGTGACCACCATTTTTAGGGAATAGTCGGACACAGCACCAATGGAAGTAAAGAAAAGGATCCAAGAGGCTGCTACCCTGTTCTTGCTGATAGGATTTCTAGTTATTTTCAATTCCTTCAGCTTGAGGCTATGCATGTATTAATAGCCCTATGGAGGAGCGCCCTCTTGTTGTCCTTCTCTGCTAGCCACTACTGCTCCTGGTAGTGCTTCTAGCCAGCCAAATGATTTTTCCATTCCCACTCTCACCACACAACTCAAGGAAGGAGAAGGGGATGGAGATGGAGGGGAAGCTTCGGCTTTTGAACATATGAAATCACATTCCAACAACAATAACTCTCTCAAGAGTATGTTGCATATCGAGATGATGAAGCACAATGTATAGGGTGTCATGGAAACCCTTGAAAAAATGACGTTAGTGGAACCATATGAGATAGAGTGGAAATTGCTGAAGGCGCAAACACATTATTATCTTGGAGACATGAAGGAAGCTCGTCATACTTATGAACACATTTTTAAATTCCCTCCCTTATCCCCCGGGGCTCTGTAGGTACAATGTATTTTTATCACTTCCCACCACCTAATTTTTTTTTTTTTGAATGAATGTTGAATATGAAATGTGATAAAGCTCCACCAAGAACTCAATTTGCAGGTTTTATGCTTGTTGGGATTTGAACTTGGGTGCCTTGGTAGAAGATTAATCTACTCACATTTCTGTCTTCCATTTCTCATCTCGGTCCCTTGGTAGAAGATTAATTCTTTCATATTTCTCTGTCTTCCCTTTATTTTTCAGAAGAGTGACAAGGGGATATATTTTTAGAAATTTTTTGACAACATTACCACTATATATTTGAACTTGCTAGAAGGGGCACATCATTAACCAGTTCGTGCTTTTCTATTGGATGCTACACTTGTGATTTTCTATTGGATGCTCCACAAGTACTCGATCTAAGGGGTTTCCCATCATTTTGACTATAAAATTTCTTTCAAGCATTTGAACTTTCTATAAGGGGCACATCATTAACTAGATTGTTCTTTTCTACTGGATGTTGCACTTGTGCAACTTCTAATTAGGATGTAGAAAATAAATTTAGCCTCGAAGATTTTTTTTTCCCTATCCAATATTACCTGCCTAACTACCCAAATAACCACTTCCCTCATCAATCTCTTGTTATGACTATCTGAAATAACTTGGCAGTTTTTGTGCAATGTCTAGTTACGATATTCCTTGGGAGTGTGACCTTGAGAACTCTCCAACAAATCATCAAGAATTTTAAAGGTGAATTGATCAAAACACTGTAACGAAACTAAAGGTATTAAGAAAATTTCATTTTCTATTGATAGGTACCTCTACAATGATAGACATTAATTCAATGCTATACTCGATACTCAATTTGATCTTCCGCTTCCATCGATTTTACTGAATCTGGAACCTTAACATTGTCCAAGTCCTCTTCCCATATTTGAATAAGATGATTCATTTCTAGTAAATATTTCCCCAACATATCAAATTTCTCAACCAAACTTAAGTACTTACCTTGAAGACTCATGTTTCCTTCTCAAATCTTCAATCTCTTGACTTTGACTCAAGTTGACAACATCTACTTCTTAATTTGGTGCCTAAAAAATAGCATCATCTTCATCATCCTTTGGATGCATTCTCTAGTCTAAACTTCTAAAAAGTGGATCATTTTCAACAAAAAAATGACTATGCAAACCATTCAATTATATCAATAATTTCCTTGGAATGAAATTGCTCTAGAAAATTAAGCTCCCCCATAATTTCTTCTATTTTATAAAGAATGGTGTATTTCTAGAAAAAATATTCTCAAAGGTTGTTAATTGAATTCTAGATATATGCTAACTCTGACTCTAATGCCTCAACACATTCTCCAGCCTCTCCATATGATTTGATCTTTGCGTTGGCTTCATCATCCCTTGGAGGCATTTTCTAGTCCAAACTTCTAGAAAGTGAATCAATTTCAACAAAATATGACCATGTAAGCCATTAAATTAGATTAATAATTTCCATGGAATGAAATTTCACTGGAAAATTTAGCTCCCCCAGGATTTCTTCTATTTTCTAAGGAATGGTGTCTTTATAGAAAAAGGATTCTCGAAGATTGTTAATTGAATTATGGATATATGCTATCTCTGCCTCTAATGCCTCAACACATTCTCCAGCCTCTCCATATGATATTGATATTTTCCTCGGGCTCATGCAATGAAACAATTTTAACCTATAGTTCTTGCCAGCATCTTTCTAGTTAATTTGAATTCCCAGCCAACAAGTGTTTCAGTGCATCATTACGTTGAACCAATCCTTTTCCCTTAGATACAACCAGGTCGAGATTTTTCTCAGGGATGATTTTTTCTCTGTGGTATCTTACTGGATCAACTTCATTGATTATTTAACTAACTAAGTTAGTTCTAGCACATTGCATCCAAAGGCTTCTCTCAGGGCAACATCAAGAGGCAATTGAGTTTTCTCCTTCATAAAATCATCATCAAATTGTGACAACTCTTCTACACATTTTTGGAATAAATCATTTTGCTTAGGAGATGCCTTCAACTTCACAATAACCAAATGTGCTTGAGCTTCTAGAGAAGAAATTCTTTTCATATCTAGCTCAGTAACATGTATTTCATCTTC
The DNA here is from genome assembly GCA_034641835.2 of Pinus albicaulis. NCBI lineage: Eukaryota > Viridiplantae > Streptophyta > Pinopsida > Pinales > Pinaceae > Pinus > Pinus albicaulis. The sequence continues at coordinate 1,130,196,506 of CM076583.1, read as the reverse complement.
AATTACTTCTTTAATAACAATAACAAATTTCTGTAGCATCACATCCAAGTGCCAATATGATTGAGAGTACATTTCCAAAGTGTCTTTCGTCACTTCTTCTGATCCCAAGATTTCCCTTTGAACATAAGTGAGCTTTGAACACAAAATTTCCTTCTCAAAAGAGAGTTGAGCCAGTTGGGAGACATTACTAGTACATTTCCCTTCAAACTGTGTCTCATTTTCATTGCACTTTTTAGATAGCTCCACACAGTTGGTGTTAATATTTTGAATCAATTTCTTATTGGTAAATAAAGCAGACTCAAACTCACCCACTATGGTTTCAAACTGTGATCTTTCTTTAATTCTTTTTCGAAAATATTCAACGGATTTATCTAACTAGACACACATGATATCAAGAGATAAGATATATTCTGGACTTTGTCGATCTCCTTCAGTGTCTTTGGTTCAACATGGAGGGAATGAATTATCTCCTAATTTTTTTCATCCATCTTATCATGTGGTGGTCTAATCAAATTTCTTAGTCTACTATGAATCTTATTAAGTACTCTAGCATCTGGTTCTCTTTCTTGTTAGATGAGTTCCACTTTTTAAGTGAGTTGTGAAAACAATCATTGTATCTCCATACTCTTACAAAACACATTTCTAGTTTGACCTCCAGGCTCCTAAAGTTGTTAATTTTTTTAATGGTAGCATTAACAATATCAGCAAGGCAGATATCAGTGGAGATCAACATGTAGGCAATCTGATTCAGAAAGGGAATTTGATGAACCTTGTTCGATGGATTCCTCTTTATTTTCTGAAGCTTGAAGAATTGAAACAATACATTGACTTCTCTCATCCTCTAATGAAGATGTATACGCAACAAATTCCCTATAAATATCTAGTTTATCCTGCAACACTACTGAATTCTCAAAAGCACGTGCTTCATAGTCTATAGTGGAGAATGCAAATCAATGATTTGAGAAGTATATTTCAATCCTTTTTTCCTAATTTCTCATTCTTTGCTATCAATGTAGCCAAATTCTCATCATTTGGTTCTTTTCTTGCCCACATCAATATCAACCTCTAGCTGCTTCTAAGTAGCTATGACATTTCTTTATATTTCCTTTCTTCCATAAGGTTCTTAAGAAAATCGACATCCCTTTAAAGTTGTCTGAGAGTATATTTCAAGCATCCTATCTCACCATTTTCATCCCTAAGATGTTGCAACAGAATGTTTTCATCCTGTACAAAACTAGGATCACATGCTTGGTGAGATTTTACATGGTATTCTTGAGATTGATCCTCTATTTCTGGCATAGGCCCTACTTCCAATATTACATCCTCATGTTAGGCCTTGAACTCAAAACCCTGAATTAGTTTTGACATGCCAAAAGGTACTAGAAAACTCAAATTATTTTTGACACATCAAAAGGTATCCTGCCACTTCCCTTGCCAAAGCTGTGTGGATATGTATGTAAGCATTTCTTAGACTACTTTCTGAAGCTTTTATGAAGTTGATTGATCCTCATTCAAGTGCACTTTCAGAACTGACATTTTATCAGCATGTTTAGAATCTTCCTTGGTGATCGGTTGTTATAGGTCCCTAACTTTAGTATCAAATGAAGATTTCTCCAACTTACATGAAATCTCCAATTCCCCTAAATTTATCATGCGTGATTGAAAATTTGTGGCAAGTTATGCCTTCTCTCTCTACTTCCAGTAATTGATGCTTTAGTGACTTAATAACTTTTGCATAATATAGTTGATATTTGATTCGATGAATTTCAGAATCAAAATTAGCTCTATCAGCTACGGAACCCTGAACTTCTGTCAAAATTTATTTGCATTTTTTTTGTAAAACAACATTCTCCTATTGTAATTCCTCCAGCTGATTTTAATTTGGATTTACTTTACAAAGACCAAGGATGAAATCTTGATCATAACCTTTCTGATTGTGTCCAAATCTTGGATGCTTCCGAGAGGCTGGTGTCCAACCCATGCATACTCCCAAAAGTCTGCCTTTTTTCCATGTTGGACATCTTGGGAAATCCAACTATCTGTTGAAATTTTATTGATCATTTTATTCCCTATGCTTGATCCTTTAGGGACATCATCATGCCATGAATCGTACAAGGTGGACAGGTTCCCTATTCCCCACGTGTGTTTTTTCATTCAAATTTTGACATAGAGGCATTTTTTGTCAGATATAAAGCACCAATACACTCTTAAACATGGAGCTTTGTTTACTAGTCTCCTTACCCTTACTTCTCATTCCAATTTAGGCATAATTATTTGTTTCCAACCTATCAGGTGCCACTTTTTCTCCTTTAATGCCTCTTGTCATGAGAAATTTTTATTAACTTTATCCGTCTCCTATAGCAGTGATCTCGGGGTCAGTAGATTGGACTTTTAAAAGATGGACATAGCTAATAACTATTAGATAAGGTTAATCTGTTTTCTAGAGAGAAACACATGGATATTTATTTACTGGTCTTCTTATCCCCACTTCTCATTCCAATTTAGGCATAACTACTTGTTTCCAACCTATCATATGACACTTTTTCTCCTTGACAAGACCTAGAACTCAAATTTTTTTATTGCAAATATCTAGTTCCTCTCCATTAATTAGAGCTCAGTTGCATTCTAGAATCCAGGTGGAAGTGGGGCTGATCTAGTCAAAATTTTGTGCAATGATGCATTGAATTTAGATTGTGCATTGAATGCAAAATAAATGCACTGGCAGAGGCTTGTCCAGACCTAGGTTTGATATGCATCTTGAGGTTGGAAATTTTTGGCGCATTTCTCAAGTTTAGCCAAATGGTTAATGTATCAAATATTGGAGGTCAAACATATAAAAACTCAAGCATCATGTTATATGTGTTTAATACTAATATTCCTTACTGAAAAGATGTAGAACTCATTCTTTTGATTGGGTATATCTAGTTTTTCTCTATGTTAATCATCTATTCTTTAATGTTTCCTCTTGATTATACCTAGGACCTAGCTGCATTGTCAAATCGTGTTGGATGTGGGGCTGTTCCATTGACGTTCTGTGTGTAATGGTGCTACTAGGCACACTGAATAGGGACATTGGGACATGCCTCTCTAAACCTGGGTCTGATGTGCACCTTACGGTTGCCAATGTCTAGTGTGTTTCTTTAGTATGCAAATAGTCAACATATTAAATGTTGTAACTTGGAACTAATTAGATATATGCAAACTCGAGCTTTATCATATCTGGATCAGATTTGTTCAGAACTAGACTTGGGTTTGTGGTAGCTCAATATTCCCTGTTGACAAGAGTTGACCAAGAACCAATTTTTTTTTTTATATTGGGAATAACTTGTTCTTCTCTGTGTATTTGTTGTTAATTATCTATTTTTAAATACCTTCTGTTTACTAGACCTAGAATCCACATGCATGCTTGAATTGGGGTGCAAGTGAGATTGATTTTGTTAAAATTTTTGTGTATGCATTCAATCTAGATTTTGTATTGGGTAGATTGAATATGGACACTGGCACAGACCCTTCTAAACCTAGGTTTGATATGCACCTTGAAGTTGCCAACCTAGTTTTGATATGCATCTGGAGGTTTCCAAACTCTGGTCCAAAGGAAATTCAACCATTTTGTCTCCAAGGCTCACTACCAATAACTTAACAACAACAAAGATAATTGAAACCATCAACTCTGGATAATGGAAGTATGTAGGAATTCCTATTACAGGTGGAAATTTTTTTACTGTGTTAAAGGATCGACGAGGCTTAAGGCTAGAGCCCAGATACACATTTATGATCTGGATACGGAGACAGAGCCACCCAGATCTGTGAAAAAATGCCACATATACAAATCCCATGCCACCAAAAGAGATCATGTACCATCTATATGTCACATGTTGAATTACAAGCAAATAACATTACGGTTTTGAGTTTTCTTTTTAAAAATTTTCAAGGATGTTTATCAACTATCTAAAACCCTAAACAACATATATTCTATTTAGACTTGTAGTTAGATTATTTATAATTGATTATTAATCTGTAAGTTTATCTTTGAGTATATCTTTGGCATCTAACAATAAAATCTCAAACATGGACTTGGCATGCAGGGAATTCCTCCTTATCAGTCTTCCAAGTCAAATAGGACATATCAAATTTCAAATATGATGGAAGGTGGGGTGAAAAAATATTATTTTTATACTACTTTCACTAAATTTTCCTGCCTGTATTTTTCCTTTTTTGACAGATGGTTGAGCCAACACACCTACCTGTTGGCTTCTTGAAGTAATTTGTAACAGGTCTTACACATTACTGCAGGCAATATCTAGAAACGCGTCCTTTCATTTCTAGATATTAAAGTTTCAACACATCTAGGAAGTACACCTTTCAACCACTGGAGTTAGTTTATCAATTCTACTGTGTACCTTATCTCATTCTCTGTGCCAAAGGCAGTGACTTTAGCAATTAATTTGGTATCAGAAAGTCTTTCTGAAGTTTCCCCTAGCTTCAAGTGAATGATCCCAGTAAAAACATGCACTAGTTTTTTAACTCACTATTACATAAACTTATCTCTTGTTGAGACTTTGATGTTGTACTCTTGTTAATTACAATCCAAACCACCTATATTTGTGTTTCCTTCAAAAGTGGTTGAGTAGTCTCCAACATGTGCAATGGTGATCTCTTTTTGAAACCTCTAGGAACCATTGGGAAAATGCAACAAGATTAGATTACTCACTTAACTCCCCTTACTCTTGAGAGATTGAAGGCCCATGGACCCTTTTATGTTAAATATGTCTCTCAATCATATTCACCTTTTATATTGTGTGCTTTCAACATCAAATACGCAAGCTTCTCAAATTTGGGTACTGACCTCATGTTCAACAGTAGATCGGATTCATTTTTGTTTGTTAGTTTCCCTTGATTGTTGATTGATTGAATGCTAAAAATAGCTTAGAGATGTAGTAGTGCTATTCCTATCACAGATGGTACTTGGAGGAAAAATCTGAATGATGTTGTTTGAGGCACTGCCACTGGAAACATGAATGCACATGAATGATCTTGGCAAGATAGGTTCTCTATCACATGTCATTTCAACCTTAGATTCAGCCTTAAGCTCAAGTTCCTTTTAATATATTAGTGGGATACAACTTCCAGGGCTGTTCAAACTAATGGAGGAGAACAGAAACCACCATTATCACAAATGATGTCTAGATAATATCCTTGCAATCATTTACAGCCCCATATCCATTGGAATGGACCTCCACTGTTACCACATCATCGACTGTACATTGGTTAATTAATCTATAGAGATCACTTCCATTGAATAATTTCTTCCCATTTACAGCTGTAATTATGTCTCCCAAGACAGGCTGGCCATAAGCATCTCACTTTGTTGTTTTCAGTCCAACTTTTCTAGTTGGTCCATCTACATGACCATCAAGCACCAAAACTCTAGTGACACTCAGTTGATCAACAGACTCATCCAGTGCAAATTTAGTACCCAAAACGGGTCAAGTAATTTTCCCAAAATTTACTAACTGATCAACAATGACACTTACAGATCTACTAGAATTCAAAAGCCCACACCTAGTGATGCTCCTGATGGAGAGTATATATAAGTGTTTATGCCAATCAAATTTTTTGAACTATCAAGAAGAGGACCTCCAATGGTCCTGTCACTCCTTTACCATCTGTCTGAATCACATTGTGTATTGGATGGCCAGTAACAGCTGAAATTATCTACCTGGAAAGCCCACTAATGATAACAGTCATCAAGGTGTGATCCAAACCAAAGGGATTCCCAATTGCATACACTTTTTGTCCTACAAAAAGATTTGCAAAAATTTCAATTGCCATGGGTATCAATTTATCTTTTGGCGCATTCATCCATAGCATTGCAATATCATTATCTTGATCATCTCTAACTACCTCTGTGTCATGTGTTGACTGAACACCAATAGTTACTCTCAAATATAACAAGAAATTCCTGTTCTGATATGCTCTAGAAATATCTAAAACTGTCTATAATAGTGCTCACTTACCACTTGTAGATTTCATGAATCAGTTTGGAAAGGGTCTCATTAGTAAGATCCAAGATAAGCAGGTGGGAGAGCTTTAATTCTGACTGTAAGTTTATTTCAAAATAACACATGAAAATGCACCGAAACACATGTCTTGACTCTTTATAAGTTAAAACTGCTCATCTGAGCAACATGTCTCAAAAATTCTTATGCAATTTGAGATATTGCATCAAAAGGTTGATTGCCAACATCATCTCTACTTTAAGTAGATATTGTTGGATGAAAGAGAAATTTGCTAGCATTGATGCTAAAGGAATAGGGTTGGTTCCTCCAGCTGACATAGAAGGAATTTTGGCACTACGAAGTTCGGTTACTACTTGGGATATTTACAAAGTGTTGTTGCAGGGACATGAAAGCCATCATCTGGTTGAGCACTTTTTTACTTTCCTTAATTGTAAGTTAGAGATCCTACAAACCACCTAATATGGTTAGCCTCCTTTCAGGTAAGGATGGGCTTCCTTGACCCTCTATATCGATGTTTACAATTTGGGAACTTTTGCAGCTCCTGGAATAGTATCTTGGTTTGGTACCTAATGTGGATCTCATGTTGGAGTGTATGGATAGGCCCATGATTAGAAGATCATAATATGATTTGGGCAAGAAATCACCACCTCCTTTGTTTCGGTACTGTAGCAATGAAGATCACTTTGACATTCCTTTTCCAAATTTTTCCTTCTGGGGATGGTAAGAATAATTTTCAATTCATGCTTAGTAGTTCATGTGTATGTATGCTTCTAGAAATTGTGATTGGAAAAGCAATTTTTCCATTTTAAGGGTAACATCAAACCTAGTTTACAAATTTCGAAGAAAGGTGTATTCAATAATAGAAATTCCCCAAATAAAATGGCATATGCTTTTAAAAACAGCATAATTTCACCTAATCCCCCTCCTAACATGATTAGTGCATTCAATAAATATCAGTGGTATAAATATAAGATCAATTTATTGCCTAACTATACAAAGTAGGGAATCATATTCATTGAGGGGTGTTGTAGTACACAAATCCCTATAGTAGTCTAACTTGACAAATATAGATACATCCAAAAAGTCAGAGCAATATCATTTCATCAGAGCTGTCTTTGAAAACCATGTAGTACATACACTTTAATGCACATTATTGCATAATTACTCGCTTGCTACATCATTCAACCATTGCTTTACTAATTGCATATTTTTTTGTTTATTTTGATATGATATTATATAAAAAACTAAAATATCCAAGATGTGTTTTTCCAATTTGAAATATATAAGCCACTATTTCCAAAGATTCACTTCACTTGAGTATAACCAGATTCATTAGAAGTTTGTATGCATAAACCTACAACCAGATTCGTTAGCATTTTCTATAGAAAACAATATAGCCAGATTCATTAGCATTCTAATACGTAAGCATACTTTCCCGGTAAGCTAACCAAACTATAATAAACCAAAATGATAGGTAGCATTTGGGACATGACAGTCCTTCTCTTCAAAAGAAAAAATAAGAGAAGATAAGAGATCAATTGCAGATTAAGATGCTCACCTGCGTGAAAGGCTTTGGGAAATCCATCACAAAGGATAAGGCCACCTCCATCCCAACACTCCAAACAAAAATCATCATTATCACTTGGATCAAGTAGCTTTTTATCATAGGAATTTTTTTGTCTTGCAAGTGAAAGCGCTACCTCATGTAGTGAGTGCCCATCCATAAGGTAGATGCGTTGATAATTGTTGAACAATGGGCAATACAACAATAATTTAAAACCACAGTTGGTCCAGATATAGTCTTGACAAAAATAAAAAGGACAAAAACCAGAAAAACATCACAAATATACTGATGAAGTTCTACCCTTTACCCATACAACATGTACTTCAAACTCTGAAAAACACACCTAATAAACATAAAATAACCTAAATAGTAAAAACACAAATACTGAGCAAGTGACCCTTTGAAAGTTAATAAAAATGATCTCAAAATGTAATAATATATTTCCAAGGTAGTTATATCTCGTGTCATATACTCATATTTTCATGTCATCATCATGTTAGGTGACTTAGGATATTGTGCTGATGTCTGGAAGACTACCAACATTAGGGCCTAGGTAACCTCATCTGATTGCTTATGTGGGTTTTCGAACAACAACATTTCCAGGGTGTCTTGGACATAAGACTAGCTGCCTGGGGCCTCATGGTGGATCTCACTGCAAAGGAGGAAGTGATTATTTGGGTGGATACTAGTCCAGGAAGTGGCCAAAAAGAATTTACAACAAAATGCTAAGGGAGAGACAAGTTTGATAAATAGCTGCAAATTTTAGATAAATTCATGAAATTCCAAAGGTAACTTTCAAGAATAAAAACACGAAACAACCTAAATATTGTAATAAATGTGGAAAAATAATCGCAGAGGAGAAGAGTGTTTTCTGAAGAAATTGCACAAAGCAAAGAGGAATGGAACTGAAGGTAAAATCAGAGGTAGAGATGATAAAAATAATTTTTTGAAACTAAAAATGACCCTAAAACAGGCTGAGACTTAGTCACTAAGTTCCTAGTGGACTTAGTTAGACATTACATTGCTTATTTATAGAAGTACAAAATTGGTGGAGTGATCATCTTGTACTTGAGGAATTCAACTACATAATCATCAAATTTCTGCTTGGATTTTTCCTAAGACTCTGCTATTGGATTCTAATTAAATCACATTCATGTCTTGGTAGGTGGAACTTCTTCCACAATATTCATCTACATTCTTCCTAATTGAGGATGAAAAGCATTCCTCAGTGCCTTTTCCGCTAGCAAAAACATTTCCATCATAACAAGGCACAAAATGTCATCTTCAGTCTATCAAATGAGATTTTCTATGAGTTGAAAAACCATGGACATTCATTATATATTTATAAGTTCCAAATTCAATTATCAAGCCTTTTGATATTCATAGTTCCATCAAAAGGTTGATTGGCAACATCATCTCTACTTTAATTAGACATTGTTGGATGAAAGAGGAGTTTGCTAGCATTGATACTAAAGTAATAGGGTTGGTTCCTGCAGCTCACATAGAAGGAATTTTGGCACTACCAAGTTCATTTACTACTTGGGAGATTTACAAAGTGTTGTTGTAGGGACATGAAATCCATCATTTGGTTGAGAAATTTTGTACTCTCCTTGATTCTAAGTTAGAGATCCTACAAACCATCTAATCTGGTTAGCCTACTTTCAGGTAATGATTAGCTTCCTTGACCCTCTCTTCTACCATCTTCCATGTATATACATATTATCTTTGAGCCCTCCTCTCTCTTCTCCTTTTTCCTTGTACTTGCTTCTAGTGCAAACCATCAACCAAGTGCACTGATGAATTTTCTTCAATAATTTGAGTGATCTAATTAGGACTATTTTACAAGGAACAAGAACCTCTGAGATACCACGAACCTCTGAGATACCAATGGTTTGGACATTAATGTGCCTGTGGTCTGTAAACTTATGAATTTTCTATTCAATTTTCAAGTGCTTTCAACTCGTGGCTTAAATTTGTTTGGCTAAACATTGCAGATTATTATAATAAAAGTATATTATTATAATTCATTATTATACTGCATTATAATAAAGGTGGTTATTATATTGTTTATTATGCTTTGGCCTAAATTTGTTTGGTTAAAGATTGCAGATTGGTTTTTATATTAGTTATTATACTTTGGTTTCATGTGAAGTAATAATTGTTGACTGACAAGCCTTTAAGTGAGTTTCCTCACCGCCCTCTTCAACTATATTAATAAACTTGTCATCTTGTTTTAAAGAAATCCAGGAAAATTTGTGATCCTCTTCCGAAACTGTAGCTTAAAATAGGTGTTTGCCTCTCTTTAGGCACACCAACACTTATCTTATCAATATCCCTATGGAACCCCATATCTAGCAAATGGTCGACTTCATCAAAGTACAGGCACTTTCACACCCATTAAATGACTTGAGGCAATTGGGGTATTCTCTATATGGTCCCAAAGCCTTCCAGGAATGGCCACTAATATTTGGCAAGGATTTTTTTGTAGCCATTTCTGTTCTCTTGGTAATTTATTGCCCCCACTAACTACTTGTACACCAATATTTGCATGGAATTTAAACAAAACATTGGCCTCGACAATAGCTTGACTTGCAAGTTCCCTAGTGGGGCAAATGCCAAGAAAAAGAATAGGCAGCCTTTTATGATCTTGGAGGAATGGTGACTTCACTATCACCACAATAGTAGGAAGCATAAATGATATTGTCTTGTCGGCGCAAGTTTTAGCCTTGGCCAACACATCCTTGCTTTTGAGAATTGATGGAATAGTTTCTTCTTGCACAATGGTCATGCACTCATATCCCACTGTGTTGGCTGCCTTGAGTGTCAATGGTGAGATATTGTGCTGGTCAAATCTTGATTGGCTCCAATAATTAGCATCCCCAATAACCTTCACACTACTTGTTTTTGGATATGGTTTTTCAATAGGACTCAACATTGGTTGCTTGTGCTCCATAGGCTTCACTGAATCAAATTCATCATATTCATCTTTGTCTTTAGACTCATCTTTGTCATCACTAATATTTAATGCTTGGATACTAGAGGATTTAAAGCCTCTTTTTTTCAACAAGTCACCTTCTCCTTGGCTACTTCTTGCAAAGACCCCTTTACCTCTAGAAGTTCTAGAGAATCCATCATTATCATTATTTTTACCACGCTTCATCCAACAAAACATAGATGTATCCTGCTTATTAAACTAGCTATCCATATCCACTTCCTCTTCAAATGGATGTTTAAATTAGGCCTAGCTTCTATTACTACTTATTTTTTTAAAATCCTTTGTTGTAGGAAAATTTTGCGGAGACGAAGGGGTTTTGTTGTCCCAGTCATCTTCAAATCTGCAACCTTCATGACTTCTTGCACGACTATCACTCTTTTGAGATTGCATAATCTCAAGTGCTATGTACAGAGGTGAACAACATAATGTTTCTACTATCCTTTGGGGTTGCAGGGTCCTAGATTCTGAAATTTTCAGTACCATATTCTTGTCATTTGTTGAAAGGAGAATTCCATGGTTTTCAATCCCTATGTATAAGATTTTTTTCACATAGAAATTTTAGTCCAACAACAATTTGGATCATTATTTGTCTCACAATAGATTTTTAAAACCTTCCATAGAGTTGAATATATGCAACTAAATCATCGCTAGACATAAACATTGTTACTATGCACAAATCTGGTGCCCTTGTGCAAGAACCAATAAACTGGACTATATTTTTATGCCATACATTCCTCAAATTGAACACCTCTTGGATTGTTGAAAAATGTGCTGTAGTACACAATGAAGTTGTTGTGACTGAATAGGTTAGTGTGGTTAACATTGTAGAAGATGCTTTGAAAAGGCCTTTGGGCAGCTTCAGAAACCTAAAAGATTCAATGCGGATTGTGTTTTGAGGATAGAAAAAAGCTTCATCTATAAAGAAAAGAATTTGGAAGATAAGTTCTCTAGGTAGTATTTCTCTTTGAACAACACCACTAGTTGCAGTGGATTGTCAATATTTATAGTTGTTTATCAAGCTTCAACAAAAAGCTTATCCTTTTTTGATTGATTATTAATTGATGGATTCATTATTTATACTTGTTTCTCTTTCTTGAAGTTTTTGTACTAACTATTTTGAACTAATTGAGGATTAAACGTTGGTGGTATTGTAGTAATATGTTAAATTCTTGTTTGAATTGAATCAAGTCTTTGCTGTAAAAGAACAATCAATGTGTTATATCTTGGAAATTACAAGTATAGTAAATATGGGAAAAATATTGTTGCTTTGCATGTAAATCTGCAACACATATCAAAACTACTCTTATTTTATCTTTTCATTATAATGATCACTGATATTTCGAGATTGAGTGATTGAAGATCGCCATAGTTTTTCCCTCAAATTGGAAGTTTGGTGATGGAATTCAATGTGGATTTTCTATTCAAGAATCATATAGCAACTGGAATCTGAAATTTACATTCCAAAATAATCCTTTTTGGGGGATTTCTAGTGGTGATTGCTACATAGCTTCGATGTTGGAAAATTTCTCCAAACCACAACAACTATATTGTACCACAGGTGAGGAAAACGATGAGAAGGGAATTGTCTTTGCAATTTATCCACTTATATTGTAGGGATTCATAAATATAAGCAAAACATTAATAATTTGATATAGACTAGCTGGCTTATTCATATGTGATAATGGACCCAAATAGTAGTTCTTATCTGAAGAAATGCTCATTATACTTGGACATTCTTGACATCATCGACCTCTAGCCCTGGACTTATTCACTTAACCTTCTACATTATCCGATTATATACAAGTATATGAGGCTATCCTATTAGTGTATCCTTTTTACTTCATTTCAGTTTATTCTAGACTTAGCTTTGGCATTTTATAGGAGTTTTGTTTGCACTCCCACATTGTATAAGTAATCTACAACTTGATATTTTTAGCATGTAACTTAGTTGGCATGATTGTGCGTAATATTTCATTGAAGGTTGAATACTAATTTTACTAAGGTGTTATTTTCTATGGTGATGTTTTATTTGCTTTGTTTATATAGGTCATCTGGCCACATAAAAGCCACTATTTCCCAACTGAAGAAAACTTGTTCGAGTTTAAATAACATTGACAATATTGCTGATGTTGAGGTATATATCGTATAAATCCTTTAGTCTATTTTATTTTATATTCCATTGTTCATCGTCTTTCATGTATTAATTTGCATTGTATCTTCTTTCTTTTTCAGAAAAGGAACTCAGTATTGATGGTAAGAAGCAAGAATTGGAGAAAAAAGAGAACAATAAAATTGGAGCAACAAAATGAAAATTAAAGAGAGAGAGAGAAGATAACTGGTCTAGTGGTACCTGTAGAGCCAATATCCCGCATAATACACACACATAGAGATTGATGGTCAAGTGTTCAGAGCTGGTGAATTCACCTGCAATGCCTTGGAAACACAATGATAATGTTTTGACGTGACGAAACAATATTTCATATGTAAATTGTACTCCAACCAATATTAAGTTAGAAACTCATATTGTAGTACTTGATATTTTATATAATATAATTTATGTGGTTGAAATTTTTTATAGTTTCACTTGATATTATTTAATATTGTAATTAACATATGTAACTTTGTGTTTTCATATTAGATGAATATGTACAATTTTTTTTTTTTTAGTTTCAAAATCATACTAATTAATTTATGTTGATTAATAATGAACACATAAAAACAATCTAAAACTACTAAATTATTAGTTTATGTTTATTAATGATGAACACAAATAAAACGAATATACAACTAAATTAGTTTCTTATAATGATTGCTAATGAAAGTAAATGAAATGAATATAAACTACTAAAGTAGTTATTTATATAATGAATATGAAACTACCAAAAAAAGATAAATGAATACTACACATGATAAATTTGTGATTACAAATTACGACTAAATTTTGCATATATATGACTATTAGTAGCTAATTTACAATATCTTATAACACGACCAAAATTTATTCATATTTATTTGGTCATTAATTGGTTTCAAATGATGACTATTAGTAGTTAATTTACAATATTACAAATGACGACTAAATTTTGCATATATACGACTATTAGTAGCTAATTTATAGTATCTTATAACACATCTAGTCATAGTTCTTTGGTCATTAATTGGTTTCAAACGATGACTAAAATTTGCATATATACGACTATTAGTAGCTAATTTACAGTATCTTATAACACAACCAAAAATTAGTCATATTTCTTTGGCTATTAATTGGTTTCAAACGATGACTAAAATTTGCATATATATGACTATTAGTAGCTAATTTACAGTATCTTATAAAACGACCAACATTTTAGTCATATTTCTTTGGTCATTAATTGGTTTTCTCTTGTGATAATTTAGTAATATATTTTGTTGTATATTTGGTCATTAATTGTGGCAAATAATGACTAATTCAATGAGTAAATTAATGACTAAATATACTACTAGACAATAAAGTTGAGACAACCAATTAATGACTAAGCTAAAAACGACTAAAAGTTGGTCGCGTTATAAGATACTGTAAATTAGCTACTATTGGTCACCGACCGAAAAATAGTCATTTATAAGCAAATTTTAGTCGTTTTTTCAGTAAATAATTAGCCATTTTTTACTAGTGACACCAACATGTAAATTAAGTACATCAACATGAACATAAAATACATGGACCATATATATATATATAATGTCAAAAATATACAATTGTAAGATAAATGCATATAAATGTAAAATATCTGGTGGTACATCAATACTAGTACTAGTCGATGCCTGCTCAGTCGATGGTGCAGGCTCATGTTCAGATAGATGACGTGCCTGCTGATTAGTCGATGGTGTAGTATGCTCAGGAACTACCTACTGATGAATTGTTGATGATGGAGCCTGCTCAGTGGATGGTGTGGCCTGCTTAGATGAACCTTCCTCCTTAGATGGACATGTCTGCTTAGGACTAGGTGTATGCTGAGATGGTGCAGACTGGTGACTGATCAAGATTGGATATTGGCTGCTCATCATGATCTCTGGCACGAGGTGAAGGAGGAGGACGAGGAGTACTAGAATGATGATCAATCCCCTCATGATCATGATCATCAGATGAGGCATTGCTCTGTTGTTCATCTCCATGATGCCTACCCCTCCTAACCCGCACCAGTGCTTTGGAAGCTCTAACGATATGACGCATGAGGGTCATCATATCGCAGGGCATACCTCTCTAGAGCTGTGTGAGCACATGATCAACCTATATCTCTATGATCGTAGTCAGGCGGACTCCCTCATCAAATAGGAGTTGACATATTTGGTCACCCAAATCCATCTTGAATTGGGTGTCCGACCTATGCCTCACCCTCGTGGGTATCTGCACCCGATCAGGATTAGGTCTGTCACCCTAATCCTTTGCCTCTGCCATCTCCTCATCAACATATACTCCTGGATCATTCAGTGGGGGTGGAATCATGTCCCCAAAAAATGTCCTAATATCTGCAAAATATATAGTACACAACAATAATTAGACACTTTCATTAAAAAATTTAATAAAACAAGTTAAAGAACGTGTTAGAACAAATTTGATAATTCTAATTAATTAATTAAGACAATAAAATGAAACTATATTTATTTAAACGAAAAACTAAAATTACATATCGCATCTGGTGACTCATCATGAAGAGGACGTTGGTACACCCTTGCCAATCCAAACTGGTGTACAGACATGGAACCAGAATGAACGAGTGATCATCAACATTGGATAGAAACTCCAGTGCATCAGGAGATATCCTGGTGGGAAAGTCAGGCTGGCCCCTCTTAGGCATCATCTGGCCCCACATCTGCATGTGTACATGCAACATCGACCTACGAGGCTGCTAAACAAAAGTAGGCCTCGTCTCTGGAAACCTCTCAAAAAATAAACAAAATAACTTTGAAGCAAAAGGGAAGGTCAACTTCCCATGTGACTACAAACAACATCTATCTAATGTTGTACAAAACTGTTGCAAAAAAATTGAAGACCATCTCATAAGTCGTGGCGCCTGGAATAAAGAATAAACATAAAATAAAAGCGGGTAACTAATGTGTTTCCTGTCACTGGTATAGTGTGAAATAGTCTTCAACAGTAGTGAGAGGCACCTCATCTCTTATGCACCAAATGAAGCAATACGTAACTGACCACCGGACACCTGAAAATCTGTAGGAGAAACTATATCATTCCTAATGTATCTCTAGGAGTACGCCAACTGACTCCTTGCTACATAGACGATGGGGACATCTGGGAACTAGGGAAAATCTTGCCCTCTCCTAGATAGTTCAGTAATAAAATATATGTCCTCCTCAGTGGGCACAAACCACTGGCCAGGACGAACCCGGATAGCATGTCAGTGGGCATCCCACTTGAAGATCAGCTCCCCCAATAACCCACTATGGCCCTTTAAGGATGTAGCCCCCTCATAGAACTTGAGGAAGCCTACCTCCCTTAGGAAAAACTAGGTGGTTGCCATAATAGGGCAAGGGTACATAAGTCTCTCCCTCTCTCATGCCTCCCACAACTAAATCACATTATACTGGTCCTCCATATGTTCTTGTTGTTCCCATTGTCCTCTCAGTTGGCGTCATTGAATGATTCACATATTAAATATATATTTTTTATTAAATGAGAAATGTGTGTATATCTATATATATATATATATATATATATATATATATATATATACACACATTTCTCATTTAATAAAAAATATATATTTAATATGTGAATCATTCAACGACGCCAACTTAAATATATATATAACTTAAATAAAAACAGTTAGTGCGCCCCAAAAAACAGTCATGCACCGGTACTGGTATGTACATTTTTATCACGCACTGCGCTCGGTGCACATGGAAAATGTTCGCGCACCGCAAGAGATGGAAATATTTTTTTGCGGTGCGTTGACGAAACTATCTGCCCTAGTCAACGCACCTCCCAACAACAATACATGGTCAATGATGTGGTCTTGTAAATGACTGCACCATTGACCATGTACTGCTGTTGGGCAGGCGGTGCGCTGACCTAACTATTCAACCTGGGGCGAATAGTTTGGTCAACACACTGCCTAACAACAGTACATGGTCAACGGTGCGGTCCTGTAAATGACCACACCATTGACTATGTAATGCTGTTAGGTGGGCAGTGCGCTAACCTAACTATCCACCCCTGGGTGGTTACTTTCGTCAACACACCACCCTCTCGACACTAGTACAAAGTCAATGGTGCGGTTGTTTAAACAACCGCACCGCCATGCTATTTTTAAATTTAGTCACGGTGTGTGTTTTTTTGGTACTGCACTAGAACTCAGTGTAGTTTTCGTTAACATCGTTCTCAGTGCGGCCTGTAAATTTACAGGCAGCACCACGAATAGTGCGAGCCGAACGGCTTGAGCGCACTGCGCATAAATTTTTTTTTTAACGGTTAATTTTGAGTTTTTTCCAAAACCTAAAACACTAAAATGTTTATTTATTGAGTAGCAAGTATAATACCTGTACATTTGCATGTCAAGGGTAGCATATTTGTTGAGGAATTTAAGAAACACAATTTTCCCACCGTTTTGAAAATTCGAACTCCACAAGGTCGGCAATGGACAACAAAAATGCGTGCAATGGTAGCACCAATGGTAGGGCACCTCACACAAGACAAACTCACATCGATGCTTGAGAGGTCTGGAGCATTGAAGAAGTAAAAATGACGTTTTTACGGCCGATATATATATATATATATTTTTAATTTTTTTTTTTAATTTTTTTTATTTAACCTTGTTTCGGTGCGTGGGTTTTTAAGATGCACCAGGCTGTATTATCGATGGCGCATCACACGTGGTTACGATGCACTGGATTATAGAGATGCACCGGGCCTGTTTATATGTATCACATCGGTGCGCTATAGTACTTAGATGCACTAGGCGGGATTGTACGGAGAGCACGGTGTCTCGGTGTGCCAATTTTTAGTACGCACTGGTGTGTTTTGAGTAAAATGCACCAATACCATTTATGATGAGAAACACACTGCAAAAATAACATCCGCAAAAACCTCCACTCACCAACCTCCTCTAGAGACCTTCGCTACAAACGTATATATGGGCTATTTTTATAATGGGTTCCTCAAAAACATCCGCTAGAGGGTCTTTTCCTTGTAGTTCTCATGCCTTTCCAAATACTTTGTCACTTTCCATAGCCATTAATTAATCACAAGTGATCCTCATCACTATGTTTTTTCCCAACATTCAACTTGGAATACGTATCCCATGACCACAATCTTATTTTACTTTTACTAAATTTATTACTTGGATTTTTAACTAGGGCTGTTACATAGTACTTGAGGAGGATGGGATTCGTGGTTGACTGTCTGGGCAAGAACAAGAACAATCTCTCTTCCTCAACTTTTGACATGACTTGAGGTAGTATGGTTCATCATCTTACTGGTATTCCCCTCAAGTTTAAAAAGGAATGGCTCTATATACGCCTGCTAGTCGTTGAATACAAACATATTTTTACACAGATTTTAGAAGTCAAGGTTTAAAGCTTTCATTATGAGCGCTCTCCCCTTCAATCAAGAATTTGGTCCTCCCTCTATTTGGTTAAATTCTTTGTGGCTAGTCTTCCTACACCTCCTATAAACAAAGGTCCCCCCTGTTCGATATCCATTTCTCTCTCTTCTGGTAATTTAAGCTGGATTTTACGTCATTGTGTTCATAACATTATCTCTCCCTCCTATTAGACTTTCCCCTCTCATTACTCTTTGCCTCTCCTATATATTACCTCGCATAATATTTTTTCGTCTAGTTCATTTCTATGCCTTGAAAACACACATGGTATCGATAAGGACCCTCCTCTTAGATTGAGGGAAGCACTCACAAAAAACTCTAAGCTTATAATGTTGTTTGAAGATACTATTTACAGATTCCCAATCCCATCTTGCAAGAAATTACTCAGGCTGATGATGAAGTAAGAGACTATAGTGATGAGAAAACTGATGAAGAGGTTTTAGCCTCCATGGAAGATTGGGTGCCTAACCCGTGCCACACCCAAGGGCGTCATAACTAATATATCTCTATAATTGAGTTATATTGGATGTTGAAGTCCCTATTAAGATAAGTTTTTCTCGAACACAATAAGGCACACAAGGAGATCTTAATAAAAATAAATGAAATATATATGGAGCACAAAGATCTTAGCTTGGAACACAAAGATATCTCTACCTGGCTCACAAGGATTAAGGTGCTACTACTAAAGGGCAAAGGCCCTACATCATCGGGGACCCTTGTTGACCCCATTGATGTTTTTATGTCCTCATAGAGCTATGCATGCTCTCGTTGTTGAAAATTTTGGTATTCTATCTACTATGTCTATGTATAAGAACTTTATTATGATAGACAAATACAAATTAACTAGGTTCAACATGCATCTAATAATTTTTGTTTTGATTAAAGTATATTATAAATAGTATGTTGTATGTATCATGTTTTGGACAAAATCACTGCTCTTTAGGTGTTGATCTGGTTTCCCAATTGGCAAGTCAACACTAAATAATTAACCAACTATATATTTTTTTGAAAAATGAATACAAATTTTTAACTAAAAAACATTCAAATCACAATCACAGGTTTGAAAATATATATACAATGAATAAAAAACATTCTATAACATGTTATCAAAGTTTTCTTTTATAATAGAAAGAAATATACAATTTCTCAATTCAATTTGTTCTCAAGATTTAATGAAGTCAATACTCTCCATTTAATTGAAGCCCTGGAAAAGGGTCCATCCACATAAAGAGACTCGTTATTTGCAATAGCATAATTTCCATGTATTTTTAATTTTAAACAAGGGGAGTTTCACGACAGCAAGTTCCTGCCTTGAGTGGGAGCTTGAAGAAAGGTTTAGTGGGCACACTAAAAAATTCCCATAAGCTTTCTTTGACTCAAATCAAACTTCAAATTCCAAAATTTTCATATTTGAAACACCTCAACAAATCTTGAGACAATTTTTTGGAAACTCGAAAATTTCTTTCACCTTGTAACAAATGTCAAATAAGTTCAACCCCACAAGAGCGAATAATTTTTATAAAATTGGGTATTGTGTATGGCTCTAAACTCAGGTCTGATATGACATAAAATATGTTAAAGCTCCAAGTTTTTGACAAATATGGGAGAAATAATGATCAATTACATAAAACAGAACTCCAAGCTCAAGCCCACAACAATTCTGCCAATTATGAGGTTTACTTTCAAAGTTGAAAGTAGCATTGGGTAAAATTTACATAAATTATATTGCAGAGGAGAGGCTCAAGTCCTAGAGAAAGCTCTGATAATTACTATATTCATAGTGTGATTTCAATGCATGTGTATTGTGCAAAGTGTTTCCTCTCCATCCATTATTTATATTAATTTTCTACTTTGTATGGCTTGTAGCTCCCAGGGCCATGGAAAAATGTAAAAGTAGGAGCTAAAGCTCAAGCATGACCTATTCTCTGACTATGGGCATATGCATTGGGTATGAGTTTGTGGACATGGACTTAGTTGAATTCGAGTATGTTTCTCATTCAATTTCAACAAAATCAGGGGCAATAGAAAGGATAATCATTTTCTTATCAACATTCATACTTTCTTACTTCATTATAATTACCATATCCAGTTTGGCTGGATTATAGTCAGTGGTCTACTCTTTTTTTTTTTTGAGGAAAAATTGTAAATTTATATTAATTTGTAAAAATTTACATATGTAGATGCACATTATGCATTCCTTTACTGTCGCATACCACTCAAGAAGTTGGTGCCAAAATAATCAGAATGAAAAAAAAAAAACAAAAAATACAAAACAAAAAATAAGTAAGGGCCTAAGCAACAAATCTTAGTCGCCCTTTTCTCTCTTTTTTCTTTTTTACTTTTCGCCATCCTCCTTGATTAGGAGTGGTTGTAACAATATTTAGTTGATTATTTTCTTTCTTCCTCATATGTTCCTTATCCGAGTCAGAGCTCTTAGATGTATAAGGTCATTTGAAGCCTCATATATCCTTCTCCTTCGACATTTCTTGGTATGTGTTTCCTTCTTCTCTTGGATTTTGCGAAACTGATACCATTGTTCCTTCCTGGTTTAAATATTCATTCGTTGGGGATGTCTGCGGATTTGGATTTCCTTGAGTGGTGGGTGGTCCCAAATCTTCCTCTTCCTCTTCATCTTCAGGTTTTGTTGTTGGGAATTTCCACCCCTTTGGATTTTTGACTGATTTATTTTTCTTCCTAGGATCTTTCTTTGCCAACGAACATGTGGTCTGTAGATGTCTAGTTTTAAGACATATATGACACCAAAATGTTTTTTTCTCATAATCTATGAACTGGGTACAACATTGATTGTTGTGTGTCAAGAGGATACGGTCAGGTAGTCCTTTACTAAGGTCTACCTCAACACATATCCTCGCAAAATTATAAATTGATTATTTAGTTATTTGTGTATCCATCTTAATGTATCTCCCCAGCGTGTTACCTATTCCTTCCATAAATTTTGGATGCAAAAAATGGAGGGGTAAGTTATGCACTCTTACCCAAACCGGTATTTTGGAGATCGCCATTGAATTAACATAAAAATCTAGGAACCATGGTATGATAAATAGTCCCACATTTCCCCAAAACCATGGAACCTCATGTAAAAATTGATCTCTGATCTCTGATGATTCGAATTCTAATATGAAAAAACCCTTTGAGCATAAGCGAATCTCACATTTTACCATCAAATTCGTAAAGATCCACTAAAAAAGATCCACATGTTTTGGCCAGAAACCATTGAACTTGTAAATATTGCTTGGGATTGATAGGTAGTACAAATATTATTGATCTCTACAAGATCTACTATCATTACTAGAGTTTCATTCATCTTCTCTACAATATAGGGTCCAATAATATTGACAGTTTGTTCAAATTTACCTGAACCTACCGCCTTCCCTTTGAGGGCGTCTTTGAATGAAGTAGATTCATTGGAATTTCCAAACGGATCCTAGCCCCTTCCTGTAGAAGATGATCTGGGTGGAAAGCTCACTCCTAGGGCACCACCTTGCAATCTTAAATTTATAATAATGGTAGAGTTCCTTCGTATACCATAGTCTTTCAACTCGATCCCATCCAGCAATACTTTCCCTGAAAAAATCATACTTTGTAATGAAGTAGGAATACTTGTGATATTTTTGGTAATCTGCTTCAGATATGTGACTTTATTTGTTACCTGCACCCTTTGCAAGATCAATTTTCCAGTAAGGGTTTTGATAAAAACCCAAAACAAATAATCCAAATTTGTTTATGCACATTGTCTTATGCCTTGAAAACTCCCCTCTATTTGTTTCTCATCTAGATATGCGTCAGAGAAATAGATCTGGCAGCTGATGTAAGTGAAAATTCATAGATCTTGATGCATGTCATCGATACCGCCCCCACAAATGTGATGTAACTTGATCCTTCCTTCGAAAAATACAAAAAAACTACGATATGCATCTAGGATACCCTCATGACATCGATCTTGTGGCAGGTTGGGCTTCTTCAAATCCTCCTCTGTAAGAAAAACATTCTCATCGATGAGATCAGTGAGAAGCCTCATGAGCTCTAGCAGCCATTGCTGCATGTGAAGTCTAGAGACCGAAACTACCGCATCCAGTGACGACGATTTCAAATTTAATTTTCCCTCTAACAGACCTGCCTGTATAATAACATGCAAATATTCAGCTTTAACCTGAAAGTTTTGAAGACCCTAGTGAACGATGACTGAGTGGATGGTAACGGAGTCTGTGATCACTAATATTGGAGGTTGCGAATCCATTTTATGTGATCTTCAGATTGAGTTGGAAATAACAATGATGCACAACATGAAATTCAATATATTCTCACATAAAACAGTTTTCCCCGCACCAGAAGACCCGACCAATCTCACCAACGTGACCCCCTCATTCTTCTGAGTCAGGATCTGGCATTCCATGATGTAAAAATAAAAACCCTTCTCGAATAATAGAGTCTTGGGAATCGACACAATTTCATATCTATCACAGTCCTTCCTCTTCACAAGCTTGATTTGGTTCTTCAAAAGCCCCTCGCCCTTCATGTGACTCGAAAGAGCCGAAACCTTCAATGTAGAAACCATCGCCATTATCTTACCACGCAACCACCCAAGATATAAACCTTCGTACTCTAGCTCTAATTAGTTCATCACTTTCACCAAAATGGGAACAAATCATTGGTCTGTTGTTATTAGAACCAATTTTCCTTTTCTAGAAATGATTGGAGGATGGAACATGTAATGAGAGGATATGCACAAGTCATAAACATGTCTCATGTACTTGGGAAAGAAATATTAAGGGAGAGGATACCATCAGGAACAATGAAACTCCTTCTATGATGCTTTGTTTTAAGTTTTAATTATGCCGTAAGGCATTCTTATTTGAAAAAAACTCCCCTAACTGCCACTGTGTGTCCATGTATGAGCCATTGGATCAAATGTTAGATGATTGAAATGTTTTAGGCCATTAGATTCACAAGAAAATAGTTTTATATAAATTTTTTATAATGTTAGTTTTTTTTCCTTTTAATAAGTTAGATTGAATTTAGGTTTTGGTGACTTTTAAGTTGAAATGTTGTTATTAATTTTTTTTTGTATTTTTATATGTAAATGTAAATAGTTTTATATATGTTTTTTTATAGTATTTGTATTTTTTTTAATTATTTTTAATAAGTTAAATTGAATTTAGGTAATAAAATAAAATAATAATAAACTGTAAAAGTAGCCCATGGTATTCATGTGGTATATAGTTTATTTAAAGGGGGAAATTAAGATGGCCTAGATCAATCTTAACTCTGGATCTACCAAGAGCCAAGAGGGATCAAATGTCTTGATATTCAAACCTCTTTTAGAGTGAAAAGAGAATTGATCCCTTTGATAAATAATATAAATCTAAACTAACTATTTAATAAAATTATTTTTAATTGTTTATAACCATTATTCTTTTAAAATTTCACTTAATAAAATGTATCTAAATTTTCATACATTCAAATATAAATAGTTTTTCTTGCTCTATATTATTTTTGTTACAACTATTTTATTATTCCAAAAATGCATGGGTTTTTTGTTATATATTATTTATGTTACAACTGTTTTATTATTTATGAGTAGTATTTCTTAATTTATAAAAAAATTAAATTAATAATGAAAATTTTTAAAATATGTGTGTTTTTTTTTTAAAATTTTCAAATTATTTCACAGGTTTATCTTAAGCAATAATGATGAATGTTCATAGCTCTCATTTATTTATTCACACTAAATTTACCTTTAATTGCTTAGTTATAATATTTTGTAACTACATATATACTCTTCCAATTTTTTTTTGTTAATGAATATCAAATTTCTTCTATTAAAAAAAAAAAACAATATACAATCTTTAATTACCTAATTGTCGCTAAAAAACTTACATGTTTTTTACTTTATAATCATAAACTAATTTCAAATTATATGATGTCAAACTTACTCAAGTTTTTATTCTGAAATTTTAAACAAAGTTTTTCACTACATAATTTTAGCTTTTATAATTTTTTTATTTTTCAATTTCAAACAAAACTTACAAAATAAAAAACCCACCCAATCCTTACTGTAGATTATAGTTTTACAAAATTGACACTGTGATTAACAATGGAGTAAGTTGAGACAACCCTAAAGGGTTTTTTGTACATGTTTTATCATAACATTTCCCTCCATCCAATATATATTATAGAGTCTTTTGAAGAGAGAGTGCATTCTAGTTTATAACCTGATCCAAAATCAAAGAAAATGGCTAGGGATTTCACAAGTTATTAGTTTGTAACCTGATCCACAATCAAAGAAAATGGCTAGCGATGTCACAAGTTATCATTCACACTACGATTTATTGAAGTTCTTAGCTGAAATGGATCCTATTAGATGCATGGTGGTGAGAGACACTAAAAAATTCAAAATAGATATTGAAGTTCTCAGTTGAAATGGATCATATTAGATGCATGGTGGCCAGAGACACTAAAAAATTTAAAATAGATATCTGTTACGACATCGATATTGTCTACAAACCAACCAAATTTCCTATCTTATACAACAATTTCTAACAATAACTGCTCAATTTACTCTCCAGTTTTTGAAACCCCCACCCATGCTGGGGAGATCATAGTGTAAAATCAAATGTTCCTATGGTCTTTTTAAAGGGTTCATAAACAAAACAAACAATGAGAAAGTCAATATTGTGGTATACTAACTGATTTTTAAATCATTGTGACAAAAAAAACATCACATCAGCTCATGAAATATATCTAATGCTATAAGGATCTGAGGTGATAACAAAGTTTTGAATCATGATAACTAGGTGACAACCAAAACTAAGTTTTGGCTACAAGAAAAAAATTACAACAACTCACAAAATAAATTGATATTGCAAATGAACTGATGTTTGTGACACGTCTATAGATGTTTCCATTCATAAATTTCTTACTCATTTTGTGTCGAGATTGCTAGATAATGGTGAAACAAATACAGTGCTAATCCAAGTGATCGAGAGAGGTATTCACGGTGAGCTTGGAAAACTAGGAATGAAGATGCTTCTAATTTTCAATGAAGTAGTCTTCAAAAGTTCCTAGCTCTATTTTAATTACATAAATGTATTGAAAACCAACTGATAGTATTTACTCCAGTTGTTTTATTTGGACGTGTTGCAAGATGATATTTATTGATATACAAGTTGTGCATCAAATTATTATGTAACGATTGTGACAAGAAGTTTTTAAATTATTGCTCTTTAGCTATATCTTATTAGTTTAGTATGTTTTCAATCAATAAGAGGCTTCAGAGTTTAAGAACTATATCTTAGATTTGAGCACATGATTCTATTAAAATTTATTAAACAAATTCATTTTTTACATCTTGTACGTTTAAATATGTGATTTTTGAAGTGATGATGACTTCTTTAGACACTTGATTAGTATTGTGGAAGAACTTCGATTATATCATTAAGGACTGTGAGTAGTTCATGTAGCAGTTGCATTTCTTATAACATATTTTCATATTTTGATTATTAATCACCAAAATATTTTCACCCCAATTTCCTATTTCAATATCTATAAAAAATTATATATATATGTGCATAGTTTATGTTGGTTTACATATATGTTTTCACCCACAATTGCCTATTTCAATATCTATAACTAATTTAACTCTTATAATCAATATCTTTGAAACCTCCACGACCTGCTTCCATGGAAGCAAAATTTGCCTTTCATTCCTTCACGATGGCTCCTTCTCCGCAACAATTTATTTCATTATGTTGGTTTACATATATGTTTTCACCCACAATTGTCTATTTCAATATCTATAACAAAATTTCCTGGCTCATAACTCTTATAATCAATATATTTGAAACCTCCACGACCTGCTTCCATGTAAGCAAAATTTTCCTTTCATTCCTTCACAATGGCTCTTTCTCTGCAACAACTTATTTCTTCTAGATTACTCTTTCCTATGCTATTACCTTACAACATTTCTTTTGCAATATATAGTGCAATTGCTAGTTAAACTTTGTGAAAACTAAATTACCTTAGTCTAAAAAAATGACTTGGAAGTACAAACCTGGCTCTCTACAAAAGAATATAATGACTACATTGAGTTGGATCTCAACATTCTTACAACTTAGGAGCCATGTCTTCATCAACAATGGAGCATATGCTAATTGTAAATTTTATTTTGAAACTTTTAGAAGGGGCAATTATCTCTCAAAAATTTGAAAGTAGGTTTGTGGGCTTGCTCGTTATAATGATTTCCTCATAAAATGTTTATAGTTATTTTCTAAAATATCTATAGTTATCTTTATAGTGCACGCTATAATTTTTAAATTAAGACTTTTTATATGTGCCTTATTAATATGGTGACACTTAGGTGAACTAGTGGACAAGATTCAAGGACATGTGGCCCCTCATCATTATTCCTAAAAAGTGATTTATATTCATAAAAAATAATATATATTCGATATAAACAAGTTGATTAGAAACAAAAAAAAATATAGTCAATAGACACCATCAACCCACTTGTCCCCTTTGAGAATCTCCCACAAAACTATTCAGTTACAACTAAACTGAGTTTTCAGGGCCTCTGCAAGGCATGAACCTGCTCATGGAAGCTCGGTAGAGAATTAGAAAATCGTTTATCCCTCTTAAGAGGGAAATAAATAGATACAGGAAGTCACCTTCCTGGGCCAAGCTTTGGCTTTTTAACATCTAATATTTCTGCATGAGTTTCTAGGACTTTAAGACATTGAAATTATCAACTCGGAACTCACATTTTTTTATCTTGATCAGGTATGAAATTCTTAAACAACTTCATGTGTTATGTTATGGAAAATACTTTTTGATATATGGGCAATCGATTTTGATATATGAAGATGATAAAAACTATCAACTATTATTCATCTCTATGCTAAACAAATTCTTAACTATTGTTCAAAAACTGTTTTTGGGTTTTCATGTAACCGGACATTTCAATCCTAGTAGCCAGGACCATCATTAGGATGAAGAAGATTTTTTGCTCTTTCCAACGTATAAGATGAGGGTTCACCTTCCTTAAATATGCATTAATATGTAGGCAAAGTGACAAGGATCACTATCAAAGTTATTGTTATATTAATAACCGCACCTTAAAATGTCCAGATTTATTGGTTTTTTTTTTTTTTCTTAGTAGCAGAGATATGCAGTTGATGCATGTCTTTCCTAATAAAGTTTTAATAATTTTATTCCAGGAGCATTTTTATCTTCAGATTTTATCATGTTTGGGTCTAGTGTTTCCATGGTCAAGCACACTGGCAACATCTCTTTTCAAAGTACTCCAGAAAATTGATTCTAACATATTTTGTTTAACTCGGTTAAGAATATTGAGTCCAGCGAAGACGTATCGTTCCAAATATCTAGATTAAAGGACATATCTCGAGGATGCTTCCTTTATACTAATAAAGAATTTCTAATTAGTATACAAATTTCTAATTTCCGCATAATACATGAGAAAAGATGCAATCACTCTAGTGAGATAAGCAACCAACAAAATTGCAACGACCCTTACAAAACCAGAGGACAAGATGGACTAAAAATCGGACATACAACTGCAAGATCACTTTCCAGGTCCAATTATTGTCAATAGTGTAAGGATTTTTACTCTATTTACCCGTGATATAAGGATTATTTACTAAGATGTCCAATTATTGTCATTAGTGTAAGGATTTTTACTCTATTTACCCGTGATATAAGGATTATTTACTAAGATTTACTTTGATGCAGATTAACAGTTACTGATATTTACGTGTGATGCAGATTAAGAGTCGTTTCTTCTGCTCATTAGTTGAGTAGTGTTAATAAGTCTATATCTAACCAGTGCAATTCCTACTATTCCAGCCAAAAGAGAGTAAACAATTATAAAATATAAAATATCAATTCGATTATTATAGGCCATGTCGTGACTGCAGGAACTCATAAAATGGAAACCTAAGTGCTAGGATAAAGAAATTTTTACTTCAAAAACCAACCTCATAACTCCAAGTAACCCAACCTAAGTTCCTTTTGGGTTGAAGGATTTATTTTTTCCCTTAAACTAAAGTTAGTGAGTTTTTATAAATTATTAGTTACCGCTTTGTTTAAATATAAAAAATTTAGATTTATATAAAATTTATTTGACCAATTATATAACTAGTTGGTAAAATATTTTATCTCATGAAAATTGAATGAAAATAAAATATTGAAGTTAGAGTATTTTTTTTTTAACAAAATATTTATACGAGGTGTTTAGTTCAAAAATTGAACCCATAACTTTTCAATAGCAAAAAATGTTTTAACAATGAGGAATCAACCAATTAAACTAATCCTCAATACTTACTTTTATTAAAAGTATTGTGATTCTACTAAATTTTTTATAAGTGTAACAATCTCTCGAATTAAATATTTATTTTATTGATTCAAAAGTAATTACTTATAAATAATATCAAACTTAATATTTTAGATTTAGAAAATGATTATGGAAAAAAATTTTAATTACAACAACTTTATTATTCTAAAGAAATTTTGTTTAAAATCATATAATTTTGTTTAAAATAAATATTTTCAATTTATAGTGACATGTAACACATTCATATTAATGAAGTAAAGATGTCTCACAACTCATAGAAGTTATTCTTTAGTGAAATTATTATTAGTCTTTGCCTAAACATGACTAGAGCCTTCCACTTGCTTGTTGACCACTATTAGTTTAACATTGAACAATGCAAGTTATAATGTTTAACTTTGAAAAAATATATTTATTTTTCAATATTATTGCAAAAAATATTTTTATAGGACTATAATTTGAAGGTGTTATTGTAGCCTTCGCCCCATGTAGATAACTACCTCCTATTTTTCTGCCATAATTTTTGGATGCGGTTGCAATATTTATGCCAAAATAACATATTTACCATCATACTACCCACCAAAATATAAACAAGTATTTGGATAAAATATGGATACGAACAAGATGTAAATAAATATGCTTATTAGGAATTACTACACACCATTATTTATAAGTTCTTTAGCACTTTAATAAGTAGGAGTAAAAATATAAATGTGAAAACTTACTATTGATTACTACCCACCAAAGTTTATGCAAGTCCTTACCCCTTAGTTGGCAATTAATATTTCCATTTTATACATCAATTTGCAATTTTTTGAAAGCATAATTGACACTTAAGTGACAAAGAATAAATTGCCTTGCAACACTTGTTATTAAAGATATCTATTACATCCAAATTTCTTCAAATTTACCTTTACACTTAAATAAAATACACAATGGTTATACATGTCCCTCACAATTATAACCATACTATATTAGTTCATGAGTCAGATGTTCGTATTAACTAATGTCAAAATTACTTGCATGACATAAGCACTCTACCTTATAAAGAGTGATGTGACCTAACACCTTACCATTCACATTGGGGGCCCTTATGAGCTAGCATTAAAATTTATCTTGCATTTTACATCACCTATCCCTAAGGTTGTGTGCATGAAAGTCTACTGCTTGGAATTTATTACTCCTACCTACTTCGGAGAATTATTTAGAGATTATTTGTCACCAGTCTTATCATTTATGCACACATTGACATATGTATATATCTCCACCATCTAATGCTAGGGTTTCAATCAGGTGGCTCAGATTATACTAGGGTGGTTAAGGGTAACCACCTTTCCCTCCAGGCTCATTGCAATGTTGTTCCTCTGTCTCCTACCGAACTCTGATTTGAAACTCTGCATCAAGGTTCTATCCTCAGTGAAATTGTTAATCTGGTAAGACAATCCATCATTTTATTCTTTGTTACCCAACCGTTTATTATTCTAAAGGATCTTATTAGGGTTTTCATTCTATAGCCACGGGGATCACATGTTGCAGGGACAATTCAGTTTGATGCGCATAATCTGCCTCCTTCACATGTATTTCTTGAGGTTTATTTTTTTGTATTTCTTTTTCCTTAGCTACACAAGTTGGCATAGGCGACCAGTGCCTTCCTTTGTTTTAATTGTTTCTAGCGTGTCAGGGTTCTCTTTTCCGCATGCCTCCTCTCCTACTGCATGGTATAAAAGTATCAACTTATCTCTCATTTTTTGGTATTCCTAAATTTGTGTCTAGCTGGCACTCTGGGTACTCTTTCGTAATTTCGTCATAATTTGTCTTACATGTGAGAAAATGGTCACGGATCCCTGCTCACCTTACGGTTGTATGCTCCAACTGCTCAATCACTAATTGTCAAGTGTTCCTTATTCCAAGTTTTTCTTTGGTTCTCACCCTTCTCTTTGATTCCTTCTCAAGTCAAGGGCAGGGGTTTCGAACATGCACATTTTATTAGTTTCTCTGATTATGGTTTCAGGTTTACTGGTCGTGAATTGATATCTCCCTATTATTTGAAGGGGTTATGCAATATGTTTCAGTTTTATCAGACGTTTGGAAAATTTCTTTCCGACTTTCAGTATAGAGTAGTTGATGGTTTCTTTCTTTCCCTTGAACATCAATATGGCGATCTTGTAATAATTTTTTTTAATATTCCCCCACTAGGGTTTTCCATATGTAAATTCAAGAGTATTGAGATTAATGAACCGATATTCAACATATTTCTAGCATATATTTAGTTACTCGTTCATGAATAATTATGTTCAGTTCATAAGCTAGAAGTGTTTTAGATTAATGCTGAAATTGTCGTGGGGTTTTGGTTAATGATTAATTAAATTATTGTTATTTTATTGTATACATATAGTTATGCATTCGAAGTCATCAATTTTTTATTTTTCTTATGTACTGTGACTTATTCGTTCTTACCCGTATCACTTATTAACTTATGTCAAAGTTTTTAAATGCTTGTAAGTTTGTTTTTATATTTGGTTAGAAACTCACCCAGTGACTGCAGGAGAAACCGAGTCTGAATCCACAAATTGTTCCACCTAACTTCGGTGACATTACTTTATAAGAAGAGGGACAATTTTCCCAGCGATCCTCTGGATCACAATGGAAAACCAACCCACTTCAACTTCTCTTGTCCTTCTTTCAACATAACAATGTCTACTGAGTTATTATAAATGTTGCACTAACTAGTGAAAGAAACAATTAGATTACAATTATTGGGTTTGTTCTCAAAAATTATTCTCTTGTTACAATTGTAAATGCTTGGGTTAACTTTATTTTTTATTTTTGCTATGCTTTCTTTCTTTTAGCACACAAAGACTCAGCCAAGTGTTCTCTTTTCTTCACATTCTAGATAACACAAGGAGTTGTTTTTTTTTAAAGTGTAGTTCCCATTCACATGAGAAAGCTTACTTTCTGTGGATGCGCATCAAAAATAAATAGAAAGAAAACAAGATACCAACTCTCTTGCTGTTTTTTCTTTTTCTTTTTCAGAAAAAACACAAACTTTATTTTCTAGTTGTCATCGTTACACACATGCAAAAAACATAACAAATTCAGTTCAAATAAAACAACACTTATCTGTCTTAGTTAGCCCTGTTAGAGAAATAGAATCAGGGTGGGACTCTGATATCCTCCCAACCTATGAGACTGGCGATTACGTCCAAGCCTCCCCCCCGAACCCATTTAGTTTCTAGAGAAAATTAAGACAACTTCCTTTCTGAGACCTCAAGGCCCCAAGTCCAGTCCACAAATTTTCTTGGGGGTTTCCACTGGCTACAACCAACTCAATAAGACCCCTCCACAGTGCAACTACTGCTTTGGACAACGCCCTATCACAAGCTTTATTTTCTCATCCTCTTCTTCTTCCTTGAACCACTCATGGCCTCCTCCAACTAAGAGATTTATTTTTAATCTCTCTAGGGAAGGAAGCAACTGTCTAACTACATGGAAAATACATATTTTCTTTTAAAGTATTTCCCCCATCATTTTTCTGACTAAGCATAAATTTCTTTAAAGAAAATAATATATTAATAGATAAAATATTACTTTTAAGTTATTTTACCAACATATATTGCATTACAAAGACTTGCACGGTAAAAAGGAAAGGTAAATAATGATTATTTAGATGACCAAGGGTGTCACATCTTCCCCACCTTTAACAAAACACCGTCTTCGGTGTTTAATCGCACCCTTGGAACATGTTAGGCTATGATTCCTGCATCAAGCCTTTATCCTCCCAAGTGGCCTCTTCCAAAGTGCCTCCACTACACTTTAACATGGGTGACAACTCACTTCCGTAGCATTTTTTCTCTCCGACCGAGAATACGTAGACGATTTACCAGGAACTCTACTTTTGATTCTACCCATCGCAAGTCATAAATTGTTATTAGATTATGGACACCTGATAAACAACTTTACTGAATTAAAATAATTTATTTACTAATTGTTTATCTGTACTTCCTGCCAGTTAATAACATGTTTAGAGTCATATACATATTTCCTTAGATAAGAGGCACGAAACACATTATGGACTTAGATTTAGCTAGGTAATGCAAGTTGGTATGTGACTAGTCCAACTCTTTCTAAAATTTGGAAGGGTCCACAATATCGAGGGGAAATTTTTTCACATCCCTTGTTGGGTGCTCTTTTTAGGCTTCACTCAAACTTATACATGATCCCCCACCCGAAACTCCCTATAATTCCTTTTCCTATCCGCATAATATTTCTGCTTGTCTTGGGCAACTTTTAAATTGTATCAGACTTTCTTCACAATGAACTTCATTTCTGCCAACATATCAAGTTCCAACATTAGCTTATCTTCTGGACTATTCCAATTAATAAGTGTTTTGCACCTTATTCCAGGACTCCATAGTCAAAACGCTACTCACAGTTCCCAACTTCCTATCTAAAATGCATCATTCAGTTATAGCGCTTGTTGTGGCTATTTATACTTGTGGTATTGGGCCACTTCCTTGGAAACACCATATGCTCATACCACTTCCGCTAGGAAATAAGATTCATTATGCCTCTAATACTTGTGGTTGCCATCACCTCTTAAAGGCTTGATAAACTATCCACTCTTCCATAACAATTGTTGCCTCTTATGCCTGCATTTTAATCCAAGGATTATACCTTCGCCTATGTGCAAATATTGCAGTGAACCCTTTGTGGAATTAGATCACCCTTATCATACTTTTTATCACTAATATCTCAAAGACATCACTGGCATCCACATCGTTGTCTCCATGATAATATCATGCTGTCTCCAACTTAGCATTTTGTGGTTCAAGAACTTGCATTATCTATCTCTACCACACCTCACACAATTTTTTGCATAAATAATCTACCAAACCATTTATGCTCCAAGCTCAACTCCATGCTCTGATCAACACAAACAAATCTAATCATAGCTCTAATTGATCTGTGCATATATTCTACCAAGCCATCCATACTCAACTCTAGCTCTGATATTCACTAGGCTCTAATCAACACACAACAACTTTGACTACAACTCTAATACCAATTGTTAGGATCACGAAACTGAGAGGAGCAGTGGTGTCTAAAGATACCATTACTTGTGATACTAATGGCCACAAGGACAAATTTACTTGGAGTTCTTCGCCATTAAATAGGCTATATTCCACATGAACACCAAAAACAAAACCACAAGTTTTCATAAACCTAGAGCTTGAAAATCGTTAATAATTTAATCGATCCATATTTACTTGAAATAAATAAATAAATAAATATATATATATATATTTACTATAATTTTTTAATTAAATATTATATTAATATTAATATTTTTATGTGTCAAAATAATAAATGTACTAATTGAATTCCCATATTCATACTTTATATATTTACTAAAAGGTAATAGTTGAAATTTAGACCTACTCAATGAAGGGTATTTGAGCTAAAATTATAACTTATAAAGTAAGGAAGAGCCATGATATAGTTATGACATATATTGAGTAAATTTACATAAAGTAAGGAAGGGTTTAAATATTATTTGGTGGCATTCTCAACTCAACTTGATGTGTGAAGAAGTTAATGAAGGATATATAATAGCTACTTCTACATGGATTTATAATTTTTGGTTATTTGTATGGAATAATGTTGGGTTATTTATGACTGTAATCCATGTGACAGACAACTTATACTATGTGATGTTAATATAACATGATTACATTACAACATTTATGGTATGGAGAATTAGCATGATTATTATTTTACTAAGAGGTTATTTATTATCAAGTATGGGTAGATGTCAAATGTAAATGTTTAACGTTTAACATTTAATAAATTTAACCATTAACATATTTAATATAATGTTAATGTTGGTCTTATTTAAAAATCGATATAATTATTATATATAAACAAAATATAAATTCAAGGTGGAATTGCTTCGAAGAATGTGAAGAGGAACTATGTTTGTGAGAAAATGTGAAATAACTGAAGTAAAATAGTTAATTTAATGTTGTTGGACTCTAGATTTTGAATATAATATTCTAAAATATAATATTTTTATTTCAAAATAGAATAGAATATATTTTTAATAAAATTACTCATTTTTTATTGGGTTGAGGAGTGCTCTCCAACCAAGGATGCTCGAGACTTGTAACATTAACGTAAACATTTGACTTCGTAAAAATAAAAAAAAATATGCTAGAGATGTGTCACTTAATGTAACATAATACAATGTAAACATTTTAACTTGGTGAAAATAAAATAAAAATAACCCTATAAAAATTAATAATTAAAAAAAAAATGACCCATGGTATTCAAGTGTAAGATAACCTATTTAAGGGGAAATTAAACTAGCCTAAATTCATCTTAGTTAGATGTTATATTTAGATACAAAATTATCTCTAGAAAATAATATGGATATGTTTTGTATTTTTTGTTTGTATTGTTAAATGGATGAATACATAATGTGTATATATTCCTAGAAGCTTTAGATATCCTTGGAGGCTATTGGGTGATTCACGAAGGTATTTTTAAGAAGTGTAAGGTTAAACAAGATTGCAAAAAGTAAAAAACAATAGTTGCTTCTTCATTCTAATGACTTATTTGATAGTAATTTTAATATAATATATGTAATATATTCGCTTACTTTATGTGTTACAATGTGCTATAGAAATAGAGATTTGATAGATCTAGGATGGTAAGTTTAGAAATGGCTTAACATGAAAGTGAGTTGGGGTGAGGGGAAGAAGTGAGATAAATATTAGGTAAAATGTAATTACTAGCAATTTCACCACATGTTGCAAAAGAAACATCGTAAGGCAATAACATATGAAAGAGTAGCCTAGAAGAAATAAGTTGTTGTAGAGAAGTAGCCATCGTGAAGGAATGAAAGACAAATTTTGCTTCCTTAGAAGCACGTCGTGGAGGTTTCAAAGATATTGATGATAAGAGTTATCAACCAGAAATATACAGTTCTTAAACTACGAAGCCTCTTCTTGACTGAAAACATACTAAACTGATAAGATATAGGTGAAGATAAATAATTTAAAAACTTCTTGGCACAATTGTTACATAACAATTTGATGCACAACTTGTAGAGCAGTAAATGTCAGCTTGCAACACGTCCAAATACAACAATTGAAGTAAATACTATCAATTGGTTTTCAATGCATTTATGTAATTAAAATAGAGCTAGGAAATTTTGAAGACTACTTCATTGAAAATTAGAAGAATCTTCATGTTTGGTTTTCCAAGTTGGCCGTGAATAACTTTCTGGATCACTTGGATCAACACTGTATTTCTTGCACCATTATCTAACAATCTCTAGACAAAATGAGTAAGCAATTTATGAATGGAAAAACCTACAGACGTGTCACAAAAATCAGTTGGTTTTCAATATCAATTTATTAGATTGATATCAATGCTTGTAAACTATTATAAACATAAAAACTGAAAGGCTTACTAAAAAAATGATACAATAACTTGTCATCAACCTAAAACTGAAATGATTAACATATATCATTGCAGACAGGGTTACAATTTTTCATGGATAACCATTTTTTCATGGATTAGGTGGTATGTATCAACAAGAAAAATATTAAATTTTGTTATAAGTAATGCAACTGCTACAAGAACTATTCATAGTCCTTAATGATATACTCAAATTTGTTTCACAATATTAATCAAGTGTCTAAAGAAGCCATCATCACTTCCACAATCACATATTTAAACATACAAGTTGTAAAAATTGAATTTATTTCATAAATTTTAATAGTATCATGTGCTCAGATCTAAGATATAGTTCTTAAACTCTAAAGCCTCTTATTGATTGAAAACATACTAAACTGATAAGATATAGCTGAAGAGAAAGAATTTAAAAACTTCTTGGCACAAATTTTATAACAGTAAATGTTATATATATATATATATATATATATATATATATATATATATATATATATATGAATTTACTTTAAAAATAAAAATTTAATTTATTTGAATACATTAAATAAATAATTATTAATTTAACAAATAATTATATCAAGAAAATGCAAGGACCGTGTTACAGTGAAATCTTACTGCAATACTGCTTCCTTGAGCCTTACAAATCATGAGGTCTATGTTGAAGTTGAGTTAAAGACCTTGTCTGATCATGCCAACATGAATGCCTCATGAATAAAGAAATAGATCGTGATTTACTACCTTCAAAATCAAAGGTTTTTTTGGTGCAGTTACTCCATATTTAATCTTGACCACTTCCTATTGAGTCACCTATGTATTATTTCCCTAACTATTCAAAAGATCACATTGTTCTTTACGAGTGATCTCCTTGGTGTCTGCCATGTTCTTGTTTTTTTTTTCAGTATCGTTGATATGAAGTTATTTTCTTTTGTTCTTTCTAAAGATAGTAAAAAATGTATGGAGAGGTGTCTTTCATCACTTCAAGAGCAATAAAAATAAGGCTATTGAGAAAATAATTCCAACACCGAGAGAGATTCGGTAGCATTTATGGAATTGGCGAACATGTCTTGTTCTGTGGTGTTGGCTACTCATCATAACTTTCTTGATCTTGTGTAGAAGAAATAAATTTGTATTTAGCTTATATTACATTAACCACGAAATTGCCAACATCCATGGAAAGATTTCCATCACATTTGTAGAGAAAATTATAACAGAGTATCACACTTTTATTATCAGAGCTAAATGATCCTATATGCAACAACTATGGATTTCATCACTTAAGAGCAGTAAAAACAAATTTATTGCGAAAAAACTCCAACACATACGTAGAGAAAATTATAACACAGTATCAAATTTTTCTTATTAGAGCTAAATGCTCCTATATGAAACAACTATGGATTTCATCACTTAAGAGCAATAAAAACAAGTTTATTAAGAAAAAAACTCGAACACATTTGTAGAGAAAATTATAACTCAGTATCACACTTTTCTTATCAGAGCTAAATGCTCCTATATGCAACAACGATGGCTTTCATCAGTTCAAGAGCAGTAAAAACAAGTTTATTGAGAAAAGAACTCTAGCACTGAGAGAGATTTGGAAGCAACTGTTGAATTAGTGAACATGTCTTGCTCTATGGTGTTGGATGTTGGGCATAAATTTCCTGATCTTGTCTACAAGACTGTAAATTTGCATGTAGCTTATACTACATTAACCATGAAATTGTCAACATTTCGGGCACACTTGCCATCACATTTGTAGATAAAATTACAATAGAGTATCACATTTTTCTTATCATATCTAAATTTTCCTATATGCAACAACTACCTTGTGCCTCATAGTTTAAATTTGTGCAAGGAGGAGGAGAGGAGGAGTGTTAAGGTGAAAGCTAGAATAAGAAGAGAAAGAAGAACTTGTTTGGGACTTGAGATAGATTCATTCTTTGCACATCTAGAGTAAAGATTAATAAAACAAAACTCACCATACTTTGAATTTTTGAAATGAATATCTTAAAAATTAGAATATCAATTTAATATATTTTACTCAATTACACATTTAAAAATATTCATTTAAAAAAATACAAATACAAATTACTATTTTAAATAAAAATAATACAACAAATTTAACAATATTCATTTAAAAAAATACAGAGACAAATTACTATTTTAAATCATTATAGTACAAAGAATCACATTAATTACCATGGCCCTCGTGTACATTCCTCTTATTACTTATTTTTGTAACTTATTCTTAATCACATAGTGTCAATTTTTTAGAACTATCATCTACAAGTCTCACTTTTTATAGCTTTGGTGGAAGGATAGAGTGTCTAAATTCCCTTACCCTTTAGGAAGCATCCTCAATCACTATACCACCGACCTCGACATCCAATCTAGACATCTTAGGTTATTCTAAATTTATCAAGTGTATAGAATTTTTAGGGTGGCATTCTATGTGCACTAAAATTCCCATGAGGTCCATCAATATGTATGGGGTTCATTGCAACCTTGGATATATTCTGTGAGTTGTTGTGATTTTTTTCTTGTGGCTACAACTTATTTTTGGTTTTCACCTAGTTATCATGATTCAAAACTTTGTTATCATCTCAAATCCTTATAGCATTAGATATATTCTGTGAGCTAATGTGATGTTTGGTTTGCCACAATGATTCAAAAATCAGTTATTATACCACAATATTGACTTTCTCATTGTCTGTTTTTTTTATGAACCCTTTATAAAAAACACAAGAACATTTGATTTTACACTGTGATCTCCCCAACATGGGTGGGGGTTTCAAAAATTGGAGTGTAAATTAAGCGGTTATTGTTAGAAATTGTTGTATAAGATGGAAAATTTGGATGGTTTGTAGACAATATGGATGTCATAACAGATATCTATTTTGAATATTTTAGTCTCTCTGGCCACCATGCATCTAATAGGATCCATTTCAACTGAGAACGT
The DNA here is from genome assembly GCA_034641835.2 of Pinus albicaulis. Classification (NCBI taxonomy): domain Eukaryota; kingdom Viridiplantae; phylum Streptophyta; class Pinopsida; order Pinales; family Pinaceae; genus Pinus; species Pinus albicaulis. Next base: position 1,130,157,537 of record CM076583.1, on the reverse strand, counting down.
CAATACATCACTGTGCATCTAATAGGATCCATTTCAATTGAGAACGTCAATACATCACTGTGTGAATGATAACTTGTGACATCCCTAGCCATTTTCTTTGATTGTGGATCAAGTTATCAACTAATAACTTGTGAAACCCCTATCCATTTTCTTCGATTGTGGATTATATTATAAACTAGAATATACTCTCTCTTTAGAAGACTCTACAATATATATTGGATGGAAGGAAAGGTTATGATAAAACTTGTACAAAAAAACCGCTTAGGGTTGTCTCAACTTACTCTATTGTTAATCAAATAGTGTCAATTTTGTAAAACTATAATCTACATTAAGGACTCAGTGGGTTTTTTTCTTTTGTAATTTTTGTTTCGAATTGAAAAATAAAAAAATTATAAAAGCTAAAATTATGTAGTGAAAAACCTTGTTTAAAATTTCAGAATAAAAAGTTGAGTAAGTTTGACATCATATAATATGAAAATTGTTTTATGATTATAAAGTAAGACACATGTAAGATTTTTTAGCTACAATTAGGTAATATGTATATAGTTTTTTTTTAAGGGAAGAAATTTGATATTCATCAACAAAAAAAATGAGAAAGAGTATGTATGTAGTTACAAACTATTACAATTAAGTAATTAAAGGTAAATTTAGTGTTATTTAAGAAATCAGAATTATGAACATTCTTCATTATTTCTCAAGATAACTCATGTCTAATTTTTCTTTTTGTAAGTTTGGAAATTAAAAAAAATTACACATTTAAAAAAACCATATATTTTTGGAATAATAAAATAGTTGTAACAAAATTAATATAGAACAAGAAAAACTATGTGTATTTGTATGTATGAAAATTTAAATGCATGTTATTAAGTAAAATTTTAAAAGAATAATGGTTATAAACATTTAAAAATAATTTTATTAAATAATTAGTTTAGATCTATATTATTTATGAGATGGATCCATTCTCTTTTCACTCTAAAAGAGGTTTTCATATCAAGACATTTGATCTCTCTTGGCTCTTGGTAGATCTAGAGTTGAGATTGATCTAAGGCATCTTAATTCCCCCCTTTAAATAAAGTACATTCCACAAGAATACCATGGGTCACTACCATGGGCTGTTTTTATAGTTTATTATTATTTTTATTTTTTATTGTATTTTGACCTAGTTAAAATGTTCATTACATTATGTCAATCTTTTTTATTTAATTTATTTTTATTTTTATTTTTCTGATTTGGCATAGTCAAAATGTTAAACATGACATTACAACATTTCTATCATACTTTGTTGGAGAGCATCATGACACAAAAATGTATTATTTAAATATATAAATAGTTATTTTCCTTTTTTTATATTGTCTTTTATCCATGTAATTTAAATTAATTGGCTTGTGTGGATTTTAATTTTATGATATAAATTTTATTTAAATCTAACAATTTTTTAATAACATCATTTTAACTTAAAAATCACCAAAACCTAAATACTTATAAAAAATAAAAAGAACTAACATTATAAAAAACACATATAAAAATATTTACTTGTGGGTCTAATGGCCTAAAACATTTCAATCGTCTAACATTTGATCCAATGGCTCAGACATGGACACAATGGAAGCTAGGGGAGTTGTTTTCAAAGAGGAACACCTTATGGCACAATTACATTTTATCTAATATTTATGCATACCTTCATCCACTTTTTACTAGCTTGAGAAATATTGGGTAAAATATAATACTATAGTATTATATTTTATTTACCCAATATTTATTCTCAATTGGCCCACTTTTTATTGTTGTGCCGCTCTACAACCCATTACATGAGGGATATGTGCCAGTACACGAGGAAGATGTTGGCAAGTAACGCTACATTAGGATTTGTCACATAATGTTACAGGTGAGATATGATGCCTATAGTATGCTAGAAATGTAACGTAACATCATGTAATATAACCATTTTAACTCAGTGAAAATAAAATAAAAATAAACCTATGAAGTTAAATAAAAAATAAATTACTCATGCTTTTAAGAATCCATGGTATTGACCCATGGTATTCATGTGGAATATAACCTATTTTAGGGGGATTAAACTAGCCTATATCCATCTTAGTTTGATGTTATATTTAGATACATAATTAGTTGTAGAAAATGATGGCCTTGAATCCATGTAACCTGTAAAGGTAAAATTTTTTTATTGATATGTTTGCACTAGGAATTTGCCTGTATATGTTCACAGGTGCGACAAAATATTTTTGCCTACCTCTATCCCCTTTTGACTAGGTTATATTATCCAATATTCCCCTTCAACTGGTCCACTTATTATTGTAATTTTTCTTTATATTTGAAGTATGAAATTAAATGATTAAAATGTAATAATATTACATTTTAATTAGAATTCCTCCACTATGGCTATTATCACTCATAATTTTGTGAAACATTAATTGAAATAGTCATACAGTGCACTCCTCAAAAGGATAAGATCTCCTTAAGCCTTTTTAAGTTGGTTTAGGAAAATTTCATTTTTTTTACATGTTTAACCTATCCTAAGGTTCAAGGCCACCTCCATTTAGGTCATGTCATGTCCCATTAGTCATCATTAGGTGTCAGATTTCATTTCCCAAGCATTTAAATTCAAAAAGGGTGCTTTAGCCAGTTTTACATCTTTGCATAATGTTTTATACAACAAAATAGCAGTTTTTGCTATGAAACTACCTAATAGTTTCGTAGCGAAACTGTTAGAGAATAAACTAGATACGCTACGAAAAACTGTTTTCCTGTCTGTCTTGTCAAACCTGATGTGAAATTCCAGTTCATCATTGGAGGAGTTAGGGTGGAGGTCATTCGAGTCTGTTAGGGTTAATTCAAGGTACAAAGTCATGTTTGAGGTCATCATTACCCTTTTTAGCATGCATGTGTCATGATTAGGGCATGAGCTTTCATCGAAACCATAAAAAATTACCCAATTGAGTCTTTTTGTCATACTCCACTTTATCTTTGCATGTTACTGGATTTCTGGAGAGCTGCTTCATCGAGCCAAGCAAGTTGTTGGCAGATTCAAAGGGGAAAATTCAAAGGTTGTAGGTGTCATCAAGCAAGCGAGGCTGAGAGGATATAAAGCACCCATGGCTACAAGGAAGAAAACTAACAAAGGTGGTCACCGCCATAGGTATGAGCCAATGGACATGAATATGCTCAATGAAGAAACAATGACCATGGATATTTTCATAAGAACAGGTTGCTTGTAATTTTGTCAAAGATTGCAGGGTTGTCATCTATAGGTTTCCAAATATTTTGCTAATAGTTTAACTGGAACAACTTCAAAAGTGGGAATGTTGAACCTAACAGTTATTCCAAACAACATTTCAGCAGCAACAGGAATCCCTAGAGGAGGGGAACAATGGTTTAAAGGCATCAAGTTCACCATGCAGGATTGTAAAGACTTCATTGAACCAGAGCATAGTGAAATTGATCTTACAAATGCCATCCCTAGGAGTTTCATAAAGGACAAATATTCAAAGCTGCTAATGATCATTCCGAATTATTTCACCTGTGAAGGAAGGTTTCACATGGTCTACTCCTACCACTTTAGGCTTCTTCTGCATTTTGTGGGTAAGAGGTCACTTGATTTTCCCTTTTATTTATACAAAAGTCTAGGTAAAATTTCTGATAAGGTTCAAGTTAAAACAGAAGGCAATGAAACTTCTCTCTTTCACAATGGTTTGATTAAGTTGTTGGTGTTAGAGGAGTTGAAGAGACTAGATAGAGACTGGACATCCTATCTATTCATGAGTGGTTTTGAAGTTGATGTTGTCACTCCTAAAAGAGTTTCCAAACCTATAAGTGTTTCATCACCAACTGTGGCAGAGGAAGTTGAAGAAGGAAATAGATCATCCCCACTAGAACTAGTGAGCATGGATACAAAGCCTTTGCAGAAGATTCATACACCTAAAACAACACCTGAAAAACAAAAGCCAACAGTTAGCAAACAAAGTAGAAAGAGAGTTACTAGGAGCCAAACAGTGGCTAAAGGAAACTTAGAAGACATCTTGTATGAAATTGATATTGAAGAAACTCCCATTGTCCAAGCTGAAGATGTTGAAGATGGAGGAAGAAATCTAAAGAAAGGAAAGATAGCTAAAAAGTTAGAGTTTGCAGGTGATGATGATGGTTTCATGTTTCAACCAAGAAAGCTAATGAACAGGCATGCTAGAAAGGTCATGGAAAGCAACAAATAAGCTCAAAAGGTTAGTGAAACTGCCTAGCCACCAAACATCATAGATCTCTCTTCACCTGCAAAAGAAGAGTTGGTTGTCATCAAACAAAAGAAGGGTAAAGAGAAAATCATTGAAAAATCAGAAATTGAAACCCTTAAGGAGCAGTTGAAGGAGGCAGGTGAAGAGATATCAATCTTGAAGAAAGAGGCAAGGAAGCATAGGGCTGAAAAGGTTTAGTTTGAACAAATGAGGAAGATCTGGGAAGATCAAGTCACAAGTGTCTCAAAGACCTTGGAGAATACAAAAAAGTTGATAAAGTGGACTCAGCCACTAAGAGGAGAGGTCAAGCACATCAAAAGGGTCAACTTGCAATTGCAATCCAAGAACAAAGCATTAAAGGGTAAAGTGAAAGATCTGCAGGAGCAACTAGACTTGATTCATGAAGAATTGGAAAAGAAAGGTTTGAAGATGAGAGTGGTAGAAGAGCCCATTAGTGAACCAATTGTAAATGAGGAAGAAACACCACAGGAGTGATAATTTGAGATGAAATATGCCTTAGGAGGTTCATAGCATGCAAAGAATAAAAAATTTGCAGCCATAGGTCAGTTTTTGGAGACAATTTTGAAAGGGGCAATTTCTGGTTTTTTTACACAGTTTCGTAGCGTACTCAAGCTTAAAGCTAGAAATACGCTACGAAAAAACATGTAGGTGTATTTTTTATTTTAAAGTTAGTTTTTGCATGTTTCAAGGAGGGGGATCCTTGGTGGTAAGATTTCATGACATGATTAACATGATGGAACATCAAAGAAGTGAAGAAAATGGATGGAGAAGCTACTTTTCTCACGCTACCAAAACTCGCTACGAAATTGTTATGTTTTCGTAGTGGGCAATTTTTGAAGGTTTTTGAGCATATTAAAAGTCATTTTTTCCAACTGGAGACTTCTAACATGTCAAGAGACCTTATTATCAGATATTTATGACTCGAAGGGAGTGCCATGAAGACAGGTCATCAGTCAAAACTGCGTTGAAGATAAGGGTCATCCATTCCTAAAAAGCAGGGTTATGATCCACAAATATAGGGATGATTTAAATATGTAAAGTGATAGTGAACCTGGTCATGTGTCTTTCGAGCATATGATATTCAATATGCAACAATCATGTAACTATTTCACAGATAGGATAAATCAATGTAATAAATAGGAGTTAGAGTCCTATTAGGAGTTGGTTTCTTTAAAGACTAGCTGTCAATTTTATGTTGTAAGTTATGTATTTTAGTTATGAAAGGTGTCATAGGATAATTCAAGGATCTAGCCACCAGGCAGATCATCCTTGTTGTAAAGAATGTATATCTAAAGACAAAACATCGAAGAAGAAAAGGGTTGGAGAACATTTGCACCAAATTGCTGCTTATATGTTTTTGACTAGTATCAGAATATAAAGTGACATTCTTATTTACAGACCTGAGATTCTCATGAGGTTTTTGATATCTTATTGATATTTATATTATGTTTTATCACTTGTATTAGATTTCATCTCTAATCACTTATAATTCATAATATTATGCTCTGAATTCCTTTAGTGGTGAAATGACTGTGTTTTCCTATGTTGTATGTGTGAATTATCTCTGTTGAAGACCTCTATCTGCCTCAGGTTCCATGTGAAGAACCCTTGTTACTAATACTACTGATTGTTGACTCCATAAGCCCAATGGTAGGATGCCTGCATTTTTCAACCTGCAATCATACAAAACAAGTTATAATTCCATAGAGTTAGCCATCTAGTACTATCATTATTCAAAATCATAAACCCCCTTGAGAGTGCCCTCTCAAATTGAAGAGGCTAATCTTAAGTTAGAAGTGGTTTGAAATAGCTAAGCTGAGTTGTTTGATAAGCAACAAATCAAGTTCAATTTGGTGATAGCATTTTGGTGCGTCTGCCGGGAGCTTGAAGATCTACATTTCCTGAAGTTTTGAAGCTGAACTCTTGAAGGTAGCAGGAGCTCAGAATCTGTTCGAGGCTGCAGCTACCTTAGTGAATCCATTCAAAATTATCATGATGGTGGCTTCGAAAAGGAGATATACGAGGAGTAATCCTGACCCAAATCCACCTTCAATTGTGGATAATCCAAACACAATTTCCAGAGGCATTCAAGGCAGCTCTGCACAATCAGGTACTCCATTACACACAAAAGCCTTGTCCTTTGAAGTTTTAAGAAGTCCTGATGATAAAAATTTTGATGATAAATTTTAGGAAGTCTTGTTTAGGTCTGAAAATGAAAAATAATTGACTGAGATTTTTTCAGACCTGCAAAGAAGAAGTATTGATACCTCAGCTTTAGTGACCCAAAAAGATAAAAAAGAATTCTAGGGGGCAATCACATCAGAGTTATTGTTAGAGAGGGAATCTTTGGATAAGTTGAAGGAAATAGACCCATTTGAAATCTTGCTAAGAAGTAAATCTGGAATTCCTCTCCCTGACTGGAGCTCATTTGTAACTGAACTACAAAGAACAATTACTTCATCCCCTAACAGTTCATAATCTACTATTGTTGTTCCTACAAATACCACTGTCCCTATTATCATGGCTGGGAATGTTCCACCTCCACCTGCTAGATATGCCCCTCTTTTTCTTCCAGTTGTTCTTAATGCCCTTCCAAGAAAATATTCTACTAGGATTAAAACTTGGGGAAGTGATTAAGAGATTACAACTGAAGAGCATGTAGACCAGTTTAATGAATTCATAGACAAGGAGGAGGTAGATCATGAGGATGTCAAAATGAGGCTATTTTCTCATATTTTTACTGGTGAGGTCAGAAAGTGGTTCAAAGCCCTTACTCTAGGAAGTTTTCATAATTGGAATGAGTTTGAAGATATATTCTTGAGAAAGTGGGGAAATAGAACAAACCCTGTGCAGGCCCTCACTGAGTACAATATTTTGAAAAGAGCTATAGATGAGACTGTCCAAAATTTTTCCAAGATATTTAACAAATTTTATGACTCCATCCCTGCCCGTCTAAAACCTCCACCAAGAGTAGCTCAATTGAGATATGCTGAGGCATTTGACTATGAATTTTCTATCTTGCTCAGAGAGAGAGAATCCCCTTCGCTAGTAGAAATGAAAAATGATGTTGTGAAGGTGGAATTCAATATGATAGCAGCTAAAAAGTCCAAGATGGGAAAAAAAAAATTAAAAGAAGAAGATAAGCCTTCCACCTCAGATGAAAAATTTGACTCCATGATGAAGACAATGGAGAAACTAATGGATAGGTTGGCCCTTGGAAATGCTTCTGCACCTCCTGCACAACATGAGCCACAGTTTAGAAATCCTCAGTTTAAAAGACCTCAAAATCAACAAAGGCCGAGGGAAGATAGAAATCAGCCTGACCCTCAAGTGAGGCCTCCTTTTCAACAAAACTTAATCGATGAAGATGAAACTCAACCTGAAATTCAAGAAGACTCCATTCACTGCCTAGATGAAACATGTCTGGAATGTTTTTGAATAAAGAAGAACATGATGAGTCTGATCATGATGAAAGTAAGGGTGAGGGACCATATGACTATCTTAAGGGATATCAACATGCAATTTTTGAGATGCAGAAGCAATACAATCTCAGGAACATAAATGTTCCTATCATTTTCAACAAAACACAGCCCAAGAAAGATGCCCCTAAAGCAGCTGAGGTTAGAAAATATCCACCACCTCCTCTTCCTGTTAAAGAGACTGAAAAAATTACTTCTGTTTTCAGTTTGGAGAATGAGATTTCTAAAATCAAAATACCAGTCCCTTTTGGAGAAATTCTTAAGGTGAATGAGTACAGAAGTAAAATTGTAAAAATGTTGAATTCTCAACCAGGAGCTGCAGACATCCTTAATGTGAAAGAAGACCATCCGACCATCTAATTGGGACCAATATTGGAAGATGAGCAGAATGAAGAGCTACCTCCTTTCTCTCTCAGCCTTAGTATCCATGACATGAACTTACACAATTCCATGTTGGATTTAGGAGCTTCTCATAACCTCATTCCTAAGGTGATTATGGAGAGGATGGGATTGAAAATCACTAGGCCATACAAGGATTTTTTTTCTTTTGATTCAAAAAGAGTTCAATGCATTGGATTGAGAAAAGATGTTGTTGTTGGTCTAACACAAGTCCCCGCCAAGACAATGGTAATGTACATTGTGGTAGTTGATATTCCACCCAAGTTTGGCATGCTTCTATCTAGGTATTGGGAAACAAAAATCGAAGGCACCATGCAGATGGACCTAACATATGCCACCATTCCTGTTTTTGGTGAGCAAAGAAGACTATACAGAGAGACAAGGATGGCTTATATGGTAAGTAGTAAGGATAAACCTCAGAATTTCCCAATTTATGCTGTTGAGACTGAATTAGGGTCAAATTTCTTTTCAATGAGCTAACTGATGAAGCAAAATATGAAAGGAAAATAGAAATTTAGGAGGTTGAAAATCAATAAGCTGAAAATCAGGAAATCAGAGAAGAAAGGGTAGAAGGCTGGTGGTTTTTTCATTTTGATGGATCAGCTGGGAGAGAGGGGGTTGGAGTAGGCATTTGGATCACAACTCCCGATGATGAAAGTAAGTTCTTTTCTTTCAAATTGAACTTTGAATGCACAAATACTATGGCTGAGTATGAATATCTATTTTTGGGTTTAGAAATTTTGAAAAGATTGGGTGCCCAAAACATTTCAGTTTGTGGATATTTTGAATTGATTATTAAACAATTTGAAGGTGTACATCAAACCAAGGATGTAAGAATGAGAGGCTATAGAAATCTGATCATGGAGATGTCAGAAAAATTTCAAGAATATTCATTCATTATGAAAACTAGGGATCAAAACTCAGTAGCTAATTCCCTAGTTGTCTCTGCAAGTCTTTTTGTTATCCTTGCACATTCCACTAAAAATTATGAGGTTGAGGTTCATCATAGGCCTGCTATCCAAGACAACATCATCCATTGGCAAGTGTTTGAAGATGACCAGCAAGTCAAAAATTTCATAGAGTTGAAGGAGGGGTTTGAAGGCACACAAGTAGATCAACAAAACATGCTTGCTGAAACTAAGGGTAATTCTGAAGTTTTTCAGTTGAAGAACAATTGTATACCCAAGAGTCTTATCCCACTTGAAAAGATTTGTGACCAAAATGATGTGTTCAAATCTCCTCGAATATAAGCTGATGATGAAGAGGTAGAGAGTTGTAATCTTGGTACAGTAGCAGTGCCTAAAATGATAAAGCTTTCTAAATTCCTTTATGTAGAGATGAAACATAAATATATTGAGATGATGAGGAGGTTTATTGGTGTTTTTGCATGGAGTTATGCTGATATGAAGAAGTATGATCCTACTATTATTCAGCATACCATTCTTATTAAAGAAAATGAGAAACCTTTCAAATAGAATTTGAGAAGGATTAATCCACTGGTCATGCCTCTGATTGAGAAGGAAATTAAGAAGCTCTTTGATGCAAAAATTATTGTTCCTATCAGATTTTCAAAATGGCTTGCCAACTTAGTACTAGTTAGGAAAAAAAGTGGAGAGATCAAAATCTGCATTGCTTTCAGAAACTTGAACAAAGATTCTCTGAAAGACAACTACCTTCTCCCTAAGATGGACCAAATTCTGCAGAACATTGTTGGTTCCCAAAGCATGTATATGCTATATGGTTTCTCAAGATACAATCAGATATTAGTACACCCAGAAGACCAGGAGAAAACTGCCTTTACTACACCATGGGGGACATTCATGTATGAAAAGATTCCCTTTGGTTTGATGAATGTAGGAGTGACCTTCCAAAGAGAAATGGATATTGCCTTTGTTGAGGAGAAGGATAATTTGGTGGTTTTCTATTTGGATGACATAACAGTATTCTCAAGAAGAGAGGAAGACCAGTTGAAGCATTTGGAGAAAGTTCTGCTGAAGTGTAGAAGGTTTGGTATTTCTCTCAATCCCACTGAAAGAATTTTTGCTCTAACCTCGGGAAAGTTAATTGGGCATATTATATCTAAATATGGGATAAAGATTGATTCAAACATAGTCAATTTCATTCAGAAGGTAGATCTTCCTAGAAGCAGGAGGGAAATTCAGTCTTTCCTTGGGAGAGTGAATTTGTGAGAAGGTTTATTCCCAAATTTTCTAAGATTGTCAAAGATATAAATAAGATGCTCAAGAAAGGAGCTGACATTAAAGGGAAAGTTGAAGCAAAGTAGTCATTTGAAGAAATTAAAAAGGCACTTACTCAGGCCCCAGTGTTGATTAGCCCAGTTTTTTCAAAGGAATTTCTGGTTTTTTACATTTTCATCAGAAAACACAATTGCTGGAGTTTTACTGCAGAAAGGACAACAAGGTATATAGAAACCCATTTCATTCTTTAGTAGAACCCTTTCTAAATCAGAGCTGAAGTACAATATTATTGAAAAACAAGCATATGCTTTGATCAAAGCGACTAAAGATTTCAGAATTTATATTCAACATTCACATGTTATAGCATTTGTACCTAACGCTGTGGTGAAGGAAATCTTGACAAAAGATGGTACTGATGGCAAGAGAGGGAAGTGGCTAGCTAATTCGCTAGAGTATGATATAGAAATTAGACCTACAAAATTGGTGAAAGGTCAGGGCTAGCAAAGCCGATGGCACAGTCCAATTTTGACTGTCTTGACATGAATTTTATTGCAGAAATTTTAGAATTATGAGATGAAGATGAAGAGCTGATTCCTATTGAAGAGAAGTACATTCTATCTGACTGGTACAGAGACATTGTATTTGTCTTTCATCATCATAGATCTCCTGCAGAATTGACCAAGTCAAAAGCAAGGTTTGTGAAGCTGAAATCTCTGAGGTATTGCATTATAGATAAAAATTTGTATTGGAAAAATACTGGTGCCATTAATTTGAATTGTTTGCTGGAAGAGGAAGTTGAGATGGTGATTGAAGAGTTTCATAAAGGAGATTGTGGAGTACATCACTATTGGAAGGCCACAACAAACAAAATTCTCAGAGCAGGATACTATTGGCCCACCATGTTCAAAGATGTCTACAAGAAGATAGCTGCATGCCATGAATGTTAGATTTTAGATGGTAAGAAAAAGCTTGTTCCTTTACACTTGATGCCAATTTATGTTGAGGCACCTTTCCAGCAGGGGGGGCTACATTTTATTGGTGAAATACATCCATCATCTTCAGGGAAGCATCGCTAGATCCTGACAACACCTGACTATTTCACCAAGTGGATTGAAGCAATCCCAACAAGGAAATCAAATGATTCAGTCATCATACAATTCTTAGAGAATAACATATTGTTCAGGTTTGGTTGTCCTATGAAGATCATCACTGACAATGCATAGGCTTTCAAATCTAAGAGGTTGATCAGTTTTTGTCATCAATATCACATTACACTTGGACACTCTACTGCTTAATACCCATAAGGTAATGGTCTTGCTAAATATTCTAACAAAAGCATTGTAAAAATTATTCAAAAGGTGATGCAGGAAAATAAAAGATGATTTCATCTCAAGCTCAAGTATGCTCTGTGGGCTGATAGAGTATGTACAAAAAGGTCAATTGGTACTTCACCTTATGAGTTGGTGTATGGAGCTAAAGCCATCTTTCCCACATCCTTGGGAGTTCCTGTTATGAAGTTGCTGCAAGGAATAGAGGAGGAGCCTAATGCTATTCAGAGGAGGATAAACCAATTGATAACTTTGTAGGAAAAAATGGAAGAAGTATATAATAACAATCAGCAGTCTCAAAACACAATAAATAATACATTTGATAGGAAATTCAAAGAGGAAAATTTTCAAATTCAAGATGTGGTATTGAAAAGGAGGCAAAAATTGAAGAAAAGGGAAAACATGGTAAGTTTGAGAGTATTTGGAAAGGTCCATTCATAGTAGCTGCATTCCATGGCAACAACACTTACCTACTGCAAGAGAGGATGGACAACCTTGTGTTAGAGGACCTGTCAATGGCAAGTTTCTAAAGCACTATTCCTCTTAAGTTTTACTAATTTTTCAATCCATTGTATATATTCCATTTTATTATGCTTTTCTACTAATAAAGACAAGTTTACCATCAAATTTGAGCTCGAGATGAAGGCCATTAGAGTTTGAAGAAGGCTTGTCAAATTTCAGAGTTTTTATTTCCAAGAAGATGGATGGCACTAGAACTACAGGTTCTTTGGTGTACCACAGGGGCACACCATGTCAAGTGGAGCCACTATTATCACTCATAATTTTGTAAAACATTACTTGACATAGTCATACAGTTCACTCCTCAAAAGGATAAGGTCTCCTTAAGCCTTTTTAAGTTGGTATAGGAAAAATTCATTTTTTTACATGTTTAACCTATCCTAAGGTTCAAGGCCAGCTCCATTTAGGTCATTTCATGTCCCATCAGTCATCATTAGGTGTTATATTTCAATAAGGTGAGATTCGTTTGTGCATTGATTTTAGGAATCTGAATAAGGTGTCTTTGAAATATAATTATCCGTTGCCCAAAATGGATCACATACTTCAGCGAGTAGTTGGAGCGTCTCGTATGTCGCTACTCGATGGTTATTCCAGTTATAACCAAATTCTGGTCCATGAGGATGATAGAGACAAAACAACGTTAACCACTCCGTGGGGAACCTTCCATTATGCTAAAATGCCTTTCGGTTTGAAGAATGCTGGTGCGACCTTTCAACGCGCAATGGATATGGCATTTGCAACTGAGAAAGATGTTTTTCTAGTTGTATATCTTGATGATTTGACAGTATTTTCAAATTCAGATGAAGAGCACCTCTACCATTTGAAGATCGTTTTTCAGCGGTGTAGAAAGTATGGTGTGTCACTCAATCCAAAGAAGAGTTTATTTTCCATGGATGAGGGAAAACTTCTTGGTCATATTATCTCAAAAGATGGCATCCGTATTGATCCAGCTCGAGTAGAAGCTATTCAGCAAATTGATCTTCCCCAAAACAAAAAGGAGATTCAATCATTCAATGGTAAGATGAATTTTTTGCGTCGCTTTGTACCTAATCTTGCAGAACATCTAAGGGATATTACAAACATTCTTAAAAAAGATAGCATAGTGAAGTGGACTGAGGAGGTTGTAAAGTCTTTCAATTTAGTGAAGTTGGCTCTTTCTTCAGCTCCGGTTTTGATCAACCCAGACAATACTCAGGATTTTATTTTGTTTTCATTTTCTTCGGAGCATACTATTGCAGCAGTATTGATGCAGAAAAGAGATCAGCATGAAAAACCAATTGCTCTTTTCAGCCGAACCATAAGAGATGCAGCCTTAAAATATAACATTATTGAAAAGCAAACTCTTGCTTTAGTGAAAGCGTTGAAAGATTTCCAAGTATATATCCTGCATTCTCATATTCTTACTTATGTTCCTAATGCTTCTGTTAAGGATGTTTTAGTGCAAACAGATCCGGAGGGGAGACGAGGCAAATGGATTGCTGCCTTGTTGGAGTATGATGTGGAGATAAAGCCTACAAAGATTATCAAAGGACAAGGGCTAGCTAAGCTAATGGCTGAGTCAAATTTGCATGCCTTGGACATTAATCTCATTGCTGCTATGTCCGAGGAAAACGAAGAAAGTTCGCTAATTCAGGTATCAGAAATCTTTGTTCATTCTCCTTGGTATTCAGATATTGTATATGTGCTTCAAAATTTGTCACCACTGCCAGGCATGGCTAAAAACAAAAGTAGAACTCTGAAATTGAAGGCTACCAAGTTTTGTATTTTGAATAATGCACTCTATTGGAAAGATCCCGGTGGTGTTTTGCTAAACTGTTTGGTGGAAGAAGAAGCAAAGCAGGTGATGGAGGATTTTCACAAGGGAGATTGCGAAGGTCACCTTTTTTGGAAAACGACGGCAATTTTTTTTTTGAGAGCGGGATATTATTGGCCGACTCTTTGCGCTAATGTATACAAAATTGTTAAAGGCTATCATGAATGTCATATTTTTGAAGGGAGTAAGAAATTGCAGCCTTTGCCGCTTAAGCCCATTGAGGTTAGTGCTCCTTTTCAACAATGGAGTTTGGATTTTATTGGCGAGATCAATCCCACTTCTTCAGCTCAGCACAAGTGGATCCTCACAGTGACAGATTATTTCACAAAATGGATCGAAGCAATTCCCACCAGGCAAGCTAAAGATTCGGTAATAATTTCATTTCTTGAGAATAACATTTTGTCTCGTTTTGGTTGCCCGAATAATTTAATTACTGATAACACAACAGCTTTCAAATCAAAAAGAATGGTTGAGTTTTGTAACAAGTATCACATCAATTTGTGACACTCAACCGCTTATCATCCACAAGGAAACGGATTGGCGGAGTCTTCGAACAAATATTTGGTCAACATTATTAAAAAGTTGCTAGAAATAAACAAGAAAAGTTGGCATAAGAAATTGGTCAATGCACTTTGGGAAGACCGAGTGAGTCAGAAGAAATCCATTGGTATGTCCCCCTTTGAGTTAGTATATGGAGTTGACACGGTATTTCCTACCTCTCTCGCAGTTCCAGTGGTCAAACTTCTGCAGGAAGCTGGCAGTGAAGACGATCATATGCAAAGGAGAATAAATCAGATGATCCATTTGCAGGAGACTAGAGAAGAAGTTTTCCAAAACACGTTCAAGCTGCAAGAGAGAAATAAGAAAATATATGACAGAAAAGCAAAAGCGGACAAATTTCAATTGGAAGAAGTGGTGCTGAAATGGGATGCAAGGAACGAGGAAAAGGGTAAGCATGGTAAGTTCGAAAATCTCTTGAAAGGACCTTTTAAAATTGCTGCATATCGGGGTCAGAATGCTTTTCTTCTGAAAGAGATGAACGGGGAAGATTGTCCAAGAGGGCCGGTCAATGGTCGGCTGCTCAAGTGGAATCATTTCTGAAATGTTTTCTGCTGTTTTACATTGTCACTGTACATACCAGTTTATTTCAGTTTCATTGCAAGTGTGTGCTGTGATCTTTTCTTCAGTTTGGGGCCCGAGGTGAAGGCTATAATTCTGAAGATTGATTTCAGCTTTGGTTTGAGTTTATCGAGTCACGTCTTTCAGTCATTTTGGTTTCAAATTTGAGTCAGTTTGAGTCAATTTTTAGTCAATAAAATGAGTCAAGAGTCTTGTGTTGATTTGTCGAAGTTATGGACTCCATACCCCAATGGACGAAGGCACTGCCTACTCTCCCAGAAATCTGTAGTTCTTGGCACCTCCAAGGAGCTACCATCCCCATTGGAGCCAATGTTAGAGTCAGTATATTCATCCCTCCGTCAGAGATCAAATTTATCTTGTTGCATTTCATTTAAGGTGTTTCACTCAGTTCAGTCAGCTGCATTCCATTAGGAGCATGGATCATTTGACGGTAGGGTCTTGTCATTCATACCCATCATGTCATGTACCTGCTAGCCTAGTTCTGTTCATCAAAATAATTTACAGTCATTTTTGGTCTTATAGTCTGCAAAGAGTCATATTAGGTTTGAGCCTCATTAGGTCTAGGGTTTAGTTAATCAGGTCTCAAAATGCCTAATAATGGCCAGCAGGCACATGAGGAAGCTTCAAATAAGATTTCAGTGCAAAAATTTCATCATCGTAATGCTTGATAACGATTTTTCTTCAAAACTTTGTTTTGAAGAAAAATTGTCTATTTTATCCTTTTGTAACAAATGCAATGCAATTTTCAAATACTTCAGTTGTAATAATGCTTCATTCGCAGCCCTGGTCGCCTTTGTCAAAACTCCATGCCATCCATCCCTGCAAAACAAATAAGAATCTTATCATTCAGTTCAAAAATCAAAACCAAGTAAGATAGAGCTTTTCTGAAAAAGTGCCAAAGTTTTCAAACATAATAAAGTGGGTTTTCAAATAAAAAATCGAAATCCTTGGTCTACATAAGATATTTCCAAATTTCAAAACTCCATTTGCATGTCAAGAGATAGCATTGAGGAGCAAAGAAATTGTGGAGGGCGAAACTGTAATTTGGGGGGCAGATTGTTTAGAAATTCCAGAGCGCGGCGCATTGGGCGGTGGTCGCGGCGCATAGGGCCGCTTTTCTCTGTGAAAATTTGAACCAGTGCGGTGCATTGAAGGGGCGCGACGCACTGGGCAGTGGTCGCGGCGCATTGAACTGAAACACAAATTTTTGCCATTGCTTCGAAAAACTCTAAACCGACTCTTTTTTTTTTTTTTTGCTCAAGTAAGTTCATGTGATCTTCTACTGTCCATAAACTCGTGCTTGGTGTTGATTATATGATTGATTATGAGAATTTGATACAAAAAAACTCAAACCCTCTCATCTTGTTGAGAGTTTCTCCCTATGGTTTTGAAGTTGAAGTTTTAAAATTGGTTGTGGTACCAAACTTTTTCATTCCTCGCCTTGTTTATTCCTCCCTCTCACTGTTACCCTATCACTACAGTCCATCCCCTATTCCATTACATCCCTAAAGCCACTCATACTCATCTCATTCCCATTATCCCTATCCCATTTGAAAATTTTCCCCAAATCCAAAAAAATCAAGTGGCTGTCCCTTGTCCCTAAATTTGTCAAATCACAAGTTTTCAAAAGGCAAATTCTACTTGACAAAACTTCAATGTCCCCACTACCCTATTTCCCCACAGTCCCTCCCACACTACCATATATTTGGAAATTAAAACAAAAGCACCCAAATTCTCATTTTCATCTCATACAAGCCAACATACATCTTGCATAGACCTTGGACATCATGGAGACAAACACTGATACATCATATGACCGGGACAGTGATTCCACCACTGAGCTACATGCACCTAGAAGGCCTTATAAAAGTGGTAGACATGTGAGAGAGGAGCCCACCTCATTGGCTGAATTGCAGGCTTGTCCACTTGCCATGGCATGCTTTTGAGAGCAGTCATGCTATCAGTTTTGTGAAATGATTGCTAGGATTAATTACCATCAGGAGTTGGCTTGTTTGTTTCTATTGCATTTACATGATGGTCAGGTAATTCTTGCCGGTGTAACTTTCACTTTGACACCAGAAACTATCTCTCAAGCAACTGGAATACTGAATGTGGGTGAAAAATGGAACAAAAGACAGCAGGCGAACATAGTGCGTTATGAACCATATATCAAGCCTAGATTTGTGAGACAACTCAGCAGAGTGTTCCCATTCCGGTTCCTAAAGGATCCCTATGCGCCTCTGATGAAACTCATTATCATATATTTCAGTTGTGAGGGCCGGTTTTCACGCCTCTATGCCTATCATATCAGGTTATTGATGCATTTCACCAGGGTGAGGATGATGAACATCCATTATTTAATGTGCTGGAATATCGAGAGAATGACCACTCTTGTGCAGAGGAAAACTCCTGAGCAGCTGTACACCAATATTTATCATTATGCACTCATTAAGATCGTGGTTGTACATCAGCTTGGATTGCAGGGTATTTCATGGGAAGATTTCATTTCCCATGATTTCTTCACAGCTCCTCAGGTTCCTCCAGAGGTTGTTCATGATGCAGGCGAACCTTCACATCATTATGGAGGTCAGGAGGCAGAGACTACTAGTGTGACCATGTATATCACTTATCAGAGAGGCACTAGAGGATTATTTGCAGCAGCCCGGTGAGTACTATCTCCACCTGGGGTGGAAGGGGTCTCGTTGCCATCATCAGCAGCAAAGGTACAGGTACAAGACAAAGGTAAGAGGCCTATGCAGGATGAGGGCCCTTTAGGAGGCCAAGACACAGGTTTCATATTGATTGATGAGGATTTGAGCTCTCCAAGCTCAAAGTTGAGAGAGACTATTTAGGAGCAGAAGGCAGAGATTAATACCTTGACCTTCAAGTTGCAAAGATCCCAATGGATCATAAAATACCTGGAGCAGCGAAACAAACAGTTGGAAGACTAGAAAACAATCATGGAGTTGCAAAACATCCGTGAGAATCGGCAAGCTGCCCAAAGAAGCCAAACCAAGATGACATCCATTAAGCGGGAGATTGAGCCTGACAGAGAGACTTGGCTTGAGAGGGTCAATATTCATCTTAAGAAGCTGTTGGAGAAGGCAAACAAGGAAAAGAACATGCTCAGGCACATGAAGAACCATTATTGGGTGTGAAATCATGTTTTCAAGGCGAGAATCAAGATCCTGAAGGCAAAGCTAAGGAGGGCACTAAAGCGTCGCAAAAGGCATGATAGACTCCAAATTTTGGCCGAAGCTTATTTGGCTCAGCATAGCACTTGATGATGGACCTTCAGCCCAAATTTCAAGAAATTTGGGAAATATTTTGTCAATTTTGAAATTTTTGGCCTTAAAACAGATTTTCCTGCCCGACGCGTCGCGCCACTTGGCGCGCGCTTATAATTGGCAGCTCCTCTTGAAGAAAACTTTGAATTTCTAGATTTTTCATCAAAATTTATGCTTGCCTACCCATTTCCTAAGGATTTTGACAAGTTTTGGGTTGCCTGAAGGGTCAAAAACACCCTAAAAATGGCCTTTCTGCCACTTTTTGGACACACAGGAAGTAGTGTTGGGAGATTTGATTTTTGGAGAGGAAAACGGCAACCAAATTTAGAAATTCCACTTGGGTTGGAAATTATACAGGCATATATTTCCAACGAGCTATCCTACGCTCAATTTGGACTCCGGGAAGGCCCTCAAAATCAGCCTCAAAGTGGCGCGACGCTTAGAGATTTCAGGCGCGACGCATTGGGAAATTTGGTCTAATTTTCACTCAGCAGTTCAGATTTTCGCCTAGTTTTGGCCAGTTTGAATTTTTATCTCCAAATGTGAAACTCCTGATGTAACTTGATGTAATTTCATGACTTTGATGTAATTTTGGCACATTTTTACTCATGCAAGTAGATTCATTCACCAAAAAGTGAAATGTAACTGAATGAATCAGTTTCCTATCTTATAGAGGCAAGCTGTTCCACTGCCTATTTTTTAGTTCTTAGTTTAGATATTGTTGAAACAGCTCCTAGAATGGTGAGATCGACCCCTAGAGGCATGGGGATGAGTTATGCTTGTCTATATCTTGTATTTTCTCAGTCATTTTCAGGGTTGGACACTTGGGATTGCTTGGAGCTTCATTGTACATTTCATCTCTGCATTTTGGCAAAGGAATAGACCAGGGTTTGCAGCACTCTTTGGGATCCATGTGGCTCTATGTTTTGATGGTGTGTTTCTCTCTGTGATTGTAAGTTTACTGATGTTTCATGTGTATCATTTTCCTTCTCCTTTCTTCTCAAATTAAACAAACAAGTTATAAAGGTGGAATTCTTTAGATTGCTTTGCTCTGCCTTGATTTTTGTTTAATTATCTATGTTTTCATCTGTTTGAAGAGGATTCTTGAAAGCCTCTTACCCTCTTCATCTCCTCACCAGTCTGAAATATCCATTCATTCAACCCAAAGCATCAAAACAATTGCCTTCCTTGCCCCATTCAAAACTCTGCAAAAAAATAGGCCTCATCCCCAGACCCAAAATCTGCCTCTCCCTTTGATCCAATAGAAAACCTTCAAAATCAGATTCAACCCTTTCACATATATACCTAGCCTAAAATTAGCTTTTATTTCAAGTCATCTCAAGCCTCATTGATTATTTTTGCTGAGATTGACCTAGAGAGAGCCCCCTCCTGATCTAGTAGGGCTAGCTACGAGATTAAGCGTGGTTTGATGTTACCCTAGACTCTGCCTTCCTTCAGCCTGTGGTAGAATTAGGCAATAACATAGTGGCGACCATACTAGGGAAAAAATGGTTTGCTTGTTAGTGTTATTCATTTTATAAGCTACAGACGGAGCCTGAAGTTATGTCAGGTAGCCTTCGAAACGCTCTTGCTTTGCATTAGCGAAAGTAGATAAACGCTGCTTCAGTCAATCTCCGGTCTAGTTTGTAAACGTGACACTTGACTTGTAAATTACCCCAGTACATTAGATCGTTCTAGACTTTTGGATGATGAGTTTAGAATTTGATAGGCTAAACAAGTTGGTTTTATCCCTTTGATTTTTGAAAATAACTCAACACACTGGCTTCCAGAAGACATACCAGAGCAAATCCGGATCTCGATCCACCTCCAGTGTATGAAAATCCCAATCTTATTTCGAGAATCCTTCGTCAAGAAAGTCCTATGATTCCTCTGTTTAAATCTCATTCATGCCCCGCTGTTTTTGAGTACCTTGAAGATCTTGAGTTTGATGAAAAATTTGAGTTGTCGTTTTTTGAGACGAAGTCTGAAAGTGCTATTGGTTCTACTATCATAAATCCAGAGTTTATCAAGTACCTTGAAATTGAACAAGCTAATAGATCCATTGACAGTTACATTTTGAATATTCAGAATTCCATTGTGGCAACAAATATCCCTGAGTTCATAGAGTCTGCATCCGCAACTCTTGGGTCATCTGCAGTTACATCTGGTTCACAAGTTCATACTGAGCCTCCTTTCATTCCTACCATTCCTGTGCAACCATCTATTTCTGATCGACAATTTGCAGTAGTATCACCTCCATCTACACCTCATACACCTCATACATCAACTGCTCCGACTCCTCCTATATCTCCAAGACCAGTTGTAAATCCACCCAGAGCAATGGCTACCCGATTTGCACCTCTCGTGTTGCCTCAAAACTTAGATGACATGCCTGCAGATTATCAAAGAAAAATTCCATTGTTTGATGGCACTCCTCAAAATGTCACTGCTCAGCAACATGTGGATAGAATGGCAGATTTCTTTGACCTTCATGAGGTTGATGCGGAAAATGTGACAATGATATTGTTTGTTCAAACCTTTGGAGGAGAAGTCAGAAATTGGTTCAGAGCTTTGCCGCCTAGAAGTATTGCTACATTGGCTAATCTTCAGAGACAATTATTGGATCGATGGGAAGTGCAGAAAGATCCTCTTTCAATCCTTTTCGAGTATGATAATATCAAGCGAAATGTTGGTGAGTCTGTCCAAGAATATTGTATTAGATTCAATTCTGTTTATAATGCAATTCCGGATGATATAAAGCCACCTAGGGGGTCTGCTTTGATTAAGTTTCTGGATGGTTTCGATCCTGACATGGCTTATCAATTGAGAGAAAGAAGTCTGACTATATTAGAAGATATGCAGAAAATTGCAGTCAGTGTTGAAGCTAATTTGAATGCCAGGAGAGCTAGAATGAGAGCTGAAAAGAAAGTAGCAATAAAGGAGGAGGTTTCCACATCAGATCAAATGCTTCAAAAGACGGAAAAAATGTTTGAAATATTAACACTTGATAAGCCTGAACCGCAGATCAGAAATCCTAACTTCCGTGGTCAACAGCAACCGCAATTCAGAATCAAGCAAAGAGAGCAATGAGCACAAGAACTGATAGTACAACAGCAAGTGAAGACACCCTTACAGCAGAATTTTGTTGGTCCGGAATCAGATGATGAAGAGAATGTAATAGGAGAAGAGAATAATTTCTTTACACCCGATGATATGCCAATTTACATTACTGAAGATGAGGAGTATGCAGAAAACTCAGCTGTACAAAAAGACGAGGATTTCATCTTGGCAAATGACACAGCTCTTGAAGAAGAGTCGGATGAGTATCAGAGGGGATATATGAATGCCTTGACAGCCCAGTAGCGACAATATTCACTCAGAAACATAGATGTCCCTATTAATCCAATTCAAAAGAGAAAGGAAGTTTCAACACCAAAGAATGATTCACCCGTGGCACAGAAGAAGGGAAAAGAGATAGCTGATCCCACTACTAGTAAGTCCCCATCAGAAAATGAAAGATCCAATCAGCCAATTGTATCAAAGGAGAAAACTGAAAAGAAGGATGTTCCAACTAAAGAGGTAGAGAAATTTTCAGTTTTTAACTTAGAAAATGAGATTGCTAAGTTGAAAGTTTCCATTCCTTTGACTGAGTTGATGAAGAATAGCAGCTATAAGGGTCAGGTGTCAAAGATTTTGAATTTAGATCCATTGTCTGATATGGTGAATGTGGAAGATGATCAACCTGAGTTTATTTTTGGTCCAACATTGGATGGTGAGTCTCCAGATAGTGATGTGCCTCCTTTTTATATCAACCTTAGATTGCATGATTTTGTGTTGCACAATGGTATGTTTGATTCTGGAGCCTCTCATAATCTCATGCCGAGGGAAATCATGGAGAAATTGGGATTGGAAATCACTAGAAAGTATCATGATCTTTACTCTTTTGATTCCAGTAGAGTAAGATGCATTGGGCTTATCAAAGATTTGGTGGTAAGTTTGGATCAGATTCCAACTAAAAATGTTTTGATGGATGTGGTTGTGGTGGACATTCCTCCTAGATTTGGCATGCTTCTTTCCAGATCTTGGGGAGCGAAACTAAAGGGAACATTGCAGCTTGATTTCTCCTATGCTACCATTCCTGTGTTTGGTCAGATGAGGAAATTATATCGGGAGCAAAAGATGAAGTATATGATCACCAGCAAGGAGAAACCGGTAAATCATCCAATTAATTATGTACATACAGATTTAGAGTCATTTGTTTTGTATTCAGATAGTTTCAATGATGTAAATATCCAATTAGTTGAAGTAGAAGACATTCCGGAAATCACCAAGAATTTCAGAGAGGTTTTAAAGAAAGAGAGACAAAAACTTGAAAGTTACGCTAAGCAATCAGCCTTTCGACAGCAACAAAAAATTGATGGACAACAAGCAGAAATAACGGAGCAAACAAAATTTCAGCACTTGGAAGAAGATGAAGATGGTTTATGGACCATGGATTTTGATGGTGCAGTAGAAAGTGATGGTGCTGGAATTGGAATTTGGGTACGCAGCCCTTTTTCTGCCCCAAACAAGGTACCAAGTAATGTAAGGGTCTGAGCTTATAAATTGGCTTTTGATTGTTCAAATAATGAGGCTGAATACGAAGCTTTAATTGCTGGTCTGAAAATTCTTAGAAAGTAAAATGCTAAGAGGATTGAAGTGTATGGCGACTCCGAGTTGGTTATCAAGCAAGTGAAGGGTGAATACCAAGCTAAGCATCCTCGAATGCGGGCTTACCGAAATGCTGTTCTTGATATCTTGAAATTGTTTTCAGACTATACTTTGACTTGTGTCCCTCGTATTTAGAATGGTATTGTAGATGCACTTGCAAATTCAACAAGTAACTTAAAAATTCCGATGAACTCAAGTAACAAATTTGAAATTCATGTGAAGCATCATCCGACTGTCTCGGACAATCAAAGGTATTGGCAAGTGTTTCAAGATGACGAAGAGATTGATGAATTTCTACAAAATGAAGGCAAATTGAAAGACACTTCTATTGATGTGGAACATGATGATGGTGAGGCTAATTTTCAAGTAAATCAGATGGAAGTATTGCACCTGAAGGATAATGTCATTCCTAAAGGTCTAATACCTTTAGAGGAGCTCTTCGATCAAGAGGACGTAGCCCGAAAACCAACCTTGCGGCAAACCGAAAAGGGAGTTGAAGATGTGAACATTGGATCAGCTGAAAATCCAAAGATGGTGAAATTTTCCAAATTATTTCCACCAAAGGTAAAATCAAAGTATATTAGTTTGTTGTCATCTTATGCTGACGTATTTTCTTGGGACTATTCATATTTGAAGAAATATGATACAAACACAATTCAACACACCATTCTTATCAAGCCAAATCAAAATCCCTTCAGGTAGAAGTTGAGAAGAATAAATCTGAAGTTGCTGCCCTCAATTTAGAAGGAAGTGAATCGAATTTACAAGGCTGGTATCATTGTTCCTATAAGATTTTCAGATTGGATTTCTAATTTGGTGCCCGTACGAAAGAAGACAAGTGAGATTCGTTTGTGCATTGATTTTAGGAATCTGAATAAGGTGTCTTTGAAAGATAATTATCCGTTGCCCAAAATGGATCACATACTTCAACAAGTAGTTGGAGCGTCTCGTATGTCGCTACTCGATGGTTATTCTGGTTATAACCAAATTCTGGTCCATGAGGATGATAGAGACAAAACAACGTTCACCACTCCGTGGGGAACCTTCCATTATGCTAAAATGCCTTTCGGTTTGAAGAATGCTGGTGCGACCTTTCAACGCGCAATGGATATGGAATTTGCAAATGAGAAAGATGTTTTTATAGTTGTATATCTTGATGATTTGACAGTCTTTTCAAATTCAGATGAAGAGCACCTCTACCATTTGAAGATCGTTTTTCAGCGGTGTAGAAAGTATGGTGTGTCACTCAATTCGAAGAAGAGTTTGTTTGCCATGGATGAGGGAAAACTTCTTGGTCATATTATCTCAAAAGATGGCATCCGTATTGATCCAGCTCGAGTAGAAGCTATTCAACAAATTGATCTTCCCCGAAACGAAAAGGAGATCCAATCATTCAATGGTAAGATGAATTTTTTGCGTCGCTTTGTGCCTAATCTTACAAAACATCTAAGGGAGATTAAAAACATGCTTAAAAAAGATAGCATAGTGAAGTGGACTAAGGAGGCTGTAAAGTATTTCAATTTAGTGAAGTTGGCTCTTTCTTCAGCTCCGGTTTTGATCAGCCCAAACTATACTCAGGATTTTATTTTGTTTTCATTTTCTTCGGAGCATACTATGGCAGCAGTATTGATGCAGAAAAGAGATCAGCATGAAAAACCAATTTCTTTTTTTAGCTGAACCATAAGAGATGCAGCCTTAAAATATAACATTATTAAAAAGAAAGCTCTTGCTTTAGTTAAAGCGTTGAAAGATTTCCGAGTATATATCCTGCATTCTCATATTCTTGCTTATGTTCCTAATGCTGTTGTTAAGGATGTTTTAGTGCAAACAGATTCGGAGGGGAGACGAGGCAAATGGATTGCTGCCTTCTTGGATTATGATGTGGAGATAAAGCCTACAAATCTTATCAAAGGACAAGGGCTGGCTAAGCTAATGTCTGAGTCAAATTTGCATGCCTTGAACATTAATCTCATTGCTGCTATGTCCGAGGAAAATGAAGAAAGTTCGCTAATTTAGGTATCAGAAATCTTTGTTCATTCTCCTTGGTATTTAGATATTGTATATGTGCTTCAAAATTTGTCACCACCGCCAGGCATGGCTAAAAACAAAAGTAGAACTCTGAAATTGAAGGCTGCCAAGTTTTGTATTTTGAATAATGCACTCTATTGGAAAGATCCCAATGGTGTTTTGCTGAACTGTTTGGTGGAAGAAGAAGCAAAGCAGGTGATGGAGGACTTTCATAAGGGAGATTGCGGAGGTCACCTTTTCTGGAAAACGACAGAAATTTTTTTTTTGAGAGAGGGATATTATTGGCCGACTCTTTACGCTGATGTATACAAAATTGTTAAAGGCTATCATGAATGTTAGATTTTTGAAGGGAGGAAGAAATTGCAGCCTTTGCCGCTTAAGCCCATTGAGGTTAGTGCTCCTTTTCAACAATGGGGTTTGGATTTTATTGGCGAGATCCATCTCACTTCTTCAGCTCAGCACATGTGGATCCTCACAGCGACAGATTATTTCACGAAATGGATCGAAGCACTTCCCACCAGGAAAGCTACGGATTCGGTAATAATTTCGTTTCTTGAGAATAACATTTTGTCTCGTTTTGTTTGCCTGAATAAGTTAATTACTGATAACGCAGCAACTTTCAAATAAAAAATAATGGTTGAGTTTTATAACAAGTATCACATCACTTTGGGACACTCAACCGCTTATCATCCACAAGGCAACGGATTGGCAGAGTCTTCGAACAAATCTTTGGTCAACATTATTAAAAATTTGTTGGAAATAAACAAGAAAAGTTGGCATAAGAAATTGGTCAATGCACTTTAGGCAGACCGAGTGAGTCAGAAGAAATCCATTGGTATGTCTCCCTTTGAGTTAGTATATGGAGTTGACACGGTATTTCCTACCTCTCTCGTAGTTCCAGTGGTCAAACTTCTGCAGGAAGCTGGCGGTGAAGACGATCATATGCAAAGGAGAATAAATCAGATGATCCATTTGCAGTAGACTAGAGAAGAATTTTTCCAAAACACGTTCAAGCTGCAAGAGAGAAATAAGAAAATATATGACAGAAAAGCAAAAGCGGACAAATTTCAATTGGAAGAAGTGGTGCTGAAATGGGATGCAAGGAACGAGGAAAAGGGTAAGCATGGTAAGTTCGAAAATCTCTGGAAAGGACATTTTAAAATTGCTGCATATCGGGGTTAGAATGCTTTTCTTCTGAAAGAGATGAACGGGGAAGATTGTCCAAGAGGGCCGGTCAATGGTCGGCTGCTCAAGTGGTATCATTTCTGAAATGTTTTCTGCTGTTTTACATTGTCACTGTACATACCAGTTTATTTTAGTTTCATTGCAAGTGTGTGCTGTGATCTTTTCTTCAGTTTGGGGCCCGAGGTGAAGGCTATAATTCTGAAGATTGATTTCAGCTTTGGTTTGAGTTTATTGAGTCACGTCTTTTAGTCATTTTGGTTTCAAATTTGAGTCAGTTTGAGTCAATTTTTAGTCAATAAAATGAGTCAAGAGTCTTGTGTTGATTTTTAGAAGTTATGGACTCCATAGCCCAATGGACGAAGGCACTGCCTACTTTCCCAGAAATCTGTAGTTCTTGGCACCTCCAAGGAGCTACCATCCCCATTGGAGCCAATGTTAGAGTCAGTATCTTCATCCCTCCGTCAGAGATCAAATTTCTCTTGTTGCATTTCATTTTAGGTGTCTCATTCAGTTCAGTCAGCTGCATTCCATTAGGAGCATGGATCATCTGACGAAAGGGCTGTGTCATTCATATCCCTCATGTCATGTACCTGTTGGTCTAGTTCTATTCATCAAAATCATTTACAGTAATTTTTGGTCTCCTGGTTGGCAAATAGTCATTTTAGGGTTTAGTCTCATTAGGTCTAGGGTTTTATCAATATGGTCTCAAAATGTCTAATAATGTCAGCAGGCACATGAGGGAGGTTCGAAATAAGTTTTCATTGCAAAAAAATTCATTATCATATGTTCAAAAATGATTTTTCTTCAAAACCCTGTTTTGAAGAAAAATTGTCTATTTTATCCTTTTGTACCAAATCTAATGCAATTTTCAAAATTCTTCAGTTGCAATAATGCTCCATTCGCAGCCCTGGTCGCCTTTTCCAAAACTTCATGCCATCCATCCCTGCAAAACAGACAAGAAACTCATCATTCAGTTCAAAAATCAAAACCAAGTAAGATAGAGCTCTTTTGAAAAAGTGCCAAAGTTTTCAAACATAATAAAGTGGGTTTTCAAATAAAAAATCGAAATCCTTGGTATACATAAGATATTTCCAAATTTCAAAACTCCATTTGCATGTCAAGAGATAGCATTAAGGAGCAAAGAAATCGTGGAGGGCGAAACTGTGATTTGGGGGCAGATTGTTCAGAAATTCCAGAGCGCGGCGCACTGGGCGGTGGTCGCGGCACATAGGGTGGTCGCGGTGCATAGGGCCGCTCTTCTCTGTGCAAATTTGAACCAGTGCGGCGCATTGAAGGGGCGCGATGCACTGGGCAGTGGTCGCTGCGCATTGAACTGAAACACCAATTTTTTCCATTGTTTCCAAAAATTCCAAATCGACTTGGTTTTTTTTGCTCAAGTAAGTTCATGTGATCTTCTACTGTCCATAAACTCATGCTTGGTGTTGATTATATGATTTATTATGAGAATTTGATACACAAAAACTCAAACCCTCTCATCTTGTTGAGAGTTGCTCCCTAGGGTTTTGAAGTTGGAGTTTTAAAATTGGTTTTGTGCCAAAATTTTTCATTCCTCACCTTGTTCATTCCTCCCTCTCACTATTATCCTATCACTACAGTCCATCCCCTACTCCCTTACATCCCTAAAGCCACTCATACTCATCTCATTCCCATTATCCCTATTCCATTTGCAAAATTTCCCCAAATCCAAAAAAAAATCAAGTGGCTGTCCCTTCTCCCTAAATTTGTCAAATCACAAGTTTTCAAAAGGAAAATTCCACTTGACAAAACTTCATTGTCCTCACTACCCTATTTCCCGACAGTCCCTCCCACACTACCATATATTTGGAAATTAAAACAAAAGCACCCAAATTCTCATTTTCATCTCATACAAGCCAACATACATCTTGCATAGATCTTGGACATCATGGAGATTGATACTGATACATCATATGAATAAGATAGTGATTCTACCACTGAGTTACATGCACCTAGAAGGCCTCATAAGAGTGGTAGACATGTGAGAGAAGAGCCCACCTCATTGGCTGAATTGCAGGCTTGTCCACTTGCCATGGCATGTTTTCGAGAGCAATCATGCTATCATTTTTGTGAAATGATTGCTAGAATTCATTATCATCAGGATTTGGCTCGTTTGTTTGTATTACATTTACATGATGGTCAAGTAACTCTTGCTGGTGTAAATTTCACTTTGACACTGGAAACTATCTCTCAAGCAACCAGAATACTGAATGTGGGTGAATGCTGGAAAAAATGACAGCAGGAGGACAGAGTGCATTATGAACCATATATTAGGCCTAGCTTTGTGAGATAGCTCAGTAGAGTATTCCCATTCCGATTCATAAAGGAATATTATGTGCCTTTGATGAAACTCATTATCAGATACTTCAGTTGTGAGGGCCGGTTTTCATGCCTCTATGCCTACCATATCAGGTTATTGATGCATTTCACAAGGGTGAGAATGATGAACATCCCTTATTTCATGTGCTGGAACATCGAGAGAATGACCACTCTTGTGCAGAGAAAGACTCCCGAGCAGCAGTACAACAGTATTTATCACTATGCACTCATTAAGATCGTGGTTGTACATCAGCTTGGATTGCACGGTATTTCTTGGGAGAATTTCATTTCCCATGATTTCTTCACAACTCCTCAGGTTCCTCCGAAGGTTGTCCATGATGCAGGTGAACCTTCACATTAGTATGGAGGTCAGGAGGCAGAGACTACTAGTGTGCCAACATATGTCACTTATCAGATAGGCACTAGAGGATTATTTGCAGCAGCCCGACGAGTACTATCTCCACCTAGGGTGGAAGGGGTCTCGTTGCCGTCATCAGGAGCACAGGTACAGGTACAGGACAGAGGTAAGAGGCCTATGCAGGATGACGGCCCTTCAGGAGGCCAAGACACAGGTTTTATACTGATTGATGAGGATTTGAGCTCTCCAAGCTCAAAGTTGAGAGAGACTATTCAGGAGCAGAAGGCGGAGATAGACACATTGACCGTAAAATTGCAAAGAGCCCAATGGATCATAAACTACCTAGATCAGTGAAACAAACATTTGGAAGATCAGCAAACAATCATGGAGTTGCAAAACATCTGTGAGAACCGG